>CM076679.1:7460367-8660367 GCA_038501925.1 Xenopus petersii
TGCCAGCGCACTGTAGAGATACCCAGAGCATGGCAAATTCCATGAATGCCTGAACTTTCACACGACTATTCCCTTCTGCCACTTAATTACAGAACAATGATAAGGAGCCAAATCCAAAAGAAAAACGTATTAGATCATGTACCTACAGGCATTTTAATTGTTTTAAGGGTAAGGCCACACGAGGAGATTCGGGGAGATTTTGTCGCCTGGCGACTAATCGCCTCGTCTTTTGCGCGACTATCTCCCCGAACTGCCTCTGCGTTTTTACCCATAGGCTAGAATAAAAAGTCGTCTGCGCTAATGCACACGCGGCGATGCGTTTTCAATAGTCGCCCAAATTGGCCGAATATTGAAAACACATCGCCCTTAGTCTTTCCTGCCTATCTCCACCCAGGTGGGCTGACACTGATGGGTTATAACATGGCTGAGGCCCCCAAAAGAAGGCTAAAATGAGTTAATACGTCTATTGCTGTTAGAGGTGTGAGTGATAGACTGGGAAATAAATAGGTTCAAATAAAGTCATACAACTACAAAATATACATTTTTATTGTTGTTGGGTGTCGCTGACCCCAGAAGCCGGTTGCCAAGAGTCAGCTGAGTCACTAATACTAAAGTGCTAAAGGGCCAAATACTTTTCTTGTATCCAGACATTAAACTATGTAGGCTGAATATATTTACAAGCTTTCAATCAATTGAAATATGAAATCTCACATATTAATAAGAATGCCAGAACAGGACGATCACTGCACTCTTGGGCCGGAGTCACACTGTGTAGTTTAGCACCCTGAAACAGAAGCATTAGAGAAGAAAGCTTCACCGTCACTGAGGTCTTCTTAACGGTAAGGCCGGAGCAGCAGGTGGCGCTGTTTTTTCAAATTAATTCTATTAGAAGGGTAAAAACTGCTAATATTTTGCAAAGTAATGAAAAATAATAGTTATGTAAATTCGGAAATGGACTCTTTGTTTTGAGGGTTTGCATTCACTTTAATGTGCCGCTAGAACAGTGATTCCCAAATAGGGTTGCCACCTGTCCTGTTTTGACCCGGACAGTCCTGTTTTGACCCGGACAGTCCCGTTTTCAGAAGGGCTGCCCAGGTCAAGACAGGCTGCCTGGGCAGGATCCCCCTCAATTGACATGGTGATCAGCCAATAGCTGATCACCACATCATAGCCCATCCCCCATAGCATCACTCACCCCAACCATGTCGTCACTGGCCTGCCCTATTGTGCCATTGACCCGCCCCCGTTATGCCACTGTCTTGCCCGGATCACAGGACAGAGGAAGGTGGCAACCCTATCCCAAATCAGTGGCTCGTGAGCATCATGTTGCTCTCAGTGGCCTCAATGGGGCCTATTTTTGAATTCTAGTCTTGGAGGCAAGATCTGTTTGCATAGGCTGCCAGTTCCCATAGGGGGCTACCAAACAGCCAAGCAAAAGCTCTTATTTGTCACCCCTGGAATTTTTTTTCATGCTTGTGTTGCTCCCCAACACTTTTCCAGTTTGAATGTAGCTCACACGTATAAAAGGATGGAACCCCTGCTTTAGACCCATAGTAAAATAGGGTTGTACTCATTAGAGCTTGCAATCTAAACGGGAATGGAGTAGGAGATAACATCGCGGTGTTTCATTTATTACCTGCTGCCAAGAGTCCTGTATCCAGGTCACTCCGGCTGTGAGTGTGCAGAACAAACATCCAAAGACAAGTAAAGCATACAGAATAGAAAACAGAAATAATTTAACCAAATTTCTCTCCCTAAGAAACAAAATGTTTTTTTTTCTGGTTCCTGAAACTTGGTAAACGAATCTGCTGATATTTAATTAGTCACATGGAATTGGAAGATAGTGTATGGTATAATGCTGCACTCTGCTGGTCAGATTTAGTCTTGCAGGAACATTAGTATTCTATTAAAAAACATTCAAAAGTGCCTCTCCGTAGGCATTCTTGTGTATTAACGACGAATCATGAGTCATTGGTGATATGGTTGGGCAGAATCATGATGATATGGTTGGGTAAAATCAAGAGTCATTGATGAGATGGTTGGGTAGAACCACGAGTTATTAATGCAATAGTTGGGTAGAACCATGAGTATAACCATGAGCCATTGATGAAATGGTTGAGTAAAACCATGAGTCATTGATGAAATGGTTGGGCAGACTCATGAATCATTGATAATATGGTTGGGCAGAATTATGAGTCATTGATGATATGGTTGGGTATAAACAAGAGCCATTGATGAAATGGTTGAGTAAAACCATGAGTCATTGATGAAATGGTTATGCAGACTCATGAGTCATTGATGATATGGTTGGGTATAAACAAGAGTCATTGATGAGATGGTTGGGTAGAACGATGAGTTATCAATGTGATGGTTGGGTAGAACCATGAGTAAAACCATGAGTTATTGAAGAAATGGTTGGGCAGAATCATGAGTCATTGATGATATGGTTGGGTATAAATATGAGTCATTGAGATGGTTGGGTTGTACTTACCATTGCCATGAGGTGCCGAGACTCTTGCAGGACAGAAATGGAGCTGAGAAGGATGAGTAGCAGGAGCAAAGCGCTGACCCCACTGCCATAAAGCACCACTAGGGAAGAGAGGTAGTTGTCACAGAGTTGCACAGACATGTCTACTAATATTAGCTACACGCTATAACCCCGGGTTAAATTATACATTAATTAAATGCACATAAACACAAGCTTATAAAAGTTGTTACTATTTCTCTTTAATGCAGTCTCAGAGAGTACAGTGGAGCCAACTGATAAGGTACAACAAATGTTCATAGGGAGATAATAGTCTAATCTGTCAGGCCTGCACTTCCTGAGCCAAGCCAATCTGTAACGGCAATCTGCAGCTCCTAATTAGCAAGTAGTCCAGCCATGCTAATTACTATTATTATTATCAAAACAACCTGCCTTCCGTAGCAGTGTTACTATAACTCTATAACTATGACTATAACTCTCACCATACTATAACATAATAGCAATGGTACATCATGCCAAAATGCTCCGGCAATGCCCCCCCCCACCCAGTTTTACCTTTCATATGCCGGATGGGCCCCGCATCACTAATACAGAGAGCGCAAGTGGGCACTAGAAAAAGCCAATTTCTGGTTTAAAAGCCAGAAATTCAGATCTTAGAGTCACCAGGAACTGTATTTTCCGCCTCGGGAACCAGTACAGCGCTACTGCCTGACATAAGTATTTCAACTTGCCCCATTGGCACAGCACCACTGGCTGGGCCCATACACAGACCAAGACTTTGGCCTAGTAACTTTGGCCTTTGGCCCAGGGCTGCCCTGTTGTCTGTTTAATACAGTAGCAGAAGAGATGTGTGATGCTTACTGGATGTCACCTGCATGTGGCAGTAGTTGCATGCATTTATTCCTAAATTCTGTGAAAATGTTGCATTGTGGGTAAAAAACACAGTGTGTCCCACAATTGCACTTTGCATAAGACACCTGGTACACAAAT
Source organism: Xenopus petersii (assembly GCA_038501925.1). Classification (NCBI taxonomy): domain Eukaryota; kingdom Metazoa; phylum Chordata; class Amphibia; order Anura; family Pipidae; genus Xenopus; species Xenopus petersii. The sequence continues at coordinate 7,463,843 of CM076679.1, forward strand.
GAACTTTACCTTTAAAAATGGCACCACTGACTTGGGCACAAGGAAAGAAACACAAGAAAAGCAAGGTGCAAGCAATACAAGACAATAACATTTGAAGGGTTAAACAAAAAGCTAATTTTGGGGTCATTAAACCTCAAAGAGCCGTGGGTGAGATCCCTCGCCTTTATGTTCATGGCACTTATCACTTACCATCATGAAGAGGCAGCTGACTAGGAGCAGGGACTTGGCCAGTCGAACCCAGAACTGCTGTTCCATGTTTCAAGTTTCCCTTCCGCAATCACATGGAGGCACCATATTAATCACAGTATGTTCACACTAATTGCCATACACTGTTTGTTCTTTAGCTTCTTGCTCTCTGTAGATACTGATAAGTCACTGTCCTTTGCCTCTGTCACTCTGAAGTGCATTATGGGTGGTGCAACTGAGTTCTGCACTCAGAATGGACTTCACTAAATATAGTGCCTATAGTAACAGTGGGATAATAACCTCTGGGAAGGGACTGTGGGATATCAGGTATAGTAGGGAGAGATGGTGTCTATAGTAACAGTGGGATAATAACCTCTGGGAAGGGAGTGTGACTGTGGGATAGCAGGTATAGTAGGGAGAGATGGTGTCTATAGTAACAGTGGATAATAGTCTCTGGGAAGGGAGTGTGACTGTGGGATAGCAGGTATAGTAGGGAGAGATGGTGCCTATAGTAACAGTGGATAATAGTCTCTGGGAAGGGAGTGTGACTGTGGGATAGCAGGTATAGTAGGGAGAGACGGTGGCTATAGTAACAGTGGATAATAGTCTCTGGGAAGGAAGTGTGACTGTGGGATAGCAGGTATAGTAGGGAGAGATGGTGCCTATAGTAACAGTGGGATAATAGTCTCTGGGAAGGGAGTGTGACTGTGGGATAGCAGGTATAGTAGGGAGAGATGGTGTCTATAGTAACAGTGGATAATAGTCTCTGGGAAGGGAGTGTGACTGTGGGATAGCAGGTATAGTAGGGAGAGGTGGTGTCTATAGTAACAGTGGATAATACTCTCTGGGAAGGGAGTGTGACTGTGGGATAGCAGGTATAGTAGGGAGAGATGGTGTCTATAGTAACAGTGGGATAATAGTCTCTGGGAAGGGAGTGTGACTGTGGGATAGCAGGTATAGTAGGGAGAGATGGTGTCTATAGTAACAGTGGGATAATAGTCTCTGGGAAGGGAGTGTGACTGTGGGATAGCAGGTATAGTAGGGAGAGATGGTGTCTATAGTAACAGTGGATAATAGTCTCTGGGAAGGGAGTGTGACTGTGGGATAGCAGGTATAGTAGGGAGAGATGGTGCCTATAGTAACAGTGGATAATAGTCTCTGGGAAGGGAGTGTGACTGTGGGATAGCAGGTATAGTAGGGAGAGATGGTGCCTATAGTAACAGTGGGATAATAACCTCTGGGAAGGGAGTGTGACTGTGGGATAGCAGGTATAGTAGGGAGAGATGGTGTCTATAGTAACAGTGGATAATAGTCTCTGGGAAGGGAGTGTGACTGTGGGATAGCAGGTATAGTAGGGAGAGATGGTGCCTATAGTAACAGTGGATAATAGTCTCTGGGAAGGGAGTGTGACTGTGGGATAGCAGGTATAGTAGGGAGAGATGGTGCCTATAGTAACAGTGGGATAATAGTCTCTGGGAAGGGAGTGTGACTGTGGGATAGCAGGTATAGTAGGGAGAGATGGTGCCTATAGTAACAGTGGGATAATAACCTCTGGGAAGGGAGTGTGACTGTGGGATAGCAGGTATAGTAGGGAGAGATGGTGTCTATAGTAACAGTGGATAATAGTCTCTGGGAAGGGAGTGTGACTGTGGGATAGCAGGTATAGTAGGGAGAGATGGTGCCTATAGTAACAGTGGATAATAGTCTCTGGGAAGGGAGTGTGACTGTGGGATAGCAGGTATAGTAGGGAGAGATGGTGCCTATAGTAACAGTGGATAATAGTCTCTGGGAAGGGAGTGTGACTGTGGGATAGCAGGTATAGTAGGGAGAGATGGTGCCTATAGTAACAGTGGATAATAGTCTCTGGGAAGGGAGTGTGACTGTGGGATAGCAGGTATAGTAGGGAGAGACGGTGGCTATAGTAACAGTGGATAATAGTCTCTGGGAAGGAAGTGTGACTGTGGGATAGCAGGTATAGTAGGGAGAGATGGTGCCTATAGTAACAGTGGGATAATAGTCTCTGGGAAGGGAGTGTGACTGTGGGATAGCAGGTATAGTAGGGAGAGATGGTGTCTATAGTAACAGTGGATAATAGTCTCTGGGAAGGGAGTGTGACTGTGGGATAGCAGGTATAGTAGGGAGAGGTGGTGTCTATAGTAACAGTGGATAATACTCTCTGGGAAGGGAGTGTGACTGTGGGATAGCAGGTATAGTAGGGAGAGATGGTGTCTATAGTAACAGTGGGATAATAGTCTCTGGGAAGGGAGTGTGACTGTGGGATAGCAGGTATAGTAGGGAGAGATGGTGTCTATAGTAACAGTGGGATAATAGTCTCTGGGAAGGGAGTGTGACTGTGGGATAGCAGGTATAGTAGGGAGAGATGGTGTCTATAGTAACAGTGGATAATAGTCTCTGGGAAGGGAGTGTGACTGTGGGATAGCAGGTATAGTAGGGAGAGATGGTGTCTATAGTAACAGTGGATAATAGTCTCTGGGAAGGGAGTGTGACTGTGGGATAGCAGGTATAGTAGGGAGAGATGGTGTCTATAGTAACAGTGGGATAATAGTCTCTGGGAAGGGAGTGTGACTGTGGGATAACAATAGCAGGTATAGTATAGTGACAAGTGTGTGTTGCCTATTCCGTGGCTGTTCAGTATTGCAGGTAGAGGCGGCAGGTCATTGGATGGACAGTCCAATATTTTATATAACTATTAGGTTCCAGTAGATTGTACTTACTTGGATGTCATGCTGCATCATTTTTCAGGGCTGTGAGGTTGGAGGAGAAAGGGTTACACATTTTCATTTTTAATGAGCTTATTTTGGGATAAAATGTCATATTCCGACGATTTTCTTGTAATCATCATGACATTTAAATGCAGTAATTATGCGGCTATTCTGTCTCCCTATGAATTAAAGCCAGTAAAATAACATCAGAATATTCTGCTATAAATCCCCCCTACTCACTGCTGTGCAGGACTAAAGAATCTGATCTTCAGTGAGACGTACAACTACACAACTCTGGCCTTACACAACAGACAACTGAGACTTAACAAACCCACTAGCTCTGGGGCAGATCTACATTGGATTGAATCAGTGTGAGCACTTCAGTACTACATGGTGCTGGAGAAGGCAGTGCATTATAGGTGTGATGCAAGGGTTAATTTAAAGAGATACTGACATGCTCCAGAAACTCCAGGAACATGACCCATGATCCCCTTTTTGTGCACATGCAGCATTAAAATTGTAGGCTGTAATACTTTAGATATACACCAGGGGGTGCCTAATAGCTTATGAGAATTAAAATGCTGCTGAGGTGCAGTTCATAGGATGATATATTATTATGATAACCATAATAATAATGTTTTTTGAATTTTTGGGGTCCAAACTAGGGGGACAATGAGGTTTTCCGCACTTTCTCCAGCCCAGGCTCTGGTCCAGCCCTACAGTTTGGGAATGATGTAGACTGATATTATAAGGATAGTGGCACATAGGAGGATTTGTTGCCCACAATTTTAAATAACGCGGCTGCGGCCGACAAATCTTCCGCATATACTTCTCCATTGCCATAATTGCAATCTCTGGTGGTATGTCCGACTTATCGCTAAATCAGGCAAAGTTGCCTTCGGAGGAAAAATGGCGTAGATTTAGGGGCACATTTACTTAGCTCGAATGAAGGAATAGAATAAAAAATACTTCGAATTTCGAATTATCTTTTTGGCTACTTCGACCATCGAATTGGCTACTTCGACTACGACTCGAACGATTCGAACTAAAAATCGTTCGACCATTCGATAGTCTAAGTACTGTCTCTTTAAAAAAAACTTCGACCACCTACTTCGCCACCTAAAACCTACCGAGCACCAATGTTAGCCTATGGGGACGGTCCCCGTAGGCTTTCCTAGCTTTTTTTGATTGAAGGAAAAGCGTTCGATCGATGGATTAAGATCCCTTCGAATCGTTCGATTTAACGTTTTTTCCTTTGATAGTACGAACGAAGGAAATGCGGTAAATCCTTTGACTTCGATATTCGAAGTCAAAGGATTTTACTTCGACAGACGAATATCGAGGGTTAATTAACCCTCGATATTCCACCCTAAGTAAATGTGCCCCTTAGTGACAAATTGGACATTCCGCTAGCGATTTCAGTTTCGACAATGGAGATTTGTTTACTCACAACTGCGTCAAAAAAATCACGGGCGACAAATCTTCCTATGTGTCACTACCCTTAGTAGTTACTGGGACCCACAGCAGCATTTTAACCACTTTTTTTTAATGAAGGGGCTTTACAGCAGCTGCTTGATGTGTTTGGAATCTTTATTGTTTTTGCTTCATGCTTTAAAGATTTAATTTGTGCCAAAGGCTATTGGGTTAAAGGGGTTGTTCACCTTCAAACAGTTGGTATCAGATGATCGCCAAAATTACCGACTTTTTACAATTGCTTTGTATCTTTTATGTGTCATTGTTTTTCTAATATTGAAATGTAAAGTGCTATTTTTCACTTTATAAAGCAGCTCTGGAAGGGGGGTCGCCGACCCTGTAAACCGCTCTAAATTGATATATATAGTTGATACATTTCTTATCTTTGTCCCTGCTGAGCAGAATCTCTGGGTTTCATTACAGGCAGCAGTTAGAATTGATACAATAGTTGCTGATACTCCAGAGATGCTGCTGAGAAATGGACCAACTAATTGTATCAACTAAATTGTAACAGTTCAGAATCTGCACCTGAATTACTGAGCTGCCAGACCAGAGACAGGGACATTCAGCTTTAAACTTAGATTTTGGAAAAACAGTAAAAAATAAATAATGGAAAGTAATTGAAAAAAAAGTCTTTATTTCTGGGGAACAATCTGAAAACATTTGAACTGAAAAAAGTGTTTGGAAGGTGAACAACCCTGTTAAAAGGAGAATGAAACTCAATTTTTAGCCAGTGGACCCTTTTATTGCCCCAACACTTTTCCCCAAATGCATCAAAGGTCTGGATTTGCGGCAAATTTTAGCTGCATCCATTTTTCACAGCGGAAAACTGCGACCACAAAACCCCCTCAGACCCCAGTGTATCCTGTTCGCAAAAAAGATGCCGCAAATAATGTTGCGTTTTGTGTAGTAAAAAAAATTCCATTGACTTGAAAGTGTTTTGCGAATTTTCTGGTGAAGCTAAAATCGATATAAAGCACCAACAGCCACAGAATTTGCCATCGTTGTCTTGTTTTGGCAACAAATTTGAAAACATAGAGAAAAGTTTTGTCTTAGGGCTCTTACACACGGCCGTTTTTTTCTGCGTTTCGCTTTCTTCCGTTCAGCCGCAGGGGAGCGCAGGAGTAGACGCACTCAATTATTGTGAAGGGGGCTGTACTCACACAGACGCATGTAATCGGCAAACACAGGTGGGACGCAGCATGTTGCATTTTACCTGCGTTCGGCGCATACATGCGTCTGTGTGAGTACAGCCCCCTTCACAATAATTGAGTGCGTCTACTCCTGCGCTCCCCTGCGGCTGAACGGAAGAAAGCGAAACGCAGGGGAGCGCAGTAAAAAAACGGCCGCGTGTAAGAGCCCTTAAACGGATGGTAAAGTGAAAGGGTGACATTTAGCTTTCGGAGCGGGATTACAGGATTATTGCATGATTTCCAATCCTTAGTCAAATATCTTGTTCCGTTTCACCTCCTGCTCCCTTTCCAAATATACAAATGCCGAGACACGCCATTTAAAAAAAAAAAATAATACTAAAATAAGTAAATTAATATATTGATATACAGTATATATATATATATATATATATATATATATATATATATATACAGTATATACACCAGCATTTATTTATAAGATAATTGCCTCTGTACCAGAATAAAAAAAACATATATAACATCCTAAAACTACACTCACAGGTCTTTGCAAAGTGAAAAAATGGTTCTTTACAGTGTATATGTAGGTATGGGATCCTTTATCTGGAAATCTGTTATCCAGAAAGCACTGAGTTATAGAATGGCTGTCTCCCATAGACTCCATTTTATCCAAATAATCCAAATGTTTTAAAATGATTTCCCTTTTCTGTGTAATAATAAAACAGTCGCTTGTAGTTGATCTAAACTAAGATATAATTAATCCTTATTGGAGGCAAAACCAGCCTATTGGGTTTATTTAATGTTTATATGATTTTCTAGTAGACTTAAAGTATAAAGATCCTAATTCTGTTATCTGGAAAACCCCATTCTGGATAACAGGTCCCATACCTGTACATATATATTTTTAAATTATATACAGGATCTCTTATTCGGAAACCCTTCATACAGAAAGCCAGCTCCCATCGAGTGCATTTATAATGATTTATAATAATTTAAAGATTATATAATAATTCCTTTTTCTCTGTAATAATAAAACAGTCGCTTGTACTTGATGGTAACTGAGCTGCATAAATCCATATTGGTGGCAAAACGCTCCTATTGGGTTCATTTTATGTTTAAATATTTTTTTAGCAGGCTTAAAGAATGACGATCCACATTGCAAAAAGATCCCTTATCTGGAATACCCCAGGTCCTGAGCATTTTGGATAACAGATTACATACTTATTTCTAATTTGCAAACTATAACCCTAGGACCGTGTAAGGATCGCTCGCCGGTGCTCCCTACTCTTCTGGCGTCTTCCCCAAGATGGCGGCGCCCAGGGGAGTCACGTGGATCATCAGACGCCAGTGCGCCACTCCGGCACAGTGTAATGATGCCAGCGTCAAAACGCGCGGCATCAGCGTGCAATGTCAGCAGATGATGTCATCACGCACGTTTTGGCGTGAAAAGTTGCATAAAAGGACGCCATAGGCCTGAATCTTTGCCCGTTATAGGTTCTTCTACTTAGAGTTCCTGGGTGTTTATTGTGTGAATTCCTGATCCTTGACCCAAGCCTGAATCCTGACCGCGAAATCTTGCCGCCTGAACCGACCTTTGCCTGAACTGACGATTCTTCTGCCTAATCCTTCATTACCGCGAACCGTGTTCCTCCTATACCGCTTCCTCCTTGGTCCTCACTGCAAACTGCGCCTTCGGGCCTTGACAGCCAGACCCAGGGACTGTCTGTTTAGAATGGAGACCCTTGAAAGGAGAAGGAAAGGTTTTTTAAGTTGGGGGTGCCAAAAGTTAGGCAGTGATCGCATGTACTTACCTGAAACCCCGGACGGTGCTCCTATCAGAAAAAAAACTGCACCGGTTCGGGGGTTATACCAGAGAGCACCAGGGAGCAATCATCTTTCTTCTTCTTCTTTCTTCAAATTTCCCGGGGCAGACGCATGAGCAGTAGAACGGAATAGCGACTTCTTAGTTAAAGTTCGGCTTTTCGCGCTACTGCACATGCGGAGCCGGCGAGAAAAAAGAAGAAGCCAAAAGACAATCGTTCCGTGGGGCTCGCTGGAAGATTCCCGGGCTGATGCAGTTTTCTTTCCAAAGGTAGCCATCCGCGAATTTATTCGCCAGGCGCAAATTTGTGGTGAATTTCGGCGTCGGAATTGTCGCGTTTTGCAAATTTTTCACCTTTTTGCAATTTTTCTTCTAAGCGAAACGGGACAATTTCGCCCATCACTGCCCAAAGGAGCAAAAGCTTGGGGTTTCAGGTAAGTACATGCGATCACTTGGAGGTGCGGTGCCTTACTTTTGGCCCCCCCAAGTTAAAAAACCTTTCCTTTTTATTTGAATGGAGGCAAGTGGCAGGGTTCTATTCACTAGGGGCAGGCACATAGGTGTCTCTAAACCCCCCCCATAACTTGCCCTGCAGTAAATATGCTATAACTAAAGGTGGCCATACACGGGCCAATAAAAGCTGCCGACAGACCGATTTGGAAGCTTATTGGCCCGTGTATGGGGGCCCCCATGAAAGTCGGGCAGATCTCGATCGGATGGGACTAAAAATCCCGTCGGATCGCGGCCGCATCTGTTCGTTGATGCGCTCCCGCGATCCGACCACCCGTTCCCGTTTGCTAGGATCAGCCAGATATTGCCCACCTCATATCGGAGAGAGATCCGCTCGTTTGGCGACATCCGCTCGTTTGGCGACACATCTATCTGCAACTGTGCCTCAATACATCCAAAAGGTTCAATTAATTGTTGCAAAATAAGTGAAAAAGCCTGGCATCTCTGATTGTTACGTAATTAGTATTTAGCAGCTTCCACCCACATGTGTAAATCTGATGTTTGTCGCTGTGTCCCTACACCGGCGCCTGCAGAGCATCGCAATCGGCCAATTTCACATAAAGACTCAAGTCCACTTGAAAAAAAAAATCAATTTCCAGACAGTGTCTGAACATCAACAATCACATAGTGACACCGATAGCTGGTGGGGAGGCGGCGGAACCCCCCTCGTAGCTTGCCGTGATGAACTCTTCTTTGCATTTCATTTCTTCATTGGATTGAAATCACTTGGAAGCCGATACAGTTATATTGGCCAATAGCTTCTGGGTTGGGGTTATTAGATATTAGAGGGTTAACACAAGGGCTTTGTGTTGCAATAAATAGCGATGGGCGAATTTGTCCCGTTTCGCTCCACGAAAAATTTGCTAAACACGAATTTTGACGATAATTCGTAGGCGTCGTAATTGTCGCTGGTATCGAAAAAACTTTTTTTCCGTCTGCCAAACGAGGAAATTCGTGGTGAATTCGCGCCTGCCGAATAGATTTGCCCATCACTAGCAATAAAGGGATATAGGGGCAAATTCACTAAGATGCGAAGTTGCGCCAGTGCGCAACTTCGCCGCACTTCTCCGCACTTCGCCACACTTCGCCAGGCGTATTTTCGCCAGCGCTCCGCAAATTCACTAAAATCCGAAGTTGCGCACAGGGGTAGCGTAAGGTTGCGAAGTTGCGCTAGCGTTGATTCGCTATATAAAGCAAAGTTACGCTAGCGAAGGCTAATTTGCATACGGCGCAAAATTCAAATTTCAATGGAGGAACACGTATCAGCACTACAAATGCCTAGAAAACCTTTAAATCAGCAAATAAAAATGTTATTTTGCCCTACACATGTGCCCACTGTCTAGGTAAGTTGCCATGAGTCAGGAAATGTAGGGGGGAAGGAGGGGAGCCCCAAAAATTTTTTCGATCTTTTTCAGCCTATCACCCATAATGTAGAAAACACGCCAGCGTTTTTTGGGACTTAGATAAAAAATTGACTTTTTTTGAAACAATCCCTATCTACTCTATTGCGCTTCGAAAGGTCTGAGGTGGCGAAGGAAGTCTAGCGTAAAAGGTAGCGTTCAGTACACTGCGCAAGTTAGTGAATTTGCATAGTTACATCGCTAGCGAAAATTCGCCTGGCGTAAGGATGCGAAGTAACACTAGCGAAAATACGCCAGCGTTCGTTAGTGAATTTGCGCAGTAGCGAAAATGCCAAACGCTAGCAAATTAACGCTAGCGTTCGGCGCTTCAGCGCTTAGTGAATTTGCACCATAGTGTCAGACTTGCAGGGAAGGAACATGAAATATGGGCGGCTAGAATTCTTTTCTAGGTGTTTAGCGCTTGGGAATCATGTAGGGTCAGTGTTCACCATAATGAGCCATTAGACGTTTTGAGACGACAATAAGGCACTCAGGGGCATTTCCACCTTTAAGTTAACTTTTAGTATGTTATAGAATGGAAAACTCTTTGCAACTTTTCAATTTATTTTTTATAGTTTTTTTTTTTTTTTTTAAATATTTGTCTTCTTCTGACTCTTTCCAACTTTCAAATGGAGGTCACTGACCCCTTCTAAAAACGTATTCTCCTACAAATGTCATTGCTGCTTTTTATTACTCATCATTCTATTCAGGCCTCTCCTATTCATATTTCAGTTTCTTGCTCAAGTCAGTGCATGGTTGCTAGGGTAATTTGGACCCTAGCAACCCGATTGGTGAAATTGCAAACTGGAGAGGTGCTGAATAAAAAGAGAAAAAAAAACCTCAAAAACCACAATTAATAAAAAATGAAAGCCAATTGCAAGTTGTCTTAGAATATCATTCTCTACATCGGGGGTCCCCAACCTTTTTCACCCGTGAGCCACATTCAGATGTTAAAAGAGTTGGGGAGCAACACAAGCACGAAACAAGTTCCAGGGTGGCGCCAAATAAGGGCTGTGATCATGTTCAAAACTGGTATTTGCGCCTAATTTTCAAGTTTTGGAAGTCGGAAAAGACGCTTGCGTCAAAACCATTGCGCATCAACATTATTGGGACGCCCATTGACTTTAATACCGGCGTCAAAATTGACATGAGCGGATTTTTCGCCGTTTTGCAAATTTCACGGGAAATTCGTGAATTTTTTGGCGAAGCGTAACGGGACAAATTCGCCCATCACAACTGGTATCACATCTCAATCCAATCTAGAATTTTCTAGCATTCATTCACATAAAGCCATGGACCAATGCTTTTGGCGAATTAGTTGCCATTTCTCGAATTTCCGACGCAGCGAAATGGGTCAGATTCATCACTCAATGACACATAGATAACATACAAAACAAACTGATAACTGATGCAAGAGGTAAAGAGGGCCTTGCCCAAAAGAGCTTACGATCTAAAAGATAATAAACATAGTTAGTGATGGACGAACTTACAATGAAATTCGAGAAACGTCTAAAAATTCCAAAATTCTACTTGAATTGGAGCCAATAAATGCCACGAATACAAACACATTCATCTTATCAGTGTGCCGCAGTGCTTTGGACTTTGCATAAAAATTCCCAAAACGGATTGAAGTCAATGGGCGTCAGCAAATGTATTCGCTGGCAGCAAAATGCAGAAATTCGCAGTGAATTCGCACTTGGTGAATTTATTCGCCTATCGCTATACATCACTGATCCCCAACCAGTAACTCGCAAGCAACATGTTGCTCTCCAACCCTTTGGATGCTGCTTAGGGATGTAGCGAACTGCCGATTTGGTGTTCGCGAACGCCGTTCGCGAACACCGGCAAAAAATGCGAACGTTCGCGGACAGTTCGCGAACTTCGAACACCCGCTAAAATCGTTCGATTCGAACGATCGAAGGATTTTAATCATTCGATCGAAGGATTTTCATTCGATCGAATGCTAAAATCATTCGAATCGAACGTTTTAAGCATTCGAACGAATGAAAAATCATTCGATCGAACGTTTTAAAATCGTTCGATCGTTCGATTAGAACGATTTTTAGCGTTCGATTGAATGAAAATCATTCGATCGAATGCTTACAATCGATTTTTAGCGGTCGAAGGAATCGAATGGTCGAGTGGTCGAACGATTTTTATTCGAATCGAACGCGAACTCAAAATGCGAACGTTCCCAAACATTCGCGAACATTCGGCGGACGCGAACGGTCGAAGTTCGCGCGAACTAGTTCGCAGGCGAACAGTTCGCTACATCCCTAATGCTGCTCCCAGTGGCCTCAAAACAGGTCCTTATTTTTGAATTCCAGGCTTGGAGGCAAGTTTTGGCTGCATAAAAACCAGGTGAACTACCAACTAGAGCCTCCAGAGTCTGCTAGTCCACACAGGGGCCATTAAATAGCCAATTACAGTCCTTATTTGGCATCCCAGGAAGCTTTTGCATGCCTGTGTTGCTCCTCAACTCTCCTTATTTTTTAATGTGGCTCATAGGTAAAAAGGTTTCTACAGAAGAGTAATGGGAATTACTGCATATGAGCATCAGGCAGCAGATGGAAATAGGTTAAAATCAAGGAAAACCTAATCCCTTTTACTCTCCCTTGATTCCCCCTCAGGGGTATGAAGTATATGCTGCTCGGTTAGACAGGTCACTTGGGTCGGCTCCATAGTTGCAGGTTAGTTCCCTGTACAAATGTGACATTTAGTGACTCGCTGTTAATGTTACACTGGGATCTCGATGGTTGGGCGTACAACCCCCGGGCGGTGTATGTGCTGGACGATCGGCTGTCCTCGGCTGCAATGACATGTAGCAGGGACAGGTCTGTGCACAGATACGGGAAACACTTAACTGCAGGAACAGCCTGGGGCAGAGATGGAGAAGGATAAACAGGGCCATTGCTTCTACATTTATTACAAACGTATAAAGGGTAACTGCACTTAGGAAAAGCGTCAATGAAATAAAACAGTACAGGGATAGCTGGGCTGAGGATGTGATTTTTTGCTCATCCCTCCAAAACAATCATAATAGCTCATTATTTTTGTGTTAAGGTCAGGGCACACAGGCTTCTTCGGGGTGACTAATAGCCTCGAAATGCCTTCCCAGGGCCAGAACTAGGGGTAGGCAGAGTAGGCACATGCCTAGGGTGCAAAGTTGGTGCGACACCAGTCACGTACCTTCTCTGTCATCAACCCCACGTCCGATCCCCGATCTCCCCAAGCGCTCCTATTTTATGAATTGTGCGCACAAGATCGCTCCATTTCGCACATGTGCGCTCAAGCACTAATTGGCGCGCACGTGCACGAGCGCAAATTTGCCATGCGCCTAGGGCGCCTGGCTGCCCTGGCCTGGCTCTGTGCCTCCCCAGACTTCCTGTTGTAAAATGTAACAGAATGGCACTCGGAGTAATTCGTTTTCGGAAGTCGCCGGAAGTTGCCTCACGAGGAATCACTCCAAGTGCCATCCCGTCGGCAATTAACATTCTAGACGGTGGGAAAGCAGGGGAGGCAGTTTGGGAGATTAGTCGCCCCAAAAAAGAAAAGATTTGTCGCCGGACGACTAATCTCCCCGAATCTGCCTGTGTGCCCTGACCCTTAAATGGAAAATCCATTAAAGCTCCAACTGCTGCACGCGACTAACCCCAAGTCCACCCTATTTGCAATTGCAATCTGGTGGATCGGTGGATTCTGGCAAATGCCAGAGGGGCGGCAGTAAGTTGCCATGGACAGTTTGGGCCTCTATGAACTTGACATGCCAGGGCCTGCTTAGACTCTCAGTTTGGGTCTGATCTAATAACTATAGAATTCCTCCCAACTGTACTGTTTTTCGCGGGACAGTCCCGGTTTTGACAGCTCAACCCGCAGTCCCAGATTGTTACTGAAACGTCCTGACTTTCACTTTGATCTCCTGCACTGAACCGCCAGAAAAAGATACAAAGTTTCTAAAACTTAATTGGCTTTTGGCAGAGAGCCTAGAATATGTGGCATGTGTACTTCGATACATTTGTAACAATTATGATAAGCAAAGAAACAATTGTAGCTATTTAAGATAAGCGGGTCTCTTGGGGAAACTGTGACTTTCAGCTTAAAGGCCAATTTACCTTCATTAGCAAGACTGTAATAAACCACAGAAACGTGTTCAAACTTTCAAACTCGGTATATTTCCTAGGAGGGATGAGAGAGGAAAGTGAGGAGTCGGGGTCAGTAGGAGAGGCAGTGTATGTACAAAAGAGAAGCTTCTGTGTCTCTGCGGGGAGGGGAGCGGTGACGGTGGTTCTGGCAGATGGAGGTAATGACAGTGCTGGTGACACAAGATAATTGCCCGTTGATTGCTTGGCTGTTGTTAAGAGCCCGGATGACTAAGAGCAATTAAAAGATGTGCAAAACAAGAAAGCAACACAAGGGGGGTGGAGGTGAGGGGCCATTTATCTGAGTGATGTTCTCTGTATAGATGAGAGATGATAGGGGCCCTTTGGGCTGTGGTTACGGAGGAGACGCGTATTCATGAACTTTATGGCTAAGGGCTGTATCAGCATTAGAGCTATAAAGCTTAAATTAAAACTAATAGGATTACACAGGATAATGTATAATATAATAAGAATATACAGTATATTTTACCCAGCATGTCAATTTAGTGGACCCCAAAATAACTTAAGGTGCAGCGGCGCAACTACAGGGGGAGCAGCGAGTGTGACTGCAAGTGTCTAGTGGCAGGTGAGGGAACTTTTTATATATATATACAGTATATATATTTATATAATACACAAAAGTCATGAATATCTTATATTAAATTATATCCTTATAAACGGTGAGTTCTGATGTCATCAGTTATAAATGGTGAGTTCTGATGTCATTTCTGTCACATGACTCACTGAAACGTGTGTATTATAATGAATAAAGTACCGCCAGTTGCAAAATATGAGGATATTAGAAGTTACCTCGGAGTTCCATGACCTTCGGCCTCGTGTTTTTATATGGTCATGAAACTCCTCGGTAACTTATAATATCCTTATATTTTACAAGAGGGGGTACTTTATTCACTATATAATGCTTATCCACAATCCTTGATAAAGACCCCAACGAGCGGTACCCTCTGGACTTGTGTATATATATATATATATATATATATATATATATATATAGTGAATATTGTAAAATATAAAGATATTATAAGTTACTGAGGAGTTTCATGACCAGCTTGGTGTGACATCACTTCCTGCCACAGTCTCTCCCTGCTCACTCATAGATCTGAGCACAGCAGGGCGGGGAGGAGGGAGGGAGGAAAAGGGAGGGGAGGAGAGAGAGGAACAAACTGAGCATGCTCAAGCCCTAGCCCTGGAGGTTTAAGCTGAAAACAGGAAGTCTGATACAGAAGCCCATGAGTACACAATAGAAGGAAAGAAATGTGGTGTTTCTTTTGACAGAGGACTCAGAGCAGCATTACTTTGAGGGTTTACTGGTGTATTTATATAGACCTTTCTGATAAAGCTTACTTAGTTTTAGCCTTTCCTTCTCCTTTAATAGGGATTAGCATTTTATAGGTCACACGTTTCTGTCTAACCCTATAAGTGTAAACGCCTCATTAACAAAACAACTGGTTATAAGCAAGAAAAAGTGTATTTTATACAATTTGATATGTTAAATGTTTTTAACTGACACATGCATTATTTTACTAGTTTTAGCTCAATGAATGAGGCAATATTAGCAATTTGAGTGAATATATTAACTAAAGAAATTTTTTTTAAGTTTTAGCAGCAACTTGACACCTAAGATAATAAAAACTATTTCTGATAAAAATCCCTATATTATTAGCATTTCATGTATTTTGACCCTTATATCTTGTTACAGAAGATGAATTACACAAATATGTAGGCAGATTTAGAAAGCCCTGGTTATCCTGAAAAAAATGATGTGTAATTTTCCTGGGTAAAATAAACCCCCTCCCCCAAAAATGCCAATTTGATGGCTGCTAAGTAAGAGATAGAGACAAATTCTGAAAAAATGGCTTTAAAATGTCGTGCAAAAGACAAAATCTGAAAACTGTCTGTTTAAAAGACAAATTCACAAAAGTGGAGATAGAGGTTTGTTAATTTGGTGGGAAATCCGACATTTTTATCTCCACTTTTATTTTGTCTCGGTATCACCACTTTTGTGAATTCCCTGTTGGGGGCAAATTTACTAACCTCTGAAAATTCACCAGCGACGGCTTCGCTCACAGCGCAACACTTTGCCAGGCCTAGATTTGCCAGGACAACGCTAATTCACTAAAATCCGAAGTTGCATCCAGGGTGCCGAACGCTGGCAAAGTTGCGCTAGAGTTATTGCACCAAGGGAAGCGTAGTTGCGCTAGCGATGCCTAATTTGCATACGGCGGGAAGTTAAAGCTGAATGGACGTATATGTTGCAGCAAATACATTACACTACACAAGCCCAGGGAACCTTAATAGAATAAAATAAAGTTGTTATATTGCCCTACACATGAGCCCAGTGTATAGTTTATGTTCCATATGTTAGGAAATGTAGGGGGGAAGCCGGTTACCCCCAAAAATTTACGCTCTTTTGCAGCCTATCACCCTGAAATAAAAGAAAAAGACGCCATCTTTTTTTTGGACTAAATTTTGAGGAACTCCTATCTACTCCATTGCACTTCGCCTGGTCTGAGGTGGCGAAGGCAAGTCTGGCGCAAGAGGTAGCGTTTAGTAAAATTCGGAGCGCAAAGGGAGCGAAGTACTGCTCTATCTCCTTCGCTAGCGAAGTTACGCCAGTGACCGTTAGTAAATCGGTGAAGTACCCGAATGACGTCATTTACGTCAGTATATAATACCTTGATTGTGCTGCCACGGAATATCAGAAGAGAGACAACCAACCCAGATTTTGTTTGTTGGCGGCATCATCAGGGCCGGATTTGTTCCCCTGCCGCCCCTAGGCCGCGTGGTCCGACCAGGCAGCCGCGCAGTCCTAGCACCCGCCTTCCCAGCACCCGCCTTCCCAGCGCGCCGGCGAAAAAACGCCGGCACAGCTGGTGTGGTTGAATGGGGACGCGAACATCCCCATAATGCGGCTGGGCGGCATGCCGCCCCTATTTTTTGCCGCCCTAGGCCCGGGCCTATGCGGCCTTGCCGCAAATCCGGGCCTGGGCATCATAATATTATATCTTGGAAATAATGCTGCAGTTCAGTGGTGTAACGAGGTATAACTGGGTCACACAGCAATTTACTTTTCAGGCCCCAAAATATCTAGAGGTTGAACTGTTTTACCAATATTTATTCAAATTCTATCTGAATTAGGGCTTCATGGGGGCCCCTCAACCTCCTGGGCACCCCTGCAGCCGCAGGGTCTGCTTCCTCTGTAGTTAAGCCCCTGCTGCAGTTTCATGGGGATACAGTTACTGCAACAATCCGGCAACTGCAGTTTGGTTTGCCAAAACGTAACACAGGGAACAAACACTGCAGATCACACTCATGGGGGTTGGTGTGCATGAATGGGGTTCTTATCTCAGCAGAAGGGGCCCGGAAAATGATCGCCTTCTCTGCTGGTCTATTATAAAAGAATATTTAAATACAGATGGTTTAATATATTTTAACGGATTGTATATGTAAACAGAACAGGTTAGAGGCCTTACGTCAACGCCGATGTATTGCCTTATCAGAGCTCCTCAGATATCCAAGACTATAAATGATATTTGCTTTGTGTGTCTGAGGTTCACTGATACAGGCGCAGTGTATATAGAAGCTGTGTCAATCGGAGGTATCGGAGCCTAGATCAATATTTACTGTAGGGTGCGAGGCTTAGAGATGCTAGAACTTGGGTAGGAAATGAGTTTTACCTGTGTAGGTGAAGCACCTCTATGCATTCCTGTACACTCATCACATGTAAAGAGAAGAACCTCATGAGTAACGATAAAGAGTATCAGCTCTTCAGGGCGAGGGGATGTACATCACATTGTGACAATGCCCTCATCCCTGTGAATGGTAATGCCTTTATTTGCTCCCAGATGAAGAGCAATTCCGAGTAATTGATAAGCCACGAGTCGCAGGCACAACCCCTGACACTTCATGGGCTGCTGGGTAATTGTGGCACCGCAGCTCGGCCACCACCTGCCCTTTAACCCATGTCATGCCAAGAACAATGATCCATTTAGAAGGAATGAATCTGCTTATTCTCAAATGCATGGACCTGATTTGATGGTGAGTCAGAGATGAATGCTGTTTTGCTTTGCAGGGACACATTTGGCTTTATGACGTAGTGATGTGCCTCTGGCTCATATTCAGAAGCCTTTAGTAATAAGGCAACCCAAAAAGTGCATCAATATTATATATATTATTACTGAGCCTTGATCTAGCCTCTTTGTTCATAAGTCTTCTGCAATATGGCAACGCCCCCCCAAAAATTGCATTAATATGCTATATGTTGCTGCTGAGCCCTGATCTAGGCTTTTTGTTGACCCAAAGCTCATGCATCTCATCATTTATACAGATGGCGTTCCTGGGGTGCTAGTCCTGCACGGAAAAGTCTAGGAAGGGTTAAAATGTAAACCCTGCTTGATACAGAGCGAGCAAGGAGATGCATCTCATAATCCAAAGCAAATATCAGAGATGCGGGAGCTCTGGACACACAAATGTCAGCTTCATATTCTTACTCCCTCTAAGTGTTCTAATCCCGTCTCTGCTCCCCTCTTATGCCTACATTCTCTGCTTTTTTTCCCCTGCTGATCCATTCCTAGAGCTATACTAACTCCAGGTGGGTAATTTCGTCTTCATCGCTAGAATTCCTTTAGGGCATACTTCAATGGATCCTCTCATTTGCCTTTTGTATTTATTCCTTTACTCACCGTGCCCATCAGTGGCTACTATCTAGAGTTGTGGTGGGGCCCAGAGACAAAAAGACCTTGCTTAATATTTGTATAAAGTAGGAGGACAGACCTATGGACCTAAAGCTTTTGTTGAACACCTTTTGATTGTAGAAGGTTCCTGGTAGTTGTACAGTGATGACAGCCAAAGTGCTGCAGGTTGGGTAGCAGTGGTCTAAAGTACTACTATAATGCTATGGATCTTCCAACCATCACCCATATTTGAAATACCCTACAGATAGCTCTGTCCCTATTTTACTCATGAGGTGTCTATGAGCATTGGTGCACTTAGGTCCAGCCACTTTTAGTGTCCATTAAGCTCTAACAATGTCAATTTTATGTGATTTTTCCAAAAAAAATTCACGGGAACCCAGAAATCTATCCTGAATCTCTGCATTGTTGTTGCTGTCTAAACCAGGGAACCTTTTGTACCCATGAGCAACATTCAAAAGTAAAAGGAATTGAGGAGCAACACTAGCATGAACAATTTTCTTGGGGTGCCAAATACGTGCTGTGATTGGCCATTTGGTAGCCCCTATGTGGATTGTCAACCTACATTGAGGGTCTGTTTGACAATACACCTTTTTTTATGCAACTACAACTTGCCTCCAAGCCTGGAATTCAAAAATAAGCTCCTGCTTTGAGGCCACTGGGAGCAACATCCAAGGGGTCGGAGAGCAACATGTTACTCACGAGCTACTGTTTGGGGATCACTGGAACCCATCAGCCCCTACAAAACGTTTCTTCATTTTTTGTAAGCTCTAGAACTAAGTCAATAAATTAGCCACAATGGACAATTTGCTCAAAAATGGCAAAAATGGGAAGAAAAACTTTAAAGGGTAATAAAGGACAGTATGGGATTAAGTTGGGAGACATAAATACAGCAATTTGGGAACAATTTTTCAATTGGTTCTTTGCAATTTAGTTGTTCCCTTATATATACGATATAACCAAAAGTATCCAGACATTCCATCTGAAATGACGTTTTCAATTTGAGCATTCAATGCCGACAATATGTCTCGGAAGCAACATCAGAACAAGAACCGTTGGTTGAGGAGCATAACATTTCTATGGCTGGGCAGTTGCACCCAGGTGGTATAAAAGTTGCTTTCATTGGATCCTGGAGCAGGGGAAATGTGTCTTCTGGAAAGATGTCACATGTAGTGATGAACAAATCCGCACCTTTCCATGTAGCAGCAGCAGCAAAAAAAGTCACCAAGACAAAATTGCCTCTGAGACAAAAAAGTCGTCATTTGCATTTGGACAAAAAAGTTGCCAAGACAAAAAAGTCACCGACCCAAGAAAAATGCCCATTAACTTTAATGCATTTGAACGCAAAAAAATATTTTGACGTCGATTGACTTCAATGCATTTCACAAAGCGAAACAGGACAGATTCTATCATCACATGTCATTATCTGGCACTACCTGCAAGAATGCATATTGCTGAGGGTAAAGATAGAGGAGAATAATGGTCAAGGTAGAGTCCTGCGCTGGTCAAATCGGGCAGACCCATGCCCGACCTGGGCCTGCAGACCTGCAAGCCGACCCATACTGCCACCCACTATGCCTGCCCAAGCTTACCCCCGACCCGGCGCACATGAAAACTGGAAGTGATGTCACTTTTAACCGAAAGTGCCATCACACGGGACCCTATTCCACTAGGTAAGAAAAGAAATCTTACTGCAAACTCAGGAGAGGGTAGGAGTGACCAGTCCTGCAACATAGCCAGAGTACCCAGAAGGGTTACCGACTGACTACCCACACAATCAGGCGCTCAGAAATTTCTGCCCAAAACCCGATACCTTTCAGGAATTCCGCGGGTACCCGACACGATGCAGGACTCTGGGTTAGTGTTTGTTTTCCATGTTTTGGTCTATGGCCCGTGGTTCGAAAGTCAACCTTAAGGCTAGAGCAGGGATCCCCAACCCGCGGGCAACATTCACAAGTAAAAGGAGTTGGGGAGCAACACTAGAATGAAAAATGTTCCTGGGGTGCCAAATAAGGGCTGTGATTTGACATTTGTAGCCCCTATGTGGATTCTCAAGCTACATTGAGGCTCTGTTTGGCAGTAAACCTGCCTCCAAGCCTGGAATTCAAAAATAAGCACCTGCTTTGAGGCCACTGGGAGCAACATCCAATGGATTGGAGAGCAACTTGCTGCTCATGAGCTACTGGGTGGGGATCACTGGGCTAGAGCATACAATGAGAATTAAGACAATTCCCTGTTTCCTGTATTATGGAAAGTTTTGGGAAGGCCAGTCCCTGTTTAAGCACAATGATGGCCCCATGCACAAAGTAAGTGGCAAATACAATGGATGAGAAATGAGCCACGGAAGAACTTTACCGGCCTACATAGATCCCTGTCCTCAACACAACTAAGCAACCATGGGATGAATTAGAACACTGATGTGAGCCAGGCCTGCTACCCATTGCCCAACCTCACTAGTGATATTGTGGCTGAATGGAAGCAAATCCCTACAATGTTCAAACATCTAGTAAAAAAACATAATAATAATGTCCTTGGGTTCAGAATACAATTTTGAAGAGACCATTGTGCAGATACTTCTAGTAATGGCTTCACTTATGTAGACTGAAAAACTGGGCAGACAAGGGACAGCATATCACATATCACAACAGGAGGAATACTTGGTGTAAAATCAGAGTATGAACAACCACAGGACCCTTGAGTAAGGCCATTAATGTGTGCGTAGCGGTTTTGCAATTTTAGAATTATATATGATTAAAATCCCTTTAGTGGAAATGCATGGCCTTGCAGAAAATCAATGTTTTTTTGAGTTTGCATGTTCCGTCATAAGTCACAACCCTGACTGGTTGGAGTAATTATTGGGGATTAGTAGGAATTCTAATAAGAATTTTTATAAGGTGGTGCCAAGGGAGAACTGGCAGTCGCTACAAGACTACGACCAACATGGAGAATAATATAATGCTGACTGAATAATTATACTGTACATGACTACATCAACTACAACATTAAATACCATTACGCTACATTAGTGTCTGACTTGCTTTCATATGCAAATGATTTAATTGGCCACGCTTAATTTATTTTCATAACATGACTCAATAAGCTCTCTGGCATCATTATCCAGTGCAAAGGGGAAATAGGCTGCAAGTGTTTTTATTTTTTTATTTTACTCTACCTTTCGCTTACTAAGAACCCAACATGACCAAAGCAACTCAAATGCTTTAATCTAATGAAGTATGGCGGTAGCGTTTGCTTGTGAGAATACCCTGTGTTAATTGCTGCAGCTTAATGTAAGGAATGAAACGCGTGGCCCATACGTAACCTTTGTCAGCACCAGCAGAGAGACTGTTCTGTCGGTACAAAGAGACCGGCTGCTCTGCTAACGTTCCGAGATCTGCAGCGGTTGTGCTCTGTCATTATGGGTTATTAAAAGTCTTTTTTTGTGAATGAAAAAGAGTCACGACGGCACAAAGCCAACAAGGCAAAGCAACTGTAATTACTGTGTTTGGCAAACTAATTACCGAAAGGCAGCAGGGAGGCAGGGGCGAGAGGAAGGGGAGAATAAGGGTGTTGGAGGAAGTTTAAGCTCCATTTAGCAAGGCAGGAGAGAACTACAAAAATCTACTACAAAGATAGATATCATTTTTTTTATTCTCCTCTCACTGCTTGAGGTCCTTGCTAGTGATGGGCGAATTTCTCCTGTTCTCTTCGCTGAAAAATGTGCAAATTTCCTACGAAATTTGTGAAATGGAGAAAAATTTGTGAAACTCGAAAGTTGATGCCCACGTCAGTTTTGGACGCGTGTCTGAAATGTCGCTTGAGTGAATTTTGACTCCCCCGTTAAAGTCAATGGGCGTACAAAATTTTTTGATACTGGCGAATTTTCACTGGAGTTTCGTGAATTTATTTGACGGCGGCGAAACGCGGAAATTCGCAGCGAATACGCTCCAGCCGAATTAATTTGCCCATCGCTAGTCCTTGCTACTATCCCTCTTAATGTTATCTAACATTGACACATAGTCACATTCTTAAGGTGGCCATACATAGGGAGAACCACTCGTTTGGCAATGTCGAAAAACAAGCGGATCTCTCCCCGATATGCCCACATTGAGGTGGCCGATATCGGGCTTATCCGATTGTGGGCCCAACGATCGGATCAGAATGGAGGCCATACCGGCGGTCAGATCGTAGGACCGCATCAATGAACAAATGCAGCTGCGATCCGCCAAGACTTTTTACACTGCCCGATCCACTTTTGGCCACATATTGATTGGGAAGCCCATTGGATGGCCGATAAGCTGCCGAATCGGTCTATCAGCTTTTATTGACCCATTAAGGGGACCAAGAAAGATCTTTAGTTTCAATACACACGTGTAGAGCTGAATTGTCGGATATCCAAGGAGAAACAATAGAATTCTACCTGTATCTGATTTTCTGCTGGATAATTAGTGACGAGCCCTAAGCTTAGCTTCTCAACAGCCAATCAGAGCCCACTGAGCATGTGAGTGTCACAGACACTTTCCAAGATGGTGACCCCCCTGTGACAAGTTGAAGTCCTGGATCATTGCTGCTATTGACAAGCTCAAACTTTAGCCTCGTGCAATAAGTTCACTATATAAAATAGGCCATTTGTAGCCATATTAATTTTTAGGGTTTATCTCTCCTTTAACTCCCTTACCATAAAGTCTCTCCTACTATAATTCCTCCTAGTGTTGTAGGCAAGACTATAAAATCACAATCTAACTCCTATACATTTTAGTCTCCTTTGCTATTCTTCCTCCGAGTGTTAAATCTTCCATTGTACAGTCACAATCTCTACCTTCCTCACTGTTTACCGTTCCATACAATTATTTGACCAGTATCATATCCGACCTACACAGCGTAGTCACTCACATTCTCTAGTTCCCTTGCCATTTATTGTCCCCTCCTTCCATCACTCAGGGTATGGGATCCGTTATATGGAAACCCGCTATCCAGAAAGCTCTGAATTACACAAAGGCCGTCTCCCATAGCCTCCATTAAAATCAAATGATTAATGATTTCCTTTTTCTCTTTAATAAGAAGACAGTAGAGAATAGACTTAAATGTTATCTCTGGCAGAGGCAGGTGATAGATCATTATCTACATGAGCATAAAAGTCCATAAAAGTCATTTAGTCCCACCTGTCTGCAAAGTGGTTTTGAAAGGAACTGTCTGATTGGTTGCTGAGGGTTACTAGCGGGGGCAGCGGCATCACAGGACCCGCCTCAGGGCCTGAATCACCCCTGGGGGGTGTGCTTGGACATTTTAAATTGCCTTACCCCTATCTGTTACAGTGAAGAGACTGCATGGCTTTATATTGACTCAATAAAACTTTCCTAGAACTCATTCAGACCATATATAAACCACACCTCCCAACTGTCCTTTTTTTTGAAGATTTTGACAGCTCAACCCTCAGTCCCGGATTGTTACTGAAATGTCCCGACTTTCTCTTTAATCTCCTGCAGTGAACAGACAGAACGTTTCTAAAACTTAATTGGCATTTGGCAGAGAGCCCAGAATACATGGCAGCTGCACTTAGATACATTTATTACAATTTAAGATAAGCAAAGAAACAATTGTGACAATTTAAGATAAGCAGGTCTCTTGGGGAAACTGTGACTTGCAGCTTATGGGCGACACACAGATTCGGGAATGATTAGTCGCCCCAGTGACAAATCGCCTCTTCTTCGGGGCGACAATCTCCCCGAACTGCCTGCGGCAATTCATTTTCCGAAGTCGCCCGAAGTTTCACTTCGGAAAATGAAGAGATGCGTGTGCATTGCCGAAGGCGATTTAATTTTAGCCGGTGGAGGGCAGGGGGAAGGCAGTTTGGGGAGATTATTGCCCACGAAGAAGAGGCGATTTGTCACTGGGGCGACTAATCTTCCCGAATCTGCTCGTGTGGACTGACCCTTAAGAGCCTTCATTAGCAAAACTGTAATAACAGATAAAAACCACAGAAATGTATTCAAAGTTTCATAGATGCGTGTAGGGATGAAGCACACCAGTTTTGTTCCGGCAAATTTGCCTTAATCACATTTAGGGGCAGATTCACTTAGGGTCGAATTTCGAAGTTAAAAATACTTCGAAATTCGACCCTCGAATTGAAATCCTTCGACTTCGAATATCGAAGTCGAAGGATTTAGCGCAAATCCTGCGATCGAACGATCGAAGGATTTTTCGTTCGATCGAACGATAAAATCCTTCGAATCGAACGATTCGAAGGATTTTAATCAAACGATCGAAGGAAAATCCTTCGATCAAAAAAAGGTTAGCAAGCCTATGGGGACCTTCCCCATAGGCTAACATTGACTTCGGTAGCTTTTATCTGCCGAAGTAGGGGGTCGAAGTTTTTTTTAAAGGGCAAGTACTTCGACTATCGAATGGTCGAATAGTCGAACGATTTTTACTTCGAATCGTTCGAATCGAAGTCGAAGGTCGTAGTCGAAGGTCGAAGTAGCCCATTCGATGGTCGAAGTACCCAAAAAATACTTCGAAATTCGAATGAAATTTTTCATTCGAACCCTTCACTCGAGCTGAGTGAATCGGCCCCTTATTTGCAGAAATTCCAAGCACAGGTTTTAGGGGAACAACTCCTTCCTCAGGTGCAAAGGGGTTGTACCCCCGAAAGCCTGCACTTTGAATTTCTGCAAATAAATGTGATTAAGGCAAATTTATGGCAAATATACGCAATTCGTCAAGACTGCAATAAACCAGGAAATACCCCACCATAGACATGATGAACATTTTCAAACACTCAAATCACGTTATCGCTCAAAAATAAATACAAATGTAATTTTGTAGCTGCATCAAATTGCATGAGACGACAAGTAGCACCGTGTGTCATTGCCCTAAAATTGCCTTCCCCGTTTATTCTGGAAGGTATTGCTATTCATGGCCATTTCCCGCACACTACGGCTCATTTGTTAACATGAGGGCTAAATTACACCCGAGCAGTTAACAATAACAACCTCTTATTGATCCGTTTTGATCAGACTATTGCAAATTAGTAAATGAAGGCAAACGTCGGATGGCATGACAACTGCCCTAGAGCAATTTAGCTTCCTATTTATATGTCAGTGCTTGGTATATATATATCAGTGTGTCCCCCTAACTCTTTTCTATATGGAGCATGATATATACAGGTATGGGACCTATTATCCAGAATGCTCGGCTACCTGGGGGTTTCCGGATAATGGATCTGTTTCAATCTGCAGGCTGGTTTTGTTTGCTATAAGGATTAATTATTTCTTAGTTTGGATCAAGTACAAGCGACTGTTTTATTTTTTTTTTTATCCAGAGAAAAAGGAAATCATTTTAAAAAAATGTCATTATTTGATTCAGAGCTTCAATTCGGTATTCGCCCGAATCTTTCACGAAGGATTCGGGGATTCGGCCGAAACCTAAAAAGTGGATTTGGTGCATCCCTACTGTATAGTCTGTTCCTTCTATTAGAATGTATTAAATTCGGATTATTTGGATAAAATGGAGCCTTTCTGTAAATTCTGAGCTTTCAGGATAATGGGTTTCCGGATAACGGATCCCATACCTTTATAGTCTGTTCCAGCTATTATAATTTTTTAAAATTCGGATTATTTGGATAAAATTGAGTCTTTCGGTAAAGTCTGAGCTTTCAGGATAATAGGTTTCAAGATAATGGACTCCATACTTGTATAGTCTGTTCCATCTATTATAATTCTTTAAAATTAGGATTATTTGAATAAAATGGAGCCTTTTCTGTAAATTCGGAGCTTTCTGGATAATGGGTTTCCGGATAACGGATTCCATTCCTGGATAGTCTGTTCCATCTATTACAATTTTTTAAAATTAGGATTATTTGGATAAAATGGAGCCTTTTGGTAAATTCTGAGCTTTCAGGATAATGGGTTTCCGTATAACAGATCCCATACCTGTATTGTCTGTTCCATCTATTATAATTTTTTAAAATGGGGATTGTTTGGATAAAATGGAGCCTTTCGGTTAATTCTGAGCTTTCAGGATAATGGGTTTCCGGATAACGGATCCCATACCTGTATAGTCTGTTCCATCAATTATAATTTTTTAAAATTAGGATTATTTGGATAAAATGGAGCCTTTCGGTAAATTCTGAGCTTTCAGGATAATGGGTTTCCGGATAACGGATCCCATACCTGTAAAGTCTGTTTCATCTATTAGAATGTATTAAAATTAGGATTATTTCGGATAAAATGGAGCCTTTCGGTAAATTCTGAGCTTTCAGGATAATGGGTTTCCGGATAACAGATCCCATACCTGTAAAGTCTGTTTCATCTATTAGAATGTATTAAAATTAGGATTATTTCGGATAAAATGGAGCCTTTCGGTAAATTCTGAGCTTTCAGGATAATGGGTTTCCGGATAACGGATCCCATACCTGTAAAGTCTGTTTCATCTATTAGAATGTATTAAAATTCGGATTATTTCGGATAAAATGGAGCCTTTCGGTAAATTCTGAGCTTTCAGGATAATGGGTTTCCGTATAACAGATCCCATACCTGTATTGTCTGTTCCATCTATTATAATTTTTTAAAATGGGAATTATTTGGATAAAATGGAGCCTTTCGTTAAATTCTGAGCTTTCAGGATAATGGGTTTCCGGATAACGGATCCCATACCTGTATTGTCTGTTCCATCTATTATAATTTTTTAAAATGGGGATTATTTAGGATAAAATGGAGCCTTTCGGTAAATTCTGAGCTTTCTGGATAATGGGTTTCCGGATAAGAAGAATTGCTCTGCAGTTCTGCGCAGGAGAAGTTCTCGGTTGCTCTGCAGGTTGGTTCTGGGTTACAGATATGCCGAGGAGATGTGGTTGAACAGTGAGGACGAGAGAACAAGGATGAAATGCTCAGACAACTGCTCGGGGTCCGAGGGTGAAACTGTGAGATGTGTTACCAGTGTCCAGCCCCCTCCCTCAGGCTCAGTGCGTAGGGTGGGTGGGAGTTGTGACGTGGGACTTGCCTTATAAAAGCCCTGAGACGGGAGCAGGTACATAGAACACTAAAGAGAAGTCATGCCGACCCCAAACATCTCTGGATCTGCAGGAAAAAGCTTCAGGAGGGCTGTGTCTGAACTGGACCCTAAACAAGCTGAAGCCATTCTGGTGAGTCCAAAGTGAATCCACTTCTGACTTTTTCATTCATTAGTTATTTCCATTCATTAGCCTGGGCACATAGGGCTACATTTAACCAGTGACAGAAACTGTATTGCACAGCCCCCGGGGATACACACTAAGAACGTCGTCAGAGACTTGCGGTGTTGTTGCTAATGCATCGAGACACTTGGCTGCTGGGTTATTGCAATTAACAACAAACTGATTATTTGCACTTTATGGTAACACCGGATAAGGCTATACAGTAAAAAACATGTTTTATCAGTGAACAAAACGAGTAGACAAAGACATTACGAGTAGACAAAGACTTGTGTGTGTGTCAATTACAGAGCAATAAGTCACACAAAAGCCAAATGTAATGAGTAGATCCCTAATGAGTCTAATTATCCTAAGGGTAGGGGCACACGGCGCGATTTCGCCGCAATTCTGCGCTGGGCGAGTTGCGAGTTGCGAGTCGCTGCGTTTTTTAAGCCGAAATAGCTTTGTTAACTTTGGCGCTGGCGTCAATGCAAATCGCGGCGAAATCGCTGCGCTAATTCACACGCGGCGATTCGTTTTCTATTGTCGCCCGAAGTTGCCTCGCTGGGCGTTTCCGGGCGACAATAGAAAACGAATCGCCGCGTGTGAATTAGCGCAGCGATTTCGCCGCGATTTGCATTGACGCCAGCGCCAAAGTTAACAAAGCTATTTCGGCTTAAAAAACGCAGCGACTCGCAACTCGCAACTCGCCCAGCGCAGAATCGCGGCGAAATCGCGCCGTGTGCCAAGTGTCATTTTATACAGTGATTGGCTGAATGTGCTCTGTACAGGTTACAAATAGGCTGGAAAGGTAGTGGGTGTGTTGTTATATACTATTAATACAGGAATGGGACCTGTTATCCAGAATGCTCCGGATCTGGGGTTAAAAGTTCTTTGCATAATTTAGATCTTCATACCCTAAGGGGCACATTTACTTAGCTCAAGTGAAGGAATAGAAGAAAAAATACTTTGAATTTTGAACATGTTTTTGGGGCTACTTCGAATCCTGAAAATCGTTCGACCATTCGACCATTCGATAGTCGAAGTACTGTCTCTTTAAAAAAAACTTCGACCCCCTACTTCGCCAAGTAAAACCTACCGAAAATCAATGTTAGCCAATGGGGAAGGTCCCCATAAGCTTTTTTTGATCGAAGGAATTTCGTTTGATCGATGGATTAAAATCCTTCGAATCGTTCGGTTCGGAACGATTATTCCTTC
The DNA here is from genome assembly GCA_038501925.1 of Xenopus petersii. Taxonomy (NCBI): domain Eukaryota; kingdom Metazoa; phylum Chordata; class Amphibia; order Anura; family Pipidae; genus Xenopus; species Xenopus petersii. The sequence continues at coordinate 7,492,343 of CM076679.1, forward strand.
GATCGAACGAATAGCGGTAAATCCTTCGACTTCGATATTCGAAGGATTTAACTTCGACAGTCGAATATCGAGGGTTAATTAACCCTCGATATTTCGACCCTAAGTAAATGTGCCCCTAAGTCTACTAAGAAAAAATAAATGTTCTTCTTCCAATAAGGATTAATTCTATTTTAGTTTGGATCAAGTACAATCTACTGTTTTATTATTACACAGAAAAAGGAGGTTTTTATTAAAAAAAACTGAAGTTTAAGCACTTGGGTCAGTCACTACAGTATAATACGGAAACTGTTACCCAGAATGCTTGGGACCTGAGTGTTTCCGGATAACAGATCTTTCCATGAGTTGCATCTTCGTAATCTTCTTTCTATTTTCTAATTATACACTGGCTTATACAGGTATTAGATCCGTTATCCAGAAACCTGTTATCCAGAAGGCTCCACTTACGGCAGAGACACATGGGCAGATTCGGGGAGATTAGTCGCCTGGCGTCTAATCTCCCCCTGCCTTCCCGCCGGCTAGAATGAAAATTGGAGGCAATATGGAACTCGGAGCACTTTGTTTTCCGAAGTTGCCCGAAATTTCCTCGTGAGGCAACTTCGGGCGACTTTGGAAAACGAATCGCACCATTTGCCATCCCACCATCAGTTTACATTCTAGCTGCCGGGAGGCAGTTTGGGGAGATTAGTTGCCCCCAAAGAAGAGGAGATTTGTCACTGTGCGACTAATCTCCCCGAATCTGACCGTGTGTCTCTGCCGTAAGTCGACTAGAAAATCATGTAAATATTAAATAAAGCCAATAGGCTGGTTTTGCTTCCAATAAGGATTAATTATATTTTAGTTGGGATCAAGTACAAGCTACTGATTTATTATTACAGAGAAAAAATTTTCAAAAATTTGGATAAAGCACTGCGTATCTTGACAGCGCTATATTAATAAATGATGATTATTTGATTATAATGGAGCCTATGGGAGATGGTCTTTCCGTAATTTGGAGCCTTCTGGATAACAGGTTTCTGGATAACGGATCTAATACCTGTATAAGCCAGTGTATAATTAGAAAATAGAAAGAAGATTACGAAGATGCAACTCATGGAAAGATCTGTTATCCGGAAACACCCAGGTCACAAGCATTCTGGGTAACAGTTTCCGTACTTGTATTATTATACTGTAGTGACTGACCCAAGTGCTTAAACTTCAGTTTTTTTTAATAAAAACCTCCTTTTTTTTGGATTATTTGATTATAATGGAGCCTATGGGAGATGGTCTTTCCGTAATTTGGAGCATTCTGGATAACAGGTTTCTGGATAACGGATCTAATACCTGTATAAGGCAGTGTATAATTAGAAAATAGAAAGAAGATTACAAGTTAATTATTTAAGACTAAGGAATGCGAATCCCCGGTGCCCGGTGAAAGAGGAATCGGCGGCCTCATAGTCAATGTCTAAGAAAAGTAACAACTTGCGTAATACTGCCTTGCTAGTTTATTGCGGGTTGCAACGTTTCCGGGCGAATTTTTTTCACTTGTTTCGCCGAAAAAATAGACTTGTATGGTGTCGTGCGTCAAAATAAAAAGACGAGCATCAAAAGAATTTCTTTGATTTTAATGGGCGTCTGCGACATTTCGCCAGCGGCAAATTTTTGGCGAAACGAAACGGGTCAGATTCGCCCATCCCTTGTAACCACTTTGTCAAGCGCAAACGTTGCATCCCGCAATAAACTAGCGAGGGTTTTCCCTGCCAGCATTAACCAAGTTGTGCCGGTGAATTACTTTTCTTCTGCGTCTGGAAGCAAGGCAGTGCCCAAATGACCCATTTTAATCATGTAATCCCTTTCCAACACCCCTTTTTATGAGCCGTCCTTACTTGGGATGGAGAGGTCAAACTGTATTAACAAATATAACAAATATTTACATGATCGTAAAAATGAACGGTGATAAATATGCAGCACAATTAGGAAACATTATGGGGCCGATTCACTAAATTCGAGTGAAGGGTTCGAATTAAAAAAACTTCGAATTTCGAAGTTTTTTTGGGCTACTTCGACCATCGAATGAGCTACTTCGACCTTCGACTACGAAAATTGAACGATTCGAACTAAAAATCGTTCGACTATTCGACCATTCGATAGTCGAAGTACTGTCTCTTTAAGAAAAACTTCGACCCCCTACTTCGGCAGCTAAAAGCTACCGAAGTCAATGTTAGCCTATGGGGAAGGTCCCCATAGGCTTGCCTGGGATTTTTTGATCGAAGGATTTTCCTTCGATCGTTCGATTCGAAGGATTTAATCGTTCGATCGAATGAATAATCCTTCGATCGATCGATCGAATTTCCTGCGCTAAATCGTTCGACTTCGATATTCGAAGTCGAACGATTTTAGTTCCTAGTCGAATATCGAGGGTTAATTAACCCTCGATATTCGACCCATAGTGAATTGGCCCCTTTACCTTCTGGCAGCCTTTAATTCCCCCGAATGGCTAAACTAAAGTGGGTTGTGGTTTTATGGTCACTGGGAGAGCGATTACCCAGACCAACACCAAAGTACCCCAACCCCATGCCATCATTAAATCATTTTTAAAATTAGAATTATTTGCTTGTAATTGAATCTATGGATTCCCGCAATTCTGAGCTTTCTGGATAACAGATCCCATACCTGTAATACATTTCCTGACTATATCACCTTCAGGCTTATATAAGGAAGAAGGGAATAATATTAATCCCTTGGCTACTGACCCACAGGGCACAAAGAAATGAGTTACCCCATTGGTGCCGCATTGTGTAAATATAGAATTAAACATCTGTCGGGACAATGACAGGTATGGGAACTATTATGCCAAATGCTTGGGGTTCTGAATAATGGATCTTTCCATAATATAGATTCCTAAAAGAATATAAATAATAACAATAAACTCGATAGGATTGTTTTTGCCACCAATATGGATTCATGTATTTTAGTTCCGTTTTATTATTATTATTATTATTATTATTATAGTAAAAAAAAGTAATCATTTAAATACATTTATTAGAATAATCTGCTTACAATGGAGCTTAGTTTAATTAGGAATATTGGGTTGCCGGAAAAGGAATTCCACACCTGTATTTCTATGGCCACATTTCCATTTGCATCTCTTGCAAACCTGTTATCCAGAAAGCTCCAAACGATGGGAAGGCAATCTCCCATCGGGTCCATTTAAGCAAATAAAAAATTATTACAAAAAACGATTTTCTTTTTAATAGACTGTCCACCTGTAATTGTCACTAAGAAGAGTATGAAACTATCAGTAACAATTCCAAGTGTTGAATGACGGCAGTTTCTCTCCAGGCAAATAATTCCCAGGTGTGAAAAGATTATTTGTCGTTAAATAAACCAATACATTTGAATTCAATGGTTATAAATAAAAAGGAGTCAGGATAGACTGAGATAATAAAGTGGCTGGCTGCTATTTTCTTGTCCCACTTGGTACAGGTCTGGGACCTTTTATCCAGAATGCTCGGGACCTGAGGCTTTCCGAATAATGGATCTTTCCGTTATTTGGATCTACATACCTTAAGTCTACTAGAAAATCATGTAAATATTAAATAAACTCTTTAAATGGGGCTTTCAGGATAAAGGATCAATCTGTAATTTGGATCTTCATACCTTAAGTCTACTAGAATATCATTTAAACATTAAACAAACCCAATAGGCTGTTTTTGCTTCCAATAAGGATTAATTATATCTTAGTTGGGATCAAGTACAAGCTACTGTTTAATTACTACAGTGCAAAAGGGAATAGTCTTTAAAAATGTGGATTATTTGGATAACGGGCTTTCTGGATAATGGGTTCCAGATAACAGATCCCATACCTGTATATGTCAACAGGAGGTACATTAAGGGGCAGATGTATCAAGGGTCGAATTTTGAGGGGTTAAATCGCTGGAAATTCGACTGGGAAATAGAATTGAATAGTCAAATGGGCGAATATTCGATCGAAGGATTTTCATTCGATCGAATGATCAATCGAATGCCTTTTTATTCGATCAAAAACAAGCCTATGGGACTTTCCCATAGGCTTTTAAAGCAATTCGGTAGGTTTTTAGGTGGCGAAGTAGGCAGTCGAAGTATTTTTAAAAGAGTCAGTACTTAGACTATCGAATGGGCGAATAGTCGCATCGTTTTTGCGCTCGATCTATTCAAATCATTCTACTTAGGTGAATGTATGCCAATTCTATAGTCGAGGAGCACAAAAAACGACTCGAAATTCGAGTTTTTTTTCCCTCTATTCATTCACCCGAACTTGGTGAATGTGCCCCTATATGTTATATAATTTTAAGGGGCACATTCACCAAGCTCGGGTGAATGAATAGAGGGAAAAAAACTCGAACTTCGAATGAAAATCCTTCGATTGAATATTCGATCGTGCGACTATCCGCCGGGCGAATATTCGCCCATTCGACTATTTACCAGCGCGTAAATTCACCGGAATTGCCTATTCGATTCCCCAGTCAAATTTCGAGGGATTTAACCCCTCGAAATTCGACCCTTGATACATCTGCCCCATAGTTTTAGCAATAAAAGCACCCTGTTCCCCTAGGTTTTAGATACTCCATAGTACTATATATGGATGATTGTGCAGCTCTTTGTGAGCACAGAGCTAAATAAAAATCAACTTTTGTATGTTAAAACCCCACTTTTAGTGAATTTAGTCGACAGGCGCGAATCTGCGGCAAATTTGCCGCCGGCGACAATTTAATGCGCGCCCGTTGACTTCAATGCAATCAAACAAAATAGGCTTGCGTCAAAATAGTCGCCAGCATCAAAATTTGCATCTCGTGATTTTTTTTGCCGTTTTGCCAATTTTGCAGGAAATTCTCCGGCGAAAGCAAAATGGAACAAATTCGCCCATCACTACCCACTTTATGTGATCAGGGGATTTAGAATGCTGTGAAGATTCATTGATGGGAACTGGAAAAGTCTGATTTGGTCTGATAAATGAGAGACAAAACCCATTGTTATAAGGAAGGAAGATAGAAAGGGTTAAGCTCTTTTTTTATAATAATACTTAATAATAATAATAATAATAATTAAATAATTAAATCTCAGTTGCAATAATGAATCCAGTTTAGCTGCCGCAATAATGTCCAAGCCTGATCAGCCAGAGAGCAGAAGCAATGAATTTCTACAGGTTTCGGATCCGTTATCCGGAAACCCGTTATTCAGAATGCCGTCTCCCATAGACTGCTTTTTATCCAACTAAACCAAATTTTTCAAAATGATTTTCCCTTTTCTCTATAATTATAAAACAGTTACTTGTACTTGATCCCAACTAAGATATAATTAATCCTTATTTAAAGCAAAACCAGCCTATTGGGTTTATTTCATGTTTAAATGATTTTCTAGTCGACAGATTCGAGGAGATTTGTCGCCCGGCGTCAAATCTCCTCTTCTTCGGGGGGCGACTAATCTCCCCGAACTGCCTTCCTAGCAGCTAAAATGTAAATCCCCGGTGGGATGGCACTCGGGTCGCTCGTTTTCCGAAGTCGCCCGAAGTTTCCTCGCAAAGCAACTTCGGAAAACAAAACGCTCCGAGTGCCATCACGCCGGCGATTTACATTGTAGCTGGAGGGAAGGCAGTTCGGGGACATTAGTCGGCCGAAGAAGAGGAGTTTTTTTCTCTGGGGCGACTAATCTCCTGAATCTGCTCGTGTGGCTAGACCCTTAAGGTAGGAAGATCCAAATTACGGAAAACTCCAGGTCCCGAGCATTCTGGAGAATAGGTCCCATACGTTTACTACTTTTAATTACAATTGCATTTACAAACAAATAAAAAATTTTTTTTTTAATGTATATTGGAAAGTTGCTTAGAAGGACATTATCTTTTCATACTGTTTGGGGTTTACATCCCCTTTAATTACATGTGAATGACAAACGCTAATTGCATTATTAGTGATTCCTTTCCTGCGTCTTCACCTGCTGCATTTTTCCCTTTTCGTAGTCGCCTCGGTTCCTGGGCCGGAGGCAAAGTCTGATAGAAGATGCTCGCAAGGACAGGGAAGTGGCAGCTGCAGGGGCTGCTGAGTGCGTCGATTCGCTGGTTTTCGAGGAAAAGGACGGCAAAGCCATCGTCAGTCTCCTCTTCTCCCTCAAGGGCAGCAAACCTTCCTCTTTATCCCGCACACTTAAAGTGTTTGAGGTAGAGGTTTTTGATTTCCATAAAAGATGGGGAGGAAAAATGGTGCCGATATTATCTTACCTCGATATAATATTAAAGGCTGGGTCACCTTTAATGTAACTGTTAGAATGTTATAGAATAGCCAGTTCTAAGCGACTATTCAATTGGTCTTCATTATTTATTTTTTACAGGTTTTTAAACATTTGCCTTCTTCTTTCCTTTCTTCTTTCAAATAGGGGTCACTGACCCCATCTAAAAACAAATGCCCTGTAAGGCCACACATTTAGGGGCCGATTCACTAACTTCGAGTGAAGGCTTCGAAGTAAAAAAACTTCGAATTTTGAAGTGTTTTTTGGGCTACTTCGACCATCGAATGGGCTACTACAACCTTCGACTACGACTACGACTTCGAATCGAAGGATTCAAACTAAAAATCGTTCGACTATTCGACCATTCGATAGTCGAAGTACTGTCTCTTTAAGAAAAAACTTCAACCCCCTAGTTCGCCATCTAAAAGCTACCGAACTCAATGTTAGCCTATGGGGAAGGTCTCCATAGGCTTTCCTTCGATCGTTGGATTAAAATCCTTCGAATCGTTCATATGAAGGATTTTATCGTTCGATCGAAGGAATAATCCTTCGATCATTCGATCGCACTATTTGCGCTAAAATCCTTCGACTTCGATATTCGAAGTCGAAGGATTTTAATTCCCAGTCGAATATCGAGGGTTAATTAACCCCCGATATTCGACCCTTTGTGAATCGGCCCCTTATTGTTATTGATACTTTTATTTACTCATCTTTCTATTCAGGCCTCTCCTATTCATATTCCAGTCTCTTATTCAAATCAATGCATGGTTGCTATGGGAATTTGGACCCCAGCAACCAGCCGGCTGAAATTACAGACTGGAGAGCTGCTGAATAAAAAGCCAAAATAACTCAAAAACCACACATAATAAAAAATTAAAACCTAAGGGGCAGATTTATCAAGGGTCGAATTTTGAGGGTTAAAAAGCCCTCGAAATTCAACCCTTGAAGTAAAATCCTTCGAATTCGATATTCGAATGAACGCAAAAGCTTCGATTGAACGATCGAATAAAAAACGTTCAAACCATTCGAACGATTTTAAGCGATCGATCGAAGGATTTTTATTCGACCAAAAAAAAAAAGTGCTGGAAGGTCCCCATAGGCTAACATTGGATTTCGGTAGCTTTAATTTGGCGAAGTATGAAGTCAAAGTTTTTTTTAAAGAGACAGTACTTCGATTATCGAATGGTTGAATGATTTTTACTTCGAATCGTTCAAATAATTCGACTCGATCGAATTCGATCGAATTTGACCGATTCGATGGTCGAAGTACTCAAAAAATTACTTCGAAATTTGCATATTTTTTTGATTTGAACTATTCACTCGAGCTTAGTAAATCTGCCCCAAATTGTCTCAGAATCTCACTCATTATACTAAGGGGCCGATGCATCAAGGGTCAAATATCGAGGGTTAATTAACCCTCGATATTCGACTGGGGAATTAAAATCCTTCGACTTCGAATATCGAAGTCGAAGGATTTTGCGCAAAAAGTTCAATCGAACAGTTGAAGGAATAATCCATCGATCAAACGATTAAATCCTTCGAATCGAACAAAAGATTTCACGGGAATTCGCTGCGAATTCCCGTGATTCGCTGCCAGTGAATAAATTTGCGAAACCGGCTGTGAAAATTCGCCGGCATCAAAAAAAACAGTCACCGGAGTCAAAAACGGACGCCGGTGTCGAAAACGGATGCCGGCGCTGTTTCGCAAATTTTTCGCTGTTTCGCAAATTTCACGGGAGATATGTAAATTTTTTCGGCGAACCGAAATGCCCCAAATTCGCCCATCACTAGTTCCCATACCTGAAATATGTAAAGAAAAGAGATTGGGAGAATAAAGAACCTTCGTTCTAAGGTTTTCTGGTAAGCCCCTGGCATCCAAGTCCGACAATCATCGATATAAAAGGCTCGTTGGAATTACCGGTGACAAGTTGCATCTCGCATTTGTAAATCGGGGGGCAAGTTGCGGTGTTTTATGCAGATGCCCTCAATTACGCCGGAATTCTAGGAAAGACAAAGAGCACTGCATTGTGGGTATTTTTGCATTCCAACTTTGCACTATCTTTTAAAATAAGCCCCTTTTTTGGGGTGATTCTTTTCCCTTTAACCATGTGTGTGCCAATCCGCATTCAATTATTGTGAAAGGGGCTGTACTCACACAGACGCATGTAAGCGCAACGCAGGTGGAACGCAGCATGTTGCATTTCACCTGCGTTCATCGCATACATGCGTCTGTGTGAGTACAGCCCCTTCACAATAATTGAGTGCGTCTACTCCTGCGCTCCCCTGAGGCTTAACGGAAGAAATCGCAACGCAGGGGAGCGCAGGAGTAGACGCACTTGTATAAGAGCCCTAAGGAGGACAGACATAGGGAAAGGTTTAGGCAGTGGCGGAACTACCGGGGGAACAGGGGGTGCGGCGCATATTCCCGGCCAGTTCCGGGTGTACGGAGGGGGGCGGGGGCCCGGCTGCTCGTCCTGCGCCAGGGCCCGCCCCCTCTAGTTACGCTTCTGGGTTTAGCTAGAAGTAGGGATGCACCAAATCCACTATTTTGGATTCGGCCGAACCCCCGAATCCTTTGTGAAAGATTCGGCCAAATCCCGAACCGAATACGAACCCTAATTTGCATAATTTGCATATGGAAATTAGGAGTGGGAAGGGGAAACATTTTTTACTTCTTCGTTTTGTGACGAAAAGTCACACGATTTGCATATGCAAATTATGATTCGGTTCGGACAGGCAGAAGAATTCGCCCAAATCCGAATCCAGCTGAAAAAGGCCGAATCCTGGCCAAATCCCAAACCGAATCCTGGATTCAGTGCATCCCTAACTAGAAGCCCCCCAGGGAGTCATTAGAAGGGACATTGTCAGGGGTAATATAATCTTACAGAATGTCATGTTGCTTTTCATTAAAGCCAAGATTTAGACGCTGCCGCCATAAGACAGAGGGTTCAAGACCTGATATTTATTTGGAGAATTCCTTGTGGTCCCCGGTCATTATTTATTTTCAGTTAAATGGCTGCAGTCAGACAAGAGGGGGGCAATGAGAATAAAAGAAAGCTGGGGGAGGGAGTACTTTAAAGAGGTGCTTCCCCTTTAAGTTAACTTGTATGTTACATAATTCTAAGCAACTTTTCTGTTGATCTTCATTATTGAAACGGGGGTCGCTGCTAGTGATGGGCGAATTTATTCGCCAGGAGCGAATTCGCTGCGAATTCCTGCGGTTTGCAAAAACCGCCGTGAAGATTCACCGGCGTCAAAAAAAAATGGACGCCGGCGCCATTTCTCGAATTTTTCGCTGTTTCGCGAATTTTGTGGAAAATTTGTGAATTTTTCGGCAAAGCGAAATGCCCCAAATTCGCCCATCACTAGTTGCTGCCCCTTCTAAAAAAACCCAAAACAAATCCTCTGTAAGGCTACACATTTAGGGGCAGATTTATCTAGGGTTGAATTTCGAAGATAAAAATAGTTCCAAATTCGACCATCGAATTAAAATACTTCAAATATCGAATTCAAAGTTTTTTCAGCGAATTTGGGTATCCTGCGGTCAAAGTAAAATTGAATGATTCGAAGGATTTCAGCGATCGATCGAATGATTTTTCTTCGACTTAAAAAAACGTAGAAAACTGCTCTAGAAGGTCCGCATACGCTAACATAGCACTTCGGCAGGTTTAATTTGGCGAAGTATTGAATTCGAAGTTTTTTTAAAGAGACAGTACTTCGATTATCGAATGGTCGAATATTCAAACTATTTTACTTCTAAACAAATTCAAAGTCGTAGTATCCTATTCGATGGTCGAAGTATCCGAAAAATTACTTCGAATTTCGAATTTTTTTACTTAGAAAATTCCCTCAAATTCACTTCGACCCTTCATAAATCTGCCACCTATTGTTATTACTACTTTTAATTACTCATCTTTCTATTCAGGCCTCTCCATATTCATATTCCAGTCTCTCATTCAAATAAATGCATGGTTGCTAGGGGAATTTGCACCCTAGATTGCTGAAATTGCAAACTGGAGAGCTGCTGAATAAAAAGTGTAATGCATTCCACAGAATTAGAGAATTCTTCTGACTCTTTCCAGCTTTCAAATGGGGGTCACTGACCCCATCTAAAAACATATGCTCTGTAAGGCTAAACATTTATTTTTATTGGTACTTTTCATTTCTCATCTTTCTATTGAGACCCTCTCCCATTCATATTCCAGTCTCTTATTCTAATCCAGGCATCGTTGCTAGGGGAATTTGGACCCTAGCAACCAGACTGCTGAAATTGCAAACCATAGAGCAGCTGAATTAAAAGATAAATAGCTCAAAAAATACAAATCATAAAAAATTAAAACCCAATTGCAAATTGTCTCAGAATATCACTCTCTCCATCATACTAACTGTTAATTTAAAGATGAACAACCCCTTTAGGGGTTTAGGGGCAATCTGGTTGCTAAGGTCCAAATTCCCCTAGCAACCATGCGTCAGTTTGAATAAGAGACTGAAATATGAATGGGAGAGGCCTGAATAGAAAGAGGAGTAATAAAAAGTAGGAATCACAACACATTTATAGCCTTACAGAACATTTGTTTTTTTAGATGGGGTCAGTGACCCCCATTTCAAAGCTGGAAAGTGACAAAAGAAGAAGGCAAATAATTCAAAAAAAAAATTAAGCCCAATTGAAAAGTCGCTTAGAATTGGCCATTCTGTAACATACTCAAAGTTAACTTACGGGGTGAACCCCCCCCCCCTTTTAGTAAATGTAACTGGGCAACAACGATACCAATAAATTAATTATTGGCACATTAATTGATAATATAAAATGAATTGATAACTGATATTAGGAGCAATAATTCAATTGATGATAGACTGATACATTGGAAATAATTCATAATACCATTTGTTCATAATTGATATTAAAATCAGCAGTTTCGGTTGATAAAAGAAGTTTAAGGGGTTAATAAAAACTCTAGGAAAATATATCACATAAACCAGCTGATATTTTGTTAATAATTAACCGTTGCCTGTGCTCTGCATGTCCATCTTACTACACCCTCCTTTATTCTGTAAATTCCCTTTGTCCCAGAAGCCTCTGCAGCTAGAGGAGCCGGTGCCGCCCGCACCTGCCTCAGTGGTGGGTAGATGGGTCCGTGTGCAGGAGCCGCTGTGAGTTCTGAGAAGCTCTGGGCTGCGTCTATTCCCTGTCTGGGAGATGTTCTGTGCCCTCTGGCTTTCCTAGGGAGTCAGACAGCTATAATATAATTTCCCTGTGTTTGTGCCAGCTCTTTGCTGCTTCCCCCACTCCCATAATCTCATCAGTGCTGTCACATTAGGGCTAATGAATTAATATGGAGATACCTGCCACATACACAGGGCAGCCACCTAACTACCTACATTAACTCTTCTCCAACCAGCACTGCAACTAAAGGCTACAATCATTTTATTCTATAAATGATTTGCCTTCCTCTTTCCAGCTGCCAATTTAACATGCTAAACGGTTGGCAGGGTCACTGACCCCAGCAACCAAAAACTGTTGCTTTATGATGCTGAACTTTAACAATCTAATTATTGTTAGGGATGCACCAAATCCCGAATTCAGTTCGGGATTCGGCCAGGATTCAGCCTTTTTCAGCAGGATTCGGATTCGCCCGAATCCTTGGGCCTTGCCGAACCGAATCCAAATCCTAATTTACATATGTAAATTAGGGGCGGGTAGGGAAATCACGTGACTTTTTGTCACAAAAGAAATTTTTTTCCACTTTTTCCTTTCCTGGCATATGCAAATTAGGATTTGATCTTGGTTCGGTATTCGAGTCTTTCACTGAGGATTCGGCCGAATCCCAAATAGTGGATTTGGTGCAACCCTAATTATTGTGAATTCTATTCTTTTTTTTATACTATTTAATCCACTATTTTGGGATTCAGATGAAGCCTAATTCTTTTATCAGGGATTTGTCCGAATCCTGAACTGATTCTGGACCCTAAAGGCCATACACGCTACAATTAGGATAATTCCTGGAAAAGGTGTTTCCAAGTAAAATCTTTTGTGTAGAGATGAATTGTCAGATACAGTATATAGTGATGGGTGAAAAATTTGTGAAACTGCAATTACGATCTTTCCTGGAAAAGGTGTTTCCAAGAAAAATCTTTCATTTCAATACAGACGTGTAAAAGCTGAATTGTCAGATATACAGTAGCGATGGGCAAATTTCTCCCCTTTCGCCGGAAAATTTGCGAATTTCCTGTGAAATTCACGAAACAGCGAAAAATTTTCAAAACATCGGTGAAACTACAATTACGATCTTTCCTGGAAAAGATGTTTCCAATAAAAATATTGCATTTCAATACAGACACGTAGAGCTGAATTGTCAGATATACAGTAGTGATGGGCGAATTTCTCCTGTATCGCTGGAAAATTTGAGAATCTCCCGTGAAGTTTGCGAAACCGCGAATATATATATATATATATAATATATAGTGATGGGTGAAAAATTTGTGAAACTACAATTAAGATCTTTCCTGGAAAAGATGTTTCCAAGAAGAATCTTTCATTTCGATACAGACGTGTACAGGGCCGGATTTACATAGTTGGCGCCCCTAGGCCCACTGCCGTTCGTCGCCCCTGTCCCCTCCAGCGGGACAGGAGCAATGGGGATTGGCGCATGGGAAATTTAGAAAATTATTGTATCTCCAATGTATCCCAGTGTTTATGAACCAATGTGGGTTTGGTTGGGCAGCATGCCGCCCCCCTAAAATCCTGCCGCCCTAGGCCCGGGCCTAGGTGGCCTTTCTACAAATCCGGGCCTGGACGTGTAGAGCTGAATTGTCAGATATACAATAGTGATTTCTCCAGTTTCACCGGGAAAATTTGCAAATCTCCCGTGAAATTCGTGAAACTGCACAAAATTTGTGAAACTCGGAAATTGACGCCTTCGGCACCAAAATTACATTAAAGTCAATGTTGATGGGCGCCGATTTTTGGCACAATCGACTTTTTGGACGCACATCCAAAATTTTTGGACGCCAGCAAACTTTTTTCGGGGGAGAAAAGATAGAATTCTAACTGTATCTGATGCTTCAGCACTAACAATGGTCGATGGGAGCGAGATCAAAAAATTCCCCCTGGGCCGATCAACGAGCCGACCAATATCCAAATCTTTGGCCGATATCGGTCGGCTCTTCTCCCACCATAAACGCAGCGAATATGGTACAAAATACTACGATAATATGGGTGCGTCTATGGCCACCTTTAATTGCATATGCAAATAAGAAAGGTGTAAAAAAAAAAAAAAAAACTCCATTGTTCTTGTGATAAAAGTTCCATGATTTTAAGGATTCATACGCCGGAAAAAAGTGAATCCTCAACCGGATCCTGTATTACTGCATTCCTACTATTTCATTTTCGGTTGTCAGTTGTTCAAACTATGCCTAATTGCTAGGGTAAACTGGACCCTAGCAACCAGATTACTTGGTATTTCATTTCAAATTCATTTCAAATTTTAGGCAGACGTAGTTCATAATGCAGACCGATATTTCGTCAAGCAGCATGCAATCTAATAAATGAAATTGTACCCTGAAGCAGTACAGCAACCAAATGAATTAACCCTTCCCTCAAGCAAACTGAACCATAACACATCAAAGGGAATGTCTACCCCGAATATATTTCCTTGCACAATACTGCTGTTAAAAATATTATTCTAAACCACTCGCCAATGTTGATTAAAGGTTTTAATAATTTGAAAGTTATTTTATCAATGAAATTGCAGCTGAAATCAGAAACTGCCTTTTACATCAAATCCATTTAGAAATACAGGTATGGGTTCTGTTATCCGGAAACTTGTTACCCAGAAAGCTCCAAATTAGGGAAAGCTCACAGGGGCATAATCCCACCCCTCCAAGAAAAAATGTTTCCAGGTCCCCTTTGCACTTCATCTCGGACAACCAGTGATTGCCAATAAATTCAGCAGGCGTGAATTCATGGGGAATTTCTGCGTTTCACCACCGGCGAATACATTTGTGATGTCTGTCGCGAAAATTTGGCGGTGAAACAATCCTCTGCGTCAAAAATAATTGGCGTGCGCATAAAAATTATTCGGATGCCCATTGACTTTAATGCATTTGGACAAAATAGGCGCATCAAAATAATTTTGAAAATCCAAATTCGAATTTCTTATTCGAACATTAGTAAATCTGCCCCTTAAGGGAGAAGGAAAGGCATTATCTACTTGGGGGTGCCAAATGTTAGCCACCCCCAAGTGATTGTATTTACTTACCTGACACCCGGGCCGGTGCTCCTATGAGCAGAAAACTGCAGTGACCCGGGGTTATTCCAGTGATCACCACGGAGCGATCCTCTTCCTTCTTTTTCAGTTTTCAAATCTCCCGAGGGCAGACACACAGGGTCGCCATCAGGGGGACACAGGGGGTACTCCTGTACCGGGCCCGGGCCTGAAGGGGGGCCTGGCTGTGGTGCACTTTTCGCCGCTTCAGGACTTTGGCTTTTCGCCGATTCGGAACTTCGGAAGGGCGGGACGGCTTCGGCACTGTCAATGGGGGCCGGGCTCTTTTGAAAAGTGCAGCACAGCTGGGCCCCCCTTGACAGTGCCGAAGCCGTCCCGCCCTTCTGAATTTGCGAAAAGCCAAAGTCCCGAAGCGGCAAAAAGACCCGAAGTCACGAAAACAGCCAAAATTAAAGCAAAATTACTCAAAGTCACAAAAGGAGGCGAAGTTGATGTCCTGAAGCCGCAAGTTCAATTTTACTGAACACCAATGTGTGTTTTTTTATTTCTTTTAATCCCCTGGCCACCAATGAATTATTTTAATACTCTATAGGCCCCTGCCACCAATGTTTATTTTAAAAAAATATTCTCTTGTGCCCCAATTTTTTTTTTACTTGTTAGGGGGGCCCTGGCAACATTTTGTTGTGCGGGCCCCCGTGATTTCTAATGGCGGCCCTGCAGACACATGCTCAGTTAAATGAAATAGCGGCTTTTTCATTGAAGTTCGGCTTTTCGCTCTACTGCGCATGCACAGCCGCAACAAAACTGTGGAAAACAGAAGAGAATCACTCCGTGGTGCTCGCTGGAAGAACCCCTGGCTGGTGCAGTTTTCTGCTGATAGCAGCACTGGCTCGGGGTGTCAGGTAATCTAATCACTTGGGGTGCCTAACTTTTGGCACCCCCACGTGTAATTTGTCTTTCGTTCTCCTTTAATACCAAAAATGAGATTTTAACTCTCACATAAGGGATTATGGGTCGGAGACATCACTCCTCTGTGTCCCTTTGGCCAACTCTGCATCCAGGACCAGAACCGCTAATATTTTATAGCAGAGTAACAGCCTAATAGCTCAGAGCCATTTATCAAACTTGTACTCACACCTTCTGCCCTAAATGCGGGTTTCTGAATTTTACTTTTGCGTTTGTCACCCCCCTCCTCCAGACATTTGAAGCCAAAATCCAACACCTGGAGACACGACCCGGGAGAAAGTCAGTGGGGACGGCTGAGGAGCTGGAATACTTTGTGCGCTGTGAGGTGCATCGTTCAGACCTGAGCACCCTAATGAGCTCCGTCAGGAGAGTTTGTGAAGATGTGAGGAGCACCCGGGAGGATAAAGGTAAGCCGGCAATTAAATTATATTCCTTTCCAAATATATATGGGAACAAATCCCAGCCCCAAGGCACAGCTACCCAGATGCCTCACATTCCCTACACTTGGATTCTCTATGGAGTTTCAGTTGGATGTGGACAGAAGAATAGTCATATCTCCATGAACCCTTTGCCTGATAGACCCAATTGTAACTAAGAGAATTCTTTCTTTGCAGTTCACTGGTTTCCAACCAAAATTGCTGACTTGGACAAATGTCACCACTTAGTAACAAAATTTGACCCGGACCTGGATTTGGAGCACCCGGTAAGTGAGAGACATCAGAAGACCCTATATTGGGTAAATTATAGGGATGGGCGAATAAATTCACAGCATTTCGCTGGCAAATAAATTGCAGAAACTGCCGCGACAATTTGTCTGCAAAAAATCCGCCACGTCGAAAAAATTATAAGAATAGTCGCGCACAGAAACATTGTCGCGAGACAAAATTATTCGGACACCCATTGACTTTAATGCGGAAACGGGCCAAATTCGCCCATCAATTGTAAATTAGTATTTAGGCAGAAAAAATCTCAAGGCCTTGAAAGTGGTGCAAAGAATGTGCATCTCCCCCAGAGGCTATATTGTGACGTCACTAGTCTCTGTTTAGGAAAGAAATTCAGCTATACTTTTGTAGCCATCCTCATATTATCCTGATATATAAAGGATAAAATCATGTCTGCAGTTGAATGTGCATCTCCCCCAGAGGCTATATTGTGACGTCACTAGTATCTGTTTATTAAAGAAATTCAGCTATCCTTATGTAGCCTTCCTCATATTATCCTGATATATAAAGGATAAAATCACGTCTGCAGTTGAATGTGCATCTCCCCCAGAGGCTATATTGTGACTTCACTAGTATCTGTTTATTAAAGAAATTCAGCTATCCTTATGTAGCCTTCCTCATATTATCCTGATATATAAAGGATAAAATCACGTCTGCAGTTGAATGTGCATCTCCCCTAGAGGCTATATTGTGACGTCACTAGTATCTGTTTAGGAAAGAAATTCGACTATCCTTTTGTAGCCATCCTCATATTATCCTGATATATAAAGGATAAAATCACGTCTGCAGTTGAATGTGCATCTCCACCAGAGGCTACATTGTGACGTCACTAGTATCTGTTTAGGAAAGAAATTCAGCTATCCTTATGTAGCCATCCTCATATCTATCCTGATATATAAAGGATAAAATCAAGTCTGCAGTTGAATGTGCATCTCCCCTAGAGGCTATATTGTGACGTCACTAGTATCTGTTTATTAAAGAAATTCAGCTATCCTTATGTAGCCTTCCTCATATTATCCTGATATATAAAGGATAAAATCATGTCTGCAGTTGAATGTGCATCTCCCCCAGAGGCTATATTGTGACGTCACTAGTATCTGTTTATTAAAGAAATTCAGCTATCCTTATGTAGCCTTCCTCATATTATCCTGATATATAAAGGATAAAATCACGTCTGCAGTTGAATGTGCATCTCCCCTAGAGGCTATATTGTGACGTCACTAGTATCTGTTTAGGAAAGAAATTCGACTATCCTTTTGTAGCCATCCTCATATTATCCTGATATATAAAGGATAAAATCATAATGATAGGGTTTCCCTTAGGGTGGGTAGCTAAGGTTAGTATAACAAATGAAGGTGAAAATAAAACCAATGGAGCCCTATTTTGAGACTCCTTTACTAATAAGGCACCCAGTTAATTTAACACCTTATTCTTTCCCTGCAGGGCTTTTCAGACCAAGAATATCGCAAGAGGAGGAAGATGATAGCAGACATAGCATTCAACTACACCCAGTAAGGCAAAGAAATATTTAAAGGAAAACTATAGCTTAAAGGGGAGGTTTGTTATAGAGGGAGCAAGCCACATTTCAATTGGTTGTCATTATTTATTTGGTTTTTTTTTTAGTTTTTGAATTATTTGACTTCATCTGATTCTTTACAGCTTTCAAGTGAGGGGTCGCTGACCCCATCTTAAAACAAATGCTTTGTAAGGCTACAAATCTATTGTTCTTTTTTGTGGCTTTCACATTGGAGCTATTTATGCTTCAGCATTTATTCCTGATTTCTGACAATTGAAGAAGCAGAATTCCTGTTTAATGCACGAAATCCAGTACTTTAAAGGGATAATGTACCTTTAAGTTAACTTTTAGTAGGTTATAGACTGTCCTGTCCTTAGTAATTCAATTGGTCTTCATTTTTTGTACTTTTACAGTTATTTGACTTTTTCAAGCTTTCAGATTGGGGTCACTGACCCCGATAGCCAAATCCCATTTTTACTTTCTTTAATGAAAAAGAAACCTATCTCCAATATACTTTAATTATAAAATGTCTACAGTTTTTATAAGAAACCTGACTGTATGCAGTGAAATTCTCTTCCTTTAAAAACTGTACTGATTTTTTAATTGAAGTATATTGGGGATAGATTTATTTTTCAGTTAATAAAGTAAAAATAATATTTTATTTTTGCCTTTAGATACTCTTTAATGTTTCAACTCCAGCTGCAGGGACAAAGATCATGGAGCCAGATTTAAACAGATAAACTGGGATTCTATTTGGAGGATTATTTTGCTGCAGCCACTGGTTCTGCAGAGTTGGAGAAAGTTTGTATTAAACAATAGAAAAACTATAAAATCCACATTAGATCACATGACAACACAGGACCCAGTGCAATCTGTATATTCTGATTATTAATCAGTCTTGTTGTATCGGCTTCTGGCAGATATTATTTGACTTGTGCTGTTTTGATAATTGATGACGATTCCTAAGCAGCCCAGACCCCACTGAGCATGTGCACAGTCTTGGTCTTGCAAAGATGTATAACAAAGTTACAAGATGGTGACCCCCTATGGCCAACTGAAAGCATAAATCATTTGTTTGATTAGGCTTGTGGTGCAGTAAGTTCATGTTTATGTTTAGTAGACAAAATACAGCATTTCTAGCCTTATTCTATTTTAGACTTTACTTCCCCTTTAAGTTCAGTTTTCTCTGAATAACTGGGATTTCTTTATTGCAGTGGTGACCCCATTCAGCGAGTGGAATATCTGCCTGAAGAAATTGCAACATGGTGAGTGCCCCCACAACAGCCACATTCTGTATAGCGTAACTAGATATTACTGAACCCCACCATAAAAATCATATTAGGGTCCCCCTGAACTTGGGGGGGGGGCATAAGTCTACTATATAGTGTAACCCCTATACTTCCTATGTCCTCCTAGCAGTCAACTTCCTATATATATATATATATATATATATATATATATATATATATATATGTGTATATATATATATATATATATATATATATATATATATATATATATATATTCCCCTGATTATAGCACAGACCCTAGTACAACCTTTAATGTTATTAACAAATCCCTGTTCTCCTCTTCACAGGAAAGAGGTATATTCCACCCTCAAGAGCCTGTACCCAACACATGCTTGTAAGGAATACCTGGAGGCCTTCCAGCTGCTGGAGGCACATTGTGGTTATAGTGAAGACAATATCCCACAGCTTCAGGATGTATCCAACTTCCTAAAAGGTAATGGTGGGAAAGGAGGGACCCTAAAGTATTCATGCAATGTGGTGGTTGTGGCTTTAAAGAATAAAATATTGCCCAATGAAAGAAAATGTAGTTCCCAATGTAGTTTTAATGGTTTGTAAAGTGATTCATAAGTAGTGATGGGTGAATTTGTCCCGTTTCACAGAAAAATTCGAACAATTCGCGAAAAATTGTGAAATTGGAAAATTCGCGAAATATCGTGAAATTGGAAAATTCACGAAAACATCGTGAAATTCTAACGTTTTCATTCACAAAACGGGAAATTTGAAGGTTTTCAATAAAAAATCGTGAAATTTTAAGGATTTCACAAAAAAATTGTGAAATTTGAAGGTTTTCACAAAAAAATCGTGAAATTTGAAGGATTTTACTCAAAATCGTGAAATTAGAAGGGTTTCACCAAAAAATCTTGAAATTTGAAGGATTTCACGCAAAAATCGTGAAATTTGAAGGTTTTCACTACAAAACCATGAAAATCTGTCATTTTCAAGAAAAAATTATGAAAATCGGAAATTGACGCTGGGAATTCGCAGCAAATTCGTGCCAGACGAATTTATTCATCCATCACTATTCGTAATGTAACTGCAAATAAAATGTATCCATCTGGATGGTCTGACCTTTGAAAACATGTAGCAGAAGCCGGCTGATGAGCAGACCTGTGGAAGCACTTCTGCTACAATGTTGCACGAGACAGAACCAGCAGTGCAGAACGGAGCAGATTACGTCTGCTTTCAGTAGCAAATGGGTTTAGAAATAAACCAGGCTAACAAGTAAACCACACACATAGGGATGGGAGAATTTGACCTGTTTTGTTTCGCCAAAAATTCGCTGCCTTCGAAATATCGCTGATGCGCATTAAAGTGTATGGAAGTCCAAAAAAATTTGACGCGCGGTGAAGTTTTTGTTTGACGCACGTCTTTTTTTTGGCACACAATACCATACAAGTATATGGGTGTCATTTCCACGGCGAAACAAGGCGAAAAAATTCACCCATCCCTACGCTCAGTAATTCAGGCGCAGACTCTAAACTGTTACAATTTTGCAACAATTAGTTGATCCATTTCTCAGCAGCATCTCTGGAGTATGAGCAACTATTGTATCAATTCTAACAGCTGCCTGTAATGAAACCCAGAGATTCTGCTCAGCAGGGGCAAAGATAAGAAATATATCAACTAAATGTATCAATTTAGAGTTCATAGGGTCGGCGACCCCCCTCCCAGAGCTGCTTTAGAAGGTGAAAAATGACACTTTACACTTCAGTATTAGAAAAACTGTGACACTTTGAAAATAAAAAGCAATTGGAAAAAGTCGTTATTTCTGGTGATCTATCTGAAACCAACTAGTTGTTTGAAGGTGAACAACCCCTTTAAATGAACGTTTAGTATGATGTAGAGATTGATATTCTGAGACAATTTGCAATTGGTTTTCATTTTTTATTATTTGTGGATTTGAGTTATTTAGCTTTTTATTCAGCAGCTCTCCAGTTTGCAATTTCAGCCATCTGGTTGCTAGAGTCCAAATTACCATAGCAACCATGCCTTGATTTGAATAAGAGACTGGAATATAAATAGAAGAGGGACTAAATAGAAAGATAAGCAATAAAAAGTTGCAATAACAATACATTTGTAGCCTTGCAGAGCATTTGTTTTTTTAGATGGGGTCAGCGACCCCCATTGAAAAGCTGGAAAGAGTCAGAGGAAGAAGGCAAATAATTCCAAAACTATAAAAAATAAATAATGAAGGCCAACTGAAAAGTTGCTTAGAATCAGCCATTCTATCACATGCTAAAAGTTAACATAAAGGTGAACCACCCCTTTAATCATTTTATTATTCTTGTGGACTTCTGTACAGGTATGGGATGCATTATCCGGAAACCCGTCATCCAGAAAGCTCCGAAATAATAATTAAATGGTTACAAAATGATTTCCTTTTTCTGTGTAATAATAAAAGAGTATCTTGTACTTGATCCCAACTAAGATATAATTAATCCTTATTGGGAGGAAAACCAGCCTATTGGGTTAATTTAATGTTTAAATGATTTTCTAGTAGACTTAAGATATAAAGATCCAAATTACAGAAAGATCCGTTATCCGGAAAACCCCAGGTCCCAAGCATTCTGGATAACAGGTCCCATACTTGTATTAGTGTCTTGGATTTGTCGCCATCTAGTGTTCAAAGTGCAAACTGTGCGCGATGTGCAAGACTTTAATCTGCATCAGAGCTCACTTCAGATACGGTGTATCATTCTCTGGTAATCGCCCAAAATATTCTTGGAGGATTGGGTATTTGGCCACATTTCAAAGAATAACCCTATTAAAATAATACTATATATGGCGTCTTTCTGCAAGACTGAATATGACAAGAGCTGCTGTGAAACTAGCGGACCTATTCATGTTGTTGACTACAAATCCCAGCATTACACAGGTGTAGGCAGACCGGGGATGCTGGGAGTTGTAGTCTAGTAACATCTGTAGGCTTGGGCATTGGCCATCAATAATCAGAACATTTATCTCTCACAGAAAAGAGTGGGTTCACGGTACGACCTGTAGCCGGACTTTTATCTGCCCGGGATTTCCTTGCGAGTTTGGCGTTCCGAGTTTTCCAGTGCACCCAGTACATCCGACATGCGTCCTCCCCAATGCACTCCCCGGAGCCGTAAGTCACAGGGTCTGAGACATTAACCCATAAATCTTGGGGTCATGATCTTTCGTATTCCAGGGAACCCTCATTTCCTACTTGTCTAAGACACAAAGGTCCCAACAGTGTTATAGGAAACTATATGCCTTCCTGGCCCCAACCCCAAACATTCCAATCACTCCTTTAGTGCTCTTACACACGGGCGTTTTTTCCTGCGCTCCCCTGTGTTGCGATTTCTTCCTTTTAGCTGCAGGTTAGACGCACTCAATTATTGTGAAGGGGGCTGTACTCACACAGACGCATGTAAGCGCCAACTGCAGGTGGGACGCAGCATGTTGCATTTCACCTGCGTTTGGTGCATACATGCGTCTGTGTGAGTACAGCCCCTTCACAATAATTGACTACGTCTAACCTGCGATCCCCTGCGGCTGAACAGAAGAAATCGCAACACAGGGGAGCACAGGAAAAAACACCCGTGTGTAAAAGTCCTTAATCAGTCCAATCACTCCTTTAGTGCTCGTACACATGGGTGTTTGTTTGTGTGCTCCCCTGCATTGCGCTTTCTTCCATTCAGCCGCAGGGGAGCGCAGGAGTAGACGCACTCAATTATTGTGAAGGGGCTGTACTCACACAGACGCATGTAAGCGCCAAACGCAGGTGGGACGCAGCATGTTGCATTTCACCTGCGTTTGGTGCATACATGAGTCTGTGTGAGTACAGCCCCTTCACAATAATTGACTACGTCTAACCTGCGATCCCCTGCGGCTGAACAGAAGAAATCGCAACACAGGGGAGCGCAGGAAAAAACACCCGTGTGTAAAAGTCCTTAATCAGTCCAATCACTCCTTTAGTGCTCGTACACATGGGTGTTTGTTTGTGTGCTCCCCTGCATTGCGCTTTCTTCCGTTCAGCCATAGGGGAGCGCAGGAGTAGACGCACTCAATTATTGTGAAGGGGGCTGTACTCACACAGACGCATGTAAGCGCCAAACGTAGGTGGGACGCAGCATGTTGCATTATACCTGTGTTCGGCGCATACATGCGTCTGTGTGAGTACAGCCCTATTGACAATAATTCAGTGCATCTACTCCTGCGCTCCCCTGCGGCTGAACGGAAGAAAGCGCAATGCAGGGGAGCGCACAAACACACGCCCATGTGTAGGAGCCCTTAATCAGTCCAATTATCCTTTAATCCTTTAAGGGCAGAGATTCGGGGAGATTAGTTGCCGGCGACAAATCGGGGAGACTCCCCGAACTGCCTTCCCCTTCCTTCCTGCCGGCTCGAATGTAAATCGCCGGAGGGATGGCACGCTTTGTTTTCTGAAGTCGCCCGTAATTGCCTCATAAGGAAACTTCAGACGACTTCGGAAAATGAAGTGCTCCAAACGCCATCCCGCCGGTGATTTACATTCTAGCCGGCAGGAAGGCAGGGGAGAGATTAGTCGCCCCGAAGAAGAGGAGATTTGTCGCCGGGTGACTAATCTCCCCGGATTGCAGTGTGTGTGTCTCTGCCCTTACTATAAATCCCTACCCTTTTGTACTGCAGATATGGGACCTCTGCTTGGGCTGGACCTCCCATTACAACCTTAGGTACCAAGTGGGTTTGAGAAGAAGCGCCAGACCCCCCTATGTCACACTAGTATCACGCCTGTGTCCTACACCCCCTACATTAGGAATCCCTGTCCCTCCTCAACACATTGTAGCATCAGGCCCAAAGCCCCCTCATCAGGAACAGTATGTGCTCGGGGGTTGCAGAGGTTTGGGGTGTTCTGGATACTGGGAGTTGTGGTTTAACAACGGCAGGAAGCTGCAGATAGTGGAACTGGGAGTTACAGATCGACAGTAAATGTAAAGTGTAATTCAATATTTTCCCAGTTTTCCCAGTTAGGGACAAGTCTTATTCCTTTAAATCTCTGTTTTAAATCTAATGGTCCTGCTACTGTGAGTGGGGAATAAGGGAAAGGAAAACACAAAGAAAATGACTTTCTAATCTGCTTTTCCTTTTCCGGCTGCCCAGGGATTGTTGCCATGAGTTGCTTGGACACATTCCTATGTTGGCAGATAAAACCTTTGCACAGTTTTCTCAGGTAAGACACAAGCTACAACACTTACACACACCTACACACACCTACACACACCTACACAAACCTACACACACTTATACAAACCTACACACCTACACACACTTATACAAACCTACACACACTTACACACAGTTACACACACCTACACACACCTATACACACCTAAACACACCTACACACACTTACACACACCTACACACACCTACACACATCTACACAAACCTACACACACTTATACAAACCTACACACCTACACACACTTACACACACCTACACACACCTACACACATCTACACAAACCTACACACACTTATACAAACCTACACACCTACACACACTTACACACAATTACACACACCTACATACACCTACACACACTTTCACACACTTAAACACACTTACACACACCTACACACACTAACAAACACTTACACACACCTACACACACTTACACACAATTACACAAACCTACGCACACTTACACACACTTACACAAACCTACACACACCTAAACACACTTATATACACCTACACACACCTGCACACACCTAAACACACCTACACACACTTACACACACTTAAACACACTTTCACAAACCTACACAAACCTCCAAACACCTACAAAAACCTACACACACTTATACACACTTACTGAAACCTACACACACCTACACACACTTACAGACACAAATACACAGACAGGACTATAGCAGCTTTCACCTCCATCAATTACTCACAACAGACCTCGTGTTCTCTGCAGGATATCGGTTTAGCATCTTTGGGGGCCACAGATGAAGAAATAGAGAAGTTGGCTACGGTACGAGTCTTCGGCTGCCTAAGTGTTTCTTTGTATTTTTGTCCAATATAATAAATCTCAAACACAGGGGCGTCAGGTAAAATGACTGGGGGCTGCCTAGTTGTTAAAGGGATGGTTCAACTTTCAGTATGTTATAGAATGTAAGCATCTTTTCAATTGGTCTTCATTATTTAAATTTTGCGTTATTTAATGACTTGCATTTTTCTTCTGAATCTCTCTCTCTCTCAGCTTTCAAATGGGGGTCACTGACCCCATATTAAAAAAAAAACAAATGCTCTGTAAGGCTACAAATGTATTGTTATTGTTACTATGTATTACTCGTCTTTCTATTCAGGCCTCTCCTATTTATATCCCAGTCTCTTAGTCTAACCAATCCATGGTTGCTAGGATAATTTGGACTCTAGCAACCAGATGATATTGCCAATGGGAGAGCTGCTGAATAAAAAGCTAAAAATAACTCAAAAACCACAAATAATAAAAAATGAAAACCAATTGCAGAATATCCCTCTCTACATCATACTAAACGTTTAATGCACAGGGCAAACAACCCCTTTAATCTCCTCTCATGTATTCCAGTCTGATCTGAAGAGTTCCTATAAATATATTATACATACTGTAAATATATACTATACAAGCAAAAACTTCTAGGAAACTTCTGAGAAACAATTTAATATGTATAGTCACACACTACTCGCTAGGGCTCAATTGTAAAATACTTGTTTATTCTCTACAATGTAATATTTTTATCTTGCATTAGACAGGCATACTGGCACTCCTCCACAATATTTTATAATATTTTATAATATAAATATAAATATATATATATATATATATATATATATATATATATATATATATATTTATAGAGAAAATGCAAGAGAAAAATATTGCATTGTGGGGAATAATCAAGGATTTTACAATTGGAAATGAGCTCTAGCTAGTATTGTGCGACTATACATATTAAATTGTTTCCCAGAAGTCTTTGCTTGTATAAATATAAAGTGGCCACTATTCCGAACTCCCATAGGCCTCAAATTCACCAGGGCCCTCAGAGTGTTGTTAAATCAGATTTTACAGCAGTCCCAAAATGACTCCCTGCACGTAGTTTCTGTATAGAATTTCCCACGCTGCTCTTTATTAGTGTGTCCCATGATTAAATGCGCTTGATTCACGTGCTCTAGTGCCGCTTATTTTCAAAAGGTTTCGTTAAACTGAGATCTGTTGGCATTTTCCGCAGCTTTACTGGTTCACGGTGGAATTCGGCCTGTGCAAGCAGGAGGGGCAAGTAAAAGCCTACGGTGCCGGCCTGCTCTCGTCATTTGGGGAACTGCTGGTATGTCGCTGCATTTTCATTTGCTCATATGAATCCAAAAAAAGTCATGGGAGTGGGTGTGACAAGAACATGAAAAGAGGGAAACTTATATATATATATATATATATAGAGAGAGATATACAGTATATATTAAATGAGAACTAAAGCCTAACTAAAGAAGTAGCGACAAATGTTGTACATGATGTTTTGTGCTTCTGTACCAGCCCAAGGCAACCACAGCCCTTAAGCAGTAAAGATCTGTGTCTCCAAAGATGCCCCAGTAGCTCCCCATCTTCTTTTCTGCTGATTCACTGCACATGCTCTGTGCTGCTGTCACTTACTGAGCTTAGGGACCCACTCACAATATACAGTACACATAGAATAGAAATGTCACAATATAAGGCTGATTAGTAATTAATACACATAATTACTACATGGCAGCACAGAAACCAGTGCAATTAGCATCAGAATTGAATAATCAGCAAACCTGTAGCATCAGCTTATATTACAGCCAGGGAAGCTCATTTTCTGCTGGATAATTAGTGACGAGCCCTAAGCTTAGCTTCTCAACAGCCAATCAGAGCCCACTGAGCATGTGAGTGTCACAGACACTTTCCAAGATGGTGACCCCCTGTGACAAGTTTGAAGTCCTGGATCATTGCTGCTATTGACAAGCTGAAACTTTAGCCTCGTGCAATAAGTTCACTATATAAAATGAGGCATTTTTAGCCATATTAATTTTTAGGTTTAGTTTTCCTTTAACAGTGTTGGACTGGGCCACCAGGGGCCCAACAAAAATCCTTAGACCAGGGCCCCACTCTCAGTACAATTATCCTTCCTCTCCTCACTCAACATCTATTCTCCAAGTCTCTTTTCTTTACATACTATAATCTATTATTCCATCTATTTAGCCTCTTTGTTTTCATAGAAATAGGGAATGGCCATGAAATAGGCCAAATGTTTAACAGCATGAGGGGCCACTGACACCTGGGCCCACTGGGAGTTTTCCTGGTAGCCCAGAGAGGCCAGTCTGACACTGTATATTAATATATAGAATTTATAGTGAATAAAGTACCCCCTTTGTATATTATAATGAATAAAGAACCCCCAGTTGTAAAATATAAGGATATTATAAGTTACCGAGGAGTTTCATGACCATATAAAAACACGAGGCCGAAGGCTGAGTGCTTTTATACAGGTCATGGAACTCTGAGGTTACTTCTAATATCCTCATATTTTACAACTGGGGGTTCTTTATTCATTATAATATACAAATTTCAGTGAGTCATGTGATAGAAATGACATCAGAACTCACCATTTATAACTGATGACATCAGAACTCACCGTTTATAAATATATAATTTACAAGATATTCGTATCTTTTGTGTATTATAAGGCTATAATTTACAGGGTATTTGTTGCTCTTGGATGTACATATATTATATATTATTTACATTATAATACCCACAAGCCATGAAGATCCTGTGACTTGTATCCTTATAAACTGCTCTTAGTGATGACGGAGCTTAGTGATGTCATTTTTGTCACATGATTTACTAAAACGTGTGTATTATAATAAAGAAAAGAAATAAATGAGGATATTAGAAGTAACCTCTGAGTTCCACCACCTGACCACTTTATATGGTCATGTAACTCCTCAGTGACTTATAATATCCTTATATTTTACAATAGGGGGTACTTTATTCACTATATAAACCACGCTTGATGATGTCATCAGTTAGAATCGGTGCTTTGTGATGTCACACAGCTCACTGAAACTTGTGTCCCCCTAGTTGCAAAATAGGCAGATATTAGAAGGCAACTTGTCCCATGACCTGTATCACAACCTGGAGCCCTTGTGCCTTTTTATGGTCATGGAACTCCTTGGGGATGTAATATAAGTGTTTCACCATCAGGGTTGGACTGGGCTGACAGGACACTGGGAAAAAACCTGGGGGTCTCCAGCCCCCACTGAACCAGACCAACCCCACCTGCAAATGTAAGGTGCATGCTGGGTGGAACAGGCTGGAAATGGTTGGGTGGTGGGTCGGCCCCTGGGGTAGTAGCCCCGGTGGGCCTCGCACACCCAAGTCCAACGCCAAGTTCTATACAGGTTCTACCCATTACTATTCAAGTGAGTATTTTGTTGAGAATCGTGCTGGTGGCAAAATGCTCAGAATCGCCATACTTATATTATTACCATATGCTATTCTCCCTGGGGGGGAGGGGAGACTGTACCAACAGCCTTTCTAAACTTATATAGATCCAGATGCAAGACAGAGAGAATCTGTATCTATTTAGAGCATTTTATTTTCTCTTTGCTTGGAGGCCACCTGTACCGCACTCCCACGATCAAGCTGCACTGCTCTCTGTGCCAGAAATCCTTCTTTCCATAATATCCTGCTCAGATTATACCGAGTCCTTTCCAGGAAGGCAATTTCCTGCTGGAGATTCTTAGAAAGTCATTTATATTTGTCTCCCAAGTCAGAGCTGCTGGATATACTTCAGTGTCTGAGCCTAATGCAACATGACATACTGGGAAACAGCTTGGGACAGCGCCCCCCTGCCACCCCTAGAGGGACTGCCTCGAGTGTTTTTATAACTTGACCTGCTGTGAACAAATAGACCTGTGGATGGTTTGCTTAGGGGGTTGTTAGAATAACAACCACTTATTGGTGGGAAAGAAAAATTTGCTATGACTGTTGGGGGCTCCCAAACCAAGTACAGCGATGTGGCTCATCACATTTGCTGCATTTGGCAGGGAAAGGATTAAATGGAAAGTGCAGTTTTTTTTCTCATGCCCCATTGCATAGACTTCTCGGCCTCTTGAGATACAATTATCAACTTCCAAGGCTGTCCGAGTGGTGCATGCACTCCCAGGCCTCACTAATGTGCAGCTGCACTCGGCAGAAGACATGGGAGCAGGTCTGGACTGGGAGTCAAAATAGGCCCTGGCATTTTAGGTACACAGAGGCCCAATCATCTCCCCACCAGACCACTAAATAGTGACTTTCTATGGAATCTTATGGCAGCCCCTCTGGCATCTGCCAGAACCCACAGATGGCCAGTCCGGGCCTGCATGGGAGTAGACTGGTGCCTACTCAAGTCTTCATCTGGTGAGAGAAGCCAAGCACAGAAGGTCTCGGGCTCACAAAAAAGAACCAGCATCCATGGGAGAGTATTCTGCACAATGTAGGCCCAGGCAATCCCAGTATTTAAGATAGGGAGAAGAACTGGAGGTATGGTAAGCTAGTATGTCTGGGGCCCAATCCTGGCATGAATATGGGGGATACTGGATACAATGAGTTGTAGAGTAGACAAAGAACAATGTAGGTGCATCAGTCATTCACAGTGTCGGACTGGCCCACCGGGATACCAGGAAAACTCCCAGTGGGCCCAGGTGTCAGTGGCCCCTCATGCTGCTAAACAGTTGACCTATTTCATGGCCATTCTCTATTTCTTTGAGATTAAAGAGGCTAAATAGATGGAATAATAGGTCATAGAATGTATAACTAAAGAGACGAGGAGAATAGAGGTTGAGTGAGGAGAGGAAGAATATTAGTATTAAGAGTGGGCGACTGGTCAAAAAATATCTTGGTGGGCCCCTGGTCTAAGGTTTTTGGGTGGGCCCCTGGTGTCCCAGTCCGACACTGGTCATTCAGCCATAATTTCAAGTATATCTAGGGCAACATGTTTCCTCCCCAAATTTCCCCCTAATTGATCTTCAAGATGGGCTTTCTGGTGCATCTCGGACAGCAAATATGCAGGGGTGTACTACAGAGGAAGCAGACCCTGTGGTTGCAGGGGGCCCAGGAGGTATAGGGGCCCCATAAGGCCCTCCTTCATATACAATTTAAATACATATTGGTAAAACAGGTCAGCCTCTAGACATTTTGAGGCCTGAAAAATAAATTGCTGTGGGGCCCGGTAATATCTAGTTACACCACTGTAAATACGGTTTCTCCCCAAATCTCATGTTCACTGGCTGTCAGTCTAGGCCCCTCCTGTTATTGTTCCCACAGTTTGGGAACCACTGATTTAGAAGGGTGCAGTTTTGCACTTTGTGATTGTAAATTTGTCCTACGAAAATGTAGTTCTCCTATAGCTGATGGCCCCAATGACATCAATGTGATGACATCCCCATTCTACTGTGCCGGGGACACATACAATAATGTATACATTCTTCACATCTTTCATTTTAATATATATATATATATATATATATATATATATATATATTATGGTATGAATCAGTTCTGCTCCCTTTATAGCACGCATTGTCAGATGAACCAGAGGTACGGCCCTTCAACCCAAATGAGGCAGCGGTGCAGCCATACCAAGACCAGAATTACCAGCCTGTATATTTTATATCAGAGAGTTTCCATGATGCCAAAGAAAAGCTAAGGTATGGGGGAAGAGCTGGGGAGTACGATGACATTCATTGCGGATGATACTGATTAATAATAGGTTGTTACTACGGTGGATTTACAAAGGATCAATATTTTTTACTAATTGGTAATTATGGTTACCCTTTGGAAAAATATTCCATAACTTCCAGATTTAACAATCTCTTTCATGAACTAGAACCATGAATTGCAGCACAGAAAAGGGCTGATTGAACCCTTAATCCCACCCCTTGCCAGATACATATGGGTTTATTGATTTAAATGGGTGTTAGAGCTGAGCTCTGCTGTTGCACTCTTACACTCATTAGAACAGAATGGTGTTTGACAACTTTAAGTTAAAATCAATCTGCCACTGTATTCCTTTATCATGGGAACGGCTATGGGGGATAAGGGGGAAGCAAACACTATAAGTCTCAGTGGTCCTTGAGAGAAAATGTAGCACAGATGCAATGAACTCCAATGGACACTCTCAGGCCTAGTCATTATAATCCCCAGAGGGTTGAGATGTTGTCAGTGTGCTATCATACAATGGTATGTTCACTGTACAAAGAGAGAGTAGACACCATAGTAAAGGGCCATAGTAAATGTCTGCTTTTACTTCATAGGATTAATGTGTTAAACAGTGACATCATCACTACCCATCTTTGTCCATAAATCACTTCATTGACCTTAGTAACCTCTGTATTATGTTCATGCCTTTTTTGTCTAGACTAATGCATATTTTTTCCTCCTGAAAGGAATTACGCTTCCCATATAAAGCGCCCATTTGCAGTCCGTTTTGATCCATACACTGTGAGCATTGACGTTCTGAACTCACCGGGCCGGATTCAGACGACTCTGGAGGAACTAAGAGATGAGCTTCAGACCCTTTCAAGTGCTCTCAGTACATTGTCATAACACACAACCAACAGAAACACCAAATTCTACCCCCAAAACTCCATCGTCTGCCCAGCGCACCCCGTATTCTGTGCTACTTTATAGCGTGATGTAAAACAAAATCATCTCAACCCATCTCCCCAACTTATTCAGTGTCCTTTCATATTGAATGGTCTGATACAGCTTAACCTACCGAACAACTGTGTTTTTATTTTGTAACTGATGCATTAAAGAGAAAGAGTCCGCATAAGGGATGAATCCTAGAGCAGTGCAGTACATGTGTGCTACAAAATTATTTTTGTGTTCACAGAAGTGAATTGTGTTGACAAAATTAATTTTGTGGTCAGAAAACAAACTTTCTTGGTATAGATTCATTTTGAAATGCCTAATTGATCATTGGTGAGTCATTGGGTCAAAG
This sequence comes from Xenopus petersii, assembly GCA_038501925.1. NCBI lineage: Eukaryota > Metazoa > Chordata > Amphibia > Anura > Pipidae > Xenopus > Xenopus petersii. The sequence goes on from CM076679.1 coordinate 7,524,318, forward strand.
TCTTGGCTTTGCAGGATTCTGATTGGAAGTAGGGCAGTTATTAAAAACCTGCTGAAGACTGGTCAAGGCAAGCTTAGATTCATTCACCTCCCCTGCCTGTATGATTTCATGGGCAGAACTAAGATCATCACACTCCTTGGAACTCACAATGTAACATGGTTGCTGAGGTTGAAAAAAGAGTTATTCACTTGTGTTATTTGTCTCTAGCATATAGTTAATGCAGAAATGTGCTAAAACATTTATTTGTGACCACAAAATTATTTTTGTGTTCACAGAATTGAATTGGTGCAGACAAAATTCATTTTGTGTTAAAAAAAAAACAAATTTTCTTGGTATGGATTCATATTGAAATGCCTAAATGATCATTGGTGAGTCATTCGGTCAAAGTCTTGGCTTTGTAGGATTCTGATTGGAAGTAGGGCAGTTATTAAAAACCTACTGAAGACTAATCAAGGCAAGCTTAGATTTATTCACCTCCCCTGCCTCTATGATTTCATGGGCAGAACTAAGATCATCACACTCCTTGGAACTCACAATGTAACATGGTTGCTGAGGTTGAAAAAAAGAGTTATTCACTTGTGTTATTTGTCTCTAGCATATAGTTAATGCAGAAATGTGCTAAAACATGTATTTGTGACCACAAAATTATTTTTGTGTTCACAGAATTGAATTGGTGCAGACAAAATCCATTTTGTGTTAAAAAAAAACAAATTTTCATGGTATGGATTCATATTGAAATGCCTAAATGATCATTGGTGAGTCATTCGGTCAAAGTCTTGGCTTTGTAGGATTCTGATTGGAAGTAGGGCAGTTATTAAAAACCTACTGAAGACTAATCAAGGCAAGCTTAGATTTATTCACCTCCCCTGCCTCTATGATTTCATGGGCAGAACTAAGATGATCACACTCATTGGAACTCACAATGTAACATGGTTGCCGAGGTTGAAAAAGGAGTTATTCACTTGTGTAATTTGTCTCTAGCAGAAATGTTTATTAAAATATCATAACATGCTGTTTTCATCAAACATTTATCTACAAGCTGCACATACTTGGCCTGTATGTATCATGTGTAATAGACATAAGCTGCTGCTCTGCAACCACACAAAAAAAATGTTGCCCTATGAGAATAAAATTAATTCTTCTATGTGATTTTCTGCCCCAAAGAAGTGTCAGGGTTAATTCCTTTATGATGATGGAATCGGCATATAGCTTTATCAGCAATATAACCTCTCACCACAACCATATTGATGGAGTAAGTGATGTGGGTATGGCCTTCATGGTCTCGGGTTAACATCACACCAACTGTATATTTACACCGTCACCTTAGTTGTTAAACTAAACATTTGGGGAAGCAAACATGCTTTGGTTAAGGACTTCCCACTGTACTTTTAAAGCAGTTTGTGGCAGAAGAAAGACATATAATATAATTATTAGTGACCTATCACCACTGGTATCAGGACACACTCTAGTTCAGTGATCTCCAACCAGTGGCTCGTGAGCAACATGTTCTCTAACTCCTCGGATGTTGCTCCTGTTGTCCTCAAAGTAGGTGCTTATTTTCTTAATTCCTGACTTGGAGGCAAGTTTTGGTTGCCAGTCCACATAGGACCTACCAACAGCCAATTACAGCCCATATTTGGCACCCAACATTTTTGCATGCTTATGTTGCTCTCTAACCTTTTTGAATGTGGACCACTGGTAAAAAAAAAGGTTGGAGACCCCTGCTCTAGCTAGTGGATCTTGATGTCAAGGACACGCCCATAGAGAATACATGGAGGAACCCATCAAACTGAGCCTCTCAGGATGTTGCACCAATTGCTAAAAGTGCTACCTAGTAGGGGTGGATGGGTTGCAAAATTTCAGACTCACACCCCACTGGAAAACTGCTGCTTGTAACCCATGCCCAACTCTTCCCTGAGGTCCTCCTGCACCTGGCTTGACCCCGTCCAAAGAAGATGGGGTTTACATGGGGACAACCCTGGAGGGGAAGGCGTTGGTGTCTTATATTTTGGCCTCCACGATGAGTAATCACAAAGGTCTTGCAGGTGTCAGGCTAACCAACCCATCTTTACTGGCTAGGTCCCGACACAAACAAACAAAGGACAGTAGGCCCCTCCTGTACAACTATTAGCATTTAATTGCTCCAGTCTCCCAGAAAGCAAATACCAATTTTCTGAATACTTACATCACGTCGGGATGGGAGTCCCATTGCAGGACTCTTATAAAGACTTCTCTGTAGAATGCCATAAAACAGAACCTCTAGTGCTCATGGATAAATGCTATTGTCTAGGCAGAGTATCTGAACAGGCTCAAGTAAAATGGCAGCTCCCGCTATGGTTTAATGAAAATATTCCATGTACAGAAAAAGCAATGTTCTCATTGATTTCCCTGTTTGATTGTCATTATTTCAAATACATTGTTTATGGCCATTGTGCTAAATAAATGTCATGTGATCTCATCAGATTTTTGTTAGTAGGGCAAGACTGAAACATTTGTGGGGCAAGTTACCGTCCATCCGAAACCCTTTTGGAAACAGAACACAGGCTCCTGCCGCACTACAAGCGTTCTCAGCTCATTGTTTTGACTAGTGATGGGCAAATTTCTCCTGTTTCACTTCGTCTGAAAATTTGCGAATTTCCCATGAAACTCGAAAATTGATCAATTTTGACACCGGCATTAAAGTCAACGGGTGTCCGAATAGTGTTGATACACAACGGTTTTGACACAAGCGACTTTCCAGATGCAAATTTTCACGGGAGTTTTGCAAATTTATTTGCCGTCGGGGAAATTCGGAAATTCACCGCAAATTTGCGCCTGGTGAATTTATTCGCCCATCACTAGTTATGACAGAGGTTCATTTTAGAGGTGAGGTGGCATATGAAACATACGGCATTGGCGTTTTAGGGCTAATTTAGCATTATATACTGTAACTTAGATGATGCTAAAATGGTGCTGAATTACACCAGTGAGCCTGGTGACTTTGGGGGCGGAATGCAGGGCCGGAACTAGGGGTAGGCAGAGTAGGCACGTGCTTAGGGCGCAAAGCTGAGGGGGCGCCAGGCACGTACCTGCTCTGTCACCTACCCCGTGTCCGGTCCCGTCTCTCCCCGACTGCCGCTGGTGTCTTTAGCTTAAATGCGCAAACACATTTCGCGCAAGCGCGCTGGAGCAAAATTTTGCGCATGCGTGCTGGATTGAAGTTTTGCGCATGCGCAGTTGAGCGCGCACTGAGCCGGCGCCGTGGCCCGGCAGGTTGCCTAGGGCGCCTGGCCGGGTTGGCCCGGCTCTGGCGGAACGGATGATGTTGGGGGCGGGGCAGTGACATTGGGGGCGGACCGGATGACTAAGGCAGGACTGATGACATGGCGATTGGCTGATTGCCATGTCATTCACTTCAATGTCCGGTCCGAATTTCCTAATTTGGAAATCCGAACAGGCGCTTTTCAACTGGGCAGCCCTTCCAGCAGGTGGTGGAAGAGGCTTCAGGGTTCACACAGCAACGTGGATCAAAAGGCGCAACAGCACTCTAATAAACTTTAATAAAAGCGGTTTTATATGCAACTCACTACTACAAACAAGCAGAAACTTTGACAAAAGATAAAGGCTGAACGGTGAAGCTCATTGAGTTATAAAACAGTAGATGGAGCCATCTTGATTGTTCAAGAGATTAATACACGAGTTACACCAATCATACAACCAAACTACTAATCTTAAAGTAAAGGTGGTCATAGACGCAAAGATCCTATTGTACGAATCGAGGATTTGTATGATTTTCGGACCGTGTGTGGATAGTCCCGACATTTTTTGTCGGGTGGAGATTGGTCGGACAGGTTTAATTTTGTCCCGACTGATCCCGCTGGAGCCCATTGCGCTCTCATCGTAATCTGAGGCCGAACGTTCAGATTACCCCCGATATAGCCATGCCCGTTAGTGGCATACCGTGGAAAGATCTCCAAAAGAGCGGATCTTTTCGTCTACGGCCACCTTAACACTCGGCTAATATTACAAAATGCTAAAATAGTACACGGAATAAAATGAATAAAAATAAAGAATACAAAGACATTTTCATTGAACCTTTATGGATTAGTTTAATATTGTAGCAAGTCCAAAGTATGTGATTTGGAGCTCGTGTCAATTTGATCCCAGAATATTGACCACATTTCAGTAAATGATCTTTTAAGGTGCGGTTCTGCTGATTTTATCCTTATTGCTTCTTGCCAAGAAGAGATCGGACGTCAGTCATTGAATTGAATTTAAGAACAATAGTTTTTTTGTAGCAGCAAAATTAGGTTTAATTTCTTAAAGGATAAGTAAACATTTAAAATAAATGAATGTAAAATTGATGAGAATGATCTTCTTAGAACGTTTGCAATGTACATTCATTATTTATTATTTTTTAATTCCAAGATATTAAGGGATACATGTGCTGTTAATATGAATGAATTTTGTTACAACAGCGCCACCTGCTGGTCAGTTTCCCACCAGTCTGACCACCAAGTAGTCAAGGAAGTTGTCAGGAGAAAGAAAGAGGCTGATGTTCTTCTGCTTAGGAATACAATTAGAAAACTTTCTCAAACTTTTCCTAAGCAGAAGAACATCAGAGCAGCCTCTTTCTTTCTCCTGACAACTTCCTTGACTACTTGGTGGTCAGACTGGAGGGAAACTGACCAGCAGGTGGCGGTGTTGTAACAAAATCCATTCATATTAACAGTACATGTATCCCTTAATATCTTGGAATTAAAAAATAATAAATAATGAATGTACATTGCAAACGTTCTCAGAATAGCGCTCTCATCAATTTTACATTCACTTGTTTTAAAGGTTTACTTATCCTTTAACTTTCACTAGACCCATGAAAATGAATTGCTTGTTACATGTAATCAGTAAATATAGAAGAATCAAACCCTGAAGTCACGGGAGGGGGCCTGGATCGTGGGGTCAACTTTCTCTATAGTGATTCTACTTACAGAAACTTTTTGGGTTGGTTGAAACCTACAGTCCCTCTGGTTTGATGCCTCCCCGCACGCTAGATTGTGTGCTCATGTGCCTGTCTTCAAATCTGCATCTTCCTCTATAATGATGCCACTGACTAACAATAAGAATAGAGTTGTCCAACTGGGTGCTAATGGGCCAGATATGGACCTCCAAGGGATTTAATGGCCCACAGTTTGCTCAAGGGATTTTAAGAGATTCCCCATAACATCACATGGGCTCTATTGTGGCCCCTGAATCACAGGTCTATCACATTTTAAGGTTTTTAAATACATAGGAAATGACCACATGATGGCGGACTTGCCAAGGCTAACAGATCGGTGCCTTTTATAGCAGTTACTTAATTTCTTGTGTTGTTTAGACATGACTATTATGAACTGCTACAAGGTTTGTTTAATGGCAAAGTATAATCCTGCAATGCCCTTATCTACAGATTTATAGGCAGCACTGAATTAAGCATTGCTGAACTATCACCTAATGTGTCGTCATACCTGTACTTGTTGCTAAAGTTGTTATCGTGATTTACAGCAGGAATGTCTGACTTTCAGCCGTGCAGCTGTTGCTGGAGCGCAGCTGGAGGGACAGGACTTCGAGCAGATTCAAAGCTTTTAGCAATTACTGTTAAAGGGAAACTGTACTGAGTAAATGTAGTGGTTGATACAAGGGGTGTTCTTAACTGTGTGCAAAGCCTCTAAATGCCTGTGTTCCTCATTAAGGCTACAGTCCAGTTGCCAAAAAACTACCAACCTGGCACATACATACAGTTGGCAGAATAGGGATTCATAAGATAGTAACGCTGGAAGGCTCGTTTACAAGTCTCAAAATACTAAGAGGCACCAAAATGCAAACTTCTTATATTCCTTACAGGTGCAGGTACCTGATATCCCACAGTCAAACTCCCTTCCCAGAGACTATTATTCACTGTTACTATAGGCACCATCTCTCCCTACTATACCTGCTATCCCACAGTCACACTCCCTTCCCAGAGACTATTATCCACTGTTACTATAGGCACCATCTCTCCCTACTATACCTGCTATCCCACAGTCACACTCCCTTCCCAGAGACTATTATCCCACTGTTACTATAGGCACCATCTCTCCCTACTATACCTGCTATCCCACAGTCACACTCCCTTCCCAGATACTATTATCCACTGTTACTATAGACACCATCTCTCCCTACTATATCTGCTATCCCACAGTCACACTCCCTTCCCAGAGACTATTATCCACTGTTACTATAGGCACCATCTCTCCCTACTATACCTGCTATCCCACAGTCACTCTCCCTTCCCAGAGACTATTATCCACTGTTACTATAGACACCATCTCTCCTTACTATACCTGCTATCACACAGTCACTCTCCCTTCCCAGAGACTATTATCCCACTGTTACTATAGACACCATCTCTCCCTACTATACCTGCTATCCCACAGTCACACTCCCTTCCCAGAGACTATTATCCCACTGTTACTATAGACACCATCTCTCCCTACTATACCTGCTATCCCACAGTCACACTCCCTTCCCAGAGACTATTATCCACTGTTACTATAGACACCATCTCTCCTTACTATACCTGCTATCCCACAGTCACTCTCCCTTCCCAGAGACTATTATCCCACTGTTACTATAGACACCATCTCTCCCTACTATACCTGCTATCCCACAGTCACACTCCCTTCCCAGAGACTATTATCCACTGTTACTATAGACACCATCTCTCCTTACTATACCTGCTATCCCACAGTCACTCTCCCTTCCCAGAGACTATTATCCACTGTTACTATAGACACCATCTCTCCTTACTATACCTGCTATCCCACAGTCACTCTCCCTTCCCAGAGACTATTATCCCACTGTTACTATAGACACCATCTCTCCCTACTATACCTGCTATCCCACAGTCACACTCCCTTCCCAGAGACTATTATCCCACTGTTACTATAGGCACCATCTCTCCCTACTATACCTGCTATCCCACAGTCACACTCCCTTCCCAGAGACTATTATCTACTGTTACTATAGGCACCATCTCTCCCTACTATACCTGCTATCCCACAGTCACACTCCCTTCCCAGAGACTATTATCCACTGTTACTATAGGCACCATCTCTCCCTACTATACCTGCTATCCCACAGTCACACTCCCTTCCCAGAGACTATTATCCCACTGTTACTATAGACACCATCTCTCCCTACTATACCTGCTATCCCACAGTCACACTACCTTCCCAGAGACTATTATCCACTGTTACTATAGACACCATCTCTCCCTACTATACCTGCTATCCCACAGTCACACTCCCTTCCCAGAGACTATTATCCCACTGTTACTATAGACACCATCTCTCCCTACTATACCTGCTATCCCACAGTCACACTCTCTTCCCAGAGACTATTATCCACTGTTACTATAGGCACCATCCCTACCTACTATACCTGCTATCCCACAGTCACACTCCCTTCCCAGGGACTATTATCCACTGTTACTATAGACACCATCTCTCCCTACTATACCTGCTATCCCACAGTCACACTCCCTTCCCAGAGACTATTATCCACTGTTACTATAGGCAGCATCCCTACCTACTATACCAGGCCTTACCAGATCTGGCCTGAGAGTACTAACCGCTGCTTGGATTTACAGTACTTCGCATTGATAACTTTGTTGCAACAGACATAGCAGATGCTTGGGGTTTTCAAAACAAAAAGCCTCCTCACTCATGGGGGGTCCCGACTCGCAATTTAAATAAGTTAAAGAATCCAATGATATATTTGTTGTGATTCCAGTAAAGTAGATGAACCACTGTACACTTTATTTTGATATGTGAGAATCCTGATATTGATCTGAATGTAAAGAGATTGCTAAAAGCTGTTGCCATTATAAGATGCTGGTGATCATTTCCAACAAATCATTCATTTGCCACATCCCTGACCCTCTCTAATTCCAACTATTTAAAAAAAAATAACTTTGAAAGCTTGTCTTGTCTGAACATTAAATCACTTCTAATCTGTACAGCACCTTGGAGTGACCCGCACATTCTCTCGAATTGCGTATGGCAGATTTATCATTGTGTGGGACAGGATCAATGACATTCTATCATCAAACAATTGTTTAGAAGACAGTGGAGTATTGTAGACCCTTTTAATAAATTGCCTTATTGAGTGTCAAATAATTCTTGTCTTAAAGAGAAAATATACAACTGTATTTAATGTTGGGTCAATCCAAAATAAGTGTATTAGCTCCATTTAGGTAGAAGTCCTTGGTAGAACTTTTGGAGCTTGTTTACACACAAACTAGATTCTTCTGAAGGTTGAAATACAAGAAAGATCTTTTTTATATATTTATAAAGTGTTCTGGATTTGATTGTTCGATTTAAGGTATATTATATTATTATTGTATTATTACATGGTCAAAAGTATCTGGATTGCTGACATGCCAAAAAATTACCCCAATAGAAATACTATGAAGTAGCTTCTCCCCTTGCTACTTTATCAACCTTTACTCATCTGAGAAGGCTTTACACTTACATTGAAACATTGTTGATGGGATTTGCTTCCATTCACAAGAGCATTAGTGAGGTTGGGAACTAATGTTGGGGATCAGAATGGCTCTAAGTCAGACTTCTTACCCGTATCACAGTTAAGTTGGGTGGAGGTCAAGGCTCAGTCCAGGCCATTCAAGTTTTTTTCTGCTCATAGGGACACATAGTTACATAGTTAAATTGAAAGACCAAAGTCCATCAAGTTCAACCCCTCCAAATGAAACCCAGCATTCATACATACAAACACTCCCACTGACCGCTCCGTACATTCACATAAACTATAATAAACGATATACCCATATATATTATGCTTGTCTGAGAAATCATCCAAGTCCCTCTTAAAGTCATTAACTGAATCAGCATCACAACATCACCCGGCAGTGCATTCCACAACCTCACTGTCCTGACTGTGAAGAACCCCCTACGTTGCTTCAAATGAAAGTTCTTTTCTTCTAGTCTGAAGGGGAGGCCTCTGGTACGGTGATCCACTTTATGGGTAAAAAGGTCCCCTGGTATTTGTCTATAATGTCCTCTAATGTACTTGTAAAGTGTAATCATGTCCCCTTTCAAGCGTCTTGATTTCCAGAGAAAACAACCTCAACCTTCACAGTCTACCCTCATAATTTGTCTTCCATCCCTCTAACCAGTTTAGTTGCACTTAGTCTCTGCACTCATTTATATCTTTCTTAAGGACTGGACAGGACTTAAGGACATGTCCTAGACCAGGAATCCCCAGCCTTTTTTTTTTTTTTTTTTTTTTTTACCTGTGAGACACATTCAATTGTAAAAAGAGTTGGAGAGCAACATAAGCAAGCAAAAAGTTCCTGGGGGTGCCAAATATGGGCTGAGATTGACCATTGATAGCTCCTATGTGGACTTCAGAAGGTTCTGTTTGACAGTACACCTGGTTTTTATGCAACTAAATCTTGCCTTTAAGCCAGGAGTTCAAAAAGAAGCCCCTGCTTTAAGGCCACTGGGAGCAACATCCAAGGGGTCGGAGAGCCACATGTTGCTCATGAGCCACTAGTTGGGGACTGTCCTAGACCATTACTCCTCCTCCACCAAACTTTACAATTGGCAGTATGCATTCAAGTAGGCAGCCTTCTCCTGACATCCAACTGCCAGATGGTGAAAGGACATTTATCATTCCAGAGGACCAATGGTGGTGATTCTTACAATACTCTTTATGATTCTAGGCATTGCACCTGGTGATTGTAGGTTGGTTGGCCTCTGATCACCATAAAAACACATTGATGCCAACAAATACTTCTTAATATTAGACATTGTCAAATGACTAAAAGGAAACCCTTTTCCATGCAATTACTTTTTACAGAATCAGTACTTCTGCCTTGCCAGCATCACTCATTTCCAGGGACAGATGAATTTAATGGTTGTGATCCTTTAGCAACCCCAGCAACAATTAAATATTACACCACACATCTAGTTACATCTTGAGATGGAGAGAGGATAGGGACTTCTACCACCATCCTTCTGCCTTCATGCAGTACAGCCAGTGTAAAAGGTGTGGACTTTAGATGATGGTACCACTAAAATCTTGTCTTGTCTAATGTCTTTACCCAAGCTTGCTAAGCAACTGTTGCCCCGTCCGTCTAACCTGCAGATGGTGGCACCACTGCAACCTGTTTTGCCTTCCTTATAGAACAAGGGTAGAAGACCACACTGGGTAGCAGGAGAAGTAGCTTGCTCTATACATGTAAACTCTGGGATTACCTCCTTAATGTCCTTCACCCAGGCTTGCTAATCCATTTGGGAAACTAGTTGACTAGTTACCTGCAAAGAAACTTGCTTTGCAATCCCAGCAACTCCCACTTTTGTAAAAATATACCGCTGTCTACAATACTTGCTGATATGCAGGTTTCACCCTACCTAAATTGAACAATATAATAAGAAACAGCATTATAAAGAAGATATAAAGAAGTAAGGCCGCCGCTAGTGGTGGCTGAGTTCTTCTTTAACAAGGTAAGTAATGCAGTAAAAAATATCTGTAGAACCTATAAGTTTTCTATCAGGGCATGGGCTCCTGAAAGCATTTTTTTTGCCATGAATTATTATTGGCTGTCAAGCAACCAGTTGTGCCAGCCTTAATAATACAGAAAAGCTGTTAAATGTCTGTTTCATTATCCTTAATACCACTGATCATCCAATACGATAACTGGCACTATATTTACTAGGCACAAATAAATCATAGGTGGAAACCTATTATGCCTCTAGCGATGGGAAGTGTGGCCCAGAGGTATTTACAGTAAAGGTGCACTAATTCTGCCAGCAGGTACTCGGCAACCAGTTATGGTTTAATAAATATCCCTAGGAAACCAACAATATTTCTAAGGCTTGTGCCTTGTGTACATTGGCACCCACTTCAGATTTTGCATGTGATTCTTTTCTGGACAATCTCCGAACATGGCATGGCATTTTGATATTAACTACATGAACACGTAAAGTAGATAAGAGCAACCCTTCCCTGGGCCCTAATCAGGCCTGGCTGTGACGGTGACCTGGGACTTTTAGATGGGAGTGATGGAAAACTATTTGCTTGCTCTGCACTGTGCTGCTAGTGAAATGACATTAATCTGTGTACTCTTGTAGACAGACACTTATCTTTACAAAATGTGCAGCTTATATGCTTAGTTAGCAGGACAGGTTGCCCAAATCATCATTAAAATGAACAAAGTATGAAAACAACACCTGCCTTTGTGCTCCAACTGCCCACACTTATTTATATTGTGCGCTTACACCTCTCATAGACCGTGTGTTTAAAGGGATACTGTCATGGGGAAAAAAATGTTTTCAAAATGAATCAGTTAATAGTGCTGCTCCAGCAGAATTCTGCACTGAAATCCATTTCTCAAAAGAGCAAACAGATTTTTTTATATTCAGTTTTGAAATCTGACATGGGGCTAGACATATTGTCAGTTTCCCAGCTGCCCCAAGTCATGCGACTTGTGCCTGCACTTTAGGAGAGAAATGCTTTCTGGCAGGCTGCTGTTTTTCCTTCTCAATGTAACTGAATGTGTCTCAGTGGGACATGGGTTTTTACTATTGAGTGTTGTTCTTAGATCTACCAGGCAGCTGTTATCTTGTGTTAGGGAGCTGTTATCTGGTTACCTTCCCATTGTTCTTTTGTTTGGCTGCTGGGGGGAAGGGAGGGGGGGGTGATATCACTCCAACTTGCAGTACAGCAGTAAAGAGTGATTGAAGTTTATCAGAGCACAAGTCACATGACTTGGGGCAGCTGGGAAATTGACAATATGTCTAACCCCATGTCAGATTTCAAAATTGAATATAAAAAAATCTGTTTGCTCTTTTGAGAAATGGATTTCATTGCAGAATTCTGCTGGAGCAGCACTATTAACTGCTTTATTTTGAAAAAAAAATGTTTTTCCCATTACAGGAACCCTTTAAGGGCAAGCTTCCTCTAAGGTGAAATGGTTAAATTAGGGCATTCTTCTGTGATCACATCCATTTCAGCTTGTTGAGGTTGATGTCAAATATATAATGTCTGGTTCTACGGATTACTGAACTTGGGTGAAGCTGCAGCATCACGACTCTGCATAAACCGTATAATAACATGTTGAAATCTCTGGGAAACCTGCCAGGACAATGGAGACTCCCACTTTAATATAACAGGAATAGTGGAAAAGTTGGGATGGGTGAGTAAAAAGCTAAAGATGGAACGAGAAAAATGATAAAGATGATGGACAGGGATGGGCGAATTTGACCCGTTTAGTTTCGCCAACAATTCGCCGCCGGCGAAATGTCGCAGACGCCCATTAAAGTCTATGGGCGTCAAAATAATTTTGTCGCGCGTCTTTTTTTTTGACACACATCTCCATACAAGTCTATGGGCGTCATTTTTTCAGCGAAACAAGGCGAAAAAATTCGCCCATCCCTAATGATGGATATCAAGAAGGATAAAGAAAAGGGAGAGAGGGGAATAGAGGGGAAGACTATAAGGAAAGATTGGCAGGGTCTGATGATGGATGATGCCTTAGTTAAAGGAGAAGGAAAATCATCTTGCGCTTGGGGGTGCCAAATGTATTTACTTACCAGAAACCCCGGGCCGGTGCTCCTGTCAGCAGAAAACTGCCCCGGTCTGGGGTTATTCCAGCGAGCACCAAGGAGCGATCCTCTTCCGGCTTCTTCTTTTTAGTTAAAGTTTGGCTTTTCGTTCTACTGCCCATGTGCAGCCGCGCAAAGAAAGAGGAAGACGGAAGAAGATCGATCTGTGGTGCTCACTGGTATAACCCTGGGCTGGTGCAGTTTTCTGCTGATAGGAGCACCGGCCTGGGGTTTCAGGTAAGTCAATACAATCACATGGGGGTGCCTAACATTTGGCACCCCAAGTGCATGAAGAATTTCCTTCTCCTTTAAGACAACAACAAGAAGTAATGTATGAGGCTAAAAGTAATTAAGCAAAGTGGGGAAAAAAAGAATATTAGAAGAAGAGCAGAAGACACAGAAGAGAGTTGGTGAGGTTGGGCCTCAGGGGGAAATAACTTAATGCTAATGTATTAATGTAAGGATAAGGAATGTTATGTAATAAATGGAGGAAAGTAGGGCTAGTGCAATTTATTTTATGATTTCTTACAGAGGACGTTAATGGACAGAGAGATAAAAAGTGAGGAACCAAAGGTTGGGTAGTCCCACTGTATACAAGCAATGGTCTTTTTTTACCCTGGATCCAACTAAACACACATCTCATTGAAAACACTGGGGTCACATTAAAAAATACAGTTGCCTTTTCTTTTTTCTCCACAGACAGAAGTCTTCTGATGAAGTGACGCTCAGTCACGAAACGTGTAAAGCTGGTTCCCCTGTCCACTCATACTATTGTATTTTAAACATGGATCAATAAAGATTTACCTATTTTATCCAAGCCTGGTTTCTGATTAAGTTTGGTTTGATGCAGTGTTTCCGCGGCCAGAGCGAAGGTAGAGGGATCGACTGGTAATCGAGTTATACAGTCTCTCTGCAACGTGCAACAATGGTGTCCACTCTCTACTACTCATAAAATGTGTTACATCCTGTTTGCAATAATATTTTCTCAGCGTTCAACATTGTCCTCACCCTTATGATTACTGTACAGTTTTGAGCGGCATATTCCTTCCACTATTCAGCCAAATCACCAAAATCAAACTTGTAGATTGGAGTAGGCGCTGAGTTCCTCTATCTCATCTCAATGTTGAGGCTAGGCTAAATATTCAGCTTTTCTAATTAGGAGGGAGAACTGGGAGCAACCCAACTGGACCCTCCAAGGAGCTCAGTGGGTTTAGCACCTATGTGTGCACCAGTCATGTGAGAGAAGGTGAACCACGATTGAAGAGCACTATATTACTGGTCAACTTGGATTACACTTGTCTTATCAGTGATGGTAGCTCCAGAAACTATATGGAGAGCTCTGGAACAGTGGCAGATGAATAAAGTGTTTGCCCTATGGGTACAAATATTTTAAACAATATAATATATTTCTTATACAAAGTATTAAGAACGTCATAGACTACATTTTGTTCCAAAAGGATAAATCTGGAGCTGGCACATAAATGAAGGCAGTCTTCCACCAATTAGTCAAAACAAAATGAAGCTTTATTATGTCCTACGCCCTTACACTTAAGGTGGCCATAGACGCACAGATAATATCGTACGAAATGAATTTTCGTCCGATATTCGTTGCGTGTACGGTGGAAAAAGAGCCGACCGATATCGGCAGAAGACTTGGATATTGGTCGGCTCGTCGATCGGGCTGGATGGAAAATTTTGATCGGGTGCCTTTGAAGGGACCCAAACATCGGCCATTGTTTGTGCTGAATCGGCAGATACAGGTAGAATTCTATTGTTTCTTCCCAAATATCTACCTGTATATCTGACGATTCAGCTCTACACGTGTGTATTGAAAAAACGATCTTTCTTGGAAACATCTTTTCCAAGAAAGATCGTAATTGATACGTCAATGGCCACCTTTAATCATAGTCTATGATTAAGTGTTGAAGACACAAAATGTGTAAGGCGCAGGACACAATAAATCTTCACTTTGTTTTACTGTACATTTGGTTCCAAGTCATCCATACTGAATGTGGTGCTCACCCTTCTGTCCTGAGTCATGATATTTCATGGAACATCATCCTAATAATCCTGATTCACCTTCCCCCAAACACAAAGTGTACCAAGGTCAGCAAGATGATCAGAAGTGGAAAATCTGCAATCAAAGCATCTGTTTGTTCCCTATCTCTCCAGCTGTCAGAAAAGGCCAAAAAAACAAGCAAAACAAGCTAGTTAATTGTTCAAATAGACCTGTTTTCTCCCCCAGAAAAGCTCTTCATTGAATGAACTGGGGTTGTCTCCAATCTGGAGATGTTAGTTAAACAAGACAGATGAGATATAAGTTGTATGCTCTCACGGATGAATTGCCACCAGAAAATGGGCAAAGCGGAAAGAAAGAAAGAAAGAAAGAAAGAAAGAAAGAAAGAAAGAAAGAAAGAAAGAAAGAAAGAAAGAAAGAAAGAAAGAATATATAGACATATGTATAATCATACTTAATATGGAGTCCAGTAGTGTAGCCATAATATCCATTAAGTTCCATAACTTTGCCTTTGTTGAGATTCCATATATTAATTAAGCAAAATAAATATAAAACCTCATTTAGTGTAATGCAATAAAAGCCACATCATCTATGAAGATTCTCATTTATCCAAGTCATAATATACAGTATCTAGTAAAATTGAGTCAAAGGCAACTGGAAACTGAACTAAAGAAGCCGCTCAGATGCAACATTTTCAAGAAAAACTCCAAATGTCTAGTTGCCATACTAGATACTGTAAAAGCCACATTATTTGTTCCATCCTCAGCTATCCAGAGCAACCAATCAGCAGGTAGTTTTAAGCGGCCATGTATCTGAAAGCAATACTACAGGTTACTAGACCTGGTGCAAGCTTTGCACCTTTTATTATAGAGCCCCAGTATAGATTTCAGATTTCCATAGATGCCATTGATGTTAGATATTAGTTCTTGCACGACAAATAGTTAGATAGTGAGCATTTGGTTTAATGCAACAATCTAAAACTAACCATTAATATTTAAATAGTAGAATTAAAGTAGGAAAAATAACAAATCAGATGATGTTCTGGTCCTTAATTGACAGCAATTCTATGAATATTATGTCCTGGAAATAGTAGTGCTGGTCACCCACTGATGTATTGCAATGCATCAAAGATTAGCGATGAGCGAATTTTTTCAGCAGGCATGAATTCGCGTTTCGTCACCTGCAAATTGGTTTGTGAATGTGCCACAAAAAAATTTTCAGCTACAAAAAAAATCATCGGAAACAACGCCCGTTTGACTTTAATGCATTTGGAGAAAAAAGTCACAGAAACAAAAGTCGCCAAGACAAAAAGTCACTATAAGAAAAAACGCCTATTGGACAAAAAAGTCGCCAAGACAAAAAGTCACTATAAGAAAAAACGCCTATTGGACAAAAAAGTCGCCAAGACAAAAAAGTTGGTGAGACAAAAAAAACTAGGGATGCACCGAATCCAGGATCAGGTTCGGGATTCGGCCATTTTCAGCAGGATTCGGATTCGGCCAAATCCTTGTGCCTGGCCGAACCGAATCCGAATCCTAATTTGCATATGTAAATTAGGGGCGGGTAGGAAAATCACATGACTTTTCGTCACAAAAGAAGGATTTTTTCCACTTTTTCCTTTTCTACCCCTAATTTACATATGCAAATTAGGGTTCGGATTCGGTTCGGTATTCGGCCGAATCTTTCATGAAGGATTCGGAGATTCGGCCGAATCCCAAATAGTGGATTCGGTGCATCCCTAAAAAAAACACCACCTATTGACTTTAAAGGAGAACTAATCCCCCAATAATAAAAACCCCTACCCACTACCCTACATCGTCTGCCCTCCCTGCCCCCCACATAGGTGATTACCCCTGAAAGTGTCCCTAATTCATTAATCACATATAGGCGCAGAGTAAGCGCAGTGGAGTTCATGGCTGCCATCTTCTGGCTCTTCTGTATTCTGCGCATGTGCAGTTGGTCTTCTGGTTCGTAGCAACTTTGCATACACCTCTGGAAACTGCTGAAGGGAAGGAAGAGGACCCAAAGATGGTGCAGCGAGGGAGGACTATGTACGGTAGTGGGTAGGGATTTTTATTATTGGGGGGTTAGTTCTCCTTTAAAGCATTTGGAGTGAGAAAATTTTGTTGCAAGTAAACATTTTTTGACACCCATTGACTTCAATGCGTTTCGCAAATTTTTCACAGATTCGCAAATTTTTCTGCAAAACGGGACAGATTCGCTCATCACTAACAAAGATATTATCAGAGATGAATTACTGACCTATCACCATGGTATGGCTATATCTGCGCATCTTAATTGGCATAAACATTTGCAATTGGGTCGGTTTCTCTGCCCTTTAATGCCCTTTTAAACTGCTTTGGTATGAGACAAAGCATCGCTTGGGCCAAATATAAATACAATATAGGTCAGTTTTGATATTAAGCTCCAAGGCAGATAAAGAGAGATACAGACAGGTGTTAGATACTATTTATGTACCTTATCATAATGGTGTCAATCTACCAGCAGAACTTTAGCTCACGACCACTGCAGGCTCAAAAAGTAAAGTTGTGGCTGCAGCTCCATTAGATCACCAGTTATTCAGATGTTGTCAATGGATGGAACACTGTTTTTTCTTTAGTGATGTGCTATTAAAGGATAAGTAAACCTTTAAAATAAGTGAATGTAAAAGTGATGAGGGGGCTATTCTAAGCATTTTTTTTTAATTTACATTCATTATTTATTTTTCTTTAATTCCTAAAAATTAAGTGATACATGTGCTGTTAATATGAATGAATTGTGTTACAACAGCGCCACCTGCTGGTCAGTTTCTCACCAGTCTGACCACCAAGTAGTCAAGGAAGTTGTCAGGAGAAATAAAGAGGCTGCTCTGATGTTCTTCTACTTAGAAATAAAATTAGAAACCTTTCTCAAACCTTTCCTAAGCAGAAGAACATCAGAGCAGCCTCTTTCTTTCTCCTGACAACTTCCTTGACTACTTGCTGGTCAGACTGGTGGGAAACTGACCAGCAGGTGGCGCTGTTGTAACACAATTCATTCATATTAACAGCACATGTATCCCTTAATATCTTGGAAAAAAATAAATAATAAATGTACATTGAAAATTTTACATTCACTTATTTTAAAGGTTTACTTATCCTTAAAATGGAGTCTATGGGAGACAAACTTTCTGTAATTTGGAGCTTTCTTGATATCAGGTCCTGGATAATGGATCCCATACCTGTAATAAGATACTAAAATAAACAGAAACACATGCCAAAGTGTACCATTCATGTTTGATATCACAGGTCAACCAGCAGCCACCCAAGGTCAGAGGATTGTTCCATTATATATAAGTGGAAAATCTGTGTATGTGACCAGCTGTATGTTCCCTAGTAAAAATTGCATTTTAAGGGGTTTTAATTTTTATATGCTAATTAGGGATGCACCAAATCCACTATTTTGGATTCGGTCGTGAAAGATTCGGCCGAATACCGAACCAAATGCAAACCCTAATTTGCATATGCAAATTAGGGGTGGGAGGGGAAAAACTCAATTTCCCTCCCCACCCCTAATTTACATTTGCAAATTCGGTTCGGCCGGGCGCAAGGATTCGGCGGAATTCCAATCCTGCTGAAAAAGGCCGAATCCTGGCCGAATCCCGAACAGAATCCTGGATTTGGTGCATCCCTAATGCTAATTTGATGCATGATATAATGATATATCTAATCAATACTGAGCTTTCAACAGAAACAATTTACCCATGTTACATCGTTTGTAAGTGTTATAGAATTTATTTTACTCTGTATATATATATATATATATATATACATATATATAACCACTTTTACAGGCATGTCCCGCAGAACCGACTTTCCTTCATCTATCCCGTGAACGGCAAATGTTTTCCTTTAAAAAAAAAAAGGAAGCTGGCAAATGGATGGTAAAATTTAAATTTGCAGAGTTTGCTGAATAGTTAAAATTGCTTGGTCAACTGACATCTAAATGGTTAAGTGTTAAACATTTACAGTAACGGAGGAGGAGGAGCAGCTAATGGAGCAGATTTGGACAAGGTGCTTAGCTAAGGTGCTTAATTGATGGAACAGGAGTATAAAAAAGGTGCTCGGCACAGAGAGATCACTCTGTATCCTTCAACAACTTCTGTGAGCCACTTTCCTCCTTCTGACCTTTCTAGCACTTATCCAGGTAAGGTCAACATCACAGTAGTGGACCCGTGTGTGTAGATAGCTGCTGTACTACTATTGACAGGTGTCAGACTTAATGGACATCATTGCAGAAATAGAACAATAGATATTCTTTTTTTGGGTGGGTAGAAGCATTGAGGACTGGGCAGTTTTGAAGACTACCCTGGGCCCAGTCTATTTGTGGAAGCAAACCACCCTATGTGGAGGGACAATATGTTATTGCAGCGTAAAATTTTGCTACTATCTTCAGTTTATGGAGCATAGTGTAAGCTATAGTTCAATACTAACCAAAGGGCCACAGTTTAGATGTAGAGTATCTTTAATATAGACTGTGCTGCAAGTCTACTAACCCAGAGCAACTAAATTGGTCCTCAGTCTGGTAATCTTCTGGCTCTACCTGCACAGACAAGAGGTAAAGTTGGTTCTACCTATAGGTGATACTCTTCAGATCTACAAAGTATTCCCCTGCTTTAATTGGAACTATCCTCCATTGTTGTTTTAATAGCTTATCATCTTACTAATTATTTACTGTATTATTTTCCATTCTAAGTTTCTACTTTTTTGTATCCTCCTCAGCTCCCACTATCTTTCACCATGGCTCTATGGATGCAGTGTCTGCCCCTGGTTCTTGTCCTCTTTTTCTCTACACCCAACACCGAAGCTCTAGTTAACCAGCACTTGTGTGGGTCTCACCTGGTAGAAGCCCTGTACTTAGTATGTGGGGATCGAGGCTTCTTCTACTACCCTAAGGTTAAACGGGACATGGAACAAGCACTTGGTGAGAACATTATATTACTACTATGCTAGATATTTAAAAAATAAGTTTTTATCCATTGGAAAATGACCCACAATTAAAACTTGGGCCAAGTGAAAAGGTTTGGTAAATTTTGAAATTATGTTGAATCAGAGCTTCTGGGTCATTTCAAAAAGAGATGCCATGTCAACCAGTTAAGTTGGAGAACTTCTAAGGAAACCATTTTGCTGCTTCTGGAAGTCTTCCGAATTGTATGTTTCCAAGAAACTATGTTTAAGCTTGGAGTTATTACCTCTAGTCCCCAATGCCATGATAAGCATAACTATCTCCATGTCTTTAATTAGATCCTTATTTGATAGCTGTCACATTAATTAAATGGGATTGCTATGGGAACCTAGAACATTCTCATCAAAGTTTGGTGTCAAAGGAAGTGCAGTTGTGTGTTATTTGTTGCAATATCTAATTGTCCGGTGCTGCCCTAGAAGAGTGATATCCTTGTTAAAGCATAGCAGAAGCTTTCTTTGGCATGCAGCCATCTGTCAGAATTATTAAGCCACAGTTTGATCCACCTACATTCCCTAAACCATGCGCCGTTGTTGGGCCTCTAACCAAAGCTATTCATCCTTGGCAAAATGAAGTTCATTTATCTCAAAGACAAAAACAAACCTGCAAAGGATGCATCATTAGACTGTTCCTACCCTAATTATAAATGTTGCAAAATAACTCTTGATGGACATTGGGTGAATGCCAGTACTTTTATGTTAACATTATAGAATTCACGTTGACAGACATTGTATAGCTAGGGATTGTACTAGATACCAATGAGTCTTGATTTAACCCATTTCTAGACCCTTTTTATTCCAAAATAGAAAACAGGCTATTCCACTTGCTGGCTTTGTCTAAGAACTAATGATTGTAGTGATGGCGGGGTATACTGAATAGCTTCCTTTTCTCTTAGTAGGCATTGTAGACCATAATGGATATTATTAATTGCAGATGGAGCCAGCTTAAGCGTTGCTTTTGATTTTACGTAGTCCAACTTAACACTTCTGGAGCAGATAATGTTCCTCCAAAATATGCTTCTCTTTGTTTCACTGTAATGAACCAGTAAAGCCTGCTCCATCTGTAGTTCTACCACCCACATGATGGTTTCACAACATCCCTTGATAATGTACTAGAGGTGTAGATGCAAGGGGTTCATTAAAAAAGAAATAAAGATGTTTGCTAAGAGTCTGTACTTGAGCAACACAATTGTGTATGGTAAAGAGCTGAAGCTCCATATAACTTTAGCCCTTATACCTGTCTTGGTGTATTGGGATTCTATACTCCTTCCCATGTATGGATGTTCTAAGCTACAAAAGTTACTCCTCTCTGTAGTCTTCACTATACTTGGGTGCTGTAGCTACCACCTGCATTTGTACATTGGGATATAGATATAGATTGCAGGACACTGCATTGAGTAGATGTCAGGCTCAATCCAAAGAGACTGAAGGTGTCCAAACACCACTGCAGTTGGGGACAATGGGGAGATGGTGGCTATAATTTCACTGCATGAAGCAACTGTGCATGGAAGCTGAGAGGTGACATTTTTGTGGACCACCTAAAACTGCTAATGTATATATTGGTGCAAGAGTGGAGAACCACAACACACAGTTGGCAGTATAATTTTAAATGCTGTAATAGGTGCTTGGAACAATAGAGAGTAGGGTGTATAATTTGCTTAGAATTCCTAATTTTAAGCACTACGACAAACTTGAGCTATGTAATTTTAATGACTTGGGTTGTGGGTGGGTTGGCCTTGAAAACAAAGATGGCTGCTTACAGGAATTGTGGCAAGGATTTAAATAGGTAACAAATGACCTGCAGAAGAAATGTACTAGTAGGTACTGATGGTATTGTATGCAAAGGCTTAATTTTTACATTATGTAACATTGTCCATGTGGAAAAAATCAAAGGATGCATGCTAAGCAATAATAAGTATGCAGTTTTAACTGAAATAGGATGTTTCCCTACAAACTGCATTTTTGCGGAGACTACAATCTTATGACATCTGCCAGAATTTCCTATTAATATTATTGCTATCCTTTATCTGCAAAAAGCCACGATATTGTGCAGCTGTGAAGAGAAGCCAAACAAAGCTAGAATTATAATTGCAGCCCATGTGGTAGAGTTTTTGATCTTGGAATCTTGGGGGTTGAGATTAAATACAATAGAAACAAGTATATAATCAGCAGGGTACTCCAGCCATATGAAACCAATAGAGGTGTAGACAAGTACTTGAATGTTCCTGTGACCAGACACTCAATGTATTTGGGTATATGGAGAAGCAGTGTTGGGTTGGAGCTCTTGGCGCTCTCTGGAAACCTTAGACTCTACTCACAAAAATATTTTCTAATGTCTATCTTTTCTTATTTCTTCTCCATCTTCCTCGGAGGGGGTTTATTTTTCCAATGTTCTCTATCTATCTATCTATATATCTATTATCTATCTTTCTTTTATTTATAGATATATCCCAATTCTGGGCTCAAGTTGCATTCCACAATGAAAAGAGCAGGAGGTATAGATAAGCCTCCAATGGTTTTGTCAACTTAATTGAAGCAAATGCAAACGAGACAGGCCACAAGAAGTCATGGCATTAAAGCTGACTCAAATAGGCTTTTGACGGTTCTGTTGACATCCAAGCCAACTGAGAGAAAAGTTGTGGTTATAAGGTGTAACAGCACCGATGCTAAATGAAAGGTCTCACATAGGGAGAAAGACAATTGAATGTAGTCAATGGGTAGTTCAAAGACTTGTCAGCTAGAGATGGGTCATCATGGGTGGAAAAACCAATGAAACCCAGCCTTAGAAGCTTCCTTAGAAAACTGTATTTTCAGGGACTGTTTACAGGTCTGTTAGCAAGGTGAGCAAGTTGGACAATACAATCAAATATGATTTGACCAATTTCTTCTGTTTCTTATCTTGTTCTTGCAGTCAGTGGACCCCAGGATAATGAGTTGGATGGAATGCAGCTCCAGCCTCAGGAGTATCAGAAAATGAAGAGGGGGATTGTGGAGCAATGTTGCCACAGCACATGTTCTCTCTTCCAGCTGGAGAGTTACTGCAACTAGGGGACCAGGCTAATGATCTCCAAGCAAGGCACCTTCAAGGCAATTCCATCATGCAAAAACACCAGGACAGAGAGCATGGTCTAACTGGGGATAAAATCTCTTTCTTGACATGTATATTTATTCCATATAAATTACATCTGTATCCTAAATATTCTGTTTTTCTTCGAACGAGTTATATGGAATAATTGTAGGTGAGAGGAGAAGAAACATCTGTTATTTTTCCATTTTTATTTGCTCTGAAAGCACCACTCGCTATTGTAATGCTACAGGAAAGACCTGGATTTAGGTGACAGGGCAGGTTACATTTATTAAGTTCAGATGTATAAAAAAAAAAAAAATCTGGAAGAAAATGAGCAACCCCAATTGTTAGTCCCATCTTGCTTTTAAGTGCCTGGGCCTACTGTATCTACTGCCTCTCTGTCTCAATGCAAATAAATATAAGCTAAAAAGTTATTGCACGTCTTCTGGTGTTTTTAACTGCGCTACTGGGCATATAATCCATGTGATTTATAGATCCATTACTGGAGATGTATCCATTGTGGGTCCGTGTACAGGCTCTCGGCTGCTGCGATTAGCTGGCTCTTTTTAACATCCAACCAACAGGAAGCAAGAGAGGGAAAGATATTTTCTTCATTGCATAAAGCCATTTGCTTTTTAGAGCTGTGAAACTGGGAAAAGGAAATTGTGTGAAACATGTTCGAGCCGAAACACTTCATTTGCAAGGCAGGCCTCCACAGCAGATGAGAGGTTAAGTTTGCAGTCATGGAGGTCATACGGCTTGTGAGGTTTAAGAATGGGTGCATGAGGGGACAAGGGGGAGACAAAGTCAAAAGACCTTATATCCCATTGTAAGCGAAGCAGAGCTGCTTTCTATTAAAGAAAAAGTTATAGTTGGGAGGGGAGGGGGTGTCTTGATTATTGGCTGGAAGCCACTCACTATTGCCTACCCCTGCCCCCCAAAGCCCCCATCCATCTCCTCCGCCCCCCGCATGCTCTTATCCTCGGTTGACCCCCTGACTGGCTACCTTCCAGAAATAAAAAATCCTCAAGCCCCCTCGGAAAGCCCTGAGACTGAACGCCCCAGTCTGACAGCCCCCCTCTCCGCGAGATGGGGGGCTTCCTGCTTAGAGGCAGCTGGGAGCTCTGTGCTTTGTCTTTGGTGCTGAAGGAGGGGGAGAGGGATGAAAAGGTTAGGGGAGCAACACTCTAAAGCCCTGTGGGAGGGGGTTATGGTGCAATGCTCTGCTGCGAATCAAATACATGAGAATTGCTCTTCAGATTTACAGTAAAAAACGTGGTAATACAATGAATGTATGGCTTCTCATAGGGGAATGGATAATAACATGATGTACTTAAGGATTCTGGCAGATTAGTGATGTATGTGTTCAACAGGTCTTTGGGAAGAAACTGGTTTAGTCAGCTCTTCTCTGCAACTTCTTTGGAAGCGGAGATTAATGGACCCAATGTCCCGCCATCTTTGGTGAAGGGAGGAGGGGTGTTATTGAAGAGAGTGTTGCTCAAGAATGTAGAACAAGCTTGGGTTATAGAAATACTCACCATCAGTTCTTGATAGGGACACAGCAAAATAGAGATGTCCTCAATTCCATTAGGTGATCGACTTTAAAGGGTAGTCTCTTGTAGGGTTTGGGTAATAGACTTATGTTCAACAAATCTTCATTTAGGAAACCAAGTTGTTGACACTATGTTCTAAGTGCTTAGTAAGGTATAGTAATGCACAGCCTTTGGATAGAAAGATGGACGGTATCTGTCCTCCAAATGTAAAGATAGACTGTAAGTAGAGAGAGAGAGAGTGGAAAACAGTGGTGGGGTCATCTTAAATTGCTAACTTCTATTTACATATACAATGTGAACAATACATTTGGATCTTCTATAGTTGTCTAGAATATAGAAATGCAACATTCTATGAGTTTATGCTAGCCAAAACAAGAGTTCAGAATGTTCAGAAAGACTTCAAGAGATTGTTTGATGAGTAGTCTTCCCTTGTCCGTGATAATCTGACAACTAGTGGAGCAAGTTCCATTGGAGTCAAACCAAGATATCGCATTTCATTACACCAAGAAAGCAGCTCCTACAGTTTCAACACAAGGATCCTTAAAAACAACGTATAATACGAAGTAATGTTTCCTTGTCTATAATACACAAAGAATATCCTATAAATTGTATTATGTAACAGTGCTCAGTGCTTAGTGATGTCAACAGTTATAATGATGTCATTTTGTGTCACATGGCTCATTGAAAGTTGTGATTTAGATTGAATGATTTGCCTCCGGTTATAAAATATACAGATATTATAATGAAGACATTATTAGAGTTCAATGCCCTGCAAAAAAAAAAAAAAAAAAACCCTAAGGCTTTGCCTTTGTCCCTTTAAATGGTCATGGGACTCTTCTGTGGCTTATAATATCCTTATGTTTCACAATAGTGGCTACATTATTCTTTATATAATATACAAGGGTAATGAATATTATATAAATTATATCCTTTTAATGTTCCCTTCACCCTCCTTCTATCAGCCCTCTAACTTGCCCATTATTCGGATGTGCAGGTTATAGACCATCAGTGCTCGATCAAGGCCCCTTAATACCCTTAGCACTTGCACCCTTGTGGTAAGCAAAAGAGGCCCATAATATTATGTATCAATAATTTACAATGGGGGGTACATTATTCTATAGATTTCCTTAATAGAGAAAAAAGAGGAAAACATTTGACTGATCTTCTTGGTCAGACCATGGGGCCAATTATTGTCTATAGAGTCCAAAAGTTTAAAGTGATTTAATTGCATGTAGACGTCAACCTAGCAATGGTTTCAGGCCTTGCAGGACCCTTTATCAACCCTTAATATTTCATTAATCTTAATTAATAGTTCCATATTATATGGTTCTGTGAAAACGTTACTCTCTTCTCAATTTCTTCACTTTTGTCAAGTGCCTGTGCTAGTTGTAAGGAGGGAGGGATGGAGCGCTGAGTTTAGGGGGAGAGCCATGGGAGAGGGGGCGAGAATGTATCTGGAATTTGCCTCCTTATATTTAATTTGACCTTTCCTTCTGACTTACAGATGAGGTCTGTTTCCCTCCCAGGCACAGAGAGACCACAGACAGACCTGCAGTACATTGTAGAGCAGAACCCCGACTCCTGCCAGAGACGTCTTTCCTGCCCAAAAACAGAGTGACCCTGAATTGCTACATGATACTATCCCTTTCTCTACATGGGACCCTGTTCCTCGGCCAGTTCTTTTTTATTTATGCACATCTGAACATTAACCCTATATGTATCCTAGTCCATCATTGTATTTTTTTTTTTTTTACCAGATGTTATGGGTCAATTAAGTGCATCTGTTGCCTCTCCTGAACCTTCGGCTTTATTTAACGAACCTCATGCTTTGCACGTGCCCACTCCAATAGTCACATTTCTTTAATATTACTAATGAAGATTTCAGATTAGGCGAATCTTTGCCGTTAAATTCGTGAAACGGTAAAAAATTTGCAAACCACATTGAAGTCAAAGGGCGTCAAAATAATGTCGCTGCAGCTTCGCGAATGGATTGGCTTGCAGCGAAACATGGAAATTCCCTGCAAATTAGTGTGATCACTATTTCAGATGCCGTTTAACAATCTAACTGTGCAAGACACTAGTCATGCAAAATCTCACTGAAGACTGGTTGTTATAGGTTGCCGAGGCAGAATATGCTAATGCCATGTTACGACTCAAAATATTGGCGTATTAGTTATCCTTTCATCTCAACTCTTCAGGCCAATAGTATATTAAAATGTTAAAGGGCATGTAAAGGCAAAAAAATAAAATCCCATTTTTACTTTCTTTAATGAAAAAGAAACCTATCTCCAATATACTTTGATTAAAAAATGTGTACTGTTTTTATAAGAAACCTGACCGTATGCAGTGAAATTCTTCCTTCCTTTACTGCTGTGGATAGGAATTGTCAGACGGTCCCTAACTGCTCTGCAGGGAAACAATCATACTTATGAACAGCAGGGGGAGCCCCCGCCTTACTTCCCAGCCATGCAGAACTCAAGCAGCTTTGTTTCCCTGTTTTGATCATTTATGATGATCCCTAAGCAGCCCAAACCACACTGAGCATGTGCATAGTCTTTGTCTTGCAAAGATGTATAACAAAGTTACAACATGGTGACCCCCTGTGGCCAACTTTGAAAGCATAAATCATTTGTTTGATTAGGCTTGTGTTTCAGTAACTTCATGTTTATGTTTAGTATACAAAATACAGCATTTCTAGCATTATTATATTTTAGACTTTACTTTCCCTTTAATGAACCCTTTCCAGAAACAGTCACCCCAAACTTTTGCTCCTTTTTTTTTTTGTTCCCTGAGACTTGTAGTATTAAAATTTACCACTGCTGTTACTTCTGTTCAGTGTCTGTCTGGGTTTTCCTTTTTTTGGAAAACTGGGCAGACTGTCTGGACACGGGCAGCCCTTCTGAAAACCGGGCTGTCCGGGTCAAATCCAGAAAGGTGGCAATCCTACCTCCAGCAATGAATGCTAAATTGTGGAGCCAGTACTCAGTGCAGAAAGCATTCTTCATTCAGGGTGCAAATGCTTGATAAGTTAACATTAAGAGACAAACTCTTGTTCCCCTTAGTGCTGTAACACTTGCACCCAGGAGAATAATACATGACCCAGGCCCTCTCCCCTTAGCCTCTTGCTCAAATCACATGTGGTCAAAGCCGACAGCTTTGACGCAGAACTGTTGGGCCTTGCTGTATTAGTCCAAAGATGTAAGCAAGCAGTAATCCTTTAATAATAAGAGACCAGTAGCACATTGCTCCATTAATCATCACCTTGCCAGAAACCTACATGATTAGCCCTTCCTGTCAAATACATGGGAAGCAAGATTAATATTCCTCATTCCTAACATAGCTAAACCCGGATCAGGTTTGTTAGTGCAGGAAGAGCTACTGTTCTTATTGTTTCATGCTATTTCCCCCACCGGACAGACACCAAAGACCCCTTGCCGAAGAAGTGACCAGAGTGCAAAACCTCTGAAAATGTTCTTACTGGGCCCTATGGTGGCTCTGAACTGGCGTAAAGCCTCAAAAGGTGCAACACTAGAGTGGAACGATTTATGTCATGAAATGATTCTTCCTTTACTCATGTGGCCAAAGCAGTCTTCAGGTGGTTTATAAAAGGAAAACTGCCTTTGACTTTGCACTTGTGAGGCTCCTACGGCAGCAGCTACAAGGAAGGAGGTTGCAACATTAGGGCAAGATGGCGGCATTAACTAAGGACCCCCCTGAACATGGGGTTGAAACTCCCAGGCATGCACAGCAAAGTATCCATAATACTAAGAATGTCCAGAATTCTAAGAAAGATACATATTGTAAACATTCCTTTAACCTAAAGCCAGGGTTTTATGGCAGGGAGATGGGACAGGGAGCCCTTCACCAGAAAATATCCATATAGTTAGAGCAGGTTTGGGCTGCAGATGACCTGTGGGGGTTATAGTGCAACAGCTGGAGGGCAGTAGGTTGGATATCTCTTGAACACCCTGTGTTTGGAGACTTCAGTCTCCCTGTGTTTGGAGACTTCAGTCTCCGACCCCATTCCTCATGGTTGGGTCATGCTAAAAAAAGCAAAAGATGGCCAATCACTTTTATTTTTTTCTTTAGCAGTGTTACTGAAAGCGGGCACGTGGAAGGGGATCCTGAGATTCACTGAGAAAGCTAAAAACTTAAGTTACTCTCCAAGCCCTCCCCACCATGACACATCCCATCTGTTAGGTTCAGTGAGACCAAAACAACACATGTTGGGAGGAAGGTGGGGGGGTTGGTAGGCCTCTTTAATCTAAAAGTAAACTTATCTGTCAGAAACACTGGCGTCCTTTCAAGTCATTCACGTTTCTGCAGTACACAAGAAAAATAACCCCACCCTTAGCACTACTG
Source organism: Xenopus petersii (assembly GCA_038501925.1). Classification (NCBI taxonomy): domain Eukaryota; kingdom Metazoa; phylum Chordata; class Amphibia; order Anura; family Pipidae; genus Xenopus; species Xenopus petersii. Next base: position 7,552,940 of record CM076679.1, read on the forward strand.
CTAGACCCCTAGACGTCCTCTAGATTGCGAGCTCACAAGAACACCGTCTTTGTATTCATGTAGGGTTTGATGTTCTTTCCATTATAACATGGAAACCTATGGGGTTTTTTTTTTGGAAACAAAAATAATCTCCTGACAGCAGATTTTGTACAAATGTATCCCAAATTTAATTTTTATTCCAGAAGATACGACTATATCAACTGCTGAGGTGGAGATCCGCGCACATATTTGGGATCCATTACATAATCCTCAACTTATACTTTTATAATATATAGTCCTAGACTTTATGGTCTAGGTCTGTGTATAGACTTATAAATATATACAGTATATATAATGCTTGAAAAGGGACCAGCTCACCAAAATCTTGTGGCTCAAAATTTTAGTAAGCCATCACTTGCGCGTCCAACATTTCGGCCATCGTTGGGGTCTTTATCATCCTTCATAAAGGATCCAAGGAGGGCTAAAACGTTGGACGCACAAGTGATGGCTTACTAAAATTTTGAGACACAAGATTTTGGGGTGCTGGTTAGTGATGGGCGAATAAATTCACCTGGCTCGAATTTCCACATTTCACCGTTGGTGAATAAATTAGCGAAACTCAAAAATTTTTGGATTCGCGTCAACACTATTCGGATGCCCATTGATTTTAACACCGGCGTCAAAATTGCAAAACAGGTGATATTGTCCATCACTAGTGCTGGGTCCCTCTACAAGCATTATATATTAATAATTGTCCCACAACCCCCTTTTATTTTTCCAACAGGAAGGATCTGATGATCAGTAATATTACAAAATGGTGATGCAGATGAAGAGGCCCCACATCACACCGTTGCCTTATTGAAAGATGAGATTATAGGTCGCTGAGTGCTACAAAGATGGCTGCTGTTCTCTGGACAATGAAGATGGATGGGAGTCTAGGCCATTAATAGGGAGGGAGCAGTATTGACTTATGGAGATGGATCACCTATTAAAGCAGAGAGTTGCCCTCTGGATGTTGTTGTTTTTAATTCTCTGATTCTGCAGTCAATCGTGTAAGATCTTCAGGCTCTGCTAAATGCGACATATGAAGTTCCCATGTTCATCACAATGCGCCATATTATTTAGCCACTCAGACTCTTGAAAGCTGACAAGGATATTCTAACTTATTCTGTTAATGGAGAATAACATTCCATATCTCATTCTCAACCTTCTGGAGGTGTTTTCAAGGATGTTTTGGCCACTTAGCAGTAATGGCTCACCAGGAGCCGACCCCGACCACATCTCAGCTCCACCACAGCCAGGTATATAAATCATTAGGACCCCTCATTTTGGGTAAAATGTATTTTTAAATTCTACAGTCAGGAAGATCCAGGGGACCTTGGATAGGTCTGGAACCTCTGGTATGATTTCCACTGGTTCTATCGTCTCTGTTGTAGCTTCCGATAGAACATCATACCTGGTACAAACTGAAAAGCTGCTCTTGTGCAACCATCTTTGTCTTGGACATTTGTTCGTTTCGTTGTCCCTTTGATGGTGTTTGAAGGGAACTTCAAACCTTTGGTCAAGCAGAGCAGAGCCCTAATGGAGGGTGTTAGAACTAATGCACTGTGCAGGGACATCTGTTTCATCCACGCCCTGTTGAATTTGTATTTATCTTGCAGTAAGTAGTCTGAATGTGTGGGATTATTTTCCTGCCGTTCCCCTTAGTGGGGGGGGGGGAGTCACATTTATTTAAGAAAAATAGAAGTTGATGTCATCCATAATTGACTTTCACATTTTTGTTAACTCATACCTCATGTTCCTTTTGCTCCCCTGTTTCCTGTAGTTTAGGGTTACCAGACCTGCCCTTTCACTGGGGACACGGGAAGGATCCATCCAAGACTCAAGCACCTTCCTTTAACACATACTCTCTTTTATAAAGGTCCTTGGCTACAAAGCCTGTCTGGTCTTTTTACTTTCACAATCCAGTCTATTACTGCTGATCTTTTTCTTTAGCCAAAAATAATTCAATTTTATCAATGAACAAGAATGTTCAAGAAAATGTGAAGAGCCGTCTGCCAGCAGGTGGGGCACTAGTACTAACTGCTCTTTTACTAAATGCCCTAATATGTTTCATCATAACAATACTTCATTTGCCAGTCCGAGAGCCAAGTTTTTCGAAACCATACTTTTTTTTTAAAGTAAGCTAGGTAAAAGCCATCATCTCATTAATTTCCTGGTAAACAATTTCTTGGTGCTGCATTACCATGGTTATCATCTAGCTTATTATTATTATTATTGTTGTTGTTGTTATACAACAACAACAACAACAACAATAATAGTAATATTTATAAAATGCCATTATGAAATGGGTGTATACATTTCACATACAGAAAAGCACAACCAAAAAAACACCAATAACCAATACAAGAGGTAAAGGAGGTAAAAGAGCTTGCAATCTAGCCTGATAGGGGTAAATTCCCAGTCTTGTATTACAAGAAACTCATTTGCCCATATCCTTCTTTCTATACTGGCCTTGCCTTCACCTTTCATGTTTATTTTGAACATGATAGATGACAGCCATATTGCTAGGTCGCCATACCTCCCAACTGTCCCGTTTTCAGAGGGACAGTCCCTCTTTTGACAGCTCAACCTCAGTCCCTCGTTTGTACTGGAAAGTCCCGATTTTCTCTGCACTGAACAGCCAGAAAAAGAAACAATGTTTCTAACTTAAGTGGCTTTTGGCTGAGCCACAGCTGCAGATAAGATACTTTAGTAACAATTTTGAGATAAGCAAATAAGTAATTGTAACAATTAGGGATGCACCGAATCCGCTTTTTTGGATTCGGCCGAACCCCCGTTCCTTTCGTGAAAGATTCAGCCGAATACCGAACCGAATCCGAACCCTAATTTGCATATGCAAATTAGGGGCAGGAAGGGGAAAACATTTTTTACTTCCTTGTTATCTGATAAAAAGTCACGCAATTTCCCTCCCGCCCCTAATTTGCATATGCAAATTAGGATTCGGATTCGGTTCGGCCGGGTAGAAGGATTCGGCCGAATCCGAATCCTGCTGAAAAAGGCCGAATCCTGGCCGAATCCCGAACCGAATCCTGGATTCGGTGCATCCCTAGTAACAATATAAGGTAAGAGGTCCCTTGGGAGAAGTTAGACTTAAAGGGCAATTCACAACTGTAATAACTGGGAAAAAAAAAACACAGAAACCTGCCAAATTTTGTAAAATGATCATGCAATTGGGGGTGTGGCCACAAAAATGGGTGTGGTCAAAAAAACCTTATTCTGTCCCTCTTTTTAGTTCCGAAATGTTGGGAGGTATGCTGTCGTTGGAGTTCTGATGTCTTATATACAAGCCTTATTCCTCTGTCACTGGTTGGCAAATATAATGCATAAACATAATGACTCTGATATCAAAAACATGTCAGCCACATTGCTCTGTCACTGGCCTGATGAGATCTTCCATAAGGATATTCCATAAGGTCAGGACTAGGGGTAGGTGAAGAAAGAGGTACTTGCCTAAAACCCCTTAACTTTGCTCCAGAGGCTTGAGTCTCTTCTGCCTACCCCTAGTTCCAGCCCTAGTTCTTTGTGTGTACCCAAGAAGGCTTGTAGGGCTACTTTTGGCTTGGAACTGTTACATTTCTTCCCAAGTTGCCTCTTGTTAGCATATAATGACAAATGGCTTGGCAGGGGAAAAGCATTTACTGAAATAAGAGGCATGTGAGCTCTGTGTTCTGGTTGTTTTTTGGCACCTCGTGAAGCATTCAGTTGCACATGATTTCCATTCACATACTGGCTAGTGGTTTCCCCAAGAATCATCACAATGTGAAGGATTTGGAAACCCCTCTCTCCAACCTCAAGTAGAAATGTGCATATCCCCAACTTGTTACAATAATATTGTAGCCCTCAAACACCAATTTGCCCGCTGGCCTCCAGGTTATTATTAAAGGAGAACTAAACCCTGAAATTGAATATGGCTAGAAATGACTTCTTTTATATAATGAACTGATTGAACCAGCCTCAAGGTTCCGAGTTGCTATCTATAGTAATGATCCAGGTAATGAAATTGTCACTGGAGTTTCCCATCCTGAATTTTGTTAGGAGTGTCTGCGACACGCACACGCTCAGTTGTCTCTGAGCAGCTGTTGAGAAGCGAAGCTTAGGGGTCGTTGCAAATCATCAAGCAGAAAATGAGGTTGGCCTGTAATATAAGCTGATGCTACAGGTTTGCTGATTATTAAATTCTGATGCTAATTGCGCTGGGTTCTGTTCTGCCATGTACCAACAAATATTTACTAACCAGCCTCAGCCTTATACTGTCACTTTTATATTTTATTGATCAGTATAATCAGTGCATCGGTCCCTAAGCTCAGTAAGTAACAGCAGCACAGAGCATATGCAGTGAATCAGCAGAAAAGAAGATGGGGAGCTACTGGGGCATCTTTGGAGACACAGATATTCAATGCTAAAGGGCTGTGGTTACCTTGGGCTGATACAGAAGCCAAGATCATAATACACAACATTTTGCCCTACTGCTTTAGTTAAGTTTTAGTTCTACCTTAAAATTCTTTAAACCTTAGTCATTGGGCAGATAAGCGCCAGCCTTTACCCTTGTTATGGCAACCAGCTCATCAATGGCTATACCATTTCTTCTTACAGTAAGTGCCTGTTGCCTAAGAGCCAACCTCACATAGCTATGTTTCCTATGGAATAAAAGTCACCCTGTAAGCTTTATTTTCTCAGATTCAAGCATTTCTCTACATGACTCCACTCCCCAGGCATGGCATTGCTTCTAAAGGCCCCCATACATGGGCCGATAAAAGCTGCCGACAGATAAAGTCGGCAGATTATTGGCCCGTGTGTGGGGCCATCCGACGGTCTTCCCCGATTGATATCTGGCAGATTAAAAAATCCCGTTGGATCGCGGCTGTATCTGGGCTTGTATGTGGTCCTGTGATCCGACCCCCCGTATCGGATGCATTATGAGCCGATTGTTGGGCCTGAGGGCTCATGATCGGATCAGCCCGATATCACCCACTTCAATGTGGACATATTGTGGGAGAGATCTGCTTGTTTGGTGACATCCCCAAACGAGCAGATCTCTACGTGTATGGCCACCTTAAAGGATAAGTAAACCTTTAAAACAAGTGAATGTAAAATTGATGAGGGGGCTATTCTAAGCACTTTTGTCATTTACATTCATTATTTATTTTGGTTTTATTCCAAGATATTAAGGGATACATGTGCTGTTAATATGAATGAATTGTGTTACAACAGCGCCACCTGCTGGTCAGTTTCCCTCCAGTCTGACCACCAAGTAGTCAAGGAAGTTGTCAGGAGAAAGAAAGAGGCTGCTCTGATGTTCTTCTGCTTAGGAAAGATGTGAGAAAGGTTTCTAATTTTTATCTTAACCAGAAGAACATCAGAGCAGCCTCTTTCTTTCTCCTGACAACTTACTTGGTGGTCAGACTGGAGGGAAACTGACCAGCAGGTGGCGCTGTTGTAACACAATTCATTCATATTAACAGCACATGTATCCCTTAATATCTTGGAATAAAACCAAAATAAATAATGAATGTACATTGCAAAATATCTTAGAATAGCATTCTCTTCAATTTTATATTCACTTATTTTAAAGGTTTACTTATCCTTTAATGCTCTTGGTTAGTGAACTCTCACATTCTAGTCTCCTCTCTCCTTGACAAAGGTTTTCCAAAAGCGAAAGGCGTTGTTTCATCGAATCCCTCCTCCTCGCTCACATCTAAAGCTGATGGATCCCCTGTGTGCATTCATATCCCACAGTTATCTTATTCATCCAAAAGTGGGCTGTAAAGCCATGCCAGGAACTAGGCTCTGGGTATAGGGAGATTACTTGCTTTGCCGTCGCATCCCATCTGCACCATGGCCTAGAGACTGCCTGGACATGAAGTGGTTAAACAATTCCTCCAAAGCCAAGGAATCATGGTTGCCTCTAAAAAAAACAGCTTTGTAAGAGAATACAAGGTTCCATTTCAGCTTACGATTACCCATATTTACAGCTCAGTTATTTAACCGTGTGTCCACTAGACTGAGGCTTGGCACGGCTGAGGCTTTGTTACTTCCGACAATGTTAATGCAGCTGAGTCAGCGAGCGGGAAGAGTAGAACCCAGGGGAACCCAGACCAGAACCCCCTGCAGAGCATCGCAACTGTACTGTCTTTTGTGTTGTTTCATCAGAGAGCAAGGCTATATAAACCACCTTTGTTCATGTTCCTGGCAAGGAACTTGAATACTCTATTTGTGTGATCTGTACACTAGGAATGTCAAATCTGCTGTCCTCCACATGTTGGTAAACTACAAATCCCAGAGAAGTCTATGAAAGAATTCTGGGACCTGTTGAACAGTAGATGGAGGACAATAGGTTTGAGTTACTATCTTGTTGCAGAAGTATTAGGATCCATAGAATACCCTCTGCAGTCATTGCAAACCCATACTTAGAAGCAGTCCTCAGCACATGGCCTTTGGACTTGAAGTCTGTGCCCTAAATCGTATGCAATGTGCTCAGTGTCCCCAATAAACTGGTCTTTTCACTTTTATCGCACCATCAAATGCTGCTGAGCAGCAGAAGATCTGGGATGGAAAATGGGGTTATGTAATAAAAGGTATTACAAGTCTAGTCAACCTTTCTGCTTTAAAAAGATCTCTTAAATAGTGACTTTGCGTGACTTCGCCCGAAATTTGCCGGCATATAAAAAAAATATGGCGCCTGCGTCCGTTTTTTTGGACGCCAGCGCAATTTCACCAAAAACAAAATTTCGCAGGAAATTCGCAAATTTTCCGGCGAAGGGAAACGCCCCAAATTCGCCCATCACTACTCTTAAACACACTTCTTTAGAGAAGCCTACCCTCACTCTGTTTAGCTAACAAATGCAATACCATATACAGTAGTACATCACTCACTTAATTCTGATCCTGCCCACTCCCATATGAAGGGGGCTGATTTATAAACAGTGGGCAAATTTGCACCTGGGCAGAAACCTATAGCAACCAATCAGTGATTAGCATCTGATTGGTTGCCATGGGTTACTGCCCAGGTGCAAATTTGTCAAGTGTTTATAAATGACCCCCCTTGTGTCTTATTCCCTTTCCCTTGGATTGTAAGCTCCTCACCTTTTGTACCGGTATTGATTGTGATGTATGTAATTCCATATGAAATCCATTTCTCAAAAGAGCAAACATTTTTTTATATTCAATTATGAAATCTGACATGGGGCTAGACATTTTGTCAATTTCCCAGCTGCCCCATGTCATGTGACTTGTGCCTGCAATTTAGGAGAGAAATGCTTTCTGGCAGGCTGCTGTTTTTCCTTCTCAATGTAACTGAATGTGTCTCAGTGGGACCTGGATTTTACTATTGAGTGCTGTTCTTAGATCTACCAGGCAGCTGTTATCTTGTGTTAGGGAGCTGTTATCTCGTTACCTTCCCATTGTTCTGTTGTTTGGCTGCTGGGGGGGGGGAAAAGGGAGCGGATGATATCACTCCAACTTGCAGTACAGCAGTAAAGAGGGATTGAAGTTTATCAGAGCACAAGTCACATGACTTGGGGCAGCTGGGAAATTGACAATATGTCTAGCCCTGTGTCTGATTTCAAAATTGAACATAAAAAAATCTGTTTGCTCTTTTGAGAAATGGATTTCAGCGCAGAATTCTGCTGGAGCAGCACTATTAACTGATTCATTTTGAAAAAAAAATGTTTTTTCCCATGACAGTATCCCTTTAATGAGGCCACAGTTTGTATCTCACACACACATTTGCAAAAGGGTGGGGAATCATTTCAGAATTTCTTCATTCTAAATATTTATATCTGCCACTGGATTCCTGTCCTGGATAAGGAGAGAAAGTAGGGAAGATAGCTTGTGTGTGTCGTTTGGAGCAGAAGAAGGGGAATTCATGGACACTTGTTTTGGGAATCATATACCGGAACGGCACCCAAGACAAAGTATAAAAGTGTTTTGCTGATCCTTTTTGTACAATATTTCATCTCCCTGTATAAACAGCCACCTCTAGAAGTAAGGGCGCCCTCGATGAGTTCTACTCACTCAGCTAAGCCCTCAGAGATCAGGAAAAAAACGTGTTTTTTTTGGATTGTTGCATGAAAACCGCAACTTTTTTGGGTTGTCGCACGAAAAATCCAAATTCTTTTAATTTGATGCCCGAAAAGCCAGGTTTTTTTCGTGGCAGAAAAGCCTGAAATGTTTGTTTTATCTTAACGAAACCCAGTGCAGACCATAATATCTTCAAATTGCAAATGGGACCATTGACTTCTACAGGACCTCGACAGGTTGAAGATAGAGTATTTTCAGATTCTGAATTTTTGCATCCTCAGGGTATAATAAATGTCGAAAAATTTGAGGGTTTTTATTCCACTAAAAATTTTGATTTCATAGAAAAAAAACTTTATTCAGACTGTAATAAATAACCCCCTTAGGTTTGCCACCTTTGTTTGGCTCACTATCTGGGCAGGGGGCGGGGCCATTATGTCACCGGGACAAGTCAGTGATGCTGCGGGAGGGGTGTGCTATGTCACAAGGGTGGGGCTATGACATGGCGATCAGTGATTGGCTGATCACCAAGTCAACCAGGGAAGAGCTTGCCTGGTTTTCCAGCAGGTGGCACTGTTGTAATATAATTCATTAATTTTAACAGTACATAAACCTTAATGTCTTGGAATTGAAATTTTTTAAAAAAAATAATGAATGTACATTGCACAAGTTCTTAGAATAGCACCCTCGTCAGTTTTACATTCACTTATTTTTAAGGTTTACTTATCCTTCAAATATATATTTCAATTTCATAAAGATTCTTTAATATGCCACTTAATTTGCTATAAACCTATAATATAATATAAACTTAATCTGTTGCTCAAGTATTCATTTTGGGGGGGTCTAGTTTTCCTTTAAGAACTGGAGCAGAGGAAGAAAGACACGGAGCAGGAACAGGGAACCAGGTGGTGACTCAGGAACAATGGCAGGAATCAGGAACACTTGGGGGCCCATTCACCAAGCTCGAGTGCAGGATTCGAAGTAAAAAAACTTTGGATTTCGAAGTGTTTTTTGGGCTACTTCGACCATCGAATGGGCTACTTCGACCTTTGACTACGACTTCGACTTTGAATGGAAGGATTCAAACTAAAAATAGTTTGACTATTCGACCATTCGATAGTCGAAGTACTGTCTCTTTAAGAAAAAACTTCGACCCCCTAGTTCGCCACCTAAAAGCCAACGAACTCAATGTTAGCCTGTGGGGAAGGTCCACATAGGCTTGTCTAAGTTTTTTTGGTCGAAGGATAATCCTTCGATCGTTGGATTAAAATCCTTCGAATCGTTCAATTCGAAGGATTTAATTGTTCGATCGAACGATTATTCCTTCGATCATTCGATCAAACTTTTTGCGCGAAATCCTTCGACTTTGATATTCAAAGTTGAAGGATTTTCATTCCCCAGTCGAATATCGAGGGTTAATTAACCCTTGATATTCAACCCTTGATGAATTTGCCCCTTGATGTAAATGTGTTGGGTTGGAGGAAGAGACCAGTAGGAAGCGAGCGACCCGTGACCATCAGGATAGTTGACCCTAATCCATTCTGAAAACCCCCATTGGCTGAGTAGGTAAATGCAGACATAATTCATCAAACAACCCAGGCTTTGAAAACAGGTAAGTCCTGAAGGTTCTCTATGCACAAAGATTTTGCACCTGCTGTTGAATGGCTGAAGGCAAGTAGACTTCAGGCCCAGTTCTGCAGTGAGTAGGGATTGGACCCAAACTGTTGACTTTTGAGTCTAGTTACTCATATCATAACTGTCCTCCAGCGCTTGATATAACATATATACTTAAATGTATTTTAAAGGAGAACTAACCCCTAAAAATTACTATGGGTAAAAACGCCATATTTTACATACTTGACTTATTGCACGAGGCTAAAGTTTGAGCTTGTCAATAGCAGCAATGATCCAGGACTTTAAACTTGTCACAGGGGGTCACCATCTTGGAAAGTGTCTGTGACACTCACATGCTCAGTGGGCTCTGATTGGCTGTTGAGAAGCTAAGCTTAGGGCTCGTCACTAATTATCCAGCAGAAAATGAGCTTCCCTGGCTGTAATATAAGCTGATGCTACAGGTTTGCTGATTATTCAATTCTGATGCTAATTGCACTGGTTTCTGTGCTGCCATGTAGTAATTATGTGTATTAATTACTAATCAGCCTTATATTGTGACATTTCTATTCTATGTGTACTGTATATTGTGAGTGGCTCCCTAAGCTCAGTAAGTGACAGCAGCACAGAGCATGTGCAGTGAATCAGCAGAAAAGAAGATGGGGAGCTACTGGGGCATCTTTGGAGACACAGATCTTTACTGCTAAAGGGCTGTGGTTGCCTTGGGCTGGTACAGAAGCACACAACATCATGTACAACATTTCTACCTATTTCTTTAGTTAGGCTTTAGTTCTCCTTTAAACCGAATGTAATAATCCTAGAAAGGGTACAACACAATTATTAGGGGCTGTTGCCTAGCAACTGGGCGCATGGTCTGATGTCATAAGTGTTCAGAACAGAAAGAACTGTTCATGAGACAGGGCATATACACATGAAAGGTACAGAAACTCCTTTCAGATCCCTCAAAGCCTGTACTTTCAAACGAAAATATTACGTAGCACATACATTGCCATGCACTGGGTCCAAATGTTTTTGAGATTAGTGTTCCCTTTTGTTTTTGTTTTTAAACATAATGAATGAGGTACAATTCTACAATAACTATTAACAGAGTATGACGCTGCTCCTGATCATAATTCGGATTTTACCTCGAATAAATATAAGTAAAAATAAATATATAAGCGCAAGAGCCGAACCCTCGCTCGGCCTGAGCCTACCTCCAGGGCTGATCCTATCAAATGTGGGGCCCAATTGGGACCATGTTGGCGGGGCCCCTAGACAAAGTGTTGCTGGCTACTGACACAGCAAGTATTTAGGAAAATAAGGGCATACAGGCACAAAATAGAAAGGAAAGGGGCAGACAAGGTAAGAGAATGAGAGGGATGAAATAGGGGCACATAATAGGGGCACACAGGGTAAGAGAGAGAGGGAGGAAATAGGAGAGTGGACTGGGCCAATTAGTTTGGGGCAGGCTGGGCCGATTCAGCTTGGGAGCAGGCTTGGTTGGATTGGGGGCAGGCAGGGCCTATCAAGGTTGGAGGAAAGCTGGGCCTATGAGAGTTGGGGGGCAGGCTAGACCTATGGAGTTGGGGGATAGGCTGGCTTATCAGAGTTGGGGGTGGGCTGGACCTATGGATTTGGGGATGGGCTGGACTCTCAAAGTTGGGGGCAGGCCAGGCAGCATCATGTGCTGAGGGAAATATTATCTGTGCTGCCCTGTGGTGCGGGGCCCCCAGAGGTGCGGGTCCCTATTGGGCCCAATTGGTCCAATTGGCCTAAGGCCGGCCCTGCCTACCTTGTGGCAGAAGGGGTTAATTTGATCAGCAATGATGGCTTGCTTGTGTAATTAACCTTACCTAGCAACGATTGCCACATCCAGTTCGGAGAATTCGCCCTTGTGAAGGGGTTAAAGTTTGATTTGCAGCTTTACTGACCACAGAGAACATATTTCGGCGATAACGGGTTCCATCCTAATCTCACTGTTTAAGGAAGCCCAGAAGCACAAAACATCATGTACAACATTTTCTAGCTACTTCTTTAGTTGTCCTTTAAGGCACAAAACATATTAGACATTGAAGACCTATGAACTATGAGAGGTTGACCTTGTATTTGCTTTACAGATAATAGTGTCACCCTTTTTGCCGGACATTCCTGACACTTGGGACATGTCTCTCCCCCCCATCCTGCCTTGTCACCCTGGGGAATGAGACAATCACCCTTCCTGCATCTTATTGGGACTCCTCCTCACAATACTTGGAAGTCTGTGGTTTTCTGTAAACGACACTCTGACCCTGCCGGCAATTTATAACTAGAAAATGTTCTGCTTTTTTTTTTCTGCCTTATGTTAATCTTTTGATCTATGGCTCTTAGTGACAGGCTGGGAAAGACGCCAGCTGCGCTTTAACCCTGTTAGCCATTGGTGCGGCCAGTACAACTTCTGACAATCTAAAATATGTCATTGTACCAAAAAGAGTCAGAAAAGAACAAAAATGCCCTACAAGTCTCAGTGATGGGCGAATTTATTCGCCAGGCGCGAATTAGCTGCGAATTCCTGCAATTTGTCAAAAAAATGGACGCCGGCGTAAAAAACGAGACGCTGGCGCCGTTTTTGCGAATTTCGCAGGAAATTTGCGAATTTTTTGGTGAAGCGAAACACCCCAAATTCGCCCCATCACTACTCATGCCAGAAGGACTTTTCAGAAAAATTTGATGTTCACCCAAGTAGTCATAGGGGCAAATTCACTAGACGAAGCGCCTAACTCTAGCGTTAATTCGCTAGGGTTGGGCATTTTCGTTAATTCGCTGATTCACTTGCGGACACTGGCGTAAATTCGGTAGTGTTACTTCTAGGGATGCACCGAATCCACTATTTTGGATTCGGCCGAACCCCCGAATCCTTCGTGAAAGATTCGGCCGAATACCAAACCGAATCCGAACCCTAATTTGCATATGCAAATTAGGGGTTGAAAGGGGAAAATATTTTTTACTTCCTTGTTTTGTGACAAAGAGTCACGCGATTTCCTTCCCCGCCCCTAATTTGCATATGCAAATTAGGATTCGGATTCGGTTCGGCCGGGCAGAAGGATTCGGCCGAATCCGAATCCTGCTGAAAAAGGCCGAATTCTGGATTCGGTGCATCCCTAGTTACTTCGCACCCTTACGTCTGGCGAATTTGCACAATGGACGCAACTACGCAAATTCACTGACGCACGCATTTTTCTGAATGCTACCTTTTACGCCAGACTTCCTTCGCCACCTCAGACCAGGCGAATAGAGTAGATAGGGATTGCTTCAAAAAAAGTTTCTTTTTTTATGGGTGATAGGCTGAAAAAGATCGAATTTTCTTTTGGGGCTCCCCTCCTTCCCCCCTACATTTCCTAACTCATTTTATTTGATGTTTTGAAGGTTTCCCAGGTTTGTGTAGTGCTGCTACGTATACTTCCATTGTAAATACCCGACCCATACCCGTAACCTGCAATCCGCAACCCGGACCCGCAACCCGCATTCTTACACGCTTGGAATCGCTACCCGACCCTACCCACAAGTAACTTATCCTCAACCCGGAACCCACGACCCCTTGACCATCACGAATCAGGAAGTGCTGTCGTAAACCGGACGTGACATCACCAGAAGTAGACGTGACCAGAAAAAAGGAGTAAATATCGCTATTGAGAAGTGCCCGCGGCCCGACTTGCAACCCGCAAACCCGCAGAACCGCATCTTTACCCCCACCCGGATCTTCTACAAGCAACCCACAGGGTACCACAGGTTTTTGTGGGTACCTGATCCACTGCAAGATTCTAACTCAAGGCAAGGCTGACCTTCCCATTCCCACTATTGTGATACTAAGCTCTATAGTTAGTATAGATATGGGTATATAGAATTTCATTAAAAGTAGAGAGGGGTGTGTGTATGGGGCTGGGTTTTCATTTGGAGGGGTTGAACTTGATGGACTTTGTCTTTTTTCAACCCAATTTGATTATGTAACTATTGCGAGACCACAGCATTACCCGCTATCTGGAAGATTTAGTGGCAAATACAGACCAAATTATGTAGGAATTTAGAGGAGAGAGAATGTGCTATTGATTTCTGCAATCCAACTGCAATAAAAATAAATTCAAAATTAGCACCAAAAGACCCTCACTAACCCCTATCTAAGGAAGAGGGGGAACTGTTTGTTTGGATAGGCTACCAGAAGAAAAGCAGTTGGTCTTTTTTGGGGAAGTTAAACCTCCCTCAATCTTCATTATTTTCTGACTGTTGGTTGCAGGCACCAAAACAAACCACCAACACTTGGGATTTACAGGTGTGAAGAATATTGGCATTTTCACAGGCACTGCATCTTGTATCTTAAAGAACATAGTGATGGGCGAATTTGCGCCGAAAAATTAGCGAATTTCGTGAAACGGCGAAAAATTCGCGAAACGGCGCCGGCGTCTAGTTTTTGACGCCGGCACCCGTCATACCTGTCCATATTCTCTCTCAACTAGACTCCTGCTTGTGTCTACTATTAACCTTTCAGCTCTCAGTATCCCAACATGAACTCTGAGCTCTGAACCTGCCTTGTCCCTAACGAGATCTGTTTTATGGCTCCCAATCACTCAATAAATAATTGACAAAATCTGTCTCATAACTTTCAAAGCTATTCAGGCAGGTGGTCTGTGTTATATATTTTCTGTTTCTCTGTTACTTGCTTTTTTCTGGCTCCATCTCTGCTCTTCAGTGAGCTTTTCTGAAGAAACACAGGCTTGGTGATGATTTGATGCTGCGTGTTGAGGCTCTTTATTCTGTTAAATTGTCACATGGAAAAAGCAAGGGAATCAATATGGCACAAATGTTTAATAGTTATCATTGTCAAATACGTTGAATTATTTTTCTGCAATAGTTTTTATTTAAATGTAAAGGTTTTATGTGGTTCTAAAGGTGGCCATACACAGAGAGATCCGCCAAACGAGCAGATCTCTCCCCAATATGCCCACCTTGAGGTGGGCAATATAGGGCTGATCCGATCATGGGCCCTAGGGTCCAACGATCGGATCCTAACGATGGCTAATGGGCAGACGGATCCAGGACCGCATCAACGAACAGATGCCGCTGCGTTCCGACGGGATTTTTAGTCCTTTCGGCCAGATATCGATCAGGGAGGGCCCCATACACGGGCCAATAAGCTGCTGAGTCGGCAGCTTTTATCGGCCCGTGTACGGCCACCTTAAAGGGATACTGTCATTTTTTTCAAAATGAATTGGTTAATAGTGCTGCTCCAGCAGAATTTTGCGCTGAAATCCATTTCTCAAAAGAGCAAACAGATTTTTTTATGTTCAATTTTGAAATCTGACATGGGGCTAGACATATTGTTAATTTCCCAGCTGCCCCAAGTCATGTGACTTGTGCTCTGATAAACTTCAATCACTCTTTACTGCTGTACTGCAAGTTGGAGTGATATCACCCCTCCCTTTTCCCCCCAGCAGCCAAACAAAAGAACAATGGGAAGGTAACCAGATAACAGCTCCCTAACACAAGATAACAGCTGCCTGGTAGATCTACTCTCTCAATAGTAAAAACCCATGTCCCACTGAGACACATTCAGTTACATTGAGAAGGAAAAACAGCAGCCTGCCAGAAAGCATTTCTCTCCTAAAGTGCAGGCACAAGTCACATGACCAGGGGAATCTGGGAAATTGACAAAATGTCTAGCCCCATGTCAGATTTCAAACTTTCCCTTGTTTATATATATATATATACACACACACACATACTGAAAAATTAAAGCACTCACAGCTCATACGCAAAAATAGAAATCTTTACTCCTTTAAAGCATTGCAGACATTGACGTGGTTCGATCCTCTAGGGTTCCCTAGATTATCTAAACTAGAAGAAATCCAGATTTGAGGAACCAGCATTAACAGGGGATTTCCGTCAGAGTATCCAAAGGGGCTGGTAGTCGCACTGCAGGGCTGCAAGTACCTGACTCACCTGATGGATCTGTGTGAATCATCAATCGAGAGACTTTTGGAATGAGAATCCTGTTTAAAGTAAGAAAATCCTAGAGGAGCGATTAAAGAGAACAGAGACTGGATTGTGTGAGAATACTATAAAGGACATTATTTTAGTTAGCCAGGCAGTTTGCCCCTCAGATAGTGAGGCCATATTGCCACCTGGTTAGGAGAACTGTTTGTACTAGTTGCCCATTTAATTCAGATAAACATTTATTCATTTTACTAAATACTGTGTGTGAATTATTATTGTATTCCTAGTGGGGCCACCCATAGGCACCGTGACACCTACTGTGTCGCCGCTTGCACTGCCCACTGGGTTACAAACCCCGGGGGCCCGTGAACGGCTCAGCAAGGTGCCATAAATTGTTTTTTTGTAGTGCCAGGAGATCGGGAGAGGGGTCTGGCCAGGGACCACCAGGTTTTTTCCCGGTGTCCCGTCGGCCCAGTCCGACCCTGCCTGTAGTTGCATTCCCGTATCCCACCAGAGGGAGGCACTGTGCTAATGAGTACCAGGTACCCTAGGTACCTCTCCCAATATCACTGCAGAGGGGCTCAGGTTTGTCTCGTGCCATCAGGTAAGCGCCACACGTAGAGTGTAACACCGACAGAAGTGGTGTCAAAAGGGTTACATATACTAATATAATAGCTAAAAACCCTTAATAAAAACCTTCAATTTAAGATCGAACTCTAAAAACCCAGAAGACAATACCTGACCACAAGCCCTTGGGTAAAAGTTTAAGCGTGACAGAAACAGATTTACCATAATGAACTGTGTATTCTAGAAGAAACCGGGGAGCTCATGAACCAAGATCCCTTTGGTGATACACGCCTTTGATCACTTGTAATGGGAAACAGAGGCCATGGAACTCACTGCACCTTATTAAATCCTATCACAGTTTCAAGTAATCAATTCATAGTGAAGCCACAGGACTGATTCCTGGTGTTTTTCTCTGAAACGTCCCAAAGGCTTCATGTGGCCCCGCAGATATTTTAAAGGAGAAGGAAAGGCTATAACTAAGTAAGCTTTATCAGAAAGGTCTATATAAATACACCAGTAAAGCCTCAAAGTAATGCTGCTCTGAGTCCTCTGTCAAAAGAAACAGCACATTTCTTTCCTCCTATTGTGTACTCATGGGCTTCTGTATCAGACTTCCTGTTTTCAAACCTCCTTGCCCCGGGCTTGAGCATGCTCAGTTTGCTCCTCTTCCCCCCTCCCTTCTCTGCTGTAATCTGAGCCCAGAGCTATGAGTGAGCAGGGAGAGACTCAGGCAGGAAGTGATGTCACACCAAGCTAATATGGCAGCTGCTATCCTAAACAAACAGAGAGATTCTAGAGCTTTTTACTCAGGTATGGTAAAACATTCTACAGAATAAATATAGTGTTATAGCTTGCACTATTGCAGCTAATCTATTGGCGATAAAATGCCTCCGTAGCTTTCCTTCTCCTTTAAACCTAACGAAGGGCACCAATCCTTATATAACATTAATTTTATGTGATTTTAGTCAACCAGCAGGTTGCATATTACCATATTAGAACATAGGCTAGTACACGGACAGAAGTCTAATCAGGGCCGCCATCAGAAGGGTACAAGTATCCCGGGACTGGCATGAAGGGGGGCCTGGCAGTGCTGCACTTTTGAAAGAGCCGGGCCCCCCTTGAGAGCGCCAAAGCCGTGCGGCCATTTTGGAAGTCCCAAACAGCCAAAATGCAGAAGTGCCAACGAGCCGAACAGCCGAAGGACCCGACGCCACGAAAACAGCCGAAGCCGAATTCCCAAAGCGACAAAAAGACCCAAAGCCACGGAAACAGCTGAAATGGAAGTCCTGAAGCGGCGAAAAGACCCAACGTCACGAAAGGAGGCGAACTTGAAGACCTGAAACCACGAGTTCAATTCTACTGAACACCAATTTGTGGGGTTTTTTTTATTCCCCTGGCTACCAATGTATTATTTTAATACTCTATGCCACCAATGTATTTAAAAAAAATTTTTTTACATTTTTTTTTACTTGTAAGGGGGGCCCTGGCGCCAATGTTTTTTTAAAAAATATTTTTTGGGGCCCCAATTTTTTTTTAACTTGTAAGCTAGGCCCTGGCACCAATGCTTTTTTAAAAACTTTTATGGGGGGCCCTGGCGGCAATGTTTTTCTTTTTTAACTTATAAGGGGGCCCTGACCATCAATAACTTTTTATAACTTGTGTGTGTGGGGGGGGGTTACTTTTTTAGCGCTGATGTCTGTGTGGTCTTTTAACTGTGATGTAGCGTGGGCAGCATCTGGGATCTGGGGGTACAGTTGTACAGTGCCCCATGATTTCTAATGGCGGCCCTGAGTCTACTACTGATGCGCGTAGTCTCAGATGTACTCAGTTCTGAGTCCTGTGATAATAAGGGGCATCAAGAGAACTAAGATAATCTATAATAAGCTTCTGTATATTTCTACATGATGAGTGCCCCATGTCTGAAGCATGAGCTACAGTAAGTGGTAAGTGGCAACTTTGGGAGACTTCGGAAAACGAAGCATTCCGAGTGCCATCCCGCTGGCAATTTACATTCTAGCCGACGGGAAGGCATTTAGGGAAGATTAGTCGCCCGAAGAAGAGGCGGTTTGTCACTGGCCGACTAATCTCCCCCAGTAGCTAATGAGGGTGAAATTGCCCTTTAAACTGTGAGTCTCAGTTCTGCCAAGAGACTTGCACATGAAATAGTTACAATTGTATCTTTGCTTACCTTAAATTGTTACAAATGTATCTAAGTGCAGGCACTGTATTTTGTAAAAGTCTCTCATTTTAATTACGTTTCAGAAACTTTGGGGCAGCTTCACTAAAGGGCGAAGTGGCCGTCGCTAGCGAAAATTCGCCAGAAATCCCATCCGCAGGGACATCTCCAATTCACTAACAGGCACAGACTACTAGCGAAAGAGAGTGTTTGTTCGCACTCTATCGGCAGGGCAATCTGGTGAATGGACGTTCACTAAAGTGCGGATTTTATTTTCTTTCGTCAGAGTTTCCTTCGCCACCGTAGACCAGGTGAACTGCTGAAACGAAGCTTCAATCTTAGGTCTGTGACATCATTTCCTGTAAGCTGGAAAAAAAAACGCTGGCGACTTTTCTTTTTTTAATCGGGATTGCCGTCAAAAGTCCGAACTCTTAAAGATTTTTGTGTGAACATTTTTTTTTAACACAATTGAGGGGCATATTTTAGGGTGGGCTCATGTCTAAGGCATTAGACGAGCTTTTATGACTTTATTAAGCTCCCTTGGACATTTGTAATAAAAAATGGCCACTTCAAGTATTTTGCCGACGCCTTATAAATACAGCATTGCCAAATACAAGAAGTGAACTGAAAAGAAGGCAAACTACCCCTTTAAGGGTTAGGCCACACTGGGTGTTTTGGGGAGATTTGGTCGCCAGCCGACTAATCGCCTCATTTTTGTGACGACCAATCTCCCCAAACGCCTTCCTTGACTCTGCGCCAGCTAAAATGAAAAAAAAAACGCTAATCACACGTGGCGACTCATTTTCCGAACTTGCCCGAACTTTCCTCGTGAGGCGACTTCGGAAAATAAACTGCCGCGTGCGATTAGTGCCGGCGTTTTTTCATTTTAAGCCGGCGCAGAGTCAGGGAAGGCGTTTGGGGATATTGGTCGCCGCAAAGACGAGGCGATTAGTCGCCAAATCTCCCCAAAACGCCAAGTGTGGACTTACCCTAAACGTTTGACTTTATCCAATTAACAATGGGCGGCCGGAGCTTCCAGCTATAATATAATTAGCTCAATCCTAATGGAGAGAACTTCTCGGTTTCCATGAATATTTACCCGTTAGTCCCAGGAGCGATGCTTTGTTACAATTTCTTTAAAGAATTGAATATTCTTGGCGATTATAATAATGGCGATTTCTCTGAACGGATCGTTGTGGGTGTTATTTAATGGAGCTGTAGAAGACTTCAGGGGACACTGTCACCACACAATGTGATTTTTAATTGCCTCTTCTTATTAAGCATTTTATGATGTTTTTTTCCTGTTTGTTTGTTTGTTTACAGGCTCATGAACTTCAGTTCTGAAAAATCAAAGTACAAATGCAATTAAAGAGGTGTTTGCTGTTGAAATAAACTATTCGTTTCGTGCAAGCCGAAGGTCTTTATTCTGTATTCTACGTGGTTATAAAATTGCAGTATGTACCTTGTATAAAGTTTGGCATTTAACGTGGCTATCTGGTTGCCAGGATCACACTTACCATAGCAACCACAGAGTGGTTTCAGTGGCAGCCCAGAAGATGATCTGTATAGAAAGATACAGCAAGAGAGGTATGGGATCTGTTATTCAGAAACCCATTATCTGGAAAGCTCCGAATTAAAGAAAATGACTCAATTTACTCTAAATAATCCACAATTATTTTACTTTTTATCAATGCCTTGTACATGAACCAAACTAAGATATCATTAATCTTTATTGGAAGCAAAACCAACCTATTGGGGTTATTTAATGTTTACATGATTTTCTAGTAGACTTAAGATATGAAGATCCAAATTAGAGAAAAATCCATTATTCAGAAAACCGCAGGTCCCAAGCATTCTGGATAACAGGTCCCATACCTGTAGCAGCAGGATAAGTAGAAGCTGTATGAAGAACACCTACTCGCCCAGGGGGGTTTTACTGTGGGACTGCTCTCCTAACTATATCATGCCGACGTTTTCCGCGAGAAGGAGTACGAGATTGGGTCCCACGCGTATCGGGCCGGCCCGCACATCACTACTGCTCACCATGAAACCTGGACAATGGTGCTGGATCCTGTAAACCAAAAGTAGCAGAAAAGGGATGAACTAGGGGGCAAATTCACTAACCTCGAACCCGAAAACGTCTTCGCTCACATTGCAACACTTCGCCAGGCGTAGATTCACCAGGACAACGCTAATTCACTAAAAGTTGTGTCCAGGGTGCCGAATGCGGGCGAAGTTACACTAGCGTTTCTGCGGCAAGCAAAGCGAAGTTTCGTTAGCGTTGGCTAATTTGCATACGGCGGGAAGTTAAAGTTGAATGGAAGTTTATGTTGCAGCAAATACATTACACTACACAAGCCCAGGGAACCTTAATAAAATAAAATAAAGTTGTTATATTGCCCTACACATGAGCCCAGTGTATAGTTTATGTGCCATATGTTAGAAAAAGATTTATGATCTTTTGCAGCCTATCACCCTGAAAAATGAAAAGTCGCCAGCGTTTTTTGGGACTTAGAAAAATTTTTTAGCAAGTCCTATGTACTCTATTGCACTTCGCCTGGTCTGAGGTGGCGAAGGCAACTCTGGCGCAAGACGTAACGTTCAGTAAAATCCGCATCTTAGTGAATTAGGAAGTAACGCTCTTTCGCCAGAGCGAAACTTTGCCTGGCTTAAGAGTGCGAAGTAGCGGTAGAGTCTATCTCCTTCGCTAGCGAAGTTACGCCAGCGACCGTTGGTAAATCAGCAAAGTTCTGAAATGACGTCACACTGGTCACTTCACCCTTTAGTAAATTTGCCCCTAGGTGTCTCATAAGGATCCACGTACAGTTTTGTCATCTCACAATGTCTAGTTCTTACTCCTGCAAGTAATTGCCTCTGACCTTAAGGCGTAATTACCCTGCTGTGAATTGAGGGTCAGAAAAAGAAACAGATTCAGGAAATGTGAGTTTGTGCTGAAAAAAAGGGAATCATAAGACTTGATCGAATTATCTCTCTATCTTGAAGATGTTGGAATGCATTAGCTTTCTCTACTGGACACACAGAACCGGGGCCACCATTAGAAAATACGGGGCCCCGTACAGCAACGTTTTTGGGGCCCCCTGGGCCCCGCCCACACTGGCGCCCAAGCCCCAACCCCACATTCCGCCCACTCGACATCACAGTTAAAAGACCACACAGACATCAGCGCTAAAAAAGTAACCATCCCCTACACAAGTTATAAAAAGCTATTGATGGTCAGGGCCCCCTTATAGGTTAAAAAAAAAGCACTAGGGCCCCCCATAAAAGTTTTTAAAAAAAATCATTGTTGCCAGGGCCCCCCATACAAGTTAAAAAAAATTTGGGCCCCAAAGAATATTTTCTAAAAAAAACATTGGCATTCGAACGATTCGAACAAAATAATCGTTTGATTCGAAGGATTTAAAGGATAAGTAAACCTTTAAAATAAGTGAATATAAAATTGAAGAGAATGCTATTCTAAGATATTTTGCAATGTACATTCATTATTTATTTTGGTTTTATTCCAAGATATTAAGGGATACATGTGCTGTTAATATGAATTAATTGTGTTACAACAGCGCCACCTGCTGGTCAGTTTCCCACCAGTCTGACCACCAAGTAGTCAAGGAAGTTGTCAGGAGAAAGAAAGAGGCTGCTCTGATTTTCTTCTGATTAAGATAAAAATGAGAAACCTTTCTCACATCTTTCCTAAGCAGAAGAACATCAGAGCAGCCTCTTTCTTTCTACTGACAACTTCCTTGACTACTTGGTGGTCAGACTGGTGGGAAACTGACCAGCAGGTGGCGCTGTTGTAACAAAATTCATTCATATTAACAGCACATGTATCCCTTAATATCTTGGAATAAAACCAAAATAAATAATGAGTGTAAATGACAAAAGTGCTTAGAATAGTCCCCTCATCAATTTTACATTCACTTGTTTTAAAGGTTTACTTATCCTTTAATTGTTCGATCAAACGATTTTACTTTGACCGCAGAATACCCAAAAAGTTCGAATACGATATTCGAATCCAAAGTATTTTAATTCGATGGTCGAATCTCGAAGTATTTTTTACTTCGAAATTCGACCCTTGATAAATCTGCCTCTAAATAAACGCAATAGGCTGGTTCTGCTTCCAGTAAGGATTGATTATATCTTAGTTGGGATCAAGGAAATAACTTTTCATTTCAATTATGTGACCTTGATATTCTCCATTCAAAACCAGAATTAGAACTCCCCTATTTTGGGGATAGTATTCCATTGATGATTCTCTTGAGGGTGGTAAGTAATTAAAATGCCATAAGGATGAAAAACATTAATGTCTAATTGCAGAGGAATGTGCTGAATGATAAATGAGTATTACCTATGGCCTCAACTATGTTGCCCAGCCTGACCCTATGTGATAAGGCTGTTTTTGCGGTTGTAGAACCAGTAGAAAGGTTTGACCTTTACCTTCAGAATTGGTTATACAAACGGATACGTAACCACATCAACGCCATCTAGATATAACTTAGCGCTTTCAGTCTTGTGTTTTGAAAATGAAACCTTGGTTCCTGACAATTGCACTTTCTTTTTGGATAATCTTTGAAATTTTCCAGTTGCTGGAAAGCATGCTAGGAATTCCTGGAAAGTTCTTTCAATTCGATTTTTCAGCTTTAATTAGTTCAAGCTGGAAATTCTTCATCAGAAGATTCTTCACCAACACATTCTGGTTAATCTCCTAATTTATTTTAGAAGATTGGATCACCCTACCCATCACTGACTATAATTGACTTTTATCTTAGGCTACATAGTTACATAGTTACATACATCGGGTTGAAAAACCAAAGTCCATCACATTCAACCGCTCCAAATGAAACCCAGCATCCCTACATACACACTCTGACCCCTCCATACACTCACATAAACTATATATACTCATACACTAACTATAGAATTGAGTATCACAACCTCACTGTCCTCACTGTGAAGAACCACTTATGCTGCTTCAAATGAAAGTCTAAGTAGATCACATCCACTGCCTTCCCAAAATCAAGGTTCCTGCTCATCTTCTCATAAAGGAAACTAAATTAGTCTGGCATGAGCTATTATGCATAAAAACGAACTAGCACAAACTGATTTTGTATTATGATTTGCAATTGAGTCCAGTATCTTATCCCTTATTACCCCTTCCTTTCATACCACGGATGACAGACTAACCGGCCTACAGTTTTGAGGCTGAGAACGGGATCCCTTTTTGAATAGCAGCAACACATTAGCAATAAGCCAGTCTCTTGGCAACATGCCAGACCTCAATGATTCCTGAAAAATTAAGTTAAGAGTTTGGCAATCACAGAACTAAGCTCTCTAAGTACCCAGCAATGAATACCATCTGGTCCCAGACCTTTGTTTATCTTTACATGTTCTAGTCTCTTTTGAATTTCCTCATGAGTGAACCAGGTTAAGCAAGGGGAAAAAGTAGACAACAATAGACAGTTTGCATCAATTCTATAAAGCATGATATCGTTAATACAAAAATGATTTTACTTTGTAGGGATCATTGGCTCAGGTTATGAATATGTATTAGCTAAAGCTCAACAGAAAACAATGGCTGGGATCAGGCCCTGATTTGTGGCGAGTAGTGATGGGCGAATTTATTCGCCAGGCGCGAATTCGCGCGATTCGCCGTCGGCGAATAAATTAGCGAAATGGCCTTGAAAATTCGCGGAAAAAATTCGGCGGCGCTGTTTCGCGAATTTTTCGCCGTTTCGCGAATTTCGCGCGAAATTCGCGAATTTTTCGGCGAAGCGAAACTGCACAAATTCGCCCATCACTAGTGGCGAGGCCACATAGGCCAGGGCGGCAAAAAATAAGGACAGCATGCCGCCCCGCCGCATTATGGGGACGTGTGCGTCCCCATTCAATTACACCAGCTGCACCGCCGCTTTTTCACCGGCACGCTGGGAAGGGAAAGTGTAGGCGGGCGATAGGACCACGCAGCTGCCTGGTTGGACCTCGCGGCCTATGGGCGGCCGGCAAACAAATCCGGCGCTGGCTGGGATCGGTGGGCTTTGGTAAGGTGTGGCATTGGATGTGCGCAGAACATGAATATCTGCAGGTAAACAAACATTTTTTAATTGAGGAAACACGAATTTTGACGCCGGCGACATTTGATGTGCATTAAAGTCAATGGGCGTCCGTTTAATTGACGCCGGCAATTTCGTGAATTTATTCGCCAGCAGTGAAATTTCACCACGAATTTGCTCCTGGCTAATAAATTCGCCCATTACTACTAGTCACTCTATATTTGCCTACCTGTAATGTGTATATTGGCTGCCTGCCTGCATCAATAGAAAAAGACATAACAATTAATAATGGGGTTATTTAATAAAAGACACAAAGGGGCCCATTTACTTAGTTCGAGCGAAGGAATAGAATAAAACAACTTTGAATTTCGAATGTTTTTTTTCTGGCTACTTCGACCATCGAATTGGCTACTTCGACCTTCTACTACGACTAACGATTCGAACTAAAAATCATTCGACCATTCGATAGTCGAAGTACTGTCTCTTTAAAAAAAACTTCGACCCCCTAGTTCGCCACCTAAATCCAATGTTAGCCTATGGAGAAGGTCCCCATAGGCTTTGCAATCATTTTTTGGTCGACCAAACGATTTTCTGTTCAATCAAACGAATTGCGGTTAATCCGCAGGATTTAACTTCGACAGTTGAATATCGAGGGTTAATTAACCCTCGATATTCGACCATAAGTAAATTTGCCCCAAAGTTTGTCCAGGAGCGGTAACCCATAGCAACAAATAAGCAGGAAGCAGGTACGTGTTTCAAAGCAGACATCTTATTGGTTGCTATGGGTCACCACGCTTAGGGAAATGTAGTGCCTTTTATTTACATATGGGCATAAGGGAGTATTTACTAATACAAGGTATAGTGCAATGCAGCAAATTGCATCCGGTTACTTTCATTGATATGCACTCCGGCTCTCGAATTTCATCATGTGTAGTGATGGGCGAATTTATTCGCCAGGCGCGAATTCAGGGCGAATTTGCGAGATTCGTGCCCAGCGAATAGATTAGCAAAACGCCCACGAAAATTCGCGGTAAAAATTTTGCGAATTTCGTGCGAAATTCGCTAATTTTTCGGCGAAGCGAAATGGCGCAAATTCGCCCGTCACTAATCATGTGTCTTTTACACATGAAAAAACGACATAAATAAAAATGCCAGTTGACTCCAATGCATTCAGCCAATTTTCTGGAAAATGTCCAAAAATAATTTTTTTCGGCATGAGAAAAAAAAGTTAAAAAAAGCTCAGAATTACGGGCGGGCCATCTCTCAAAGACTCCATTTTATCAAAATAGTTCACATTTTTAAAAATGATTTCCTTTTTTCTGTGTAATAATAAAACAGTAGCTTGTACTTGATCCCAACTAAGATATAATTAATCCTTATTGGAAGCAAAACCAAAATCTCAAATGTAGCTTCTAAAAAACTTGATGACTTCAAACCGTGAAAACACAACTCACATGTCGTGAAATCACATACTGCACATCAGGCTTTCAAATTTCATCAATTTCATCAAAAGTCATCAATTTGAAAAATAGATAGAATTTTGAAATGATTCACTCCTCCAGGAACTCTCCAACTTTTAGATGCTTCATATTTTTTTTAGTTTTCAAGTTTTTTGCACTTAATACATTTTGAAAATGCAAGTTTCAGAAACTTGAATTCAAGATTTTTGACATAGAAACTGCAGTAAAAACTGAAATTTGATTTTGATAAATCAGCCCCACAGAGTACAGTTAAGATCCAATGACATATATTTGGAGCAAAAAAGTATAACTTTTGTTTGAGTTATTTTTTATTAGACTCCAACTTCATTTGATTAAAGAAATATTTTTCTCAGTCGTTAGCCCGGGAGAAATCAAAAAGGAAAAATCGACGATCGCAAATGAAAATCATTAATTTTCAGTTAATTTTTTTGTAAAAATTGTACTGTTTTGAAAAGAAATCAAACATTTTAATTGCTTAAACTTTCAAAAGACATCTTTGGGGGAATGTAATATGTTTTTTTAGTGCAAAAAACATTCGCAGCATCTTTGCAAACGTTAGCGACCATGTTTGCTAAATTTTTGGCTGATTTAAGATCTCAACGACTTTCTCACAAAGTTTGCAACCAAATTGCTTTTGCGAACATTCGCAGTGTATCAAAACGTCGCAATCGCAAACAATTTTCGCAACAAAATATTTAATGCAAATTCAGAGCAGGTGTTAAAGGTTTACAATGCGCAATTAATATTTGCAATGCAATAAAAGCCTGGAGAAGAATATTACATTGTGATAGGCAAATTTTTAGTTTTATATTATATATTATATATATTATATTTCCCCCGTAGACTTCTATTGAAGCTCTAACGGTTTTAGCTGACAACTCTGTTCTGTTGAATTTTTTTTTAAAAAAATTTTGATTGATAAAACTTTTTTCAAATAATGAAAAAAATTTGACCTCAGATTTTAATAAATGTTCCCCACAGTGTTACTATGTTACCATACAATTTTAGTACTTTTTCACATAGAGCTAAGTCTCTAGGACTGGGGGGTCCACATCAGGACACCTGAGTGTATCTGTTTCTCATAACTCATTTGTCCAGATATGATAAAGTACTAGTAAAGGTATAGGATCCCTTATCTGGAAACCCGATATCCAGAAAGCTCTGAATTACTGATCGGCTGTCTCCTATAGACTCTGAAAATGATTTCCTTTTTCTCTGTAATAATAAAACAGTAGCTTGTATTTGATCCCAACTAAGATATAATTAATCTTTATTGGAAGCAATTGGGTTTATTTAATGTTTAAATGAATTTCTAGTAGATTTAAGGCATGAAGACCCAAAGTTACGGAAGATCTGTAATCCGGAAAACCCCAGGTCCCGAGCATTCTGGATAACAGGTCCCATACCTGTATAGGATATGATACATAGTGATAAACTGTGTGAAACATTTTGTTGTGAAAGGGGTAAATCAACTTTAGGAGGGTTATTTACTAAACTCCAAATGCAAAAATCACCAAAACATTTTTAAAAAATCATGAATTTTTGGAAATTTATTAAACCCTGAGGATGGAAAAGTCCGAATCAGAAAATCTGGCATCTCAGACCTGTCGAGGTTGCATATAAGTCAATGATAAGTCAAAGCCAATGATTTTTGGATGTGCGCTGGGTTTCGTGCAATACCCCAACATTTGTGGAGTTTGCGGGCAAAAAACACAAGACATCTGAGTTTTCGGGTGAAAAATCCGAAAAAACTGTGCAAATCTGAGGAAAATTCACAAAAAAATAATGAAAATTGGATTTTTTCCCACAAAGCAAATTTTCGGGAAACTGTAATAATAAATAAGCGTAAAAAAACCCAAGCCGATTTGATCGGAGTTTGTAGCAGAAAATATTGAGATAAATTCAGACTTTGATAAATAAACCCCTAAGTATGGTGTTGGCAGCCGTATTCAGAGAACGTTTGCAATTAGGCCTCTTTATTTCAAACTGTTGAGTGGTCGCTAGCACCCGGGTCACCACCAGGGGGTGTACAAGGGGTATGGCAGCCAGGGGCACTATGTCAGAAATAGTCCAAAGTCCAATTTGCAGATCACATAGGGGTGAGGATTGCGAGAGAGGCAGATTTTGTTAAATTGTGGGTGGGTTTACATCATTATGGGACATGACTGTGATGGGTCAGAATGGGTGGTTGTGTGTCTGAGGGCTCTTTTTTCATTGGGTCTCCATTCTACTTAACAGGTTAAAAGGTTCCTCCACCAAAGGCCCCAAGGTTACCAATGGTTTAATAATTGGGACCCCTTGGGGAGGAGGACGCTGCTAACTTAGTAACATAGGGCCCTGTGATTCCCGATGGCAGCGCCTATTAACCTTATCAACCCGGCAGTAGTTGAGAAGACGGTAAGCAGTAAAAATAAGAATTGCAATATGACAGTGAGCATTGGATGTTGGGGAGCAGCGTGGAGCTTGTGCAAACCAGATGGTGGACATTGTAGAATGCTCAGGGGTGATTGAGTGAAAGAGCTGGGGGCGCAATGCCAGACCAAGTAGTATTGCCTTTCCCTAGCCACTGGGCACCAACCGCCATATTTTTTGAACATGTTTCATTCTGCTAGGATAAGGATATTTATATTTCATTTTCTCTATACAATTGTATTTGGTGTAGTTGTTAGATTCCCCCATGAATGTTGTGCCACGACTATCCTTGTTATTTTGTGTCCTCAGATCACTCTTGGGGCGACTGTATTTGGCCTACAAGAGCTGCAAATATATTAGCCAACGCCAAACTCCTGCCACAACTGCTGAGCAGCGGCCGGCTGGAAGTTCCGAGCTTGGCATACAAAGAGTTGTTGGTCCATCTGGAAATGATTGAATTGCATTGTTAGGAGCTTCCAGGAATCTTCAGAGTAAATAAGAGAGAGTTTTGTGCCGGCATGTTGCAGCAAAGATTAGGACAATGAAATGAGTTCACTCTGTAATGGATCAGACCACAATGCCAAAAAAGAAAGTTGGAAATAAACTGGATTCCTGAAGGAAAAAGTGCAGACAGGGTTTAATGCATATATTTACACATTCTGCTCCAAATATTTCATATGGGCAAAAACAAGCCTTAATCATAATAATATTTACTCCCCTAATCAGCCTGCCTGTTAAAGGATAATCTGAGTACACATTAACCTACATGGCTTATTTTTAGCAAGGTAGATAGTTGAGTTGTAAATAAACGTGAAACGGTTTAATCAATTCTTGGCTACCGTCCCCTAAACATCCTGCACTAGAGGGAGCCATATTGACATGATCCTTATAAATAGCAAATAAATGGCAATTTTCTTTAGTTTAAAGGTTCTTCTATTACTGTTCCCAAGACAAACGCAATGAGGGTGCAGTGAACGCACAGGGGTGTATGTCCGCATTTCACATCTGATGTAGGAAAGGGATAGATTTTAATAGACTTAAAAAGAAAATTGATGGGGTTATATGGTGGTAAAAGAACAGAGTTGCACTCTACTGTGAACATTGTTCAGCCTGGTGATGTCTATGGGTTACAACTCTATAATGATTTATATATTAATGCCTAACCCTACGCATTAATTGCCCAAGAGAATCGAAGGAAAAATCCTTATAGTGAAAACAATCTGCCTAAACAATCACGGCTAAATCCAGTGGTAGAGTTGAAGAGGGTTCCCCTGTCCTAGGCCACATGTTCCCCACCATTGTCCTTCAGGTTTAGAGATCCTGGTCTTGGATTTAAAGACGGATACCTGGGAAACGTAACCTATTAATGCTGAGGGTTTACAGTTTCAATAAATGTTCAAATTAAAATGGAATATTTTGCACAGGAATGTTCTACTCTTTCGCCTTGCAACAGATTGAATAAGACAACCGCACTTACCTTGAGTAGGTGTAACATCTGGCTGCACCTTGCATTCCCTAATACTCTTCAATTGCCCCATGATACACATGAAAGGGATGTACATATGAACACCAAGGCTTGCAAGCTCCTCGTTTTTACTCCTTCCCTCCTACTTGAGCTTGTACAGCTAGTGATAGAAACATGAGAACTGCACTGGGGTTGGGTGGAAGGAGTTTTAACAGCCCTAGTCCCAATGCAGCTCCTTTAGGCCTTCAGGCCTACAGAACATTCAGACCTGAAGGCCACCAAAATATAACGGCAGCCTGCCACCTATAACAACTTGCTGCCCTCAGGTCTGGTCCTCTGTGGCCTTCCCAAAAATCTGAGCCTGAGGACATCCATGTCCCATCCATTCTCCATTCTCAGCTTTCTATATCAGTGTAGCATTCACAGTAGAGTGCAACTCCTTGCAAGCAATACGAGAAGGCGCAAAAGTATTGCAATGAATAGTACTGGGTACAAAAAAGGGGGCCTACCTATTCATTATAAGTAGGGTTGCCACCTGGCCGGTATTTTACGGTATTTTACCGTAAAAATTTTGGCTGATCCCAATGTTATTAATAGGAAAAAAAGATAAATATATAGGAACGCCGGTATTTTTTTCCAGAAAAGGTGGCAACCCTAATTATAAGAAATACATGGTGCTCTGCGTCATTGTTTCGCACTTTATACCCCTGTTGTAAATGAGCCCTCTGGATTCAAAGCCACCCAAGCAGCCACATTGTCAAACACAAATGTCATACATCAAACTAATGTATCTTTAAGAGGACACAAAGTTACAAAACCAAATAAATGATGGTACTGGCTGGAATGGGGATTAACAGAAAAGTGGTAAGATCTCTCTGTAAGTCCACACTCCCCAAGGGGGAAAAGTTCACTTAGTAAACACTCACCCACTCAACTCTTGAAATGGCAGGTGTTATTTTCAAGAATTAGTCATAAGCAATTTAATTTTCATTCCAAACTGTACAGTATTCAGCTGAAAGCGGCTCAGAAACCCCCTTCGGAATCTAGGGAGTGCAAATAAAGAGTCCATGCTATTTAAAAATGCCAGATCTTTTTAAGGAATGGAAACTTTGACATATCCAATTGCGAATCTTCCAAACTTGCACCTTTCTTTGCCGTCCCAAATCAATGGCTTTATTTTCACAGACGGCTACTGATAAATTGGTCAATATTCTAGCTCTCTTGTAAAAAGCAGAATTATATCAGGTACCTGTCATACCCGAAACACCTTGCCTTCACTGATACCATGTAATATGATTATGATTATCTTACAAAGCCCGGCTAGAGAAAAACATTGCTGTTCATAGAACGCTACAAGAACAGAGAAACACTTCATCCAAGAAACTCACAGTAATGGGAGACTAAAGTGATACTGACTCCCTCGATTTACTTCTCTTTAATTATAACCATATAATTTGTGCTTATTAATCATTTGGAAGGATGTCCCACATTCCATGGCCACATTGACGCCATTCAGTGTCAAAAGAACGCATTCTTGGCAACTGTGAGCGTCCCCAGTACCAAGTGTACCAAAGGCTCATGGAGTACTAGCATCTGCCCATTAGTTCCTGTCTTTCTTTGTGCCCCTAACATGTCTGGTTAACACCTTCATAATTCACTTATCTTGTATTTTCCTTGGGCAAAATCCTTGTACATCAGTGATTCATTGTCAGACATGATAATTATTGCCTATTGTCTCATAACCCCCATTTTGCTGTATTTCGGTGCTTCTCTATTTCCTGCTAAAAGAAGGATTTAGTCCTGATTTAAAGGACCAGTAACAGCATTGTGCGGTGCTCAATTTCTCCTCCCTGCCTTTCTTATAGGAGATAGTCAGGGAGGAGAAATCGAGCACTGCATTATGGAACGTCACCATGTAGCTGTTTCTAAAGAGGAGGTGGTTCCCTACACTAATACAGCTGGTGTGTTTGCTTCTGAAAGACTACTATAGTTTATATAAACAAGCTGAAGTGTAGCCATGGGGGCAGCCATTCAAGCACAGGATACACAGTAGATAACAGATAAGTACTACTATAGTTTATATAAACAAGCTGCTGTGTAGACATGGGGGCAGCCATTCAAGCACAGGATACACAGTAGATAACAGATAAGTACTGCTATAGTTTATATAAACAAGCTGCTGTGTAGCCATGGGGGCAGCCATTCAAGCACAAGATACACAGTAGATAACAGATAAGTACTACTATAGTTTATATAAACAAGCTGCTGTGTAGTCATGGGGGCAGCCATTCAAGCACAGGATACACAGTAGATAACAGATAAGAACTACTATAGTTTATATAAACAAGCTGCTGTGTAGCCATGGGGGCAGCCATTAAAGCACAGGATACACAGTAGATAACAGATAAGTACTACTATAGTTTATATAAACAAGCTGCTGTGTCCATGGGGACAGTCATTCAAGCACAGGGTACTTAGCAGATAACAGATAAGTTCTGAAGAATCCCATTGTATACTACAGAGCTTATCTGTTATCTGCTGTGTATCCTGTGCCTTTTCTCCTTTTTCAGACATGAATGGCTGCCCCCATGGCTACACAGCAGCTTGTTTATATAAACTATAGTAGTACTTATCTGTTATCTACGGTGTATCCTGTGCTTGAATGGCTGCCCCCATGGCTACACAGCAGCTTGTTTATATAAACTATAGTAGTACTTATCTGTTATCTACTGTGTATCCTGTGCTTGAATGGCTGCCCCCATGGCTACACAGCAGCTTGTTTATATAAACTATAGTAGTACTTATCTGTTATCTACTGTGTATCCTGTGCTTGAATGGCTGCCCCCGTGGCGACACAGCAGCTTGTTTATATAAACTATAGTAGTACTTATCTGTTATCTACTGTGTATCCTGTGCTTGAATGGCTGCCCCCATGGCTACACAGCAGCTTGTTTATATAAACTATAGTAGAGTTTCTGAAGCAAACACACCAGTTTAACTAGTGCAAGACAACAGTACATTATATTTTTATTACTTTAAAATACTTTAATTGTTGGTGTTAATTTTCCTTTAATAACAAAAACTACAGATTTTTTTTGTTTAAGATTAAAATAACAGGCAAAAGTTATGTTCAGATTAAGCCTTATTCATTGCACTCATGTTGAACAAGGGGGTATATGACACCTGCCCATATATTTTATTTCCATTTTAGTTTTAAGGGTCACTCAAAAATGTGGACAACTTACCAGTGTGTCTTTATTTCATGCAAGAAAGATTTTTTTCTCTCCCTGCCCTTCCATGGATCTGTCAATGGCCATTATTATCCATTATTTATAAAGTGTCAAGATATTCTGCAGTGCGTCTACAGGGATTATCAAAGTGCTTATTCACATTTACAGATACCATGGTCAATTTGATCAGGAGCCAGTGAACCAGCCTGTGTGTTTTTTTTGGAGTGGGTGGAAGTCTGAGTACCCAGATCAAAGCCAAGTAGATACGGGGAGGACATAAAAACATTCCAGCCCTGGCTGGAAGTGAACCAAAGACTCAAGCACAGAAAGGTAACAATTCTAACAACAAAGTCCCTCCCTATCAACCACCTGACTTGCAAGATAATTCAATATCAAGCAACTTGGCCAATCAGGGACCTTAAAACGGTACAACTACTTGCCCTCTTCCACCTACTGACGTGTTGGAAGAAGGCTAAGTGGTTGTGAAGGCATCAGTTATGGTGGTCAGTATTGGGTTAGGCTGGTCATTCAGGCATGTGCCATGTAATGTTTTTACAGTAGGGGTCATGCATAGCTGGGTCATGTGGCTTTATTAAAAGTAACTTTATTAAAAGTTTTAACCGTTGTCCCTTATCACAAGCTTATACCACTCATCTAGTTGATTGAACCCCAAGTTCAAGGTGCTCATCACTAATGGGAATGGAGTTACTTCAAGGGTAGGGCAGAGAATAGGTGACCAGTCCCAAACTACAGTAAACAGGATCTTTATAAGGCAAGACCTCTATGTACTAATTACAGTTCCCCCTATGCAGAGCCTGGACAGTTTCCTATTCCTATTGGCAGGTTTTGCAGACAAACTCCTCTTACAGGCTCCGCTGCCAAGAAAGGGTTATTTGTGATGTCCTTGACTTCTTTAGCATGAAAGGAGTTAAATAGCGTAGACAGAGAAATTAAATAAATATGGAAAGTGACCACTTGGCAGTTCTCCCCGTCTCCTCACCTCGGGCTGCCTGCAGGAAAAAAAAGCCTCAGACGTGACACCAATTTTAACCAGCGCCTTATTATTGTATTTTTTACACTGTTATTGTTCTTGGCTATTTCTTGGGTACGTTTCTGATTTGAAATGGAATCCAGAAGCCTGTTGCCCAATCTTACCTCCCACATTCAAATCTTCTCTGGGCTTGTCCTGCTATTCTCTTGGTTAACAAAAAGGACCAACTGTATGGAAGCTCATGCATTAGCCTGGCTACTTATAGTTACTTCTCAGGTCACAAAGTTGCATTTTTATTTGGTATCAGCCAGTCCAGAAGCACCAAGATTCATTCCTAAACTTACAAGGCAGAAGTCTGCAACAGTTCCCAAAGGGAAAAGTACATGCTATAATATTTTCTGCATTCTTCTTAAGCCTTTACAGATCCCAAAAAACATTATATAAAAAAACTCCACATTTAAGCATGGCCCCAATAGCACATCATATTTCACACCATGTGGTCCACTGCTAGACACTCCTAGTCCTAGTCCTAGTCCTACTATATTTGTAGCTGGTTTCATAACTACAATGCATCTTGTTACATTCCTAATGCAGTTGAACTGGCAGATACATTCGACAGTTTCAAGAAAGGGTCGGATGCCTTTTTAGCAAGGGAGCAAATATAAGGCTATTGCAATTAACTGGTTCAATTTTCATCTTGGAATCAGGAAGGAAGGAAGCTTTGTCCATTTGTTAACTTGCTCATCTCAATGTGAACTGCTCAGGCTCTTGCAGGTATAGTCAACCCAAAGTAAGCTTTAGGGAAGGGTAATGTATCTACGTGTACACATGCATTTACCATATACTCTGACACACTGGGATAACAGATCTAGACCACCAACATTCTTTTTAACTTATGGGGGACCCTTACCACCAATAGCTTTTTATAACATGGGGGGGGTTCTGGCCACCAATGGCTTATTGGTGTTCAGGGCCCCAGGATTTCTGATGGGGAACCTGCAGGCAACAGTCACATCACAAAGGCAGGTATAGTCTGGCGAGTGGGATTTATAGCGGGGCCCCTGTGGGTGGCGGGGAGTTGGGGGACCATGCAGGTGGCAGAGAGGGAGTAGGGGACCCAGTGGCCCCAGACCCCCCAGTCCAACGCTGGACGGGGGTCCCAACCTTTTTTACCCATGAGTCATATTCAAATATAAAAAGCATTGGGCAACAACACAATGCTCTTTGGGGTACCAAACAAGGACTGTGATTGGCTATTTGGTAGCCCCTATGTGAACTGGCAGTCTACAGGAGGCTCTGTTTGGCAGTACCCCTGTTTTTTAGACAACCAAAACTTGCCTTCAAGCCTGGAATTGAAAAATAATCACCTGCTTTGAGACCACTGGGAGCAACGAAGCGGTTGGTGAGCAAAATGTTGCTCACGAGCCACTGGTTGGAAATCACCACTCTCACTGCTGATACCCTGATTAAGCATGCTATTGTTATTAACTAATGCTTAATATAGATAGAGTATATCTTAGTAGCTTAGTGTTAGCAGCATTACCTAGTGAATATTTAAGATGAGCTTACCTTGCCTTGCTCTGGCCTTGCTGCAGTCATAGGGCATTTGTGAACCCACTTTCTAATAGTGGCAAATAATTGATTTAGAAGGCGATAGAACCACAAATTAGTACATCAATAAATTCTTTGTATGGAACCGTCAAATACACTCTACCAGTTTCCATGATGGTTTCACCACTAGAGGGCACCTCTAGAGTATATGGATGAGATTTTAAACGTATTTACCAGTTCAATCTTTATGGCTACTCCCATATTCAACATGAATAAGTTCAAACAAACAAACAAATTAGCATTTACCAATTTGTTTTAGGTAACATTTGCAAACAGATTGTAATAAAGAAGAGGGTGGACCTTCCCTTTAATATATGCAGTTGGAGTGTGAGAAAATAAGATGCCTTGACATTGGAATTTGTAACACTTATTTGTCACCAGTAAAAAAAAAAAAAGGACAACTTAGCCTGGTGTTTTGTACATTCTGAAACAAAATCTTGCCGAATAAAAAGCATGTCTTAGAGTTCCCAGCCTGCTGACATGAGACATGGACAGCTGTGTGTGAGGTCCTTCCCCCCATGTCCTTTGTACAAGGAGCTCCCTCTCTTGGGTTTTCCTATCAGGGGGTTATGGGTTAACTTTTTCTTTTTCCCTTGTGCATGGAATCACTTCAAGCTGTGGAATTGCAAAACTCCAATGTTGTATCTTCTTGAACATATTACTGTGCAGTCACGCTGCGGGAGAGAAATGTGTTTGTGCGAGAGTGTATAATAGGTGTAAAGTGATAGCCTTGCTGCCTTAGTTATGGCGTTATACAGAGAGTACAGCTGGAGAGGGGCTTTGATGACTTAACTATCTATATTTCCTATGTGTATAGCAAAGATATACCATTCACACTCTTCATTGGGTCATAGCAATACATTGTTCCCAAGATAATCCTAACTGATACTTTAAAAGAGACACTGCTCTGCAAAACAGGTGCCTTTGTAGCAGTGCTGATAGAATGGTAGGGTAGATGGTCAACAGTAGGACCTGATGATCAGTGCTACAACAAGATGCTGACAGTAGGACAAGGTGGCCAATGGTAGGACAAGATGATGACAGTAGGACAAGATAACTAACAGCAGGGCAAGATAGTCATTAGTAGGAAAGATGACCAGTATAGTCAACAGAATGCACAAGATGACCAGTATAGTCAACAGAATGACCAGAGGTATGACAAGACGGTGAAAGTAGTGCAACATGACTAATGGTAGGATAAGATGAGCAATACTGGGTGTAGTAGCTGATCAGCAATAGGACAAGATGACCAATGGCACAACAAGATGTGTCAGTGGAGCAAAATGACCAATGGTAGGACACGATTAAGGCAATAGGACAAGATGCCAATTGGTAGAACAAGATGCCCAATGGTAGGACAAGATTGTCAACAAGATGACTAATAACAGGACAAGATGGCCTACTGTAGGGCAACATTGTATAACATTTTATATCACTATTGTCTAACCTGCAGCCCATCAGATGTTGTTCTCAAGACAACCCTACATTCAATTTTAGAGGCTAGCAAATCTGTTTTGTCCCTCGTCTGAGCAGTCACAGACAGCCTGAAAAGCCAGCCCTTGAGTACTTCACTTCACCGCCAGCAGAAAGTGAAAATGATCTTATTTTGCATTTATTTATTTCTCCCGTGGAAAAGATCAAAACCTCCCAAACTTTTTTTTAGTAATTATGACAGAATCTGGATTAGCTCTTTATGGCTATGTTTAGTTATGACTCATTTATTATTAAGGAGAAATAATGTCCCATTTATGGTTTGTCTTCTGTCTATACAACATTACATAGGTAGGGAAGTATGCCGGGATACATAATTGTGTACGGAGAATCTTTTTTTCTCTGCTTATATGTGTAGGGGATTAGGGACAATGATGCCCAAAAAAGAGCGGAACTGTCCACACTGCGGTCTATGTAGCTGTAGTCAGTGTC
This sequence comes from Xenopus petersii, assembly GCA_038501925.1. Lineage (NCBI taxonomy): Eukaryota > Metazoa > Chordata > Amphibia > Anura > Pipidae > Xenopus > Xenopus petersii. The sequence continues at coordinate 7,590,491 of CM076679.1, forward strand.
AGACTGGCCCACCGGGATACCAGGAAAAGTCCCGGTGGGCCAAGGTGTCAGTGGGCCCTTAGAAATTTGGCCTATTTCTTGGCCATTCCCTATTTCTATGAGAAATAGATGGAATAATAGATTATAGTATGTAAAAAAAGAGATTAGGAGAATAGAGGTTAAATGAGGAGAAAGAATAATAGCACTGAGAGTGGGCCCCTGGTCTAAGATTAATTGGTGGGCCCCATGTCAGTGGTTTTTGGTTGGGCCCCTGGTGTCCCAGTCCGACACTGGCTGTAGTGTAGTAATGCTCAGACTTCCATAGCATTTTTTCTGTTTTAAACTGGTTTTAAACTAGACCAGGGCCACTGGTGGTTATTTTTGCTTGGGTCCTTCAATATGTTTGTCTTCCGGTTAAAAAAAAGTTAGTTTCAGCTGGTGTTATAGCCTTTCATGCAGGTAAGTCCACATGCAGTAAATTCCAGAATCAAATTAGATTACCTCTTAGTAAATTAAATCCTGTATGTCCAAACCTTCTATGGCAGTGTTTCAGACTGCTCAACGTCTTATTATGCTCCACCATAGGTCAAAATACTTATCCTAAACAGTGGCCCTGGTCTAGTTTAAAACCAGTACAGCAAATAAGCCTTCCGATTTAATCACCCCTATTTGGATTTCAGGCTGGGCTCTTCAACCCACGGCTTTAGCCCCATAGTTTGGCAGCCAGCGCGGTATGAAATAACTACAAGTAGAAAGTTTATAAAGATCAGATGTTATTAACAGGTGGCTGCCTTCATAAAATGTAGGGACAACAAATCAAGTGAAATATAATTATGTATCTTGCTCTTGATCTTTTAACTGGAAGAACACAAAAGTATGTATATTAGCTCCTTGTCAACTGTAGGCTAAACTCTCTTAACTCTTTAGTTATTATGTAGTAGGATCAGTGAGACATCATCACCCCTTAAAAACATCTTGTGCTTTACTTTCAATAATGTGTAACCAGTGTAATTGTTTTAGGAAGAGAAAGGCAGAATTATTAACAGGTGTAGGGGAATTGTGCCTTCCAGTTATGTTCCTGTCTGAGAATAGTTGGCTTTGTTAATCATACAAACGCCTATACTAGGCTCATTGAGTCAGGAGCTTCAGAACATACACTGATGTCATGGTAATAAGATGACCTCACCCAATGAGATATGGATAGGCAGTTTGGCTTTGTGTTTGGACCTACATGAAGCAGACAGACTGTCCTGTGTTCTGTGTAGAGTGACTCCTGCTGAGAAAGTCACTTGGTTTGTTGGGTCCCTTCATAAAAATCATTTGGAGCTCAACTGTGACTTAGTAAACACTACTACACATTGCTTCTTTTAAGGGAGAACTAAACCTTAGTTGAAGCTACTGTAGGTCCAGGACACGACTTCAGCTGCACATGCTCCTGCAGAGTATTGAATCAGCGTGAGATGGTGTCTACCAAAACCTTTTCACAGCTCACAGATATGGAAATATTGACACTTTTGGGAGTACCAGGGGTGCGGCAAATGAGGAGGCCTGGTGTTGGTTGCCCAAAGTTGGAAATTTTGGGCAACTTCGGAAAACGAAGCGCTCTGAGTGCCATCCCCCCAGCGATTTACATTCTTGGCGGCCAAGGGTGTCAGCTGTCCCTAGTCTTCAGGATGGTGACACACGCTTTAGATTCCGGGGAGATTAGTTGCCCAGCGACAAATCTCCTCTTCTTCGGGCGACTAATCTCCTTGAAAAGCCTTCCCGCCGGCTAAAATGTAAATCGCCTGTGGGAAGGCTTTTCAGGGAGATTAGTTGCCCGAAGAAGAGGAGATTTTTCATTGGGTGAGTAATCTCCCCTGAATCTAAGCGTGTGGCACTACCCTAAAGACTAGGAACACCTGACACCCATGGCCAATTACAGAACTGCAAGGGAACACTTCATCCCGGGAAGGGAAACAACTCTCCTTCCAAATAGGTAAAAAACAGCCTTTAACTGAATAAACCCTTATGGAGAATGCTCAAAGTAAAGGCAGGCAACAACTTTGCCCTCCCACATAGGATTGACAATCCTCATCTTGTAAAGTTTTGTAAAAGAAATGAACTAAAAATGAAACCTGTTGGTGGGCTACAAGAAAAGCATGATATTTAAAAGTTCTACAATGGGAAACCAAGGTATATTCCAGGGTTTAATGTGTTTAATAAACAGGAATTCTTTTTCTCAGTAGAGGAACTCATAGGTTGCTTGAAAAACCACCAGATATCAGGACTATGGTGTCCCAAGTAGTTTTGTACTAATTGCTCCGTAGAACTTGAAGGCAATTCCCAAAGAGCAAGAGAGAAAACAGAGGTTTCATTTCACAGAAAACAAAATAAACCACAGAGTTTGCAGTCTGTAGGGATCTGACCAGTCAAGCTTTCCATAAACGGGCCAGTTAACCAAAGAATTTGCAATTACCAGGGCAGCATAACAAAACTACTTGCAAAGAGTTAGGAAACTGTCCAATATGGTTCCAAAAACACAGGGAAATGGGCTAAGAGAAAGCAAGGGGATTACTTACCTACAGTATTTCTATATCGCAAAGGTTACAGGTCGTTTGTGATATAAAGAACAAGACTCTACAATATAAAATTTCATTCCTAAACTAACAAGTGTATATTTTAGTTGTAATATTGATGTGTAGGCGCCATCTCAGGTCATTTTGCCTGGTCATGTGCTTTCAGAAAGAGCCAGTGCTGCACTATGGAACTGCTTTCTGGCAGGCTGTTGTTTCTCCTACTCAATGTAACTGAATGTGACACACTTGAGCCCGAAACATGTTGTGTGGATGCATAATAAAAGCTTAATTGCAGTTATCCTGCTGTTGTGAGTGCTTCCCAAATCTACACTATAGTGATACTACAAAGGATGTTAGTGACGCAGCATCCAGGGAACCACCACTAAAACTACCATATACTGAAACAAAGGCTAATCTGGGTAACTCTACTCCATGTTTTCAGAAAGAGCCAGTGCTGCACTATGGCATTGCTTTCAGGCAGGCTATTGTTTGTCCTACTCTTTGTAACTGAATGTGTCGCAGTGGGACATGGATTTTTACTATTGAGTGCTGTTCTAATATCTACCAGGCAGCTGTTATCTTGTGTTAGGGAGCTGTTATCTGGTTACCTTCCTTTTGTTCTGCTGATGGGCTGCTGAGGGGGTGATATCAGTCCAACTTGCAGTACAACAGGAAAGAGTGACTGAAGTTTATCAGAGCACAAGTCACATGACTGGGGACACCTGGGAAACAATATGACAATATGTCTAGCCCCATATAAGATTTAAAAATTAAATATAAAAAAATCCATTTGCTCTTTTGAAAAACGGATTACAGTGCAGAAGTCTGCTGGAGCAGCACTATTAACTGATACATTTTGAAAGAAAAACATGTGACAGTATTCCTTTAAAAAAAATACCTGTCAAGGGGTCAAAGACTCGGACCGTTTTTTTTGCGAGGCCACAGGGCGTCAAACTACTAGGGGTGGCATGCTGCCCAGCTGCTTGCTTAGGAGCACTAGGGATGCGCTGCTCCCCAGTACTCCGGCTCTTGTGAGGGGGTTGTGAGCGGCGGGCGCTAGGACCACGTGGTCGGGCCACGGTCAGGCACTAGGACTGTGAGGCCTAGGGGTGCGCCAAAGTGGAAATCCAGCCCTACAGAGAATGAAGGGTTAATTTAAAACTGCAAGTAAAGTGAACATTTTTCAATTTCCCAAACAAATTGTCATGATTTGTACCCACAATGCAGCATTGCCCACCACAATTCCAGCATATTTGCCTCCGATACATCAAACCAAACTCAATGGTACATTGAGGCTAACATGTTGTAGCGGGGATTGTGTCACCCCATTAAAATTGGGCAAGAGGAAAACCATTTCGATTTTTATAAACGACGGATGGAGGGAGGGCACTTCCTTCAATAAGATAATTAACAATTCAAAATCATTTTACATGAAAAAAAGTGGTACAAAATCTCAGATAAACCATAAAGGACTAGAAAGAGAACCATTATAATAATGAAAAAATATATCGTCTTAATTCTAAGCATTCATAAATACTGTAAATGTAATCTATCTGCCAGGAAATGATTAACAGCAGAAGAGAATGGCATGCCATTCATGTACACTTCATATGTGTATAGATGCAGGTATGGAACCTGTTATCCAAAATGTTCGGGATCTGGGGTTTTCCAGATAACAGATCTTGCTGTAATTTGAATCTTCATACCTTACGTCTACTACATAATCATGTAGATATTAAATAAACCCAATAGGCTGGTTTTGCTTCCAATAAGGATTAATTATATCTTAGTTGGGATCAAGTACCAGCCACTGTTTTATTATTACAGAGAAAAAGGAAATCATTTTTAAAAATTTGCATTATTTGGATAAAATGGAGTCTGGGAGACAACCTTTCCGTAATTCAAAGCTTTCTGGATAACGGGCTTCCAGATAACAGATTCCTTACCTGTATATCTAAATGCAGTGTCCCTTTAAAGAAATGATTCCGAGCGCTAGCAAACCCACAGGGCTTGAAAACAACAGCTTGAAAACAACAGCGAGATTAAATTCCAGAGCATTTACGAATGAAATTGGCAGGAGGATTATAAATTGCTTACTGATATGGTTGTTTGATCAGAATCAGTCTGGGTAATATGATACTAATCACCTGTGAATGTATGACATTCTGCATTTCAAATAGGAGGCTTTAATTAGAAGGAATTCTGTTTATTGAACGAGGACTAAGGGCTATGCAGTGGAGACAGCAGATAGGATATGAGTCACCCAATAAGCAGACAGAAAAACCAAAACAAACATTTGATCCATATGCAGATGCTGAAAGGACGATTCTATACTCCAAAGCTAGGGGGCACATAATCATCTAGGTTGGCTCCATCATCTTTTTTCAGAGCACAGATAGTTTGGGACTGCTACAGACAAGGATGGGGGGGAAGCTGGAAGCTCTAGCTCAGGGGTCCCCAACTTTTTTTACCCATCAGCAACATTCAGATGTGAAAGGAGTCGGAGAGCAACACAATCATGAAAAATGTTTCTAGGTGGTGCAAAATAAGGACTTGACAGGCTATTGGGTAGCCCCAATGAGAACTGTCAGCCTACAGGAGGCTTTGGTTGGCAGTACACCTGATTTGAATGAAACCAAAGCTTGTCTCCAAGCCAGGAATTAAAAAATAAGCACCTGCTTGGAGGCAGGTCCGGACTGAGAATTAAAATAGGCCCTGGCATTTCAGGTACCAAGAGGCCCAATCAGCCCACAGAGAGGCCCAAACATCCCCCACCAGTCCACTAAATGATGACTTTCTATGGGACCTTACAGCAGCCCCTCTGGCATTAGCCAGAACCCACAGATTGCCAGTCTGGGCCTGCTTGGAGGCCACTGGGAGCAACATGTTGCTCACAAGCCACTGGTTGGGGATTACTGGTCTAGCTAAAAGCTAAGTATGGTGGCATATCACACATCAATTGGATGCCTGGCACTGGCCATACAGAAACAAAGAAGAACCATCCAGTTCTATAATTGATGTCTTAACTTGTATTGATTCTCCTGGCTTTGACTTTACAGCTGTTATATGGAGACATTAGAATTACATTTTGGTGACTTTCATCCCATATGAAAACATTGTACCTTGCCGATACCTAATAATTTGGGGGGGGGGGGGATATTTTGACTCAGAGCTTAGATGAACCATAGTGCTAAAAACATGATACACGTCCAGCAAACTCCATGTTATAACGTTCCAACAACTTATTCTTTAATGAACGTATTTCCATTAGGGAAGCAGTTGAGGAAATAAGCCAAGCTGCAGCTGAAACTTGTCCTTGGAAAAATAAGTTTGTTTCGTTTTTGTTCCTCGGCTGTTATCAATGTTTCGATGAGTTGTCTGAATGCTAGTGTGTCAAAAGGCAGTGCTGTGGACTTCAACAAAGAACATCCAAAGAACGACCCCTAGGAACAGACAGAGAGCAATATCAGGCATAGGCTTGATCATCTACCCTACTATAATGAAAGGGTTTGCTGTACTTCATAAATGAACAGATACTCTCAAGTCATTCAGAAGTCCTACATGATAGAACTGAAATGTTGTGCATAGTATATGTATTTACATGCTGAGAATATTGAACTTACAGAGATACAGGGAACAGTATATTTCTGCTAAGACAATGTAGGGAGTTCTCCTTGTTATAAAGAGCCCCATGATGGTTGTGTCCTCATTGGCCTCATACAATGCCTGCTGGACTACAAGGACATCAGGTTGCTTTGGAGGTGGTTGTGGAGGCTCAGATTCAGCATCCAGAGGGAACTGATGTCAAGTTTTCTCAGTCTTAGCAGAAAGTTCTGTTTCCTATATCTCTCAGTTATATATCAGTTTTACATTCTCACCATGTAAATACATGCACTATGCACATAGTTTCAGTTCAATCTGAATGTCTAGAAAATCTGTTCATTTATGAAAAAATGTGGACTATTGCAATGCAAGTAGGGTAGATGATCAAGCATGTGCCTGCCATTGCTTAGGGAGATTACTTGTTATAAAGAGCTCCATGATTGTCGTGTCCTCCGTGGCCTCATACAATGCCTACTGGACTGCAAGGACATCAGGTTTTTTTTGGAGGTGGTAGTGGAGGCTACTGAAGTCAAGGGTCTTTGTTCTACCTCTTCATTGCATCCTGTCCACCCTTCCATCTGGGGTGTATTTAGTAGGCTTCTTACAGCTTGGTCGTTAGAATGCTTGCCAAGGGGAACCTAGGCTGTGGTCGAAAGATGGAGTATTTAGACTGGTAAAGATGGCTCTTCAGCAAACCCTGCCATTATATATACAGGTATACATCTTTTTTTCATTGTTAGAGAGATCTCTTTTGAGGGTGCCCTTACATGGGCCTGTCAACTCTGTTTATTAAATAATGAGCCCATAGGTCCATGTATAGGCACTCTCTGATTAAAATCTGATCGAGGTCATTCCAAAATCAATTGTGAAGACTGGAAGAGTCCACCAGCCCATGACTGCAATAATTCAACAGGACCCCTGTGTTATCCGGTCACTGGTCAAATACCTAAAAAAAAAAACAGATTCATAGCTCCTTATTTGGCAACCTTACCCCTGTTTAGATTTTGTATTGTATGCCCAGTTTTAGTTAATATGACATGAAGGAAAGTAGGACATGCCTAATGGAGTTATGCAATGGTATAATAAAATCATACAGATGTAACCACTGATGTCCCATTGACAATTCAGTTTATCTTGGAGCATCTCACACTAGTTACATCTAGAAATGCAATTTAGTTCATGGCTCCCCTGGGGCAGATGAAATTTAACTTTAGGATAACACTATCTTCATCTGTTTATTCATCCTCTGGAGTAGTGACAGTAATTGAACTTCTTCATAGTTCTTCAATACTATGGAATGCTCCAAATGCCACATTGGTCAGTTAATTGGCGGCCATGTGCACAGTATTACCCAATAAACCAGTTTTGCATGATAAACATAGCCAAGCTCAGCTCCAGGGTAAGACTCTCCACAATACCAAAGAAATCCTAGTAGGCTCCAGTCTAATTCTTCCATTATGACCACATTTATTTCTGTTTGCCCCCATTCTTCTACAGCCAGTAGGCACTGAGCACAGCCACCACCTATTAATATTGTGCCCTAAGCGTCATGTACTCCAGTACAGGTCCCTCAGTCTGACACTGCTTAGCACCCTTGAATAACACGAGGTACATGTTTTTTTCGTAGTACAGAATGGCTTGAACTAATTGGTCATATGGTCAGGTTTATGATTTAAGGAACAGAATAAAAATTCAGGGTCGGACTGCAGTGTTCAAGGCCCATCAGGGCTGCCACCTCATGGGTGCCCATACCCCTCAGGGACCCCACCCCAGTTGTGAGATCCTCCAGAACCCAGTTTCTGGCAGGGAGTGGATCTGGGTTGGCGGGGCCCATGAGGACCAAGGTCCGCTGGGTTTTTTCCCAATGGCCCAATCTTATCCTGCAAAAATGAATGCATGTCTTTGCAAAGGTTTGTTGCATTCCATATGCTAAAGAATAATATGTGATACGTTAACTCTAAAGGTGGCCATACACTGCCAGATAAAAGCTGCTAACAGACCGAGTCGGCCCATTTGAGGGGCTTCCCTGATCGATATCTGGCCAAAAGTTGGCCAGATGACGATCGGGCAGTGCTAAAAATCCCATCGGATCACTGACCAGACCTGTTCGTTAATGCAGTCCTGCGCTTCGACTGCTGATCAGTAGTGATGGGCGAATCGGCGAAATTCGCGAAACGAAATTCGCGTCTCTTTTTTGACGCCGGCGTCCGTCTTTGACGCTGGCGTCCGTTTTTTTTTATGCTGGCACACATTCGCCGGATGCCAGTTTTGCTAATTTATTCGGCGGCGGCGAATCGCAGGAATTTGCAGCGAATTCGCGCCTGGCAAATAAATTTGCCCGTCACGACTGATCAGATAGTTGGGCCCTAAGGCCCATTATCGGATCAGCCAGATATCGCCCACTTCAAGGTAGGAAGGAAGGAAGGAGGAAGAGATCTGCTCATTTGGCGAAATCTAAAACGAGCGCATCTCTATGTGTATGGCCACCTTTACAAGGAGAAGTTTCAGCTTCCGTTTGGCTTCTTTCTTCATTTGCTTTTGTTTCCATCTAAGAATAAATATGTTTGTAGCACTGTGGTTCACCTAAGATGTGAGTCAAACAGCAGTTCTGAAAACGTCTTTGAAAATCTAATATTTAATGAGAAGTGTGTTTTTAATAAGATATATACGCATATAATTATGTTTCTCATATTAATTAAAGAAGAAACACAGTACCACTGTACTATTCAGACTGTTCTGATTCTAGGCTTCTTTAAAGGAGAACTAAGCTCTTAAGTTTGAGCTTGTCAATAGCAGCAATGATCCAGGACTTCAAACTTGTCACAGGGGGTCACCATCTTGGAAAGAAAGAGGCTGCTCTGATGTTCTTCCGCTTAGGAAAAAAAATTATAAACCTTTCTCAAATTTTTTCTAAGCAGAAGAACATCAGAGCAGCCTCTTTCTTTCTCCTGACAACTTCCTTGACTACTTGGTGGTCAGACTGGTCAGAAAATGACCATCAGGTGGCGCTGGTGTAACAAAATTCAATCATTTTAACAGTACATACATCCTTCAAAATCTTGGAATTAAAAAAAAATAAATGATGATTGTACATTGCAAAAGGGCTTAGAATAGCCCCCTCATCAAATTTACAGTCATTTGTTTTTAAGGTTTACTTATCCTTAACCACAAGGTTACAGAAATTGTAAAAACAGTCCAATACCAAGAACAACACATAAGCGCCAACTGAAATCTCTATCTAACTGACCTTCAGTCTGGCTTCCCAGGAGTATCAAGTCTAAGATAACAAATAGACATTCTCCCCAAATCTCATCCGAACTGGTCTTTAAAAATAGGTTCTCATGGTTGTCCATTGGTCTTCAAAAAATATTCTGGCCTCCTCCTGATTTTAAGGATCAGGCATTTCTATGAAGGGGAATTGGCCAGTCCATTTTCACCCTCCACATGATACGGTAAATATGTACAGAAAAATTGCAACATTCTGCTTATCTGTAAGCCAAAACAGTCACAACAAAGGGGTGAAGAGAGAGGGTGTTTATACAGAGCTCATTATCTCTAGTTAAACAATGGGGTGTTAGTAAGTATGAAAGCAAAACAATTCTCTGTTGATGCTTTATTATTGAAAAAACACTTTTTTTTAAATAATAAAATGTACTTTTTCAACATAGGTTCCATTTAGTTTGCTCTTACTGAAAAAAAATGGTGTATATAGGTGTGAATGGAAAACTTAAAATGCAAGCAGTGGACACATTAATTAGTGTGGCTTTTAGGTGGTAGATCTCCCTCTGTACAACTGATATGGAATAACATTACATAAGAACACAGTTACTGTTGCACGTACTGCCTCTGCGAAACCCTCTAACAGTTAATAAATTCAGGAGAATCTGTTTGATCCTCCCATTCAGTGGACAAAAGTTCATGGCTTTTAACCTGCTGTGTTCTATTAGTGGTAATGGGGTTAATAACCATGTTTTTGCTCTTTTACAAGTGTCATTGACACTGTGGGGCGTTCAGTACGTGCAGGGGGGAGGAAAAAGATCATCCCTGCCTCATACCTGCTCTCTCAATCATTGTGCCTTGTATCTCTTTAGACTTTTTTTTTTATCCATCCTTTTTTTTTGCGGAAAAGATAAGGCTCTGCATGTGTCCTTCGTGAGACCTGAACTTACCGTGGTATCTTTCTCAGCAGAGAAACGGAGAACCACGAAGCGGAGGAGGTGAAATCCGACATTAAAGGGATACTGTCATGGGGAAAAAAATTGTTTTCAAAATGAATCAGTTAATAGTGCTACTCCAGCAGAATTCTGCACTGAAATCCATTTCTCAAAAGAGCAAACAGATTTTTTTATATTCAATTTTGAAATCTGACATGGGGCTAGACATGTTGTCAATTTACCAGCTGCCCCAAGTCATGTGACTTGTGCTGTGATAAACTTCAATCACTCTTTACTGCTGTACTGCAAGTTGGAGTGATATCTACCCCTCCCTTTTCCCCCCAGCAGCCCATCAGCAGATGAGGATCCCTTTAAAGGGGTTATTTATTAAACTCTGAATCTGATTAATTAATTAAAAAAAATTGACCAAACTAGATTTTACGATGTCCCCTTATTTATCATTTTCAAACCACCAAAAAATTTGACCAAACTAGAATTCATGATTTACCCTTATTTATCATTTAAAAAAGCCACTAAAAAATTGTAACAACAAAAAAACACAACTTTTTTTCAGACTGGCGTGCGAAAAATCTGAATTGCTCGGATTTGATGCCTGAAATGTCCGAATTTTTTGTGAAATCTGCGTAAAAGACAGAAATGTTCAGATTATCGTACAAAACAATAATATCTTCAAATTGCAAATAGGACTCTGCCATTGACTTCTACAGGATCTCGAGAGGTTGAAGATGTAGTATTTTTGGATTTTGACTTTTTGCAGTGTTGGGGTATATATAATTAATCTCAAAAAATTTAGGGTTTTTTTTCTACTAAAGATTCAGATTGAAAATCAGACATTAAGGGGGTTATTTACTAAACTCTAAATCTGATTAATTAATTAAAAAATTCAACCAAACTAGAATTCACGATTTACCATTATTTATCATTTTAAAACCACAAAAAAATCAGATGGAAAAAAAAAACACAACTTTTTCGGATTGTTGCACGAAAAATCAAAATTTTTCGGATTTGATGCCTGAAATATCCGAATTTTCGGTGAAATCAGCAGAAAAGCCAGAAAAGTTCAGATTATCGTACGAAACAATAATAGCTTCAACTTGCAACTATGGCATCTGTCATTGACTTCTACAGGACCTCAACAAGTTGAAGATGGAGCATGTTTGGATTCTGACTTTTTGCAGCGTCGGGTTATAATAAATCTCAAAAGTTTGAGTTTTTTTCTCTACTAAAAATTCTGATTTTATAGTAAAATAAACTGTAATGTTTTCAATTTTTAGCATTCAGACTTTAAAGGGATACTGTCATGGGAAAAAATTTTTTTTCAAAATGAATCAGTTAATAGTGCTGCTCCAGCAGAATTCTGCATTGAAATCCATTTCTTAAAAGAACAAACAGATTTTTTTATATTCAATTTTGAAATCTGACATGGAGCTAGACATATTGTCAATTTCCCAGCTACCCCAAGTCATGTGACTTGTGCTCTGATAAACTTCAATCACTCTTTACTGCTGTACTGCAAGTAAAAGAGTGATATGACCCCCCTCCCTTTTCCCCCCAGCAACCAAATAAAAGAACAATGGCAAGGTAACCAGATAGCAGCTCCCTAACACAAGATAACAGCTGCCTGGTAGATCTGAGAACAACTCTCAATAGTAAAAACCCATGTCCCACTGAGACTCCTTCAGTTACATTGAGAAGGAAAAACAGAAGCCTGCCAGAAAGCATTTCTCTCCTAAAGTGCAGGCACAAGTCACATGAGTGGGGGCAGCTGGGAATTGACAAAATGTCTAGCCCCATGGCAGATTTCAAAATTGAATATAAAAAAATCTGTTTGCTCTTTTGAGAAATGGATTTCAGTGCAGAATTCTGCTGGAGTAGCACTTTTAACTGATGCACTTTGAAAAAAAACATGTTTTCCGATGACAGGATCCCTTTAATAAATAACCCCTTCATTGTAATTAATTTTACAGCACTAGTTTTATCAAAACGAACTACTGAATGGTTTAAAAAATCTGCGCCTGTTATTAAATGAGGAAATACTTTCCAATGCTCTGCAGAAAGGGTTCTTATTCATGGTGGGTGCAGGTAAAATGAATGCAGAAAAGACTTTGCACATGGTTATTGTCCTGGGCTCCCAACCTCATGCTTTCCTTATTGCACTCTGTCTCTATAAACCACGGGTTCCCAATGTAGTATCCAGGCTGAAGGGCAATTAGCTGTTCTACATGTTCCTGGAAGCTCAGGCTGAAGGCCAACTAAGGTGAAGTTGAGTAAAGTGGATGGATGTGTATTTTCTCAGAATGACAGATACAGCTTTGTTTTTATTATACCAGTGACTGTGCCAGGAGGTAAAAGGGACCCTGATCAGACGTGGGACAACAACTTTTTTGGCACTTTACAAGGCACATAGCAGAGCTCTAGCAAACGTCATGCAGAATGTGATGGGTGTTGATCCATAGACATTATGAAGTTACATAACTCTCTATGTGGCTACCAGCGCCCCCATAATTTTTTTTTAAAAAAACATTGGTCAGGGCCCCCCTGCAGGTTAAAAAAAAAAAAGCATTGTCAACAGGGCCCCCCATAAATATTTTTTAAAAAAATATTGGTGGTCAGGGGTTTAATAAAATAAGAAAAAAAACATTGGTGTTCAGTGGAACTTACCTTAGGCTCCTTTCTTAGCTGTGGGTCTTTTTGCGGCTTCAGGGCTTCAACTTCTGTTCTTTTTGTGACTTCAGGTCTTTTCGCGTCTTCGCGCTTTGGGACTTCAGATCTCTGGGACATCGGATCTTCATCGGTTCGCAGGACTTCGGTTGCCTGGATAATTCAAAAAGTGCAGCACAGCCGGAACCCCTTTAGGCCTAGGCCTGGTACAGATGTACGACCTGATGGAGGCCCTGTATATAAATATATCAGTTGTTATTGGAGTTAAATGATGCATCTACAGTCATTTTGAAAGAAATATTTGAAAAGCTGTTACCCAATTTCAAGTGTGTCTTTGGTCTCCTCTTTCTAATCAGAATTCTTCCGCAAACATTTTCTGTATGCCTGCCTTGGAAAGCTTTCCAAAACCCTAACGTTGCCGCGAGGATACCATTTCCAAACACGAGGCCATCGGAGTGCCATGAATTCCAGTTAGAATGATGCCAAATATGTGTTGTTTAGGAAAGTGCGGTACTTCCAGACTGATTGTTTTTTTTAGCCCAATGGTTCTACTGTTATTGTGCAATGGTAGAGCCTTTCTGCGTTGTTATAGCCCATTAGAAAAGAGTATATCCACTAGGCTTAAAATAAATACCGTATATACTCGTGTATAGGCCGACCCGTGTATAAGCCGAGGTACCTAATTTTACCTACAAAAACTGGGAAAACTTATTGACTCGCGTATAAGCCTAGGGTGAGAAATAAAGCTAAAGACTCTCTGCGTCTCACTTCTGTGTGCTGTGCTCACTGAAACAACACTTCAGTGACAGCTCTCAGAGTCACGTGACTCCCCTCCCCCTCCTCACCTGCAGGTCCTGTACAGAGATCTCCATGTTGGTGAGGTACAGGTAAGGGACTCCACTGCCGGCTCCCTTAAGTATGCTTAAGTATGCTTAAAGCGATTCTGACACGTTCGTATAAAAATCATAGGAACGTGTCAGTATGAAGAAAATGCTGCACATATTCTAATATAAAATACAAAATATTTCTGCAATATTATGCTGCACATACCGGTAAAATATTTCCTGCAAAGGTCCCCCCCCGCAAATCCGCCCCCAGCCTTGCGCACCTTTCTCAGCCGAATCGGTTCCTGCACTGACTGATCTTCCGGGTTGCTTCACTGACGCAGGGCTGGGGGTGGCGCGATCCTTCCATTGGCCGATTACATATCACGACTGGACTTCAGCCTATGGAAGGATCGCTCCGCCCCCAGCCCTGCGTCAGTGAAGCAACCCGGAAGATCAGTCAGTGCAGGAACTGATTCGGCTGAGAAAGGTGCGCAGGGCTGGGGGCGGATTTGCGGGGGAGGGCCTTTGCAGGAAATATTTTACCGGTATGTGCAGCATTTTCTTCATACTGACACGTTCCTATGATTTTTATAGGAACGTGTCAGAATCGCTTTAAGCATACTTCCGGGGTTCTGCAGGGGTTCTGCAGGTCAGAAGCTGCCGGTCGGAAGCGCATCAGTAACTGACCCGCGTATAAGCCGAGGCAGCGTTTTTCAGCTTGTTTTGGGTGCTGAAAAACTCGGCTTATACGCGAGTATATACGGTAGTTTGATTTCTACATGAAAACCATGCTGAATAAAATAATAATAGAATAAAGTGATTTCCTTTAATGATGAAGGATTTACTGTCCAGACATTTTTTTTTTCGGTTTATTTCCTGACAGTCATGCATCTGTATCAGTTTCCTTCCTTGTCAGAAAAAGAGAAAAACAGCCGCCCTGTCAAGCTTTATGACATGGATTTAAACTGGGCATAAGTCACAAAGGCCTTTAATACTGACCCCAGCAGTGCCTGTAAGTCTGCTGCCTGTTTCCAAAATAATCCCAGCCTTTCTATTGTTTTCACCATAATGGCCTGCCGAGGTCTGAACTAAATGAAGCCAAGACAGAATGAGATAAATATTAAAGGAAATTGCCAATGTTCACACTGAAACAAGAGGGTGGATTCACTAAGCGGCGAAAATTCGCCAGTGACGGCTTCAGAGCCACCCTAACCATCGCAACACTTCACCAGGCGAAAATTCACATAATTTACTTCAATACAAAGTCGCTTCCGGGGCGCCGAACACTGGCGAATTTTCACTAGCGTTACTTCTGCAATCAAAGCAAAAATGCACTAGCGTTCAATTCTGCCTAGCGCAACTTCGTTAAAGGCCTTCGCTCAGGCTAATTAGCATACGGCGGGAAATTGTAAAGTTGAATGGACGTATATGTTGCAGCAAATACATTACATTACACAAGTCCAGGGAACCTTAATAAATAAAATAGAGTTGTTATATTGCCCTACACATGAGCCCAGTGTATAGTTTATGTTCCATATGTTAGGAAATGTAGGGGGGAAGCCGGTTACCCAAAAAAAAATGTAAGGACTTTTGCAGGCTATCACTCTGAAAAAAGGAAAAGACACCAGCATTGTTTTGGGACTTAGAAACTTTTTCCACTAAAAATATGATGTAAGTAACAGAAGATTGAGGAAGATCTATGGACTCCTCCTGGTCTGAGCAGAGTAACGTCCATTTGCCAGAGTGAAAATTAGTCTGCCGATAGAGTGAGAATGACCGCTAGCTTCTGTCTCTTTCGCTAGCGAAGTTACACCTCCGCCCGTTAGTAAATTGGCAAAGTGTCTGGAAGCGGTAACACTGGCGAATCGTCGCCAGCATTACTCACTTCGCCGTTTAGTAAATCTGCCCCAAGGAGAGAAAAGGACAAAGGAGCAGAAGAGAAAGCACTCAAAAGGGAAAACATAAGAGAGAGAGTGTGATGATTTACCATGGTGGTCTAGTGGGAGGAGGTCTGCAGGGACGTCCGCCACGCCGCCGCTCCTCTAGGCCGCAAGTAGGGGAATAGTTAGGGTGCGTGTGGTGCGCCACTTCCTTATTCATATGTGCATGCGCGCTGGGGTGTGACGTCAACGCGCAGTGGCGTGAAAATTTTAAATATTTAAAGCCAAATCACTTTACACACATTGCCCGTTATAGGAATTGTTCCTGGTGCTTTCTGAGCTTTGTGCTAACTTGTTATTCTGATTCCTGTTTTGACCTTTGCCTGATTACCGACTTTGATTCTGCTTAACCCCTCTGATTGACTTCCTGGTGTGACAATTGCCTACCTGACTACGTTCATTCTCTGCCTGCCCCGACCCGGCCTGATCTGACTACTCTATTGCTTAACGCCTTGTACTATGACCTTCTGCCCAAAGAATCTCGCTAAACAGTCGTGCCCCTCTGCTTATCCAGAACCCTCATCTTGCACCTCTCATTAAAGTCCTGGTGGCATCCAAGTAGCTGAGGGCTCCTCCCGAAGCCAAAGGCGGTCACACTAAAGGTGAAGCACGAGCCGAGACCAGGGTGCTTGGCATTTGTTCTGGTGTTGGGTGCCGACCGTTACAGAGAGGAGGAGGAGAGAAGACGTAGGCATAAGAAAATGTACATGTCCTGAAGAGAGGCAAAAAAACAGCAGAAGAGAAATATAAGTGATGGAATGCAAAGGAAAAGCAGTTTTGACAAAATGGGAAAGAAGAATAGGGAAGAGTAAAAACAATTAAACCAAAGGAAAAGATATATCTCAATTTTTCTCAATTCACTGCGCAAGATGAATCATAAATGATCTCTTACATATTATAAATATCAATTAATACACAACTGGTCCTATTTGATCATAGTAATTAAAGTGCAGTGCAATAAATTAGAAATTAATGAATTAATTAAAAGAAACAAAAACCTTTCAGTGATTCCCAATTTTCAATGAATTGGTTTTTATATCAGTAACTAGTGATTTAGTGAATATGCTTAAATAGTTTATCTCAATTTAAAGTGCAGTGCAATAAAAAATCACTTTAAATTCACAGTTGATAGTACAGGTATAGGATCCCTTATCCGGAAACCCGATATCCAGAAAGTTCCGAATTATGGAATGGCTGTCTCCCATAGACTCCATTTTATCCAAATAATCCAAATGTTTAAAAATGATTTCCTTTTTCTCTGTAATAATAAAACAGTAGCTTCTACTTGATCCCGACTACCGTATATACTCGAGTATAAGCCGTCCCGAGTATAAGCCGAGGTACCTAATTTTACCTCCAAAAACTGGGAAAGCTTATTGAGTATAAGCCGAGGGTGAGAAATGCAACAGCTTCTGGTAAGTTTCAATCAAAAAATTGAGGGTTTCTGCTCCCATCGGAGGTGCCGGCGTCTCGTTTTTGGATGCCGGCGACCATTCTTGGACGCCGGTGAATATTCTTGGTGACTATTCTTGGACGCCGGCGACTATTCTTGGACGCCGGCGACTATTCTTAGACGCCGGCGACCGTTTTTGCGCTTGACCCGAGTAAAAGCTGAGGTAGAGTTTTTCAGCATATTTTGGGGGCTGAAAAACTCGGCTTATACTCGAGTATATGCGGTAAGATATAATTAATCCTTATTGGAAGCAGAACCAGCCTATTGGGTTTATTTCATGTTTAAATGAATTTCTAGTAGACTTAAGGCATGAAGACCCATATTACGGAAAGATCCATTATCCAGAAAACACCAGGTCCCAAACATTCTGGATAACAGGTCCCATACCAGTATTAAAAAAGAGAATTAATTTGCAGCCGGTAAAATTGATCAAGAATGTATTGTATAAACCGACTGCTCACATTGCATGAATTATTAGGTAGGAAAATGAAATGAGGAGAGGAGGAGTTGTCCCGAGTTCTACTACCGGATTATTTGCTTTCCCTGGGACACCACAAAGCTTGGAGAAGACAGGGTAAGCGGGACTGTGGTCTTGTTGTTTACTTGCCCTGTACTGTTGGAGAAAACTGGCTAAACCTCAAAAACCACAAATCCTCAGGTCCTTAGAAATTTAGCAAGAAAAGAAAAGGTTCAATGTGAAGGAAGCAGTTCCATACACCATTCCACACGTTTGGTTCCGGGTTAAAAATTCTAAATTTCGCTTAAAAATGACCTTTCGTCTTTTTCCATATTTTTCAAGTTGAAACTAAAAAAAGAGGAGAGCGAATGTTTTTTCCCCTCTTTTTTACCGTTTAGTTTCAACCTGAATAATGCGAATAAAGATGGAAGTTCATTTTTAAACGAATTTTTGAATTTTTCAGGATAATCAATCACAAAGTTGAAGTTATTCCAACAAGTCCCTAAACACACTTTTATGCAGAGGGACAAGTACAATATTCTGGAATGGCCGTCACCGTCCCCCGACTTGAATATCATGGAAAATCTATGGGATAATTTGAAGCAGACTGTCCATGCTCAGCAGCCATCACATTTAACTGAACTGGAGAGATTTTGTATGGACGAAGGGTCAAAAATAGCCACATCCAGAATCCAGACACTCATCAAAGGCTATAGGAGGCGTCTAGAGGCTGTTACTTTTGCAAAAGGAGCTCAACTAAGTAATGATGTAATATCTCAGTTGGGGTGCCCACATTTATGCACCTGTCTAA
The DNA here is from genome assembly GCA_038501925.1 of Xenopus petersii. Lineage (NCBI taxonomy): Eukaryota > Metazoa > Chordata > Amphibia > Anura > Pipidae > Xenopus > Xenopus petersii. Next base: position 7,608,955 of record CM076679.1, read on the forward strand.
TTTTGATGCATATTTTCTGTTAATCCGATAAACGTTATGTCACTGCTGAAAAACAACTGTTTCCATAAGACATGTTATATATTAAAAGGAAGTTGCTACTTTGAAGGCTCAACCAATGATAAACAAAACGAGTTAAGAGGGGTTCCCAAACTTTTTCATATAGAAGAAGATTATATGGTAATCTTATTCTCCCACCATTTCCATGATGGATGATTGTTTAAATGAATCAATCAATCAAATCTTTGCAAAGTCCTAGATATAATTTTTCTAATTCAAAACCGCTGCTCAACTTACTGCTCACTTCTTTATGAAAAGTGAATATCTGTCTCTCGTGAGGCTATAGGGACGGTGGAAATCAGGTCCTGTGTTTTCTAGGGGGGCCACTTGGGCCCTGACTGATAAGTGGTTTCATACAAGTAGTGATGGGCGAATTTGCGCGATTCGCCGCCAGCGAATAAATTAGAAAATTCATGGGAAAAATTTGCCGGCGTCAAAAACGGGCACCGGCGTCAAAAACGGGCGCGGCATCACGAATTTTCCGTCGTTTTACGAATTTCGCAAATTTTTCGGCGAAACGACGCAAATTCGCCCATCACTAATTACAAGAAATATTTGATTGCCAAAGTTTAGGGGGGACCTAAAGTCATTTTGCTGTGGGTCCAGTAACTTCTGGTTGCACCTAAATTAAAGATATTGACAGGTGCCTACTACAGATGTCAAACTAAAATTAAGTATACTTTAAAGGCTGAGATTCCCATGATTCAAAAATAAATTGCATCATCAAAAAAAAGATAAAAAGATAAAAGCTGCAGACTTGATCCATCCAGATCTCTAGTCCCAGGGAAACTGCTGCCATGAGGTGAGCTGAGAACTTTATGAGCACTTTGGTGCCCTGTGCACCACCTATGTGTGCCCCCCTATCTGCTCAGATGCTTAAAGGAGAACTAAAGCTTAACTAAAGAAGTAACTAGAAATGTTGTACATTATGTTTTAGGCTTCTGTACCAACCCAAGGCAACCACAGCTCTTTAGCAGTAAAGATCTGCTATGTGTCTCCAAAGATGCCCCAGTAGCTCCCCATTTTCTTTTCTGCTGATCCACTGCACATGCTCTGTGCTGCTGTCACTTACGGAACCAATAACTTTAAACAATATTGTTGATATGTCCATGACCAGGTCAAGATGAGCAGCACTGCTATTTTTTTTGCATTAGCTAGAAAAAAATCATCAAGATTATCAATTATTATTGTGTATGTACCTGTAACAGGACAAGCAGTTTGAACGTTTTTAACTGGAACTGGGCAGAGAAGAGACCTCATGGGAATACTGAGCAAAGTTCAATTTCTTACTCTTTATTCATCATTCAAAAAAGGGCAGATGAATCCTGCTTAGAAATAGGGTTCATGTTCCATGTTTGTAGATGGTACATTCAATGGAGAGTTCTCCAAACGCACAGAGCAGCATTGTGATGTTGTATGAAGAATTCCAATTTTGGCTTTGCCCTGGATCATAACCAACAACTTGCCCTTTAAGGCTAGCTGAAATGGACCGTGGTCGATGAAACCTTTTAACATTCATGTAAAATAAACTTTATTGCTTGACTATGGAACTGATACATTTCCAACATAAAGAGAAATAAACATTGGCTTCAGATGCATCTATATCATTTTGAAAGGAACCCCTGTATTACTATATTTTTATGAAGCTATATTTTTCCATGTCAACACAAACTCACTGTGAGAGGACCTTTTACTTGTAGGTGAATTGTCAGGTTCACTGGAAGAAAACTATGTTTTTGGAATAGGCCGGGTTGGAACTTTCCATAAGTCCATCTACTTGTGACTAGAAAAAACAGCATCTGGACCAGTAAAATATTGTGCTCATTTAGGCATCCGCTAGATATTCACATTAACTTATTTGTCTAAGTGATATGTTTCCAGATCTGGATTGTCTAGAAATTGAGCCTGTTGGTCTGGAGTAACATGAACAGCTGGGGTACAGGGACAGGGTGGGACTGGGCCAACGGGACACCGGGAAAAAACCTGGTGGGCCCCGCCGGCCCAGATCCATGATTTTCATGCTCCTTCCTGCCGCGACCATGGTAAAACATAGTTTGCGCCTGCGTAGAAGCATGGGACTCTATGCCACCGTTAACTTACTAGGATAATGGCCTTTTTATTAGTTTTAGTTAATGTCCCATCTGTACTACTGGTGCACAGTGTATCGTGCATTTATACTAGTGATGAGCGAATCTTTCACGAAGTGGAGAAAAAATGGATACAAATTCACTAAAAGCATTGGCCTCAATGGGCTTCAACATTTTTTTCCATGCAACAAATTTTTCCGCTTGTGACCATTTTTTTCTCACTCCAGATGCACTAAAGTCAATGGCCGTTTTTACGTATGGCGACTTTTTTGTCATGGCAAAAATTTTCACGGCAGATTTTTGCTGCAGTTTAGCCAAAGAATTTGCAGACGGCAAAATGCTGAATTTGATGCCAATCCATGCCTGGCGAAAATAATCCCTCATCACTAATTTATACATCCGATATACTGTGGCCATTGCATATGACCTGTTGGGACTCTATCAAACCTTTGCTGGAACTACTTGAACACTGATGGAATAGTGTAAGGAATCCTTACTCTGGTGGTCTAGTGGTGGTGCGGCAAGCGTCCCTGCCACACCACCACTAGACCACCAGGGTAAGGATTCCACCACACTGTCCTCCTTCCCTGCCAGCTTCCTAATGCGTGCCGCGCGCGCACTTCCGGTTTATATAGGCGCATGCGCGCTGGCGTGATGACGTCAGCGCGCAATGTTGCAAAATTCAAATGGATTTAAAGAGACATTTTCTTTTATGCATTGCCCGTGATAGGATTTGTTCCTGGTGCTATTAGCTGTTGCTATTCTGTTTGAATCTGATCCTGCTTATCTGTTTTGACCTTTGCCTGCCTGTTTGACTACTCTGATCTCTGGAACCTGACCCTTGCCTGAAACTGACCTTGACTCTGCTTAACCCTCCTGTTTGACGTTCTGGTTTGACCTCTGCCTGTTATTTTACTCTGATTCTGCCTCAGCCCATCTGATTGATTACCTGGTTTGACCCCTGCCTGCCTGACGACTCTAGCTATCTGCCTGCCTCGACCCGGCCTGTCTGACCACGAATCTGTCTTACGTTATTGTACCACGACCTTCAGCCTATCTGACTTTAACAACAGTCGTGCCCCTTTGCTTGCCAGAACTCCTCGCCTTGCTCCTCTCGAAAAGTCCAGGTGGCATCTGAGTACGCTGAGGGCTCCTCCCGAAGCCAAAGGCGGTCACACTACTGGTGAAGCCGAGCCGAGACCAGGGAGCTTGGCATTAGTTCTGGTTTAGGGTGCCGAACATGACAAATAGTTACTGCTAGAAAACTAGGCTCTGCATCTGTACAACTGGGGTTTTCTAATTTGGAGGTGAGATCTCCGGAGTAAAATTTGTACCAAGGTCCATAAGTCTCAATTTATGGAACTGAGCCATGGAATCCTTAGACTGCTCATATGAAGATCCATCCACTTAAATTCATATGTTGGTTAGAAACAAGGTGGAAGTATATTAACAGGAAGCAACAGGCTGCATCTCCATCAATGAATGAAAACTTCACGTTTCACTTCGCTCAGTATAAAGCAGGCATCAAATCATGACAGTAGGCTAAAAGCATTGAAACAAACACAATCTACTGTTTAGTTGCTATAGTCTATACAGGGTCCCCAACCTTTTTTTACCCGTGAGCCACATTCAAATGTAAAAAGAGTTGGGGAGCAACACAAGCATGAAAAAGTCCCTCTGGGTGCCAAATACGGGCTATAATTGGCTATTTGGTGGCCCCTATGTGGACAGGTAGCCCACAAGAGGCTCTTCTTGGCACTACACTTAGTTTTTATGCAATTAAAACCTGCTTCCAAGCCTGGAATTCAAAAATAAGCAGCTGCTTTAAGGACACAGAGAGCAACATCCAAGGGGTTGGTAAACAACATGTTGGGGATCACTGGTCTATAGCTACCCATCAGTAGAACTGGAGAATACTTTCACCTGTTAATCTACTGCTCATTAATATACAATAAGATATTTCCCTGATATGACCACCAACAGCGATACCGGGTGAAACGATCAGATTATATTGAAGGAAATGGGTGCCGGCGGGACAAGGACCCCATGAACTAACCGATACCTCGATCACGTAGAAAAATTAAACCTCCCCGAACGATATCTGCCCGATTTTTGTCCAGAGATTGATCGGCGAGACCCATCAGATCACAGGCAGATAAGAAGCCGTATCGGTCTAAAGGACCAATATTGTCAGCTTTGTTTTTTGTAACTTAGATTTTTATTGGATAAGTTCAAGGTTACATCAAGTGCATAATAATATTGCTTTTGTAATGGGCACAAGCAAAGTTTACATTGGTGTCATTAATTGTCCGGGTTGCCAGTCGCGGGTTGGGTTTAACAAACTGGTTCCGCGACGGACTGGTGCACATTTTAAAATTTTATTATAAGCATTTTATTATGTTGCGTGTGTTTATTACAAAGTTTCATGTTACTTAGCTCATTCCCTTATAGCACAGAGCGTAATGAAGCTCACAGTAAGTGTGTTATTCCTTTCTGCCGGGTGCACAGTGATCTAAGCTAGTTAGCATTTCTTATTTTGCTATTAAGTGCTTTAGAAAACAATGGAATTGTCCCCGCGAACACTGTCCAGCATTTATTTGATTCCGTTATTCAAACAAAGAAAGGCAAACATGCTAAGATCCAGACTGAAATTGGGCAATTTATATAAAGGGTTTCTTGGAAAAACAGATTTCACTTGGATAAACATTACCAAACGCATTCTCTCCATAAGATGACTAATGGCAGAGAATAGGGGCGGCGTATCATTAGCCGACAGAAGCGGCGTCAGTTATATAGGGCCGTGGCCTTTCCCTCTTTAAGTGTTTCCCCCCGGTTTTGTTATCTAAAATTTTATTTTTTATTTTTTAAACTTGATTGTGCTTTATTTTCAAAAATGACCTAATTTCCTCTGCCGAAATGATGTTAAAAATAGGCACTGCCCTTGCTAAAGAAAACCTCCGGTGATGGCGGGTAGAGTGTATAGCACAGATCAGCGAAGCTGGGAATCCTCTAGAAAGACAGAGCAAGTCTGGGCATGTCCTGAAACACATTTCTTTAATTCATCACTGCTCGACTTGCATTTTTATTTTTAGCAGCCGACAGAAGATGACTTAAAGGTTCGGGCCCAGTTTTGTTGCATTTAACCCTGTTGAACGCCACTTTCCTTGGAAGGGAGCCGGTTATAAATAGAAATGAACTGTCAGGCCACTTCCTTCCCAAGAAACAATTAGCCATTGTATAAAAGACATTACATTTGACCTGACGATAGAAAATTAAAAAAATAAATACATTAACTTACTATAAACATATGGCTGATGCCACGATCACCATTATTTATAGGCTTTTCATTTAATGTTTTGGCCACTTCTGTCTTTTCCTCGTCAGTGGGTCTCATTTACTGATAACAGGCACAGTTGCTAGGGTTCAGAATGGGGTTTAAATATCCCATAACCTTTTCTCTGTAATAATAAGACTTTGTGATTGATATTAACTAAAGTTGGCCATACATGGTCTAAAACCTGATTGGCAGCTTATTGGCTAGTGTATGGGCCATTTGTGACGATATACCTTTAAGGTATACGGCTAAAAATCAGGTAGCTATTGGACAGGTTTGAAATTCACTTTGATCTAGGACATAATTGGTACGTGGATGCAGTTCTCTCCTGATAGGTCTGAAGTAGCCCCAGAGTGTGAAGCAACAGGATAATGTTTTGGGCAGTCAAGCCATCATTCATCAGATAATTGTAACCCTAATTTGGTTACTGTCTCTTTAAATAGCAATTAACCCTTGGCAATCCAGGACCCTGAGTCCCTTTTGCGTATGAAAAGTAGTGGGAACTGGGATTTACAGCGCTGTGCCTCCACCCAGGGAACACTGAGGAGCACAACTCCACTAGGATAAATAAAACACACAAGTTTGCAAAAGAAACCAATATAACTTTATGTAAAACTGTAATGAAAGAACTTAGGCAGTATCTAATACACAATGCACTCCTGCACTGGGGACATGTGGGACTTATAGGTACCTGACTGTTTCTCCAACACAGTCCTTTTTATTATCAAAGTAATCCTCTGGAAAGGGTTAATAACCACATAGTTCAGTTCAAATCGAATGTCCCTTCCCCAGAGCTCTTATAACCCAGGTAGCACTACCTTTCCCAAAAGTACCTCTCCCTTTTGAACTTAGAAGCCATTTACACATAGCAGGTAAATGCACAAGACCTGTCTTCAAATTGGGGCCCCACACTCCTTGCCAGTATCCAGTATCCTTGGGTGTCTCACTCACCGGGGTACTCAGAGGCAGTCACACTAGAGATTACAGGCAGCTCTGCAGCAGGATCAATCTTACCAGTGGCACCTTTTTTCTCCTGAGTCTCTAGCAGCTTAGCAGGGAACGGGATTGGCTCCCTATGTACTTCTAGAGATGCAGCAGCTTCTTTACACTGGACGGTCTCATACAAACTGGTTCTGGCTGGATGTTGCAGCATACAACCCCTGTTAAGCTTTGTTGTAGACCCTGTATAAATGGCTCCAAAGTAAGGCACTCCCTCTCTCCCAAGGATGCACTGGGGAGCCCAACCAATTGTATGGCTCTTCAGCCTGTAGCTGGACTTGATTTGAATAAGAGACTGGAATATGAATAGGAGAGGCCTGAACAGAAAGATGAGTAATAAAAAGTAGCAATATTTGTAGCCTCACAGAGCATTTGTTTTTTAGATGGGGTCGGTGACCCCTATATGAAGGCTGGAAAGAGATGAAAAATTGCAATTGAAAATTTGTGTAGAATTAGCCATTATATAACATAAATAAATATTAAGTTAACTGTTTTAATGTATCATTGCTTGCCATTGCAGTTGTGAACTAATAAGTATTTTAGAGCTCCCATTGTTATGGGCTATTTCCAATTTTGAGAGCTTTGCCCCCCTTCCACAGAACTACAAAACCCTCAGACAACATCACCATTCCCTGTGTCTTATATAATATCCAGTTCTTATTGCTAGTGATGGGCAAATTTGCGCCGTTTCACCAGAAAATTCACAAATTTTCCATTTTTGACGCCGGTGGCCATTTTTGACGCCGGTGCCGTTTTTCGGGTGAATTTTCACGGGCGTTTCACGAATTTATTTGCTGGCTGCGAATCACACAAATTCGCCATGGATTCGCGCCTGGCGAATAAATTCGCCCATCACTGCTTATTGCTTTATTCCATTGTCTGTCTCATGTCAAAAAACTGTTAGGTTGAAAGTCATATAAGCTACACGGTGACCAATTTATTTATGACTCAGGGGTTTTACTGAGCAGAAAATTTTCGTCTCTAGCCAGGGAGCCATGTGAGCTGTTTGCTCTGTAACAGAAAGCAGCTGTTGTTCTGGGTCCTCTCAGTATAAAATATACAGCGGGAGGTCAGATGTTAGCAATGTCCCAGGACTCCCAGCAACTACAAAGACTTTTTACCGTCTATACATTTGAAGAACATATTTAAATTAAACATGATAGGTGGCTATGAGTAAACAGAGCATTAGTTGTAAATGGCTAATAGAAGTGTCAGCATTTTAGAAATACTATGTTTAAGATGCAGAATGAAAGTATTGTTTCACAATAGCAAAAGGGACACTCATAGGTCTGGCACTATCTTAAAGAATTACCGGCTTTTACACCCAATAGTAACTTCTAATTCTTCTGGCCAGCTATGTCTGGGGTGATATAACAGCTGCTATTATAGTGGTTTATCGTCTATGGAGCTGCCACCCATAGGGGACCCAGAGGAATGACTGGGAGATCTCAGCTTGAAGGCATGAAAAAAAAATATATAATATGAGGTCCTGTCTATGCCTCTAGATACACCTGGTAGTCCAACCTGAGGGTCTATAAGTATGAGATATGGGCTAAAGCATACTTGTTGTACTATAAAACATGACTGAATGATGAATGCCACAATGGTTTGATATGTCAGTTACTCCATTATGGGTTAAGAATGGCTCTTGCCAAATATTACTGGCTGGGGATTATAAAATTGTCAACAGACCCAGATATTTTGTTTTTTTAGGTCAAAGGGTCTTTGCACTGTGAGATAGAGAGGGTATAAAAGGAGGTGCACCACCTAAGTGAAGCCACTTGATAGGAGGGTGTGGCCGGAATAACATCTCCTGGCAGGGTAAGTGAGGACCCGACCACTTAGACTAGGAAAAGTTAGAATAAGAAAGTGAGTGAACACTAGGTGCACGAGTTGGTAAGGGTATGTAGCAAGGACAGTTGTGGCCCAGACAGGAGGGAGAGGAATTTGTTTTCATCGGACACTCCATTAGTTAGGGAACTAGTCGGAAGAGTAAGTCTAAGTAGAAAGGAAACCAAGTCTTCAGGCCAGGATTTGGATAAAAAGACCAAACCTGGAAGAGTGGAGGGGTATCACCCTGAAGGTATCGGACCACTATTGGAGAGTGGAGGGTTATGGGCAGGTCCGGACTGAGAATTAAAATAGGCCCTGCTATTTCAGGTAAAAGAGGCCCAATCAGCCCACAAAGAGGCCCAAACAGCCCCCACCAGCCCACTAAATAGTGACTTTCTATGGGACCTTATAGCAGCCCCTCTGGCATTTGTCAGAACCCACAGATTGCCAGTCTGGGCCTGGTTACCGGTGTGGCATATACCTAAATTCTGGACCTTTATGGCCTTCCCCTAAATCCAGGCCTGATTGTAAATGGAACATCTTGAATGCAGTATTGGAAGTGGATCAGAAATGCTGTACTGTCTCCCCCTTTGTCCATTGAGGTTTGCTGGGGTCACTGTGTCATATATTGCTGGGGTCCTGGGCTATTTGTGTCAAAAAATGCTGGAGATAATATAATACTATAATAAAAATCATACATATTACAAATAAGTGTCAGTGATTTTATTAAAGTAATACAAGTATGCCTCTTTATAGGTCCCTGGTAAGGCCTTACCTGTATCCCTAGTTTCAGCCTAGACATGTTGCTAGAAACACAGTCCTCCTTTGGTTACACTATCCAACAAACATCAATTGCCTCAATGTTTTGGGGATACTCAACAATCCAGAACCACCACGAGCACAACAGCATAATCCCTAACTAAAGTTGTGTTAGGGCGACAACCTATAGCACATATATCTTTGGGCCTAATTACCCAAATATCATAGTTCATGCCACTACCTGCAGTAGCAACGAATATGTACCCAGGAGACAAAGTATATTCACACAGACCATTTATCTTATGGAGATGAAAAGAACTTGACCAAACTTACATGAAATTTGGTTATGCAATACAACACTCCTGGGACTGCAATATCTTCTTTGATTCAGCTGAACCCTAAAAGCTACAAAAACACAAAGCCACTGAGTTAGGGCAGAAGATCTAATTCCTTTAATGAATTGGATAGGTCAATAACCATATTTAGATGGGATCAGAACAGCTTCGAGGCCCTTGTGGGAGAGCATTGGCTTAAAGAAAAGATACTTATTTCCAAGCAATTCTGGAGGTTTGGCCACAGTTATTTTGCTCTCCCTAAGATAAATATGTCATGTGCAAATTATTGAGCACTAAAAAGCACAAAGCTGCTGGTTTTGTTGAAGGGCTTATGTTCAGACAGCTGTTTGTAACTAGAAGCATCTGTAGATGCATGTTATGAATATTAACAAAATGCAAAATTAAAACCCCACCATGGGGAGAAACTCTTTGACATCTGGCTTTGGAACCGAGGGTTGCCTCCTGAATCAACGCTGACAAAAATAATACTTGGTGCCAGTATTATTAACAGGGAAGAAACATCACAGAGGTGGGAATACTGGCATTTTATTTCAGAAAAAATGGGAGCCCTAGTTGGAGGAGACCATCATTTTTATAGTCTATACAGCAAATTGCCATGTGAAGTGTTGGTCTTGAGGTGGGTAAGAAAAGACGTGCTTTTAAGGCTTTCAAGTTAGATGGGGCAGCTGAAACATTTATCAGGTAGAAGGAGGCCAATAAATCATGCAAATTAGCTATCAGACAAGCTAACATTGAGAGGGAAAAGGGTATTACAGCAAGCAGCAAAAAGAATCCAAAATAATTTTTTAAATATGTAAATAGCAAAGAAATTAAGCAAGAAGGGGTCAGACTCTTGGGATCTGCTGGTTGATGAGAACAGAGAAAAAGCAGAGATTCTGAATTATTTTTTGTCTGTCTAAACAAATGAGGAACCAGTTAATGAAGTTTGTCTTCTTAATAGTCCGAATTCTATTAATACAACTAATGATGCATGGTTCAAGCAGGAGGAAATTCAAAAGAGACTAGAACATGTTAAGATAAACAAAGTTCTGGGACAGGATTGTATTCATCATATGGTACTATGCGAGTTTAGTGCTGTGATTGCGCTGTGGTGTAGCTATTCAAAAAGGGATCCCGTTCTCAGGCTAAGAACTATAGGCTGGTTAGTCTGTCAGTGTTAGGAAAGCTTTTCAAAGGGGTTTGAGGGGATAAGATACTTGACTTCATTGCAAATAATAATACTATGAGTTTGTTTAAGCATGGTTTTATGCATAATAGATTATTTTAATTTAATAATTTAATGTAATAATTTATTTTGATTTATTTTCATGAGAAGGGGAGCAGGGACCTCGATTCTGGGATGGCAGTGGATGTGATCTACTTAGACATTGCTAAAGCATTTGATACAGTGCCACACAAAAGGTTACTGGTTAAATTAAGGAATGTTGGCCTGGGCCATACTATTTGTACTTGGATAGATCACCGCACCAGAGGTCACCCCTTCAGACTAGAAGAAAAGAACTTTCATTTGAAGCAACGTAGGGGGTTCTTCACAGTGAGGACAGTGAGGTTGTGGAATGCACTGCTGGGTGATGTTGTGATGCTGATTCTGTTAATGGTTTTTAGAGGAGCTTGGATGGTTTCTTGGAGAAGCATAATAACCAAGGCAATTGTGAATGGGTAGGTGCCCCCTACCCTAGACACAAATACTCCTTTGTCCCGGAGGCCAAGAAGGAACGTTGGAGTGCAGGAGCTGCCAGCTGTGGAGGGCTGGTCTGGGCCAGCGGGGCCCACGAGGACTGGAGCCTTCCGGGTTTTTTCCTGGCAGCCCAGTCCGACCCTGGTTCCATAATATCAGACACAAGACCTAGATTGAAATGCAAGGAATATAACTGTGAAAAGCAAAAACATGTTGGCAATCCCCTAATTCTACATTAGGTGAATGGCCACATGTCGGAAATCCCTGACACACATACTAGACATATCTATGTATTATTCAACAATTAAATAACACATCTCAGATGTCAACGTTCCAAGGGTTATTTTAAGGAGGTTTTGGCATGGAGGTTTTAATTTCCAGTTAAAAAACTTGAGCTCTTAAAGTCACCCAGGCTGGTACCCTATTGGCCACTGGCAAAGTTCTCACCTTGTTTCATGGCAGGAACAGCCCCAACAGCACCAATAATGCACTTTTTCCAAGATTTCACATTCTGTCACATGTTAAATATTACTTTGCTTGCTTGCCTAATAGGATGCCACAGGACAAATAAAACATCCTCATCACAAGCTGATCTGGAGTTTCGTAATGCACAAAGCAGCAGCAATACCACATTAAGTGCAAACTCCAGACATTATGTAACCTTTAGCTAGTCTAATTATGCCTTGTGGCCAATAATGCCTGCCTTTACACACACATAGGATGCTGCTGTGGTTTAACTCTTGCTCAAACGAAATAGAATGATCTGCTCAAGTTTCACTCCACGCAAAGCTTTATTTGAGATTAGGCCAGTTATGTTTACGCTCTAGTAGTCCTTGGGTACAGATATGACTATTCAGCAGGACACAAATGCGCCATAACAGACTGATTATAGAGCTAGTGGAATATACTCTGACGAACCTCAACATGACCTCCACATGTAAATACGTCAATTAATCTTCAACTTTTGGAGCTGGAGCTCCCTGTTCCTCGTACTATTAAAGTCTTGGAAGTACCACAATGGAATTGTGCCCACATTCCTTGGACTACAGTGGAAGCATTCATGAGCATCACCTGAAAATATACACCTGCTTCCAAATATTGTGCCAGCCAAGATGAGTAAAAGCATTAGAAATGCTGGTGCACTTATTCAATTTGTTGTTGTGCGTCTCCTATGGAGGCATGGAAGGACCATTTTCAACAAAATGCATGCAATACCTCCTGCATGGATCCAAGCTTTCTGCTGTATCTGTGCTATAAAACCTGAGGTTCTGGATGCATAGTTGGCCCGAGGGACATAAAGAAGTGATTTGCATGCCTCTGCCAGATTTCAGCATAGAAAATGGCATTTATTCATACTTTTTGAAGAAACAGGTAACTGCGATGGGTATATTAGGGGTTTCTGTGTTATGTGGGCCTCTTTATCAAATTTTGGTTTGGAGGTTGGCGTTCCCCTTTAAGGCATTGCTATAGCACGAGACAAGCAAATACCTTTTGTTTTCAGAAGGTGTTACACTGCATGTCTTGCACGTGAAGGGCTTTTTGGCTCCTTTTAGCCCATCTCACCCTAACCAGGTTTGGTTCTCTGATTTGACCTCCAAGAGAAATGACAAAACCAAGGATTCTCCAGTCATGAAGATGCCATTGAAAAGTCTGAAGACCCAAAGAGAAGACAGTGCACTATCCATATTGGTCTCAGGATCCTAAATAAACTTGATGGCACTCTATAATAATATGATATAATATCGATACTATTGTTACTATGACTCAGTATAGCTTTGTGTCCACACAATCACAAATGGGCACAAGTGATGGCCATATAGTTATAATACCATCAAGGAGTAGGGAGTTTTTTTATACCTAGACCATTAAAACTTGTATCTTTTATAATATGGGGTCACCTTTTGAGCAACAATGAGTCTTTTATTGTAGATTCCCTGTAGCATTGTTCACTGCATGTATAAAGCTCACCTGAAAAATAATAGTTGCAACCCATAGACAAAAATGTATAATATCAGTGTGTCCGCTAGGTCACATCTATCTATCTATCTATCTATCTATCTATCTATCTATCTATCTATCTATCTATCTATCTATCTATCTATCTATCTGTCATTATCTATCTCTTGATATGTGTATCTGCCTATGGATTAAAAATATAAATGTTATCTACCTATCTATCCCTCTAACTATCTCTCTATTTATCTATCTATCTCTATCTATTTTATAGCTATATTATATCTATCATCTATCCCTCTATCTATCTATCTGTCTATCTATCTATCATCTATCTATCATCTATCTATCTATCTCTATCTATTTTATAGCTATATTATATCTATCATCTATCCCTCTATCTATCATCTATCTATATATCTATCTATCTATCTATCTATCTATCTATCTATCTATCTATCTATCTATCTATCTATCTATCTATCTATCTGTCATTATCTATCTCTTGATATGTGTATCTGCCTATGGATTAAAAATATAAATGTTATCTACCTATCTATCCCTCTAACTATCTCTCTATTTATCTATCTATCTCTATCTATTTTATAGCTATATTATATCTATCATCTATCCCTCTATCTATCTATCTGTCTATCTATCTATCTATCTATCTATCTATCTATCTATCTATCTATCTATCTATCTATCTATCTATCATCTATCTATCATCTATCTATCTATCTCTATCTATTTTATAGCTATATTATATCTATCATCTATCCCTCTATCTATCATCTATCTATCTATCTATCTATCTATCTATCTATCTATCTATCTATCTATCTATCTATCTATCTATCTATCTCTGTCTCTATTAATCTAGCCAGTGGGGGTGGATTGTATCCCCAAAATAGAATGGGATAATACTTCAATAGATACAAAAACAGAGGGGTAATTAACTGATGGAGGGTAGGGTGCAAAGTGAAAAAAAAGGCACAAATCTCCATGTTTTTTGCCGTTTGCACCCTGCCATCAGGACCTCTAGCTGGAGGTCATTGTGCTAGAGATGGAGTGTAGGATCTGTGTTCTCTCCATAAATACAGCCCACCTGTGTCCCCCCTTATGAATACAGAAACCCACATGCCATCTTATAAATACAGCACTGCCTGTGCCCCCTTTATAAATGCAGAATTGTGCGTGTCCTGCTTGCAAATATAGCACTGCCCATGCCCCCTTATAAATATAGCACCTCTCAACAATACTTCCCTTGCTACCCTAATATATACAGCCCCACCATGTGTCCCCCCTTATAAATACAGCACCACCCATGCCCCCCTATAAATACAGAACCTTCAACCGCCTGTGTCCCGCTTATAAATACAATAGATGTTGAAAGCATCTATAACTGAAATTATCAAGAAGAAGGTGCCCATTCCTGTAATGCTTCCATAAAAATAAAAATCCTCTGATACAAAAATGACTCAACTCTGCCCTCACCCACCCGCTTTCTAAAAAAAACTCACCTAATGAGTTTAGGAAGTCTTTTTTCACATTGCCTTTATTGAACGCAGTTTTACATAGTCATTGCTCGGAAGAGCTACAATATACGGTTTCAGCATGATTCATGGAAAAAGACGTTTAATCGAGTCAATAGAATGGGCTTATACAATAGCTGAAAATGGAGTAGAGATGAAAGATAAAGCAGCACAGAGCCCGTGAGAATATCTTTTCATCTGATCCCGTCTTCAAGCTCTTGTATGGAACAAATCACCTTGATTATGTTTCTTAATTTTACACGGACTTCAGAAGAAGCGCTATTGTTAGCAGGTAGGCCTGACACTGGATAAGCAATGCAATGGAAACTGAACTAATCCTGTAATACTCAGGTGCCTCTTCTGGGAATTGGTTGGACTCCTTATCTATTGAAGTCTTATTAATAAAGGTAACCACAAACACTATACTCATATACCGTACAAGGTCATTTACTGACACCCTAGATGAAAGTGCAAAAGTGCCAATTTAAATTCATGGTTCGGCTGCTTTCTGCACTTCATGGTGGATAAAAAACCCTTCCCTGTCATGGAGAAGCTGCAACTGTTTTTCCTCCTATTGCCATTGCCCCAGCTTTTCCTGATCCTACTTATGTATTAGAAGAATCTCAGCTTCTTATTGCAGGATTGCTATCATTACATGGACTGGCACATTGGCTTGTAGGGGGTTGATGTCCATGAGCTTCATTGAAGCAACAGAGACCACCAGGTAGTAATAGCCAGAAAAAATGCGTAAGGTCACCTAGTCATGCTGGAAATTATTGTTATGCATCAAACAACCACAAAGCACGTTCATTGAGTATGCAAAATAGCATTCGGGCGACTGATTTACTAATGTAGGTGCCATAAGTGCAGTTGGTAGTTAGAAGTAGTTAGAAGTTAGTAATCACCTCTGGTATCCATTCTGACCCATGAAAACAGGCATGGAGACTGGGGCTAAGACTTGATATATAGTGATGGGTGAATAAATTTGCCAGGCGCAAATTCGCGAACGAATTTCAGCGTTTCACCGCCGGCGAATAAATCGACAAAACCGCGGCAAAAATTTGCCGGCGTAAAAAAAAAAGTCTGAATAGTTGCTCGCGTCAACATTATTCAGGCGCCCATTGATTTTAATGGCGACATCAAAATTGACGCAGAGCGAATTGGGCGAAATGAAATGGGACAAATTCGCCCATCACTGTTGATAGATTAAAGAACTGGTCGTCTGTTGTTCCATGAACTTGGAAGTAGGAGGTAGGTTGGCCACCTGGCTGGTCAAAAAAAGTAGTTGATGCTAATGTTATTAATAGGGAAGAAACATAACAGAGTTGGGAAGGATGTTATTATTGTGGCAGGTCAAAAATCATTAAACAGCAATTCCCACCATCAACAGAAAATCAATAGCAAATTTAAAGGGGTGGTTCACCTTTGAGTTAACTTTAAGTAGGTTGTAGAGAGTGATATTCTGAGACAACTGGTTTTCATTTTTTATTATTTAAGGTTTTTGAGTTATTCTGCTTTTTATTCAGCAGCTCTTGCATTTTAAGCAATCTGGTAGCTAGGGTCCAAATTCCCCTAGCAACCGTGCCTTGATTTGAATAAGAGACTGGAATATGAATAGGAGTGGGCCTGAATATAAAGATGAATAATAAAAATGAGCATTAACAATACATTTGTAGCTTTACAGAGCAATTGCTTTTTGGAAGGGGGTCAGTGACTCCCAGAGTCAGAAGAAAAAGGCAAATAACTATAAAAGTATATAAATAAATAATAATAATGAAAAACAATTGAAAATCTGCTTAGAATTGGCCATTCTATAACATATTAAAGTTAACTTAAGGGCAGAGACAAACGCTCAGATTCATGGAGATTAGTAGCTTGGCGACAAATTTCCTCTTCTTCGGGGCGACTAATTTTCCAGAACTGCTTCCCGCCTCCTAGAATGTGAATCGCCGGCGGGATGGCAATCGGTGCACTTCGTTTTCTGAAGTCGTTTCACGAGGAAACTTCGGGCGACTTTGGAAAACAAAGCTCTCCGAGTGCCATCCCGCCGGCGATTCACATTCTAGCCGACGGGAGGCAGTTCTGGGAGATTAGTTGCCCCAAAAAAGAGGTGATTTATCGATGTGCGACTAAATCTCCCCGAATCTGAGCGTGTGTCTCTGCCCTAAGGAAATGGACTCATTAGAGTGGAGTATGAGGGTAACTGCAGAGCAGTGGTTTCCAATCTGGACCAGTGGCAAAGTGGCTGTACAGGACAGTTGGGGTGAAAAGTAGGGAGGGTACCAATTTCTTTAAAGCCCAGCTTGAATATGAGTTAGTGGGGAGGGTTGGGTTGAATAAGTATTTGCTGTTTGAGATAATCTTGAAGCTATTTGACTGGATGACTAATAACGCCACTATTTTTCCAATATCTGTACTCACTTTAAAGGGATAATGTCATGGGAAAAAAAAATGTTTTCAAAATGAATCAGTTAATAGTGCTGCTCCAGCAGAATTCTGCACTGAAATCCATTTCTCAAAAGAGTAAACAGATCTTTTAATATTTAATTTTGAAATCTGACATGGGGCTAGACATATTGTCAATTTCCCAGCTGCCCCAAGTCATGTGACTTGTGCGCTGATAAACATCAATCACTCTTTACTGCTGTACTGCAAGTTGGAGTGATATCACCCCCTATCTTTCCCCCCAGCAGCCAAACAAAAGAATAATGGGAAGGTAACCAGATAGCAGCTCCCTAACACAAGATAACAGCTGCCTGGCAGATCTAAGAACAACACTCAATAGTAAAAACCTATGTCCCATTGAGACACATTCAGTTACATTGAGAAGGAAAAACAGCAGCCTGCCAGAAAGCATTTCTCTCCTAAAGTGCAGGCATAAGTCACATGACCAGGGGCAGCTGGGAAATTGACAAAATGCCTAGCCCCATGTCAGATTTCAAAATTGAATATAAAAAATCTGTTTGCTCTTTTGAGAAATGGATTTCAGTGCAGAATCCTGCTGGAGCAGCACTATTAACTGATTCATTTTGAAAAAAAAATGTGTATTTCCCATGACAGTATCCCTTTAAGAGCTACGAAGGACCCTGGCCAAAGGGGGGCTTGAACTACTTGCAACAGAGCTGTAGAGCTTGAATAAATGTATCTAGGGCTTGTATTATATACACCATCAGGAACACTGATTCTCTTTATTTTGGATAAGCCCAAAGACACTTAGGACTTTTGGCCCATTGAGTTTGTTCTCTATTGTTTGGACTTTATTTTTCAGCCAACAAAAAGTGCCAAAGACTACCACTTCCACCTGTGAATGGGAGATGTGTAGCAGCTGTAGTACTGGTTCTATCCAGCCCCAAAACCCATAGTAGAATATTTTTGGACTTAGAAATAAAAATCCCAGTCCTGTCACATGTTGCTCATTGGAATCAATGGGGTAGTGGAAGTATCTGATTTGGGCCCTTCTCCATTGGCCTAGTATTATGTTCCTTTCATACTGGCATAAACAAGTTTTTATAAGTAGTCGGCCTCAGGGAAATCCAACATAGCCTCCAGCTGTTACTGACCTAAAACTACAAGAGGTTGTTGGAAATTGTAGTTTCTGCTGTATTTGTTTTCATCTCTAATTAATGTTTTTTTTTTTATTTTGTGGGACAGCAGTGGGGAAATGTTGGCTTTTATATGCTGTCACCAGTTGAAGTCTAGAGCACATATTCCACTTGAGCGGTAGGTGGCATTGACACATAAATAAAGGCAGACGTTCAGCCCTTCCTCCCAAGGCTTATCTGGGGAAACCTCCCAGGAACCATGCAAATCAATTATATGGAAAGTAAACCATGTTGGATGTCCCACAAAACAAAGCATTTGCCCTTAACACCCCAAGAGGTTAAAGTTCAACATTTTAGGCTCAGTTTCTAAAACGCCTGTGTCTCTGCGTCAGAATTTAGGATTTTGCATACCATCTCTCCACCGTGATTGTTTGATATCTGTAGTTGAGTAAAAAAGTCAATCAGATGCACGAATGATACTCCCATCCCTTGCATTTGATTGCGACTTTGATTGAGACTCTAAAGCTGGCCATACATGAAGAGATCTGCTCCAAACAAGCAGATTTTTCACCGATATGCCCACCAATGGCAGGGCTACATCGGGGTAATCCGAACATTCGGCCCTATGGCCGAACGATCACATTACAACGAGGAGCAATGGGCTCCGATGGGTTGGTCGATGGGAAAATTAAACCTTCCCAATTGATATTGTGGCCAGATATTGATCGGGAAGACCCGTCTGAAGCCGGGCAGATAAATTGCAGAATTGGTCTAAAGGAACGATATCGGCAGCTTTATCTGCCCGTGTATGGCCACCTTAAGGGTGGCCATAGAAACACAGATCCTATCATACGAATCGAGGATTTTCGGATTGGGTGTGGGGAGTGCCGACAGCTTTAGTCCGGCGGAGATTGGTCGTTTTGTCGATCGGAGATTTTGACGCGACCGATCCCGCCGGAGCCCATTGCACATCGTAATCGGATCGTTGGCCATACGGCCGAACATTCAGATTACCCCCTATAAAGCCATGCTCGTTAATCGCATATCGGGGAAAGATCCGCTCGTTTGGCGCCAAACGAGCAGATCTTTGCGTCTATGGCCACCTTTACTGAGCTGTAGGTTGAACATCTCCAATGTTATCTAAGCTGGTGTATATATTAACTATATCTAACAGTAGCTGCTACACAATGTGTCCTTTATTGTCTCCTTCTGTGAGACCTCTGATGATGGTACATGACCCTTCTTTTCCATAGCCTCAGACCAACCTTGGTTACATTAGTACTTGAGCGCCATGGTCCCACGTCCTTATTTAGCCGATTAATTGGCATCAGCTTCCTGTCTAATACTTTCTAAGAATTAGCTTGGGGAGACTGCTCTTTGAGCTCTTTATCAAAAGGCGAGGAAGAGTAGGGATGCCATTGAATTGCAAATTACACTTCATTTGAATGCACACTGTTCTGTACGCCTGAGCGCCTGCAGGCACACACCGAGAATGTATGTCTGCATTAACAAAAAGGGATGCTTCAGAAGAAAAAAAAAATGTGACACTGGTCCAGGCAAAAGAATAAATAACTCCAGTTTGGCCTGTCGCTTTTAGTTTAGAATCTGATACTACAGAAAGCAAGGCCTGGGCTGGAAACGGCTTTCTTAAAGCAACCGGCAACCTCTGTACCATGTGCTATTGTAAAACCCAAGGGAAACCCTGGGAATATAAAAAGTGGTGAAGTAGGAACAACGTTTTTTTTGTAGACACTCGCAATGCGTAATGAATAATATACCCCCTACTGTGATTAATAGGCATAAAGGGTACAGAAACGGCCTGTGATTTCTGATAGAATTCTACATTTTAGTAAAGGTGGCAAATAAAAACGAAAAGTTAAGAAAGGGTCAGTATCAAAAAAAAAAAAAAAAAAAAATGTGTCCTTGGAATGAACTAAAGTATTAAAGGGGAACGCCAGCCAAATACAAATTTAGTATAATGAATATATCGTTTTTTAGCAACTTTCCAAAAAGTTCAATGATTTTAAAGTTTTCTGTAAATGTAATTGCTGTTAAAAGCAGTGTCTGTCTGTTCCATGCTGTTCCCTGCACTGCTCGTCCTGGCTACAGCACAAGAGTCGGCTCTCCTCTAGCCAAGACTCCAGTTCCCACATTGCCCTGTGTGTTCTGTGATTTATGGACTTGAGAATCAGGAGAATGATAGAAGGTCAATGTCATTTACTGAGTACAGTTTGGTATGGAGAATGGGTTGCCCCTTGGAAGGTGCACATTTTCTCTCCTGAATAAATACTGCATACAGAATTCCTTCATTAATTGTACACAGACCCCACATCACTCCATTTAAAAAGGGTTCCATTGTCTCCATGATTTTCATGGACAGGAAATCAAAGCAGAGCTGTGGATTGAACAGGACGATGAATAGAAAGCTGGAAATGACATCCCACAACTGAGCACATGTGAAAATCTAAAGCCAAGGCTATGGAACTTTCTTAAAAAACAGTGGAATTGGCAGTTTAGGTTTGCAGGCGCACATTTGCGGCAAATTTCCGTGCTGCGTCCCTGCGTCAGACCCCATTGACTTTAAGGTATTTGGACAAAATAGGCGTGCATATAAAATTGTTCCAGGCGTCGAAATTGACGTGCGTCAAAATAATTTTCAATAGACTTCAATGTGTTTAGCGAATTTTTTCGGGATAAATTTGCCCATCACTAGTTAGCACTGCTGTTATGAATTTGATTTAGTCTTGGAAAGTAGTGATGCACAGGTGGGACCAACCCAAACCAACCACCAAACCGTCCCCAGCCCAAGTTCAAAAAGGGACTTGAAGACCCAAGCCCACCCCCTCGGCCAACCCCAAAAAAAACGTTGTTCCTACTTCACCACTTTTTATATTCCCAGGGTTTCCCTTGGGTTTTACAATAGCACATGGTACAGAGGTTGCCGGTTGCTTTAAGAAAGCCGTTTCCAGCCCAGGCCTTGCTTTCTGTAGTATCGCCCCACCCAGGCACGGACTTACAATCTGTGGGTTCTGGCAAATGCCAGAGGGGCTGCTGTAAGATGCCATAGACTCACTATTTAGTGGGCTGGTGGGGGACTGCTTGGGCCTCTGTGTGGCCTGTTGGGGTCTCTGGGTACCTGAAATGCCAGGGCCTATTTTGATTCTCAGTCCTGACCTGAAGAGAAGAAGGAGTAAGCTATCAGTCACAATGCACAAATAAATGGGGGGTAAGTTGAACTGCTACACGTAACTTTTTTACCTCCTGGCTGCCTGTCCACCTGCTTGTGTTGTCTGCCAAACTGGGGAGGAAAATTCTGGGGAACCCATAACCCCCTGGCCATCCTGTTTTTGATATTCGGGGATTAATTTTAAACATCATTGAGCTGACCCTAGCAACAGACGGACTTTGGTAGGTCTTTTGGCTCCTAATGAAAATTGACCCTAGATAGTCCTCACCAAACAGACTCAGGAGTCATTTACCTCTGCAATCACGGTGTGAAGAGTAACATTTTGGATACAAGTATCTTCAATGAATGTCAGTTTTTTGGACAATGACTGCAACCAACTTTGTTTGTCCTTAAAGGAACAGTAACGTCAAAAAATAAAAGTGTTTTAAAGTAATTAAAATATAATGCAGTTTTGACCTGCACTGGTAAAACTGCTGTGTTTGCTTCAGAAACACTACTATTGTTTATGTAAATAAGCTGCACTGTAGCCATGGGGGCAGCCATTCAAAGGAGAAAAGGCTCAGGTTACACAGCAGACAGCAAATAAGCTCTGTCTGTCTAATAGTCTTATCTGTTATCCATTAGTTAACCTGTGCCATATAGCCATTTTTCAATTTCCGCCATTGCTCCACAGCAGCTTGTTTATATGAACTATAGTAGTGTTTCTGAACAAAGATCAGTTTTACCAGTGCAGGGCAACACTACATGATATTTTCATTACTTTAAAGCACTTTCATTTTTTGGTGTTACTGTTCCTTTAATAGCACTGAGTGCTCATAAATAAATAAGGATGGACAAATTTTTTCACCTTGTTTCGCCGTGGAAATGACACCCATAGACTTGTATGGTGGATTGTGTAAAAAAAAAGACGCGTCAAAAAATTGTTTTGACGCCCATAGACTTTAATGGGTGTCGGCAACAATTCGCCGGCGAAACAAAACAGCTCATCCCAATAAATAAACCCTTAATTTTCTACCCTCAGTTACAGCCATGTAAAAAGAACAAAGTTGCAGTTACAAGTGGCAGAATTGGGGTTCCTCCTTAGAGTTGCTGGGCTCATGATCCATTAAGATAAAGAGCCTTGTCATTGAAAAACAGAGCCTGGAAGTGATATCCAGATGCCAATGCAGGATTGGATAATAGTATCCGTTAAAATATAATGAACCAAGAGAGCACAACAATTTACAGAAAATATAATATACCCTTAAGGACAAGAAGGAGGGAACCATATTGCTTCCCATGCTGTAGCAGACCTTATCTCATGAACTTCACTGAACTACAAAGTGGCCCAAGATGCTTCATGTCATTTCTTTATTAATGCACCGGTCTTGCTGATAATCAGTTTTCCTTATTTGTACTTATTTGGTTTTATGTTTATCCCATGTAGCCCATGTGCTAATGGGAAGATCAGCAAGTTCTGAGCGGTCAGCAGTAGTAATATATTGAATTCTCTTTTTTGGCGGCCCGTTGTAAAGAATGACATCAATAAACACAGCTGAACGAACCAGCTGGGATTCAAATCATTGCTTCATTTGCAGAATCTTCATCTCCGGCTTTACCCAGATCAAGGTTCATCTTGTCCACTGTATAAATCTAAGGCAAAATGAATCTGCGCTCATATACAGTGCAAGTGTTGCCCTTTCATAACCTATAACTAATGTACTGTTAACTTTCATCAGTCTAGTGATCTTCAACCAGTGACTTATGAGCAATAAGTTGCCCCCTGGCTGTTGCTCCCAGTGGCCTCAAAGCAGGTGCTTATTTTTGAATTCCAGGCAAGTTTTGGTTACATAAAAACTAGGTGTACTGCCTAAGAAAACCTTTGGTAGGCTGATAGTCTACACAGGGACCATCAAATAGCCAGTCACAGCCTGGAGCTAGTTGCATGCTTGTATTGCTCCCCAACTGTATATAAATGTGAATGTGGGTTAAAAAGGATGGGGTTCCACGGTCTAGGGCAGTGATCCCCAACCAGTAGCTCATAAGCAACATGTTGCTCTCCAACCCCTTGAATGTTACTCCCAGTGGCCTCAAAGCAGGTGCTTATTTTTGAATTCCAGGCTTGGAGGCAAGTTTTGGTTGTATAAAAACCAGGTATACTGTCAAACAGAGCCTCAATGTAGGTTGACAATCCACATAGGGGCTAAAAATGGTCAATCACAGCCCTTATTTGGCACCCCAAGATCATTTTTCATGCTAGTGTTGCTCCCCAACTACTTTTACTTCTGAATGTTACTCACAGGTTCAAAAGGTTGGGGATTCCTGGTCTAGGGCAATTAGAATAATGAAAGAGATTGGTTTCCAACTCAGCATTGCTATATAAATTAAGGGTACTTAATAACTGTTATAAACATAATAATCAAAGAATAATAATGTTTTAGAGGGCCTTAGCTTACCCAACATTTGGGTATATATAACGATATGCTTATAAGCTCTTCCATGGGGAAGCCATCTGTTGGTAGTCTTTCTACAAACAATCTGTATGGGTAGAATCCTGAGATGACAGCTGCCATTGTGAAGTGATAGGACAGGCAGCTACGATAAAGGTCCATAAATTGGCACAAGACAAAAAATCAGATGAAAAACACAATAATGGACTCGAGGACGATCTAAGAAAACAGAGGGGAATGGTCCATGGTAGCAATTCTTTGACCAAAAAAGGCAAGGGATGTCGGGAAGATGTACAAAATCAGTTCCAGTTTGTATGGGCGAGCTTCCAACATGGCCAAGTTACCCATCTGGCTAATGCGTGAGACATGACTAGCACAAGACAGGTATGAAGTTATTTTAACAACTTAAGAAAACACTCAAATGCCCCAGTTGGTTCCTTTCTGCCGTCACTTACTAAATTCCACGCAGGAACACCATACACCATCCCAGTTACTAACTGTCTTTGTTAACAGATATCAGTTTATTTGCTCAGCCCCAACTTTGGAAACGACACCCCCTAAAGAATAAGGGTTAAGTCCTCCAGGCTTACACGCTTTAAATGTATCCAAACTAAACTGTGACTATGGTCAGAGCCAGAATCAAATTTGATATTTCATACACAAAAGAACAGTGTGTTACGTTAAAAAAAAAAAAAAAAATGAAAGAAATGATATACAAATACAGTGCGCCTTCAAATCAGCCAGGAGGACTATTGAGCAGGAATGTGTTTATTGTGACTGCTGGAGATTGTATTACCATCTGCTGTTTTTTTTATTATAAAATGCCTTCCTGCATAAAATCTAAACATGACCATGTGTCAGTTTTCTGAATCACTTTATTACAATTCGTATGCATTACAGCAATTACATTTGTAGAACAGGGAGACCCTATTACAGGCGGGAAGTCCCCCCCCTTGTCCTTAAGTTGCTGCAGATGATAAGTCCCTCCTATTGGCTGGAAGAAGGTTCTATGGGGGATTTTTGTGTGTGTGGTGGGGGGAATGGTGGAGGTTATATTCTCATTTTCATATCATGGACACTTGAAATTGAGACTGTGCCGGGAACTGCCATTTTAAATAGCAATGTTGTCATTTAATGGCCAGAAATACTTTTTTAGGGATGGTATTGACTTAACGTAAAGCAGATAAATAAGGAAGATAAATAAGGGTACAAATAGGAAACTGAGAAAACAACAAGAAGGCAATGGCCAAATACCCCTAATACCAATTTCTTGATCTGCTTAGTAGAGTCCTGCGCAGAACCAATTTCTAAGACCCTGACCCGCAACCTGAACCGTGACCCACATATTTACCCACTTTGATCTGCTACCTGATCTGGACCCGCAACTGCCATATCCGCAATTCGACCCGCCAACTACCAAACCGGAAGTGGTGTTGCTGCAAGCTGGAAGTGACATCATCAAACGTGCCGAATAGGCTAGAGGGAGAGGGACAGAAGAGCACTGTGTGATGTAAGAGAGCTGTGCCTGACGTCATATGGGGGGGGGAGACGAGTAGAGGGAGAGAGCTGCAGCAGGAAGAGACCCGCAACCCGACCCGGGACCCACAGACCCGCAACCCAGCAGACCCACATCTATGCCTGCACCTGAAAAGCCTACCCTTGTTCCGCAGGGTACCCGAACCACTGCAGGACTCACCTGCTTAGCCCCATCATCTGTATTCAGCCCTTCCCTTGACCTCACAATCAAGTTTTCATCTCACCCCAAAAGTGCATGAGCAGGGTACAAAATACAAAGAAGCAGTGGTGTAATTAGATGTTACTGGGCCCCAGAGCAAATTCAATTTAGGGCCCCAAAATCTTGATAAGTTGGCCTATTCTACCACAATATATTACAATTGGGCCCCCAACACTCCTGGGCCCCCTTACAGTCGCAGGTTCTGCTTTCTCTGTAGTTACGCCCCCTGCAAAGTACCCTCCCTTAAAAGATAAAGGCATCACAACATCTCCCAAATCCTGTGACCAAAAGGCTACACTAAGTTCTGCAGTCTTCAGATCTTCCTTTGCCAAAGCTAGGGTAGGTTCCTTTATCTCTAGCCCCCCAGCCAAAAGACACAGAAGGGACAAGGGTCTTCAGACCCTCCTTTGCTTCATATCTAAGGAAGAGTCTCTTTTCCCAAGGTTCTGCCTAAGCTTCCTCTGGGGTTTCTTCAAACAATGGCCAAGGAGGGAACAAGTCTGATAGACACATGTACCTCCCCTAGGGCTTCCAAGTGAAAAACAAACCCCAAAATAGGTCAACTGCATCCCAAAAATCCAATCGTGAGAGGTAGGTATGGGGTGGCTTGTGCACCTGCCTTGCATTCAGAAATGCGGTTTTCCATGTTTGATCAAACTTCACTTTTGAAAATAGTCTTGTGTTGGTTTAACCAGGTATTTACATAAATCTGGAACGACTTATTAGTCTTGTAACCCAAAGAACTGCAGAGATCCTGGGCCACTGAAAATGACCTCAACTTTGATCGGTGAGGGTATTATAATATGGCTCAGGCTGAGCCATATTATAATACCCTCACCAATCAATTGTTTTCATTTAACCTTTTCATTTTTAAATCCACAAAAAAATTTCCAGCAGATGCAGCATTGAGAAAGCCTTTCTTCTCTATGCAGTGTTCACTGATGGACACCAGATGGCAGTATTTGCTCCACATGTAGTAATTGCAGATTTGCATCACCTGCTGATGAGTTTTCTCAAGCAAATACTGTACTGTTACTTTGTTATGGACCAGTCAGATACAGTACAACATCTCCCCAATAAAGAAAAAGATGGAGGCATCTGTATGACTCATCATGGTCACTTCACTCAATGGATGGTGGTAGAGGTAAAAAGAAAGGTTCATTGGACCCCATACTCCATGATAAAGATGTTCTTCCAAGCCCTTGACCTGATGGATTTGCTTTCAACAAATGCTGAACACTAATGGTGCTATTTAGGGTGTTATTTGACTTCTACCCTTTAAAACTATTGTACAATACTGTAGTGCCTGTACTGAGGGGTGTAGTATACTACTTGACTTCAAGTAAATACTTCTGAAGAAACGTCTTCCATTGTTGATGGAACTTTGGAGAGGAAAGAAACCACAGACTTGTGGGAGGCCTCTGACATTGATTAACAGTTGGCATATTGGGGCTGCTGTAGGTCAATAAGCTAAGGCAACCAACCAATGAAACTGTGCACCCAAGGCAAAAAAATCGCAGAGACAAAAAGTCGCCACAAAAAAATATTGTCCTGCGTATAAAATGTTGACGCCTTCCTGGATTCAGCGCATTCCTAACTTTTTTTACATTTTTTGAGTTATTTAGCTTTTTATTCGGCAGATCCCTAGTCATATCTCTGACTGTCCAGAGGTGGAAAAAAACACCATCCCTTAAGGTGGCCATAGATGTAACAATTATTATCTTTCTTGAAAAAGATCTTTCCAAGAAAGATCATTCGTTTCAATACACACGTGTAGAGCTGAATCGTCAGATATACATATAGAAACAATATTCTACAGAATTCTACCTATATCTGTATCTGACATTCAGCACTAACAATGGCCGATGTTTGGGTGCTTTCAAAGGCACCCAATCAAAATTTTCCATCCAGCCCGATCGACAAGTCGACCGATATCCAAGTCTTCTGCCGATATTGGTCGGCTATTTTCCCACCATACATGCACCGAATATCGTACGAAAATTAGTTTTGTATGATATTATCTGTGCGTCTATGGCCACCTTTAGGGCTGGAACTAGGGGTAGGCAGAAGAGGTACCTGCCATGGGGACAATTAGGCTCAGATTTGTTGCAAGGCCACAAAGGCCCAGGCCTAGGATGGCAAGTCTGTTGGGGCGGCACCCCCCCAACTGCATTCTAAGTGCGCGCACTCTCCTGCTGTGCGTAGATGCCAGGCGCTAGGATCCTGTGGCGTGAAGCGGCCTCCGGCCGCGCATGACTGAGATCCGAGCTTAGGGGCAATGACTAGAGGGGTGCTGGGCAGGTACCTGTTAAAGGGTCTTCTGCATAACCCTAGGTCGTGTTTGCTCCCCTCTGCCACTCTCCCCTCCCTCGTCACTCTCCACTCTTCTCCCCTTTGTTGCGGTCCCCTCTGTCACTGTGGTGCAACATCATAACACATACACATGGGGAAGCAAGGTGGCCAGCCGGCTGGGTTGCCTAGGGCGTCTGGTCAACTTGGACCATCTCTGTCGTCCCTCACCAACTACTGGCAAAACTTTTAGAAAAAATCATGGAAATCAGTAGTAGGGTAAGGATATTATTACCTCAAGTTTGTGGGTCTGCTGGGACCACCAGTGCTTTAAAACATCCCTGGAAGCAAGTATAAAGCCTTGGACGTCAACCACCTCTAACAGACTAGTCTTTAACAGCAATGTAGTTTGACAATTTCGTCACAAGCTTCTGTTACTTGAGAATGATTAATCAGATTTTTCCCCTTTTGCTGAACGTACAGTTTTATAACATAGTGCACCCATTCACAGGCACCGGGATTCCCAATATGAAACATATACATCTACTTTCTCAAATCCACCTTGAGGATAACTCAAGTCAAACACCCCTCAGAAGCTAATATGTTATTACAAAGCCGTTTCCAATCTGGAACAACAAGGGTTAGAAGAGATTTCTCAGAAATAATATAATTACCTTGTTAAATTTAGGTCAACATTGTACTCAAAGGGCAATTCAAGTGAAGAGAAGGCTTGTGTGGTCTTGAGCTCATGTACAACAACATCTATGTATTATTTGTTTTGTTGGGCCAATAAAAGGTATTCCAGTCTGCGTAGGATCCAGCTTTCTCCATGACTAATAAGGCTACTAGAATTCTATACTTCACAATCCCCGACTATGATTGCATCGAATTTGCTCTCTAGGGGCATCGACTGGAAAGTAAAGAAGACTGGGGGGCGAGTGAAACTGAGCTGATGTCCAAGAAGACCTGATGGAATAACAAATTAGATATATGCAATGATTTCTAGAAGCTGGCAGAAACAGCCCGAAAATATTTCCTGTTACAAAATATTGCGTAATACAAAGTAAAATTATTTGTGTCAAAGGTTGGTGAACAAAAAGAGCATTGTTCTGCGAGTCTGTTGTCATCAGTTTATACAGAGCATAGGGATAGCTCCCAATACATTGCCCTGCAAACACTATCCAGATGGTGGAGGGAAAAAAACGGGGTCCTTTACAGTTTAGATCTAAAAAAAAAAATGCTTTGTTTGTACTTTACAAATTCTATACCCACAAAACTTGAATGAATTACTAAACCAGACAATGCTGCTATTTGTAATGTTGTTACATTGTGGTTTCGATGGTGTACTACAGACCTTTTCTTCTCTTTGGCTCATCAGTTTTAAGGGGCCCATTCACTTAGCTCGAGTGAAGGAATAGCGGAAAATAGAGGAAAAAAACTTCGAATTTCGAATGGTTTTTTGGCTACTTCGACCATCGAATGGGCTACTTCGACCTTTGACTTTGAATCGAATGATTCAAACTAAAAATCGTTAGTCTATTCGACCATTGGATAGTCGAAGTACTGTCTCTTTAAAAAAAACTTCGACCCCCTAGTTCGCCACCTAAAAAAAGGCCCCCATAGGCGTTCCAAGGTTTTTCTGATCGAAGGATAATCCTTCGATCGATGGATTAAAATCCTTCGAACCGTTCGATTCGAAGGATTTAATCGTTCGATCGAACGATTATTCCTTCGATCGTTCGATCGAACGAATTTCGCTAAATCCTTGGACTTCGATATTCGAAGTCGAAGGATTTTATTCGCCAGTCGAATATCGAGGGTTCATTAACCCTTGATATTCGACCCTAGGTAAATTTGCCCCTTAGGGGCAGATGTACAAAATTCGAGTGAAGAATTCGAATGAAAAAAAAATCGAATTTCGAAGTATTTTTTGGGTACTTCGACCATCGAATTGGTTAAATTCGATCGAATTCGATCGAATTCTAATGATTCGAACGATTAGAATTAAAAATCGTTTGACTATTCGACCATTCGATAGTCGAAGTACTGTCTCTTTAAAAAAAAATTCGATCCCCTAGTTCGGCAGCTAAAAGCTACCGAACTCAATGTTAGCCTATGGGGAAGGTCCCCATAGGCTTGCTAAAGTTTTTTTCATCGAAGGATATTCATTCGATCGTTTTATTAAAATCCTTCGAATCGTTCGATTCGAAGGATTTAATCGTTCGATCGAATGAAAAATCCTTTGATCGATCGATCAAATTTTTAGTGCTAAATCCTTCGAATTCAATATTCGAATTCAAAGGATTTAAATTCCTAGTCGAATATCGAGGGTTAATTAACCCTCGATATTCGACCCTTTGTGAATCGGCCCCTAAGTGTTTACCTTCACTAGTCACATAAAATTTGCCATGAGAAATCTCAGCTATCTGTCCATTGTTCTATGTCTTGTTTTTTTAGTTTAATTTTCTCCTTTCATATCATGTATGAGATTTAGGGGGTTATTTACTAAACTCCGAATGCTAAAATGCCATTAGTTAGCTTCTTTTTTTTTTTATTATTAAATATTGAATATTACATTTATTAAACAACACGGATGTAAAGGCCCAAATTAGAAAATCCGGCATCTCAGACATGTCGAGGTTGCATATAAGTCTATAGGGGAAGTCCCAATGGTTTTTTGATGTGCACTGGGTTTACAATACCCCAAAGTTTTTCTGAGTTTTCGGGCAAAAAGCATAATAAATCAGTTTTCTGGTGAAAAATCATGAAAATCTGATTTTTCCCACAAAACAAATATTCAAGAAAATGTTATTATAAATAAGCCTAAGAAAGCCGAGTGGATTTCATCGTAGTTTGTAGCAGAATATGTTGAGATAAAATCGGACTTTGATAAATAACCCCCTTATAGTTTTTAAGTTTCCATTTTTCATTTCCACCACCTTATTGAAAAGTTTTTTAATTCATATAGTTTTATTTTTTTCCTTTTCTGTCTATTAAAAAAATTCTTATTTTTCATTTATAAATATTTTATTTTTTATTTCCATTTTTTAGTGTTCATTTTTAATTTCCATTTTTTCATTTTTTTTATTTTACATTTTTTCATTTCCACTTTTTTAAAATACTTATTATTATTTTTTTTTTAAATAGTTTTCTATATTTTTTTCATTTTCACATTTTTTTCTATTTATATTATGGGTCATTATGTTTCCTAGAAATGTAAATTTAAGGGGCTGATTCACTAAGGGTCGAATATCGAGGGTTAATTAACCCTCGATATTCGACTAGGAACTAAAATCGTTCGACTTCGAATATCGAAGTCGAGCGATTTAGCGCAAATCCTGCGATCGAACGATCGAAGGATTATTCCTTCGATCGAACGATTAAATCCTTCAAATCGAACGATTCGAAGGATTTTAATCCAACGATCGAAGGGAAATCCTTCGATCAAAAAATCCCAGGCAAGCCTATGGGGACCTTCCCCATAGGCTAACATTGACTTCGGTAGCTTTTAGCTGCCGAAGTAGGGGGTCGAAGTTTTTCTTAAAGAGACAGTACTTCGACTATCGAATAGTCGAATAGTCGAACGATTTTTTGTTCGAATCGTTCGATTCGAAGTAGTAGTCGTAGGTCGAAGTAGCCCATTCGATGGTCGAAGTAGCCCAAAAAACACTTCGAAATTCGAAGTTTTTTTAATTCGAATCCTTCACTCAAGCTTCATGAATCGGCCCCTAACTGTCAGCTGTTTTAACTTTTTTTTTTCAACGTTGTTTCCAACAGCCTCTTTCAGTATTCTTATAATTCATCATGCTTCAATTTCACTGGCTAATGAATTGTTTAGAAAAACTTTGATAAAAAAAAAGACATTCACTTTTACCCTAAAGACAAAATAAATATCATATGAAACAAAAACTCCACATTTGGAGGTTCATTTATCAAGGTGCGAATTTCAAATTCATGTGAGTTTTTTGAACTGTAATAAATTCTATTTTACTCAAAATTTTACTCGAAAACTCGAATGTCAGGCGGGCTACAAACATCTCCAAATTGGTCGCTAGACTTCTCACATTTGTTTATAGATCAATTTTGCAGGTTTTAGGTGGCGAATAGTCGAATTTGAGATCTTAAAGGGCCAGAGTATGGTAAATCTCAAAAATCAAATATAAATTTTTTAAAGAACTCAAATGGAGTTTGGATAATTCCCTTGTCGAATTTGACAGTTTTGACCATAAAAAAAACTTCAAAAATATAAATTTTCAATTCAACCCTTAATAAATCTGCCCCTTAATGGTAGAATTTCATCCTAGAAAGAAATGTTTTCCAGTTTTGGACAAATTCACATATTTTATCAATTAATAATAATATTTTTTTTCCAAATTATTTTATACAAAGTGAGGCAACTTTGGGCGAAAATGCATCGCCGCGTGTGCATTAGCGCAGGTGACTTTGCATTGTAACCTATGGGGAAAAACGCAGAGGCAGTTCGGGGAGATAGTCGCTCTAAAAACGAGGCGATTAGTCGCCAGGCGAAAAAATCTCCCTGAATCTCCTCGTGTGGACTAGCCCTAAGTCTACTAGAAAATCATGTAAATATTAAATAAACCCAATAGGCTGGTTTTGCTTCCAATAAGGATTAATTATATCTTAGTTGGGATCAAGTACAAGCTACTGTTTTATTATTACAGAGAAAAAGGAAATCATTTTTATAAATTTGGATTATTTGCATAAAGTGGAGTCTATAAGAGATGGCCTTTTCATAATTCAGAGCTTTCTGGATAATGGGTTTCCGGATAACGGATCCCCTACCTGTACCTGTTAAATTAAAGAAAATATTACAACACTTTTTAAGCATGTGTAAAAAAAATAAATTCAGTGATAAAAAAAGTATCATTATTCTGTTACATCATTACCATAAAAGGACTATTAAAGCCCAATTTTTTTTCTTCTCAAAAGGATGTGGGAAGTGTGTTTGTAAGTGGAATAGCTCACAGCTATGGTATATGCCTAGCTATGTTTTTATTAAAGGTTGAATAGTGGTTTTTGAAACCACGACTAAACTCTCTTTCTCTAAAACTGCGCACGACATGACATTTCGGGGCCGATTCACTAAATTCAAGTAAAGGGTTCGAATTAAAAAAAAATTCGAATTTCGAAGTTTTTTTGGGCTACTTCGACCATCGAATGGGCTACTTCGACCTTCGACTACGAAAATCGAACGTTTCGAACTAAAAATCGTTCGACTATTCGACCATTCGATAGTCGAAGTACTGTCCCTTTAAGAAAAACTTCGACCCCCTACTTCGGCAGCTAAAAGCTACCGAAGTCAATGTTAGCCTATGGGGAAGGTCCCCATAGGCTTGCCTGGGATTTTTTGATCGAAGGATTTTCCTTCGATCGTTGGATTAAAATCCTTCGAATCGTTCGATTCGAAGGATTTAATCGTTCGATCGAATGAAAAATCCTTCGATCGATCGCAGGATTTGCGCAAAATCGTTCGACTTCGATATTCGAAGTCGAACGATTTTAGTTCCTAGTCGAATATCGAGGGTTAATTAACCCTCGATATTCGACCCTTCGTGAATCGGCCCCTTATTAAAAGATCCAAATAAAAGAAGTATGAACAGAAAGTAGTTCTGAATGATCTGGGGGAAAAATATTAATACCTTTAAAACCTCAAAAAAATTATTTTTTTTTGAAAATTCTTAGTGAGAAAAAAAATCCCAAAACCTCTAAAAGTCTGGATAGATTTAAAAATGGTCCAATAGAATCAGCACAGCTTCCATTGTCTTCTATAGGACCTCAACAACTTTTACCTGTCAAAGTTCTGTATAAGAGGTTTGCGTGGTTTTTACACTTAAAGTAGATGGTAAGGCTAAAATTAAAGCTTTATCAGAAAGGTCTATATAAATACACCAGTAAACCCTCAAAGTAATGCTGCCAAAAGAAACACCAAATTTCTTTCCTTCTCTTTTGCAGGCCCCGATTTGTGGCAAGGCCACAAAGGCCCGGGCCTAGGGCGGCAAAGTTTTAGGGGCGGCATGCCGCCCAACCGTATTAGGAGCACATTGTTGCTGCGCCGTTCCTGCGATGTGCTTGTGTAGGGGGTGCACGCGGACTGAGGGCGCTAGGACCGCGAAGCCTCGGATGGCGGATGATAGGAGCATGAGGCCTCAGGACTTTGAAATAAAGGATCTACCCCCTGAATTTCTACCCCAAAAATAATTAAACTGGGCATTCGCTCCACAATCCACTTCTTTGGTAATATCACCAAATGAGCAGATCTTTGCACAGCTAGGTCATGCATGTGTAGGGTCATAACTGGTTGATCCAATTATTTGGCCCCTCAAGGCCTGTGGAGACCTATCAGGAGAGCACTATGTCCCAACATGGACCTCATCCAACAGGGTTTTCTAACCTTCCCCGTGAGATAAGTAGTAGATATATAAGCAGGCAGGCGGTCAGAAATAATCCATACATGGGCCAATAAGCTGCCTGTTGACCTGGAGGGTCAAGTATGCCCTCTTATTGCCACCTTTAGACTGAAGAAGTATAAAACTGCATCTATCAGCAAGAGTTTGATGTACAAGAATATATACTCACAGGATGTTCGTGTCTAATACTTCATCATCTGAGCTCTCTACTATAGGCATTACTCTCTGATTTCTGATTTGCATGGTTGGTTACAAAATGTACAAAAACATGGGCAGGCAAGATAATAAATGGAAAAAAAAAAACCTTCAAAAAAGCCTAATTTATTTCACACAGGGTGCGATTAGTCATAGCCATTATTAAACGTATCACAAATAGGGAACCGAAATGGGACACAGTGATGCCAAGTACAACTATTGAGAAGTTCAAACAGTGGCTTTGGTGTCAATTTTGTGTAAAGTTTTTTGTGCAACCTCAACTGTGCTATAAATTACGCGTAGCCTTTTCTCTAAATTGTTCTATTAATATCCTCCTCCGTCATGAAGATTCGCTTGACTCTTCCAAGTTAGCTCCAAGATATGTGCCAAAGTGCAGACGGGCACAGGATTTTGAGAAAGGAAACTGGTTTGGGATTAATTGAATGCTAGTATGTTGTGATAGATTGTAAGCTCTACTGGGGCAAGGACTAATGGAGAATAGATGATGAGCAATCTATGTAGAGCTCTGCTTCAGTTCTTCTAAATTTAAAGGGATCCTGTCATTGGAAAACATTTTTTTTTCAAAACGCACCAGTTAATAGTGCTACCCCAGCAGAATTCTGCACTGAAATCCATTTCTCAAAAGAGCAAACGGATTTTTTTTATATTCAATTTTGAAATCTGACATGGGGCTAGACATTTTGTCAATTTCCCAGCTGCCCCTGGTCATGTGACTTGTGCCTGCACTTTAGGAGAGAAATGCTTTCTGGCAGGCTGCTGTTTTTC
Organism: Xenopus petersii; assembly: GCA_038501925.1. NCBI lineage: Eukaryota > Metazoa > Chordata > Amphibia > Anura > Pipidae > Xenopus > Xenopus petersii. The sequence continues at coordinate 7,644,137 of CM076679.1, forward strand.
CTTCTCAATGTAACTGAATGTGTCTCAGTGGGACATGGGTTTTTACTATTGAGTGTTGTTCTTAGATCTACCAGGCAGCTGTTATCTTGTGTTAGGGAGCTGCTATCTGGTTACCTTCCCATTGTTCTTTTGTTTGGCTGCTGGGGGGGAAAGGGAGGGGGATGATATCACTCTAACTTGCAGTACAGCAGTAAAGAGTGATTGAAGTTTATCAGAGCACGAGTCACATGACTTGGGGCAGCTGGGAAATTGACAATATGTCTAGCCCCATGTCAGATTTCAAAATTGAATATAAAAAAATCTGTTTGCTCTTTTAAGAAATGGATTTCAGTGCAGAATTCTGCTGGAGCAGCACTATTAACTGATTCATTTTGAAAAAAACATTTTTTTCCCATGACAGTATCCCTTTAAGGATAATAATAATATCTATTCATTCTCTTGCATGTTTTTAGCAAAGTGTGAACTTTCTCATTGACCCTTGACAAACAAAGCAATTATGCACCACAAAACTATACATCACAAACCACGTTCCCCTTGTCATCCATCTGTGTTTCTAGCATTGCACATCTTCCACATTGCTTAATAATGGCTGGGGAAAGGCCACGGCAATGCAGCCACGTCTGGCAGCTCTGATATCACTGTCTGAAGATGTGCAGCCCTCTATCTGCTTCATTTGCAGACTTAGAGGATGAAATCCTGGGAAGATTAAGGAATTATGATTTCACTCCTGAAATATTGTAAACTTCATTGAGAAATGAACCCAGCTGGAATTTGCCTTATTTAATCACATGGTGATGTTTAGCCCCAAAATTGTACTAACTTCACTTTAGAGAAGAGCCAGCAATGTTGAGCCAACCCAGTTAAGTACAGGGATACCTTGTTCCTACAAAGGCTTTACACAGACCCAAACTCTGAATGTGTACTAAGGGTCTCATGTAACGATAGGCGAATTTGGGGCGTTTCGCTGGAAAATTCACGAATTTCCTGCGAAATCCGCAAAACAGCTAAAAATTTGCAAAATGGCTCCGGCGTCTCGTTTTTGATGCCGGCATTCGTTTTTTTTGACGCTGCCAAATTTTCACGGCAGTTTTGCGAATTTATTCACCAGTGGCGAATCGCGGGAATTCGCTTCGAATTTGCGCCTGGCGAATGAATTCGTCCCTCACTAGTCTCATGTGCACTTTTTCATTTCTGTCCAGGGTCTAAGTTAATGACCCCTAGAATGACCCAAGAATACAGAGAAATAAATTCATACTTTTGTTAAACAAACACCAAAAGAAGTGTTTTAAAGGATTGACAATGTAATTTAAAACTGGTGTGTTTGCTCCAGAAACAGTACTATAGTTTATATAAACAGGCTGCTGTGTAACCATGGGGGCAGCCATTCAAGCACAGGATACACAGTAGATAACAGATAAGTACTACTATAGTTTATATAAACAAGCTGCTGTGTAACCATGGGGGCAGCCATTCAAGCACAGGATACACAGTAGATAACAGATAAGTACTACTATAGTTTATATAAACAAGCTGCTGTGTAGCCATGGGGGCAGCCATTCAAGCACAGGATACACAGTAGATAACAGATAAGTACTACTATAGTTTATATAAACAAGCTGCTGTGTAACCATGGGGGCAGCCATTCAAGCACAGGATACACAGTAGATAACAGATAAGTACTACTATAGTTTATATAAACAAGCTGCTGTGTAACCATGGGGGCAGCCATTCAAGCACAGGATACACAGTAGATAACAGATAAGTACTACTATAGTTTATATAAACAAGCTGCTGTGTAGCCATAGGTGCAGCCATTCAAGCACAGGATACACAGTAGATAACAGTTAAGTACTACTATAATTTATATAAACAAGCTGCTGTGTAACCATGGGGGCAGCCATTAAAGCACCGGATACACAGTAGATAACAGATAAGTACTACTACAGTTTATATAAACAAGCTGCTGTGTAGCCATAGGTGCAGCCATTCAAGCACAGGATACACAGTAGATAACAGATAAGTACTACTATAGTTTATATAAACAAGCTGCTGTGTAGCCATGGGGGCAGCCATTAAAGCACCGGATACACAGTAGATAACAGATAAGTACTACTACAGTTTATATAAACAAGCTGCTGTGTAGCCATAGGTGCAGCCATTCAAGCACAGGATACACAGTAGATAACAGATAAGTACTACTATAGTTTATATAAACAAGCTGCTGTGTAACCATGGGGGCAGCCATTCAAGCACAGGATACACAGTAGATAACAGATAAGTACTACTATAGTTTATATAAACAAGCTGCTGTGTAGCCATAGGTGCAGCCATTCAAGCACAGGATACACAGTAGATAACAGATAAGTACTACTATAGTTTATATAAACAAGCTGCTCTGTAGCCATGGGGCAGCCATTCAAGCACAGGATACACAGTAGATAACAGATAAGTACTACTATAGTTTATATAAACAAGCTGCTCTGTAACCACGGGGGCATTATGAGAAAATTGGTGGCCAGGGCCCCTTAAACGTCCATGCCTTCCCGATGTCAGCAGCTCTCAGAAAGATGGGGGGCCCGGCTAATCAAGTAAGTGTGGCATGGCCGGGCCCTCCTTACCCTCGGGCCCCCCTACAACTCACATTTCTTTAAAGGGATACTGTCATGGGAAAATTTTTTATTTCAAAATGAATCAGTTAATAGTGCTGTTCCAGCAGAAATCTACACTGAAATCCATTTCTCAAAAGAGCAAACAGATTTTTTTATATTCAATTTTTAAATCTGAAATGGGGCTAGACATATTGTCAGTTTCCCAGCTGCCCCAAGTCATGTGACTTGTGCTCTGATAAACTTCAATCACTCTTTACTGCTGTACTGCAAATTGGAGTGATACCTCCCTTTCCCCCCCCAGCAGCCAAACAACAGAACAATGGGAAGGTAACCAGATAACAGCTCCCTAACACAAGATAACAGCTGTCTGGTAGATCTAAGAACAACACTCAATAGTAAAATCCCATGTCTCACTGAGACACATTCAGTTACATTGAGAAGGAAAAACAGCAGCCTGCCAGAAAGCATTTCTCTCCTAAAGTGCAGGCACAAGTCACATGACATGGGGCAGCTGGGAAATTGACAAAATGTCTAGCCCCATGTCAGATTTCAAAATTGAATATAAAAAAATCTGTTTGCTCTTTTGAGAAATGGATTTCAGTGCAGAAGTCGAGCAGCGCTATTAACTGATGCATTTTGAAAAAAAAACATATTTTCTGATGACAGGATCCCTTTAAGCCAAGACAATGTGTTATACTATATGATCCTTTTATTCAAGTCCTTAGTATAAACACAAGTTAAAAACCTTGCTTTTCCTACATATTTTTTGCACATTTTTCAAAAGTCCGAGCTGTGCTTCAAATGTCTTCTTCTGTTGGTCGATGCCAATAGTATAGAAACATCTTGGAAGCCCACCAACCCTCCACATTGGACATTCCCCGTTCTATTCTATTAAAAGTCAGGACGATAATGAATGCCATGCCCTTGATCGCTGAGCAGCAATGGGAAATAATTCAAGACAGCTTTGAATTTGGCGCCCTGACCATCATTCTTCACGCTCCAAGTGGATTATTTCCTCTTATGTTAAAAACACACTGAGAGGGGTTGTTGGGGAGCACAAGTTCTTGTTGGCTTGAATTATTTGGAAAGCACACAACGGCACTGTGAGAAGTTACTCTATGTCCAGAAGATTCTTGTTATAGCCTGAGCTGATTGGGATGGAGTTTAATGTTCTTCTCAGTTGGTAACCTCAGCAGTCAGAACGGGCCAAACAAGGAACCCGATTATGCTTTACATAATCCTAATTGTCCTCTCCTATTTATTTCTGGCCACCCATTGCTGCAGATCAAGATATTCCCTAATTTTGTTTGAAAAGCTTCCTCACACAAAAGCCTCCACAAACATATAATTAAAAGATCATGTCCTAACCACCAAACCTTTGAATTATTTTCCTTTTAAATGTTTTCATAAGCCCTTCCAAAACAACAGAGGTTTCAGCTATTAGTATTTGTCTTTCTGGATTTATTAATTGAGACATCGTACACAACAACAGGCTGCTGCCTTATTAACTATTGTTTTCTTCACTCACTCTTGTGTAAATATTTGCTCCACGCATGGCTCCAACGATGAATAGGCACAGTGTGTCTATTTCCGTTCATTATGTTAGTGTCAGACTCTGCTGGGCTTACAGCCAAGAACCTTTGGGTTTCTGGCTTTGTGCCTTAACCATTGGGCCAGGTGAGCGGCCTGCAGGGTTGCTCACTATCTATTACCTGGCCTTTGCAGTCCTAGCCCAGCAGCCTGATTGGTGGTTTGGAGTCAGCCAATCAGGACTCACTCTGCCCTATTTAAAACCAGCCCACCTCACACTCCTTGCCTGAGCATTTCCTAAAATAGCACTGTGGCATCGTCCCTAGCTAAGGTTCCTGTTCTAGCCAGCCTCCTTTTCTGTCTTGTCTGTACCCTTCTCTGCCTTGCCCTGCCTTACCCTGAACCTTGTTACCTTGCCTTGTTCTTATCCAGTCTTGCTTTAAACCTTGCCTTGCCCGTTCCTACTCCGGTTCCAGTCCTGCTTTGACCTTTATCATGCCTTGCTTTTTTTTATAAAAAGATATCGCATAAAACAGTTGATATGTAAAACCCTGATTCATGTAAATAAACCATTTTCATAAATAATATACTTTTTTAGTAGAATGTGGCAATGGTTAAACCTAAATAGAAAATTGCCATTTTAAAAATGAAGGGCCGCCCCCTGGGATTGTAGGATTCACGGTGCACACAAACAAACCAAACAAACCCTACATGATAGGTCACATGAGCCAATTAACAGAGTTGTATCTTTTGCTCCCACACTTCTTCCTGTTACAATTTTAGAGCTGCAGTATTTCTGGTCAGGTGATCTCTGAGGCAGCACACAGACCATCACAAAATGGTGGTTCAAGGCAAGATATGTAAAATTGCAATTTTTACTAAAATATATATTCCAGTTTCATAAGATTCTTTAATATGCCACTTCATTTGAAATAAACTATCTGCTGCTCAAGTAATTATTTTGGGGGTATGGTTATCCTTTAACCTTTCCTTGACCTTGCCCTGCATGGTTTTTCTCATTATTTTGAATCTTGCTCTGTTCCTCCCTCCAATCGTGACCTTACCTAGACCTTACACTTTGCACTTTCTTTCCTTTTCCTGTCTGAATCTCATCTACCAAGTCTGACCCTTATCTTTCCCTTTCCTTCTATCCAGTCCTCCTGATATTAAGTCCTTAGTCTGATCTGATCGACGCCCGCACCTTCCTGTCCTTTCCTTCCGACTGCTCCTGTTCTGATTCATCGCCCTCTTCATCTATTCCAGTTCTAAATTCTACATCCTGGTCTCCCTGTTCCTTTCCTTCCGTTCAGTTCCTTGTGTGCACAGCCAGTCCCTGCCTGAAAGATTCACTCATTTCTCATCTGCCTCCACAGCACCCCCTACGTTATCCCTTACAGCTGGTTGGACTGTTATATATCTATCTTTTACAATTAAAATGTTATGAACCTCTCTCCATACGGGGTAAAACACTGGTTTAAGAGCAGCCTCTTTCTTTCTCCTGACAACTTCATTGACTACTTGGTGGTCAGACTGGTCGGAAAATGACCAGCAGGTGGCGCTGTTGTAACAAAATTAATTCATATTAACAGCACATGTATCCCTTAATATCTTGAAATAAAAAAATAAACAAATAATGAATGTAAATGACTTAGAATAGCACTTATCCTTTAAATGGAACAAATACCATAAATGAGACCAAAACTTTACAAAATAGGCACTTTTTTAATTGGTCACATTTTATGGTCTGCTGGAAAGAGGAGAACTTTTTTAGTGCAAAATTAAAAATTTTAATTTTTTTTTTGTTATATCATGCACTGGCAGGCAATATTGCTTTCTCAAATTAGATGAATAGGTTAGTAACATGCAACAGCAGCTGTGTCCTGGGCAAAATAGACATGAAGGGAATTCAATGAGGCAGCATAGCCTGGGGTTAGATCATGCATAGTTGGTAACAAGCATGTGGAGATCCCGTTATAAAACCATGACGCACGTTGCTGCTGTACCGCTGAGAAATAATTAACTGTCTTAAGACATGTCTGAGCTGCTGAACAGATCTGCATTCAACCTCATCTGTTGGTTATGAATAAAAGAACCTGGTTCTAAGAGTTCCTGGTGCCCATTATTGTATCTGCTGTACACACTCACATCTGGAAGTCATCTCCTACTCTCTCATCATATGCAGGGCAGCCACTCAGTGTATTGTGCTGAATTCTTACAAGGTGAATCCTTCTGGAAAACAGGGTCTCAAGAGGAAATGCCTCCATATATACACATTAGGAGAAGAAATAAAATATTGCAGAAATTATTCAGAATGACTGTGATATCTTGTAGATAGTGTCAGACTGGGATGCAAGGGGCCCTCCAGAAAACCTTAGACAGTGGGCCCTCCAGAAAACCTTAGACCTTGGGCCCATCGGAAAACCTTAGACTGTGGGACCACTTTTCAAACTATTATTGCTGAATTCTTACAAGGTGAATGTTCTGGAAAACAGGGTCTCAAGAGGAAATGCCTCCATATATACACATTAGGAGAAGAAATAAAATGTTGCAGATATTATTCAGCAGAGTTAGTGGAATGACTGTGATATCTTGTAGATAGTGTCAGACTGGGATGCAAGGGGCCCTCCAGAAAACCTTAGACAGTGGGCGCTCCAGAAAACTTTAGACAGTGGGCCCTCCAGAAAACCTTAGACAGTGAGCCCTCCAGAAAACCTTAGACCTTGGGTCCACCAGAAAACCTTAGACAGTGAGCCCTCCAGAAATCCTTAGACAGTGGGCCCTCCAGAAAACCTTAGACAGTGGGCCCTCCAGAAAACCTTAGACAGTGAGCCCTCCAGAAAACCTTAGACAGTGGGCCCTCCAGAAAACCTTAGACAGTGGGCCCTCCAGAAAACCTTAGACAGTGAGCCCTCCAGAAAACCTTAGACAGTGAGCCCTCCAGAAAACCTTGGACCTTGGGCCCACCAGAAAACCTTAGACAGTGAGCCCTCCAGAAAACCTTAGATAGTGGGCCCTCCAGAAAACCTTAGACCTTGGGCCCACCAGAAAACCTTAGACAGTGGGCCCTCCAGACAACCTTAGACTTTGGGCCCACTGGAAAACCTTAGACTGTGGGACCACTTTTCAAACTATTATTCCTCCTCTCTCAACCTCTTTATTCTCTTAGTCTTATATTACTTACTTCTACTTCTACTTAATATATTCTTCCATTAATAAGCATTTTTCCTCCATAAACAAATAGGGAATGACCATGAAATGTGCTAAATGGTTTGAAGCAAGAGGTCCCCCCGGTGGGCCAGTCCGACACTGTTTGTAGAGTAAGTTTCCTACTGACTGAAAGCTCTGTTGCATGACAGACACAATTCAGGCTCTTCCTAGGGTTTTGATTTTGACAACTCATGTCATTCATTGTAGAAATCCAGTACAGGTATGCGATCCAGTATCCGGAAACTCTTTATCCAGAAAGCTCTGAATTACGGAATGGCCGTATACCATAGACTCCATTATAACGAAATAATCCAAATTTTAAAAAATGATTTCCCTTTTCTCTGTAATAATAAAACAGTAGCTTGTACTTTACCCCAACTAAGATATAATTAATCCTTATTGGAGGCAAAACCAGCCAATTGGGTTTATTTAATGTTTATATGATTTTCTAGTAGACTTAAGGTATGAAGATCCAAATTATGGAAAGATCCGTTATCCGGAAAAAATCCAGGTCCCGAGCATTCTGGATAATTGGTCCCATACCTGTATATGTTTAAGCCCTTCACCATAGACCATGTGTACATCCATAGAATTCCTATAACTCCATGGGAGTTGATATCAATGAGAGTAACTACAGGAGATCCAGGTTTTGGGGCCTATATCTACAGACACTTAGATATAGGATTTTAAGCAAGGAATAAAAATCATATTGCATTGTGAATGGACTATATTATTGTCTATATTATATATCTATATTATAAAAAATTATATATATTTCTGCATTTTCAAATGTTGAAAAGGGAATAAATTTGAATTCTGCTTCCTTCAATCCATAAGATTCTAACTTTTTAGTTTAAAGGGATGTTTTAATGGGTAAAGTGCCAATTGTAATCCCTAGCCATCACAGGGTGTGTTTAATCCATCTTCTTATTGGCAGCACACAAAAGCAAAGGTTTCATTCACTCATTTATTTTAGCCAACAGTTGGCTGGGGATTTTGGGTGATGGCCAAACAGAAGTTCCTGAATGTTTTTCCTTTTGGGTTTTACATATTTTTTATTGCTTTTATTGTTAAAACCATTTTTTTTAAATTCCCAGTGGTCTATTGTTTTAGGGGCGCATTTACTACTGCTCGAGTGAAGGAAGAGAAGAAAAAAGACTTCGAATTTTGAACGTTTTTTTTGGCTACTTCGACCATCGAATTGGCTACTTTGACCTTTGACTACGAATTCGACTTCAAATCGAACGATACGAACTAAAAATCGTTTGACTATTCAACCATTTGATAATCTAAGTACTGACTCTTTAAAAAAAACTTCGACCCCCTACTTCGCCAAGTAAAACCTACCGAAGGTCTCCATAGGCTTTCTAACAAATTTCTGGTCGAAGGAAAATCGTTCGATCGATGGATTAAAATCCTTCGAATCGTTCGATCGAACGTTTTTTCCTTAGATCGTTCGAAAGAACGAATTGCGGTAAATCCTTCGACTTTGATATTCGAAGTCGAAGGATTTAACTTCGACAGCCGAATATCGAGGGTTAATTAACCCTTGATATTCGACCCTAAGTAAATGTGTCCCGTGGAGGCCGATTCACGAAGGGTCGAATATCGAGGGTTAATTAACCCTCGATATTCGACTAGGAACTAAAATCGTTCGACTTCGAATATCGAAGTCGAACGATTTTTCATTCGATCAAACGATCAAATCCTTCGAATCGAACGATTCGAAGGATTTTAATCCAACGATCGAAGGAAAATCCTTCGATCAAAAAATCTCAGGCAAGCCTATGGGGACCTTCCCCATAGGCTAACATTGACTTCGGTAGCTTTTAGCTGCCGAAGTAGGGGTTCGAAGTTTTTCTTAAAGAGACAGTACTTCGACTATCGAATGGTCGAATAGTCGAACGATTTTTAGTTCGAATCGTTCGATTCGAAGTCGAGGGTCGTAGTCGAAGGTCGAAGTAGCCCATTCGATGGTCGAAGTAGCCCAAAAAAACTTCGAAATTCGAAGTTTTTTTCATTCGAACCCTTCACTCGAATTTCGTGAATCGGCCCCTTAGTGTTGAAATAGAAAATTCAAGAGCAGCCCTAAGAGTTGGAACATGAAGATCTAAAAGAATGAGTCCAATATAGGGGATTCGTGCTAGAGGTTAGAGGATGTAGAGAACATAGTTATAGAAATAAAAGGGAGCTGAGTGGTAGTTCATAAGTGTTACACATGTAAAGTATATTATATGTGACTATATTCAAATAGAGGTGTTTAGTTATATAATGAATCTCTTTGGTGGGTATAGAGCTGAAGTAGTTGTGACCAGTATGGAACGAGTCAATACAAAAAAGTAAATTCTGCACTTGGTAACGTTGGTTGCTTAGTGGCAGCGCTTCTAGCAACTCCAGGACCCAATTCGCTGCCGAATGTGCGCCGGTGTCCAAAAAAATGGATGCCGGAGTCCATTTTTTTTGGACGCCAGCGAATTTTTGCAGGCAAAGTTACGCTGGTTTCGCAAATTTATTCTGCGGCAGCAAATCGTGGGAATTCGCTGCAAATTCGCCCATCACTATTATAGAGCTGATATAGCTGTGATTCAGTATGGAATGAATATCTTTGGTTCGTATAAAGTATGTAGTGATAATTCAGTATGGAATGTGTTTTTTTTTGGTGGATATACTGTAGAGTTGAAGTAGCTATGATTCAGCGTGAACCATGGAGTATTTAATTCAATTTTGCATGGTGGTTAGTGATGAGTGAAACTGCAAAGTTCACTGCAAATTTTTGCAAAACCTCGGAAAATTTGTAGAATTGCAAAAATGTTGCCAAAACCCATTGCAGACAATTGCCATTTTTTGGTAGTTTTTAATTTTGGATTTTCATTTAAATTTACCAATTTTTTATACTTATATAAATAGTTTTATAAAATAGTTATTTGGCCACTTATATTTCTATATAAAGTTTTACTTGTCTCTAAATGGTTCTTTGTTGACCTGGGTAGGAATCACTTATATTTTGTCATATTCTCTGTAGGTATGGTACAGCATAGGCCCCTTTCTAATAAATTATATTTTATGAATATGGGGTAAATTATTGGCACTTTGACAATCAGTCGAAAACTGATCTCTATTGAATTATACACATAATTACAAAAGGCTTTGCACGTGTCCTTTAAAACTCCACTTATTCCCAATACCGGATGACCTCTCCTACAAAACACGTGCCTGAATGCATGCCTGAAAGGCCAATAAATCAGTCTACAGCTTAAAGTCTTCAAGATTTAAAATATACCGTATATACTTGAGTATAAGCCGTCCTAAGTATAAAACTGGGAAAGCTTATTGACTCGAGTATAAGCCGAGGGTGAGAAATGCAACAGCTTCTGGTAAGTTTCAATCAAAAAATTGAGGGTTTCTGCTCCCATTGGAGGTGCCGGCGTCTTGTTTTTGGGTGCCGGCGACCATTCTTGGACGCCCGCGAATATTCTTGGAGACTATTCTTGAACGCCGACGACTATTCTTGGACGCTGGTGACTATTCTTAGGAGCCGGTGACTATTCTTAGATGCCGGCGACTATTCTTAGACGCCGGCGACCGTTTTTGCGCTTGACCCGAGTATAAGCCGAGGTAGAGTTTTTCAGCATATTTTGGGGGCTGAAAAACTCGGCTTATACTCGAGTATATACAGTATGACAAGGTTTAGATCATCTACAGATAAAACAGGTTTGCTATGGGGTTCTGTGCAATAACCCTGCTGCTTAAACCAATATTTTTGCTATTAGAGTAAAAAGAAAAACCCAACAGTCTTGGATATGAGACACATACAGAGATATTTATAAAAGCACAGACCAAAGGCAGAAAATCAATTCAAGGTGGAGATCAGAGTGTTCTGTGGCATCTAAAGTAAGTGCGGGAATTAGCAGACAGCAAGAGAAATGGTGGTAAAACTCAGCAAATACTTGAAAAAGGATATTGCTCATCAGTTGAAAGATGGACATGCGAATCCCATCAGAGGCAGAATCCAGTCCATGCTCAGAGTGTTGTACACAGCATCTGTTACCAGTTGACCTGACGTTAAAGATATAGAACAACATCTTTTACTCACTTGTCTGCTGAGTTTGTTTTAACTAATCACAGACTAGAAGACTAGTAGTAATTTATGGGCTGTAATATAACAGCCACTCTGATGGGCAAAGGAAACCAATTTTATCTCCGTGGAACGGCATCTTTTATTTTCTTGTCTGTTGTATTTGTTTTTACTAATCACAGACTGGAAGACCAGCAGTAATTTATGGACCTGAATAGAAGCACCTCTCTAAAGGACAAAGGAAAGACCAATGTTTTAATCTGAATCACTGAGCAGACTCGACTGATTTGAGGATGCCGGTCATTTAGCAATTGAATTAAAGTTTTCTGTAAAAAAAAAAAAAGTCCTAAAACTCAGAGTTCTTGGGAAAGTGAGCTTTACTTCATCAGCAGTGGCCAGACTCTTTCACCTGTTTGCCACAATAAAGAGAATTCATAAAGTGTGAAAAAATGGGTTGATCTCGTATTGTACCCAACCATACAAGAGGTCATACATGTTGTAGACACCTATTTATTTGTATTTGTAGCCTTGCTCGCTAGAGTGCCCCAAGGCAGCGCAATCCTAGTGCCTGCCTGCAGACAACACTCCCTGCAAGCGCGCATGCTGTGCTCCCTGGAAAGCGGCTTGGCGGCATGCCGCCCTAGGCCCTGGTCTTTGTGACCTCAAAACAAATCCAGGCCTGGTGCTCACAGGGGCACACTAGGGTTCACTGGCAACTCTGCAGTGCTGACACTCTCCACTGTGGCAACAGTCACCTCCCTTTGTAGGTAACAGGATTGAAGTTCTCATCACAGTTAGAGCCCTAGGCCTCACCTCCTGGCTGAGTTGAATCTTCCCTGCTTTCCTGGACAGTTTTCTCTCTCCCTAGCTGGGAGTTGTAGCAGAGATCATTTATAGCTTCTGGTAGCTTGGGCCTAGAACCAAACTTTACTTTTTGGGTCCTTCTAATTTTACAGATGTAATCTGGGGCTCCCAGCAAATCTCAGGCACTTCTACTTCTGTAGGCCACAAAGGCCTGGTCCTTGGGAGCCAAAAATATAGAGGCCTGGGGGATGATGTCATGAACAGAGGGGTAATAGGCTTGGGTGAATTTGACCCGTTTCGTCTCACCAAAAATTCGCCACCAGCAAATGTCGCTGTTGCCCATTAAAGTCTGGGCGTCAAAAAAATGTTTTTGCGCAGCTAATCTTTTTTGATGCGCTTCATTTTTTTTTTTTTTTTTACGCGCTATGCCATACAAGTCTATGGCCGTCATTTCTGTGGCGAAACAAGGTGACAAAATTCGCCCCTCCCTACTGGGGAAACTAACAAGAATAGAGGCAAAACTGGAGAAAGAATTTCTCATACACATTGTTCATCTCATTTAGGTCAACAGTCCAAAAACCAGCAGAAGGAGAAGAGGAGCTATGGGACTTATTGACCTCCTCACCTGGTGATGCACCAGGAACTGGCCAGAATGATGCATTTGCAGATGACATTTTTAAATCTGTCCAATTTTTGAACCAGCCAACGTCAATGGCACTTATATCTCAATCTGATCAACCAGCCAACATACATGCACCAAAAATGTGTTGTTGTTTTTTTTAAGGTAACTTGGAGACTTGGTGGAATACTTAAAAACCCTGGAGATGAAACCCTGGCTTGATGCTTTTGTTCACTGCACTGGCCCAGACAGATGCCACGTACATATCTACATTATATATATATATATATATATATATATATATATATATATATATATATATTATACTGTATATGAACACTGGTTTTATCTGTGCTATGAAAGCTATTTGTCCTTGGCAAGACTCTACCAAAACCAGTGACTCTGTTGACAAACTGATATTTTCACTCTAAAAAAATATTTTCACAATATTTCTTAGTAACGCAGCCATGACAACAACAACAAAAAAGGACCATTTTTTTTCCAACTTAGTAGGATTAGTTGTTACTTTTCTGGCCTTCTCTTTGAAATCCGGGGGGGGGGGGGGGGAGTTCAGAAGGCTAAGTACACATGGGACAGATCAGTTTTCCCAGAATATTACTTTAAATTATGTTTTTGTTTTTTACGCTAAATGCTTTTCATTGCTTTTAAAGTAGAGTTTGGGAAATAATAGAATGATGCCTTTTAGGCTAGTGGCAGATGGGGAGATTAGTTGCCCAGTGGCAAATCTTCTCTTCTGTGGCAACTAATCTCCCCGTACAGATTTAAAAAGGCCAGGTTATCCTGAAAAAAATGATCATTTTTCTAGGTAAATTAAACCCCTCCCCCAAAAATTAAAATCTGATGGCTGACTGAAAGGTATAATAAGTGCTAAAGACAAATATGTCTAAAAAAACCTGAAAAAACAAATTCACAAATGTGGAAATTGAGGTTTGTAAATCTGCTGGGAAATCCGACACTTCTGTCTCCACTTTTATTTTGTCTCAATATGATTAGGGATGTAGCGAACTGCCGATTTGATGTTCGCGAACGCCGTTCGCGAACGCCGGCAAAAAATGTGAACGTTCGCGGACAGTTCGCGAACTTCGAACACCCGCTAAAATCGTTCGATTCGAACGATCGAAGGATTAAAATCCTTCGATCTAAGGATTTTCGTTCGATCGAAGGATTTTCATTCGAATGGAACGATCTAAACCATTCGATCGAATGCTTTTCATTCGATCGAATGCTTACAATCGTTCGAACGAATGGAAATCGTTCGATTTTTAGCGGTCGAAGGAATTCGAATGGTCGAATGGTCGAACGAATCGAACGCGAACCCAAATTGGCGAACGTCGCGCGACGTTCGCGAACATTCGGCGGACGCGAACGGTCGACGTTCGCCGGCGAACAGTTCGCTACATCCCTAAATATGATCACTCTCGTGAATTCCCCCCAATGAGTAGCTGAGAAATTAAGAAAGATGGTGGTGCAGAGCTCTTCAGCAGAGCACCTTGGATTCATCTGATTTTTATAAAAGAAGAGAACCAAGGTGGGACAAAAAATTAATGGGTCGGACTGGGGGGCCCGGGGCCCACTGGGACTCCTGTCCAGGGCCACTGTCCACAGCCCCCCTCCGGGCCCCCTACTATCACACCGCGTGCATGCTGAACGGCGCTGCGGCGGTGCCACAAATTGTTTTTTTTGTAGGACCAGGAGATTGGGAGAGGGGGTCTGGCGGGGGGGGCCCATGAGGGCCGGAGCCCACCGGGTTTTTTCCCGGTGTCCCGCTGGGCCAGTCCGGCCCTGGAAAAATAGCATTGTTAATCCCCTGTGATTTAACCTTGTTCTTTTAGCTGGCCATACACACACTGAGATCTTTTCAGCCCCACATTATTTTACTCCTGCAAACAACCGACCCCCGCTGTTTGTGAGCAGTGAATTGCTGATTGCTCACGCACTCAGCCAATTGGAGCAGATAAAACCAGCCAGTGACTCCCATCAAGTGTGCGCCTATTGGCTGCAGATAGGAAAAAAAGTTAGGTTGAGAAAGTCACAAATAAGTCATTAAAGGGATTATGTCATGGGAAAAAATTGCAAAATGAATCAGTTAATAGTGCTGCTCCAGCAGAATTTTGCACTGAAATCCATTTCTCAAAAGAGCAAACAGATTTTTTTATATTCAATTTTGAAATCTGACATGGGGCTAGACATATTGTCCCCAATAATGTGACTTGTGCCTGCACTTTAGGAGAGAAATGCTTTCTGGCAGGCTGCTGTTTTTCCTTCTCAATGTAACTGAATGTGTCTCAGTGGGACATGGGTTTTTACTATTGAGTGTTGTTCTTAGATCTACCAGGCAGCTGTTATCTTGTGTTAGGGAGCTGCTATCTGGTTACCTTCCCATTGTTCTTTTGTTTGGCTGCTGGGGGGGAAGGGAGGCGGGTGATATCACTCCAACTTGCAGTACAGCAGTAAAGAGTGATTGAAGTTTATCAGAGCACAAGTCACATGACTTGGGGCAGCTGGGAAATTGACAAAATGTCTAGCCCCATGTCAGATTTAAAAATTGAATATAAAAATATCTGTTTGCTCTTTTGAGAAATGGATTTCAGTGCAGATTTCTGCTGGAGCAGCACTATTAACTGATTCATTTTGAAATAAAAAAATTTCCCATGACAGTATCCCTTTAAAGAAATGTGAGTTGTAGGGGGGCCCGAGGGTAAGGAGGGCCCGGCCATGCCACACTTACTTGATTAGCCGGGCCCCTCATTTTTCTGAGAGCTGCTGACATCGGGAAGGCATGGACGTTTAAGGGGCCCTGGCCACCAATTTTCTCATTCTCATCAGAGTGATTGAAGTTTATCAGAGCACAAGTCACATGACTTGGGGCCGCTGGGAAATTGACAATATGTCTAGCCCCATGTCAGATTTCAAAATATAAAAAATCTGTTTGCTCTTTTGAGAAATGGATTTCAGTGCAGAATTCTGCTGGAGCAGCACTATTAACTGATACATTTTGGGGAAAAAAATTGTTTCCCATGACAGTATCCCTTTAAATAAATAAAGAAAAATATTTTTTTTTAAAAACAGATTTAAACATCTGCTACAATCTTGTGGATTTTTTTTTTTTTTAAATAGGGAGTTAAAAATATCTTCAATGTAACATCATGCACAAAAATATCTAGCTGCTGAAATATCAGCTTTCTATAAAATTCCAGGATATTTCATACAAAATCGTGTTTCACAGCACAGTCTCTGGCCCAGGTGCATGAGACAAAACAAAGTCAATGGCAAACATGAACGCTATGAATTTCCTGACCTTGCTGATTCCAAATATGGCTGGGAATGCAGAAGTGTGTAATTACACGGATCCCACATGTGCAATTGTACATAGCAGTCTCCGAGTCTATTTCACAGATATAGACATGTTGTAAATGACATATTTTGTTGGCAGGGGTGGTAGAAGCGAGGCCTAAGTTACTCCTTCCTCCTGCCCCTCATGAATATACCAAGTTCTGAACCAGAGCGCAGACACCCTGCAACAAGAAAGGCCCCCCTCTTTAGTTACACAATTGGCAAGGTACTGTAAGGTTAACTGGTGGTTCTGTGGGACAGGGACGCCATTGCGGGAATGCCCGCAGTCAGTTCGTTCACACCAAATACGTGCACAAACGTTTGCTTCTTCAATGCATTTGTGCGAAGGTGACGTCATTGCGCAGCGCACATAGTGACGTCACATTGTCATGAAAACTTGGTAATTTAAATCCAATGCGGCACCATAACAGTGCCCGTTGTAGGTCTATGCTTCACAGTTCCTGGGTACTATTCTGTTCTTATTCCTGCTGTCTGCCTTTGACTTTGGGAAAAAAAATTTTTTTCAAAATGAATCAGTTAATAGTGCTGCTCCAGCAGAATTCTGCACTGAAATCCATTTCTCAAAAGAGCAAACAGATTTTTTTATATTCAATTATGAAATCTGACATGGGGCTAGACATTTTGTCAATTTCCCAGCTGCCCCAAGTCATGTGACTTGTGCTCTGATAAACTTCAGTCACTCTTTACTGCTGTACTGCAAGTTGGAGTGATATCACCCGCCTCCCTTTTCCCCCCAGCAGCCAAACAACAGAACAATGGGAAGGTAACCAGATAGCAGCTCCCTAACACAAGATAACAGCTCCCTGGTAGATCTAAGAACAACACTCAATAGTAAAATCCATGTCCCACTGAGACACATTCAGTTACATTGAGAAGGAAAAACAACAGCCTGCCAGAAAGCATTTCTCTCCTAAAGTGCAGGCACAAGTCACATGACCAGGGGCAGCTGGGAAATTTACAAAATGTCTAGCCCCATGTCAGATTTCAAAATTGAATATAAAAAAATCTGTTTGCTCTTTTGAGAAATGGATTTCAGTGCAGAATTCTGCTGGAGCAGCACTATTAACTGATTCATTTTGAAAAAAAAATCCCTTTAAACTCTGCCTGGACCAACCCTTGCCTGTATACCGACTTCACTTAAACTCTTTCTGGACCGACCCGTGCTTATTTCTAGACCACACTTTTTTTTATAGCTGCCATTGAACTTTACTGTGTTCAGGGAGGATCCTGCCCATTTTGCCACCCGAGGCGGCCTTTGTTCTGCCTCAGACGGCAGCGACCCCCTTTAAGAGCCGAATTTCTGTTTTTAAACCCTCTTAAAGGGGGCGCTGCCACCTGAGGCGAGTTTATCAACTCGCCTCATTGGCAGAGCACCCTTGACTGTTTTTTCTCTAAGTTCCAAATCTGCTACAATTGGCCTCTTTGCTTGCTCAGAACTTTTGTTCTGTTCCTCTCACGCTAAGTCCTGGCCGCATCTGAGTAGCTGAAGGCTCTTCCCAAAACCAAAGGCCGGCTATAGGCAGAAAAGTGAGCCAAGACTGGAAACTCAGGCCCAGATTTGTGGTGAAGCCACAAAGGCCCGGGATTAGGGTGGCAAATTGATCGGGGCGGCATGTCGCCCATCCACTTGCTGAGGAGCACAGGGGCGCCAGCTAGAGCAGTGCTGACGACGGGCGCGGTCTAGGGGTGCCCGTCGCTGAAATCCAGCCCTGCGGAAACTTGACTTTAGTTCTGGGTAGTGATGGGTGAATCTGTCCCATTTCGCTGCTCCGAAATATTCGCAAAACTTGAGAAACGCATTAAAGTCAATGGGCGTCAAAATAATTTTGACATGCGGCAATTTTGACATGATCCGCAATTTTTTAAGCGTGACACTTTTGTCCAAATGCATTAAAGCCAATGGGCGTCTGAAAAATTTTGACACACGACAATTTTTAGGTGCGCAACAATGTTTTTTTGTTGAGGCAAATTTTCCACTGTGAATTTTCGCCACCGTTTTACAAAAACATTCATGGAATCCATGGCTGGCGAATAAATTCACCCATCACTAGTGTTTAGGTTGCCGTTCATGACAGATACTTTACGGAGCCTACCGCCACCCTGAACAGTGAGTTGCATCAATAGGTGCAGCAGACTTGCGCCAAAAGATTCCAACCCCAATGCCATGTTAGGAGACGAAGGAAGGAATGTATTTTGGATAGCTACTTGGAATTAAATTAAATTTGTTGCTGTAGCAGATCAGCTTATAGTGATTCTCTTCACCACCTTGAGATGTTGAATTCTTCCTAAACCCACTCCTGCAAGTGTTTTATCTACTGCACCATAAGTAGGCCCTTTGTAACAAAACACAGAAGATAAGTTATCCAAGGGCATATACGGAAATGTCATGGAGCAGATATAAATTTGTCTACACAGATGAGTTGTCTCAAGAGCTGATACCAAATTGCTTCGTACAATATAATATTTACAGATCCAAAAAGCATGAAATATGATTGAATTCAGGCAATATTGTTGCTCAAGTTACAGAGAAAAATAGTTAGCCATGAACTTATGCTGCACACTCCCTTCCCAGAGACTATTATCCACTGTTACTATAGGCACCATCTCTCCCTACTATACCTGCTATCCCACAGTCACACTCCCTTCCCAGAGACTATTATCCCACTGTTACTATAGACACCATCTCTCCCTACTATACCTGCTATCCCTCAGTCACACTCCCTTCCCAGAGACTATTATCCCACTGTTACTATAGACACCATCTCTCCCTACTATACCTGCTATCCCACAGTCACACTCCCTTCCCAGAGACTATTATCCAATGTTACTATAGACACCATCTCTCCCTACTATACCTGCTATCCCACAGTCACATTCCCTTCCCAGAGACTATTATCCACTGTTACTATAGGCTCATCTCTCCCTACTATACCTGCTATCCCACAGTCACACTCCCTTCCCAGAGACTATTATCCACTGTTACTATAGACACCATCTCTCCCTACTATACCTGCTATCCCACAGTCACACTCCCTTCCCAGAGACTATTATCCACTGTTACTATAGACACCATCTCTCCCTACTATACCTGCTATCCCACAGTTACACTCCCTTCCCAGAGACTATTATCCCACTGTTACTATAGGCACCATCTCTCCCTACTATACCTGCTATCCCACCGTCACACTCCCTTCCCAGAGACTAGTATCCACTGTTACTATAGGCACCATCTCTCCCTACTATACCTGCTATCCCACAGTCACACTCCCTTCCCAGAGACTGTTATCCCACTGTTACTATAGGCACTATCTCTCCCTACTATACCTGCTATCCCACAGCCACAGTCCCTTCCCAGAGACTATTATCCACTGTTACTATAGGCACCATCTCTCCCTACTATACCTGCTATCCCACAGTCACACTCCCTTCCCAGAGACTATTATCCACTGTTACTATAGACACCATCTCTCCCTACTATACCTGCTATCCCACAGTCACACTCCCTTCCCAGAGACTATTATCCACTGTTACTATAGGCACTATCTCTCCCTACTATACCTGCTATCCCACAGCCACAGTCCCTTCCCAGAGACTATTATCCACTGTTACTATAGGCACTATCTCTCCCTACTATACCTGCTATCCCACAGTCACACTCCCTTCCCAGAGACTATTATCCCACTGACTCTATAAGCATCATCTCACTCATCTCAAGTCACTTTTTATACTTGCAAGAGGTGATGGCTTTTCATGAAATGTCACTTTTTTTTATGTTTTTTTCTGGAAAAACACCTGTTGAGTCTTCCATTTAAATTGACCTTTAACTACAGTTTTAGCCATGGGCATCCAGAGAAAATTTTCCAGGGGGCAAGGAAAAAACATTTTACACAAATTACTTGTACCCGTATTTTGGTCTCCACACAAAGCTAACAACAGCATTTCTAAAAATATATAAAGTAGTGACCATTGCACATGTATATCATTGCCATTCTGTTAGTGACACAAACTCCTTGTTTGCCAGGACTGCACTTGGTCTTTTCTACAAAAGTGAATAAAATAAGGGGGGATGGGGGATTCAATGGAGCAGCAGAGTAAGGAACTGTAGGGGTTAATGTCCTTTGTGGCAAATACACTGAGAAAATCGTTATAGGCAAAACCCGCAGCCAACCTGTACCTATAAAATTCAATAATAAAGTTACACAGCTATACACAGGTTCATTATAGTCTCTATAACTCACACACACAGTTTGTCAGACCTTCTTAAACACAGTTGTCCTTACACACAAAAAAGCTGCTTCATCAGGAGGAGATTCTCTACTCTGATTTTCTCATTCCTCTCACAGTTGAGGAGCCGGAAACTTCTCACAAAGGGGCAGAGCTAAATCTGAACTGCTGCTCTGAGCAGTAGAATAGACATTGGGATTGTCCATTATATGAAAGGGTACTGACCTGACAAGGTATAAGCCTTTTATAAAATGATTGTAGGTTCTTAATGGCAATTGTAAGAAATGTGTTCACATAAAAAAGAACAAAACAATATATATGGGCTAGAAGTATACTTGTGCCTTTTTAAAGTTTACGTCCAAATGTGTTGTATCCATGTAGCACACCCTTGAGTGCACTTTAGCTGTGTGTATTATAGTGTGTGACCTGGACTGTGCCTGTTTGTATTGTGCCACTGACCCACATGCACCTGAGCAAACTCCCTGCAACTCCCTGTACCTTGGAATCCAATAACACTACCAAGACCATTAACAGTATAATACATGAAATGAGATGTCCTTCTTTCCAGGCAAAGTGTACAAAGAATGACAAATCTCTTCCAGATATGAAGCAAGCAATAGGTATTAATTAACACTCTCTTGATGAGGGTAGTGCATAGGGATCCTCAGCCTGGGATCTTGTATCTTGGCACCCTACCTGGTCCTCAACTCACCCACTGATATCCCTACACTAGTGGTTTACACACCACAGGGGTCCTAACCCCACTATTTCTCCTCATTGAAGCGGAAGATCCTCACTATCTTCCGTGAGTCTTCCTCTTGCTCCTAGAGCAACTATAACAAGACTGACTATCACTAACTAATCCTCTCTAAACGTTTACCGAACTTTAACCCTGGGCCTGTAACAACCTCCCAGAGGTGAGGTCCCAGGAAAGATGCTGCCACCTACTGGGCGAATCCTAACCTATGATGGACCCAGGAACAAGGACATAGCTGCTTGGGTGAATTAGAGAACCACCTGGACCACTTTAGGTGGCCAAATACAGGAAAAACTGCCTGAGTGGGCCATACCTAAATCTCAGGGTCCCTACATCCATGAACTGCCATAATTCAAAGAATTTAGAATGTTGTATACAAGGTCAGTGGCATACTGGAATGGCTTGTGTTGTAACGTTTCCAGTAACACATGCCAGTAACTGTCGCATTCTTTGCCATACACAATGGCACAAAGCCTACATTGTTGTTACACTGAAACCTCCTAGATACGATCTAATAGTCTGCCCCTCCATGTTCCCTCTACTGAGTCCTGGCACCAACTCCCTGGCATTTGGCAGTAAGACCTATCTAATGTAACCCTAGTTGGCCTGACTGGCTAGCAAATATGTGAGTGTTGTTTAATCATATTGTGTTGTGGGTAAACAGTAAGCTGTTCTCAACTGACGCCTAGGGCTGAAAACATGTTTATTTTTCAGGAGAAAATCACAAATTGTTAGAAATAATGGCAATTTGTTTGAACTGAGGAAACTGGCAATGAAGGCCACCGAAAAAGACATTTGATCTAGTTCACTACTGAGGTATTTTGACTGAATCCTTCATTGCATTGCCTTGATGCTCATGTTTGTTTGTTTAGAACACATGGGAGCAAACATTGGGCGATACCCAATATACAGGTTTGGTTCAAGGTCCTGACTAATGAGTAGGGATGCAATGAATCCAGGATTTGGCTCGGTATTCGGCCATTTTCAGCACAATCCTTGTGCCTGGCCGAACCGAATCCTAATCCTTTAAATCATGTGACTTTTTGTCATATAACAAGGAAGTAAAAGCATGCGGCTTTCATTTTCCCCTCCCCCTCGCTGATTTGCATATGCAAATTAGGGTTGAGATTCAGTTCTTTCACAAGGGATTCGGGGGTTCAGCTGTATCCAAAATAGGGGATTTTGTGCATTCCTACTAAGGAGTAGTGTCAATATCTCTATACAAACTGCATCACTTTCCCTAATTTTTAGGAGAGAATGGGCTGCGGGTGCTCAGAAATTCTACTTCGACCAGTGCTGATATAGTCATGTCCAGTCTGTGTTGAAGGCTTAGAGAGCTCGCTGCATGCTCTTTGGGTGGGATGTGCAGGAGGTCACTACTTTACACCAGGTCTCCAGCATATGGACCAAATTATAGATGTTGTTATGATGACTGTCATTATTACAGTTGATTTCTAAGGCACTTACATTTCTCTCCCAGCTGTGCAACAAAAAATTGATTTCTCATGTTATTGTAATAGATAACACATGTTGCCTGAAATTATCTCAATTTTCATTCTTCAACTCGATCTACCAGGCACATCCCCATGGCGAAACGATACATGCGGTCAATATGTGGAGCAATGTAAAGGTACAAAAAAGGAAGGAACCGCACTCACAGGTCTTTCATGAAAAATTCAGGGTTTATTTCAACATTTTCGGCTCTGAAACTTGAGCCGACTTCATAAATATATATATATATATATATATATATATATATATATATATATATATATATATATATATATATATATATATATATAAAACAATTGGCACATCATATAATATTATAGGATGACATAGGAACAGCTGACCATGAAAACACAGATTTCAATGTACTATTATTCTGATCCTAATAGTAGGGTCCCCTGACACAAGAGCTAGAATTGCACAAAGAAACAAATAGAGCAGTAGCTTGTGAGCAACATGTTGCTCTCCAACCCCTTGGATGTTGCTCTTTGTGGCCCCAAAGCAGGTGATTATTTTTGAATTCCAGGCTTGGAAGTGAGTTTTAATTGCATAAAAACTAAGTATAGTGCCAAGCAGAGCCTCCTGTAGGCTGCAAGTCCACATAGGGGCTACCAAATAGACAATCACAGCCGTTATTTGGCACCCTAAGTGAATTTTTCATGCTTGTGTTGCTCCCCAACTCTTTTTACATTTGAATGTGGCTCACGAGTAAAAAAGGTTGGGGACCCCTGAAATAGAGTCTCCATTCTTTATCCTATATTTGAACACAAGGAATAAATCTTGAAGGCCACAAGGAGTCTGAACACCTCCTTCCTTGTCCTTCAAGGAAGAAGAAACTCTTGACACATAGGTGGAGCTAATTACAGATCCGGCATTACTAGCAGATTCCGAAATCGTTGAGCAGATTTTATAATCAGACTTTTCTCGTTAATACAAGAGAAGATCTAAGGGGAATAATTACAGCCTCCCTATGCAAAATGCCAATGTCTTTTGTTTGCGTGACTGCGGTGAGAATCTTTTTATAGCAGAAGGTACTCACGTGCCTCGTGCATAGCTTCTCTCAAAACAAAACATGGAATGCTTTCAAGCTGGCCATAGACACAAAGATAAAATATTGTTTTGTATGATTTTTGGAAACCTGTGGATTGTCCTGACTTTTTTTGGACCATGGCAATTGGTTGTTTAGACCTTCAGACAGGTTAGAAGATTTCTAACGATAATTTCTCTGCATATATCGCCTATCGGAAGTTATCAATGGGTGACTGTCACTACTAATTGTCCGACATAACTACGATTGTACGATTGCTGTTAGCGAATATAATGGAATCCGATTTTACTGCTGTATTTAATCTGAATGGTTAGTGGCAGGCCAGGAGGTAGGACCCTATGATCGTAGATGCTTAAATCTGCATGTCTATGGCCAGTTTAACTCTCACTCAAAAAATCACGAGAGGAGACATTGAAATTGCTAATTTATGTGCCATCAGGCAACTATGCATTCAGAACCACTGGTTCACTATCACAGTCAGTGGCAAATTTTTTGTTTTGATTCTGTTAGATCACATCAGAATATTAGCTTCTGAGGGGTCCTTCAAAAGGAGGATTTAGAAAGGCATGGGCATTGGTTGACTGTTATGGTTCAAGCCCTCTTTGAAGGTTTAAACTTAGACGAGTCTACAAATAAATGCTTACCCCCAAATCCAACCCTATTTGGTCTTCATGCTAAGCTTCCCAAAGAATCTAGAAAAGGCATTCTCCCCAAATCTCACTCTATTTGTCCTTCAGATTCAGCCCCCCCCCCCCGGCAGTCCAGGCCCCAGTTTGAGAACAAAACTCACCTGAGTTGGAGACAGGGAGAAGTATAATGAAGAGTAGCCAAGTAGAATGGATAATTCACGAACCAATAGGAGAGGCAAAACATAGTTGAGGAATTGCATCTCTAGCTGGACACAAAAACTCTGTGCCATTGGATTCATCTTATCACCTAGGTCTAGGATGTCCAAACCATCACTACCTTAATATCTACATTGTACAGTGATAGTGGCAATATCGTACTGGGCTGCTACCTCAGGACCCCTCCACACCCCGCAGTCCACACCCACAAAGGCTCCTTCCAGCACCCTTCCCGAGCCACAACCACTCCTCTGCCCCCCTGTGCCTACCTTTTTCTTCTTGTGGCTGGGGCCAGTTAGGGAGGTCATAAGAAGTGGTAGGGTTATGTGAAGGGAGCAAAGGCCGGGGCCCATTGGGGTTTTTTTTCCCAGTCCAGCCATGGAAAATGGGGCCCAAGAAAGGTCATGATATGACTGGATGGACTATAGCAAAAACCTCCTTTATGTTGCTTCTAAGCATTGCAAACTTCATTGGGAATTCTTCAAATGTAACCACTACAAGATATTTGGAATAGTGGATCATTCCAGTCATTGCAAGTGTTTGAACTGTATACCAAGAGGTTCTGCAGTTGTCTGATATTTCCACAACCTGTAGGTTCATGATCTTTTGAATGTCAGGCTACGAGGGACCATAGTAAGAAATATAGCCCCCCTAAAAAAGGCTTCTGTAATAATTTGAGTATGGGCAAACATGTACAATATTTCTAATTAAAGCAGGCAAGTTGCTTTCTGTTATAACCTGTTGCTTAATATTTTTTTTTTGTGTACGGTGCTTTTTTTTATTTTACTGTCTCAGTTGAAAAGGCTGTTTGTAATGTGCTCATGAGTCAGCTGTGATTCACATGTACGTATGTACAGGGAAGGATTAAGCAGGAACTTGACTTTGGTCATAGGGTAGGCCTTTCACTTCCCTTCACTTATATTAGATCCAGTGATATCATCGTTAGTGAGGGGGGTTCCCAGAGAGAAGAAAGACAAATATAGAATGACAGACCAGACTTTTGGATCAGGCCTTATACTGTATATAGATATGATATTGCTGCTCATTTATCCATGGTCTACAGTCTATGCAACTGAAGTTCTAGCACCTCAGTGTCAGGGCCCGAAGGCTCAAGTTGGAGATAAGGACAAAGGAGGAAGCAGCAGGTTCCAATACAGGCAAAGGTCAGTTCAGGCAACAAGGTTCTTAGTCAGTATAACAGGCCGAGGTCAAGATCAAAGGTCAAAAAGTAGTATAACACACCCAGGAACACAATAAGTTGAACCTATAATCGGCCAATGATTGTAGGCCTCCGGTGTCCCTTTATAGGCAGATTTCTGCGCATCACGCGCTGACTTTGTGTGTTGATGCCGTGCCCGGACTGACGCACCAACGTCCGATGTCCCACGTGGTTCCCCATTTTGCGGAAGACGCAGACGGAGTAAGGGGCGGCGGCGAGTGCTCCTTACACTCAGAACATACCAGGTGGTCTTTCATCTGTTGTTGACCTTGTGTGCAAATGTTACCCATTTAGTTTGCCCCTGTAATAATCAGCTGAAAAATAACTCCTTTTGCATCAAACGGGGCACAGGCTTATTTTAATTAAATTGACAGCGCAGGCAAGGTGTGCAAGACTTTCCATCCAGGGAAAACACGTAGAATGCACTTTGAGGTCATGCAGTTCAGTAGCGAGCAAAACACTCTAGTTACTTGCTTTTTCTTAATCTCCAAGATCTGCTAGCCCCTAAAGAGCAAGGTAAATAACCTGGCATGGCAGGCACCAAATTAAGGAATGGAGCCAAAAGTATACTATACAGCCCATCATTCTTAATGTGCCCAATGTGGGCAACTTCAGGCGACTATAGAAAATGCATCGGCGTGCGTGCATTAGCGCAGGCGACTTTTCATTGTAGCCTATGGGGAAAAACGCTGAGGCAGTTCGGGGAGATAGTCGCTCAAAAGACGAGGCGATTAGTCGCCAGGCGACAAAATCTCTCTGAATCTCCTCATGTGGCCTTACCAGAGTTTACGAGCCCACAAGCTTGTTTACTTTACATGCTTCTTCACTGTTGTCTATCAATAACACTACAGTACAGTCAAGCATAACAGCAGTGCACATATATCCACCTTAACCCTGAGACTTCACTGTCTGTTAAGCCCCTATAAAGTTCTACTTATAAATAGTGTTTATCTTCCCTTTCATTTCAGAATGGATAAGTATGACTTCTTGACTCAGGAGAACATGTCGAGGCAAGAACATACTTTCACAAAATAGTTTACAGAGCCAAACTGGCAGTGGGCATTGCCATCTGCAGTCTTTAGAAGGGTTTCCATAAATAAAGTCCCTACCCTGTGACGGATTTAAAGGCCTTGAGTAAATCATGGCACTTTATTTTCTACCCAAGATAGCTTGGGATAAGGTATCTGCCAGCTCCACTTTTATTCACTTCACTCCCTGAAAAGTTATGCTGCAGCTGTGAAGCAAACAAACAGATATATTATCAACAAGCCAGAGCGAGGTTTACGATTGGCTGCGCGCGTATCTCCAAAATTCAACTCAAGGTCACTAAGGCGAGAGATAGGAACGAAGAAAATATTGTTAGATCAGTTTGTACAAATTGTCGAAATAGTTTTCTAACAGTGAACACTCCCTGTGCTTTAACTAATATTCTTCCCATAACTTAGAAGCTATTTGTACCAGTCCAGACTTGTGACCTATTGCTCTATACGATGCCATCTTGTTGGCACTGGAAAACCCCATCCCCATTTTGATCAATGCAATGTATTCTCCAGTGCCACGTTATCATAACCAGACATTGGGGTGATTTTGGCTTCTTAGGTTTTTTTCCGTAATCCAACTGCACATGTTAGAGGTACCGCTTGTGCTCCATAGTGCTCTTGCACTTGTGCACCGGGTCTTTGTAAATCAGTGTCGGATTGGCCCACCGGGATACCAGGAAAACTCCCGGTGGGCCCAGGTGTCAGTGGGCCCTCATGCTGCTAAATATATGGCTTATTTCATGGCCATTCCCTATTGCTATGAGAACAAAGAGGCTAAATTGATGGAATAATATGTTATAGTACGTATAACTAAATAGATTAGGAGAATAGAGGTTGAGTGAGAAGAGGAAGAATAATGGTACTGAGAGTGGGCCCTTGGTCTAAGTTTTCTTGGTGGGCCCCTGGTCTAAGATTTTTGGGGGGGCCCTGGTGTCCCAGTCCCACACTGTTGTAAATTACCCCTGTAGTCATTAGTTACTAAACTAAAAGTGAAACATAGTACAAGGTTGGATGTTTCCAGTTTTGGGCTGGCCCACCGGGATTTCAGGTGGGCCCAGGTATTAGTGGGCCCTTCTGTTTCTAAACATTTGGTTTATTTCATGGTCATTCCCTATTTCTGTATGAAAAATAGATGACTTAATACATGATAGAATCTAAAGTAAAGAAACTAGAAGAATAAAAATGAGCAGAAGAGTTTGGAAGTAGGATATATGGTCTAGGTTTTCTGGTGGACCCCTGGCATCCCAATCCAACACTGGGTGTTAACCCCCAAGTAGTGGAAGAACTTATTGTATACCTACCTGTGATGTATAACAAGACAATTTTAGAACTTGGGGGGATGAAAGGCTAAAGAAAAGAGGTCTAAGGGCAATGGCTCAGGGGTGATTGACTTATCTGGACTCTTCTAGTGCACTCTAGGAGTGGTGGTTATTGCTGAGCATTTCCAATCAATAATCACTGGGCATTTGAGTGCATCTTAGCCAGTTCAAGCTTTGCTAAGGATTTTTAATGTCGTTTTTAATGCCCACTGTGGCAACCATGTTAAGCTCCAGTTTGGTGTTACAGGGTATAGAGTAGGGGTCCCCAACCTTTTTTACCCATGAGCCACATTCAAATGTAAAAAGAGTTGGGGAGCAACACAAGCATGAAAAAGTCCATTGAGGTGACAAATAAGGGCTGTGATCAGCTATTTGGTAGCCCCTATGTGGACTGGCAGCTACTATTAAGTTTTTATGCAATTAAAACTTGCTTCCAAACCTGGAATTCAAAAATAAGCACCTGCTTTGAGGACACTGAGAGCAACATCCAAGAGGTTGGTCAGTAACATGTTGCTCATGAGCTACTGGTTGGGGATCATTGGTATAGAGAAAACCTCCCCTGTTGTAATAGTAGTTAGTAATCTGAAGTAATCTAGTAATTTGAAACAAGGATAATAGGGGTATTCTGACCACTGTTGATGTTCAGCAGAATATCTGTGCCCCCCCTCTCTACCTGCCACCACTTCTTATAGTAATTTATTGCAAATGCTCCACATGAGGCTTGTTGGATGGGGTGGTGGCAAACAGTAGGGGAAAAAGGAGATCCAGAACATAATGTAAATAGCTCACCAAGTAGATGATGTGGTCCAGGTGTACCAGTCCCATACCCCCAGCTTTAGGCAGCGGTAAACCAGGATAAACGACTATAAAAACAGGGCTGTCCAGCACTCAGAGGAATCCACAGGGTCAAAAGTATTAGTATTTATCAAAGTTAAAAATATACTTGCATCTCCATGAGCCCATGATTAAGTAGCCCTGTGGGTACGAAACACGTAGGGCTCATGGAGATGCAAGTTTTTTTTTAACTTTGATAAATACTAATACTTTTGGCCCTGTGGACAGCCCTGTTTTTATTGTTGTATATCCTGGGGTAGTGGCAAACCAATGGCAGACACTTTGCAAAAAACCCTATTTTCTTTGTGAAGAATGACAAGACAGTTTTGTTGGGGGGTCACATGAATCTATGAGTAGGCAGATAACACCCAATGGTATTTAATTACAAACCGAAATATTTTTATCTGTAGGAAAACAAGTTCTGGGATGTAACTGGTATTTCCCCCTTTTAATTGCATGATAATTACAAAAACTCCCCGCTGAGAAGATCTTTTCATTTATATTTTTTTTTCGATGATGGAATGTGACTGGTCTGAAGAAAACACCCCACATCTGGGAAACAGCTACTGTACTTCCCAATGGCTTTTGCCATAGCGGAGCAATTTTATTATGCTTTATTTATGAAGTGCCAGCATGTTCTTCAGCATTGTGTAACAGGGATTACAAAAACGATGTCATTTCATTCGAAAATATGTGCTATTTACACGCATCCCTGATGACTCATGAATAAGTTCGACGGTGAAGGATGGACACAGTGTGCACAGAACATTGCTTATCAGAATATATTTCTATTTGGCTATTGGAATGGGATTTTATAAGTAATGGGCAAATTTCTGACGTATCGCTTCGCAGAAAAATTGTGAAAAACTGATATATCTGCGAAAAACTAATTTTGATGCCCTTTACCCAGGGGGGATAGATGCCCCATAAGGCCTAATTCATATGCAATTCCAATAAATATTGGTAAAACAGGTCAACCTGTAGACATTTTGGTAGCCAGCAGATTTTTGCCCCAAAATTGTCTGAAATTGAGGAAAGTCATGGAAAATGCAAGAATGCTTAAGAGTGACGGGAGACTGGGATACAGAGCCCAAAATCTGGTAACTCCCGACTTCTACACAACTCAGTCCAATTGCATGCTGGGTATTGTAGTCTTACATTAAACTTGGCAAAAATGACATTACCCAACAGTAGGGATGCACCGAATCCAGGATTCGGTTCGGGATTCGGGCCGAATCCTTGTGCCTGGCCGAACCGAATCCGAATCCTAATTTGCATATCTAAATTAGGGGCGGGTGGGGAAATTACGTTTCTTTTCATCACAAAAGAAGATCTCTTTGTACTTTTTCATTTCCTGCCCCTAATTTGCATATGCAAATTAGGATTCAGTTCGGTATTCGGACGATTCTTTCACCAAGGATTCGGGAATTCGGCCGAATCCCAAATAGTGGATTCGGTGCATCCCTAATTGAGAGATATAGGCTTGAAACATTAGGGCAAGGAAAAACTTTGGCTTGTTTCCAAAGTCCAATCCGTACCTTGGCTGGGCTTTAAATTAGTAGGCCAATTTGACTGGAAAATCGCCAACCTGGCAACCCTGGCGGAAACCGAGCAGGGGGTGGGGCTATGATGTGGAGGGGATGGGCTGTGATGCATAGTGGGTGGGGCATGGATGTGAAGGGGCGGGCCATTACATTGGGTGGGGCGACGACACAGCCACCGCCGATTGGTCGATCAACATGTTAATGTTAGAGAATCCTGCCCGGTGTTCCTAATTTGGAAAACCAGGCAGGCTGTTTGACTTGGGCAGCCCTTCAAATTACTGGGCTGTCTGTGTAATATGTTTTCATCCTCGCCCCCACGGATGCCCATGTGCACAATTCTAATTTTTAATGATCTTTTAATCTTAGGTAGTTGTTTTAATGAACTGAGACATAATATACAAAGCAATGCATAAGGTCATACATCAAGGATTATTTTCTACTGATCTTTACTGAATCAGGCCGCATACATACAATATGTTAAGTAAAGTTCTTGGAAAGGCACATAATGCACCATTATCTGATGAAGGAAAACAGCTGAACAGCAGGTTGAAAAGGCATTTCGATTCCACAGAATCTCTCCAGAAAATGGATGTAATTACAGAATGTATGACAAAAATGGAAACGTGCCAGTTGTCAGAGGCTGGAGGGGTAAAGGTTATAATAAGTTTATAGGGGAAAATAACAAAAGGGGTTTGGATTGGATCGGGTTGAGGAAGATGAGAGTGACATAAAGATATCAGTGAAAGAGGTTAGAAAACAAAGGCCCCATTTAGACGGCTCATTTGGCCGGTTATCCTTGCTTGGATGACTGGATACAATTTTATCTACTATTACTCAAACCATACCTACAAAATGAACATGGGACCAAAGTCCAATTAACACATATATTTTAAAGAATAATTAGTTACAGAGAGACCTGACTCACCTGCCAAGTTGAACTCTTCCTTGACTCAAATTTGCCCTTACGCCCCGTCACACAACAAAAATGTGCCCACTTTTCAATCCTCGGGGTTATTGCCATGACGTTTAAATAAGGACTAAAGCAATAGATTTCAATGAATTGTACATGTATCCAATTAAAATTGATCTGCTAAATTTGCCCCATAGGCCTGTAGATGTATGGGGCCTGTTATCCAGAATGTTTGGGACTTGGATATAGATAGATATATGATGGGTGGATGAATAGATAGATAGATAGATAGATAGATAGATAGATAGATAGATAGATAGATAGATAGATAGATAATAGATATATAGATAGATAGATAGATAGATAGATAGATAGATAGATAGATAGATAGATAGATAGATATCCAGGATGGGAAGTCATGTGTATCTTCTTGCATTTACTTTGAATTTACTCCCCTTAATATTACTTTGGTATTATGTGCCACCATCCAGAATGCTCAGTACCTGGGGTTTCCATATAAGGGATCTTTCTGTAATTTGGATTGCTGTACCTCAAGCCTCCTTAAAAGGCATTTTAAGGCAAAAAAAATAAATTCCCATTTTTACTTTCTTTAATGAAAAAGAAACCTATCTCCAATATACTTTAATTAAAAAATGTGTACCATTTTTATAAGAAACCTGACTGTATGCAGTGAAATTCTCCCTTCATTTACTGCTGTGGATAGGAATTGTCAGACGGTCCCTAACTGCTCTGCAGGGAAACAATCATACTTATGAACAGCAGGGGGAGCCCCCGCCTTACTTCCCAGCCATGCAGAACTCAAGCAGCTCTGTTTATGAAGATCCCTAAGCAGCCAAGACCACACTGAGCATGTGCACAGTCTTAGTCTTGCAAAGATGTATAACAAAGTTACAAGATGGTGACCCCCTGTGGCCAACTTTGAAAGCATAAATCATTTGTTTGATTAGGCTTGTGGTGCAGTAAGTTTATGTTTAGTATACAAAATACAGCATTTCTAGCCTTATTCTATTTTAGACTTTACATGCCCTTTAAAGGATAAGTAAACCTTTAAAACAAGTGAATGTAAAATTGATGAGGGGACTATTCTAAGCACTTTTGTCATTTACACTCATTATTTATTTTGGTTTTATTCCAAGATATTAAGGGATACATGTGCTGTTAATATGAATGAATTTTGTTACAACAGCACCACCTGCTGGTCAGTTTCCCTCCAGTCTGACCACCAAGTAGTCAAGGAAGTTGTCAGGAGAAAGAAAGAGGCTGCTCTGATGTTCTTCTGCTTAGGAAAGATGTGAGAAAGGTTTCTAATTTTTATCTTAATCAGAAGAACATCAGAGCAGCCTCTTTCTTTCTCCTGACAACTTCCTTGACTACTTGGTGGTCAGACTGGGGGGAAACTGACCAGCAGGTGGCGCTGTTGTAATAAAATTCATTCATATTAACAGCACATGTATCCCTTAATATCTTGGAATAAAACCAAAATAAATAATGAATGTACATTGCAAAATATCTTAGAATAGCATCCTCTTCAATTTTATATTCACTTATTTTAAAGGTTTACTTATCCTTTAAAATAATTAAAAAATGAATTCAACTCAATAGGATTGTTTTGCCTCCAACTAGAATTAATTATGATCTCTTATAGCTTCAGTTACTCCTTGGGCGCTATGGGTTGACTGTGGCCGGAAAGGTTAACCATAAAAATGTAGAGTTTTGAAATAAAAAACAAATTTCCAACTCATTATATCAGATTCCAGATGGAAAATATTTCTGCAATATTGAAATGTGTTTCATGTCAGTATCCTTTTATGTATTATACATGTTTTTAATAATGAAATCATGCCGATGATATGCTTCTGTTGTAACCACAGTTATTGTTTATCCCATGAACTGCTGAATAAATTTTAACGGACCACTTTTTGGACAGGGCATGTTTTTTTCCCGGTGCCTTGTATTCATTTCCCTGTGTTCTGTTCATTTTCACTTTACTTCTAGGGCAAGAAAAGGCAAAAAGAAATACATTGTCATCACTTTCAATTTCACCTCAGTTGGGGGAATAAAGACGAATTCCTAACTCCAAATAAGGCAGTCAGATATTATACCTGGATCAACACTTAGTCTCTTGTAGTTCCACCAAGAAGTTGCATATTCCATGAATAATTCAAAAACATGTCACACAGCAATGTGTCTTGTGCCTCCAGTAATTCTAAATTTTATAGTTAAGTAAAGTTATAGAAAGCATATCAGACATTTGGTGAGGGGTGCACCGGAAATGCACGTAACCCCCCTCCCCTCCAGGCATCAGATGTTGTGTAGGTGAGAGAAAAATCATTAGTTCACTGGACTTAGTATCAGTTTACCTCTTTGAATGGTGCTCATGCCCCAGACCTTCAGCATAGGAAAATAAGCAATTGGTTATGTAGTAGCAGGCAGACAACTTTTTACAGTGCCTGCTTCTAAATTAGCAACTGTTGGATCGCCCCTGGGGGGAGAACAGGGTGACGGAGGGTGTATATTTGTTTATTAGTGACAATTTCTGTTGGCACCTAAGGCCAGCACCCCTGATATCCAGCCTCCTGTTCCAACAGTCCCTTGCCTCCACCACTATCTCTCACAATCCCCAATTCCCTGCCTGTGGCCGGCTCCTTCACTTCCCCTACCAGTGACTAGCTCCCTGCCCCTCTCCAGGTTGTGCCCTGACCCATTGCACCCCATGTAGCTGCCTCTTCTGTCTACCCCTAGGTCCGACCCTGGTGTATATTGAAAACTGACTGAAGAGATGACTCTGGAAGCCATAGCGGGTAGCTCCAATTCCAGGTGGGTACCAAATGTTAAAGCACTTCCAGGCACCTGATACCTGTTAGCAGAAGATTGCACCAGCTCGGGGTACTTGCCAGCAAACAATCCCCTTCCTTCCTTCCTTCCTTCCTTCCTTCCTTCCTTCCTTCCTTCCTTCCTTCCTTCCTTCCTTCCTTCCTTCCTTCCTTCCTTCCTTCCTTCCTTCCTTCCTTCCTTCCTTCTTTTCTTCTCTCCTTCTTTCTTCACATGGATGTGCATGCACAGTAGAAGCTGGAATTTAACCAAAGAGGCGGATTATCTGCTCATACTGTGCATGTGTCTGCTGCTGGAATGAAGATGGAAAAGTGTAGGAAGAGGATCGCTTGCTCATACGTGCCCTGGGCCAGTGAAGTTTTCTGCTAACAAAAGCACCGGCCTGGGGTATCGGGTAAGTGATTACAATCAGTGGGGGTACCCAAATATTGGGCACTCCCCATGGATTTAGCTTTCCTTCTCCTTTATCAGGGCCGGATTTGCATAGCAGGCACCCCTATGCCCGCTGATGTTCTTTGCCTCAGCCCCTCCCCTTTATTCGCGCAATTTTCATCATCGGGACCGGAGCAATGGGTATTGGTGCTTGGAAAATGTAAAAAAACGATTGTATCTCATGCACATCCCCAGTGTCTCTGAACCAATGTGGGTGCGGTTGGGTAGCATGCCGCCCCCTAAAATCCTGTCACCCTAGGCCTGGGCCTTGGCGGCCTTTCCACAAATCCTGGTTTGTCCTTTATGGTTTAAAATAAAGTGATTTCCCACTGTTATTGTGTCTTATGTAATTTTTTGGGTTCATTACAATGCCCCACATTACACACCTTCTATTTATGACAACAATATCTCAGTTGTGTTCTTCATTTACAAGAAGCACAAAGTTGCCCTTCAAGAGATTTTCTTTGGCCACCTCTACCCTTCTCATGAGCACGATAGACTTTTGTATGACATCATCACAAAGCCACCCATAAACATGATGTATATATCAGCAGCTCATGGTACTGGACTAAAGATGGAGATAAAATCAGAATAGGTAAACATTATTTATGATGTGCAAAGAACAGATGCAAATCTTGCATCAAGTGAACAAGATGCCTATGCCATTACTGAACATGACCTGGAGCATTGATAAAATAAACCTCCCTACTGTAGAATATGGCCTTTAAACCACTACAAAGCACATAGCATTGTTATCAGGAAGCAGCACAATATGCTTTCACTATGAGTCAGCAACCACTATATCATATTGGAAGTAACAGAGCAACAGCTTTTATTATTATATTATCACTTCACTTTCTTGGCAGGTCTGGGGAAGATAGAAAGGGACATGATATCCTCTCAGGGGTGGTCTCTTTTATAAGAGAGGGGGAATTTATATAACACATTCCAATTTCTTAATACGAATAAAACGAATTTATTACCGTACTATATCAAAGTAGATGCTTTAGGCACGTTGCTCTTAAAAGAACAGTATGAACACGTGACTAGGATTTGCCTAGTCCAAAATTAAATTCTGCATTTCATTTGTTTGTGTAATCCTAAGACATTGACTGTACTTGACAATAACTAAGTCATGTTGAGTTGAGGTGAGTCTCAGTACAGGTATAGGATCCATTATTCAGAAACCCATACAGAATGCTGTGAATTATGGAAAGGCTGTCTCCCTTAGACTCCATTATAATAAAATAGTCCACATTTTTCCTTTTTCTCTGTAGCAATAAAACAGTGCCTTGTACTTGATCCAAACTAAGATATAATTAATCCTTATTGGAAGAAACACCAGCCTATTGGGTTTATTTAATGCTTATATGATTTTCTATTAGACTTAAAGGAGAAGTAAAGGTTAAAACTAAGTAAACTTTATCAGAAAGGTCTATATAAATACACCAGTATACCCTCAAAGTAATGCTGCTCTGAGTCCTCTGTCAAAAGAAACAGCACATTTATTTTCTTCTTTTGTGTACTCATGGGCTTCTGTATCAGACTTCCTGTTTTCAGCTTAAACCTCCAGGGCTAGGGCTTGAGCATGCTCAGTTTGCTCCTCTCTTCCTCTCCCCTCCCTTTCCCCCTCCCTCCTCCCCTGCCTGCTGTAATCTGAGCCCAGAGCTATGAGTGTGCAGGGAGAGATTCAGGCAGGAAGTGATGTCACCCCAAGCTAATACGGCAGCTGCTATCCTTAACAAACAGAGTCAGATTCTAGAGCTGTTTACTCAGGTATGGTAAAGCATTCTGCAAAATAAATATAGTCTTATAGCTTGCACTATTGTGGCTAATCTATTAGCAATAAACTGCTTCAGTAGCTTTCTTTCTCCTTTAAGGTATGAAGATCTAATTATGGAAAGATTCATTATCCAGAAAACCCCAGGTCCCAAGCATTCTGGATAACAAGTCTCATACATGTATTTAAATGATTTTTTATTTATTGACCAGACAATTGTTTGGGTTTCACAAGGCCCGAAAAATAAACAGTTGAAATCCAAAACGGCCTTAGAAAAACTGTACCGTTTGGGTCAAAACCAAACAAGTGGCAACCCGATTGTGGCCTGTGGGCAGGGTGCAAAGTAACAAAAACATTGGGGAAAACGACTAAAGGGCGAATTTTCGCCTCGGAAGACTCAGCAACACTTTGCACAACTTTTTCTAACTTTAATTCGCAGTGAATACGCTTATTCATCAAAATGCTAAATTCCATCTCAGCAGATAAATGATGGAGAAGTTTTGCCAGCGAAAATTAGACAGCGCAAACATTTCTAAGCGAACTTTGACTAGCGTTACTTTCTTCCTAATGAAATTTCGTTAACACACTTATGCTTAGGTCAATTCGAATAGGGCGGGTACATATAGGTCATATATATGTCTTTATTAGAGATGTTGGTGAAATTGCTTGAAGTGGCCACTTATTATTAAAAATGTCCAAGGAAGCAAAATAAAGACAAAAGAGATCCTCTAATGTCATAGACAAGAGCCCACCCCTAAAACAAAACTTTTTAAAAAGCAACTTTTAGGGGCAGATTTATCATGGGTCGAATTTCGAAGTACAAAAAACTTCGAAATTCGACCATCGAATTAAAAAACTTTGAATTTGAATATCGAATTCGAAATTTCTTCAACAAATTTGGCAATCCTGCGGTCGAATAAAAATCGAATGTGAATGGTTATTACAGTGAATAAATAGTGATGGGCGAATTTGGGCCGTTTCGCTTCACCGGAAAATTTGCGAATTTCCAGAAAAATTCGCGAAACGGCACCGGCGTCTCGTTTTTTATACCGGCGTCTGTTTTTTTTTGATGCTGTTGTCCATTTTTGATGCAGGTGCACATTCGCTGCCGAAAATGCCCCGGCGAAAAGAAAAAATGGAGGGTGGCGTCCAATTTTTTAGACGCCGACGAATTATTGCAGTGATTTCGTGAATTTATTCGCCAAAAATTTGCGTCTGGTGAATAAATTCGCCCATCACTATAAATGAAATAATAGAAGGCAAGTCCTTCCCGGAGGAGGATGTCGGTGTAATTAGAGAAGCAGACTCTGGGCAGAAGACATTCCACCAATATAATAGCATTTGTTGAAAGAAATACATATTGACTATGCGTAGAAGAAATACATATTTGTTCAGCCTTCGTTCTTGTTCAAATAATAGACTGACATACCTCCTTTTGAAAGGAAAGAGGGACAAAATGATTTGCCACGTCCATTTTTGTAGCCACATCCCCTAATTACCATTTTTACAAAATTTGGTCATTAAAATTTTAACACATTTATGTATTTTTTTTTTATCTTTTACCGTTTTGCTAATGAAGGTGAATTGCCCTTTAAGCTGCAAGTTATAGTTTCCCCAAGAGACCTGCTTATCTTAAATTGTTGTTTCTTTGCTTATCTTAAATTATTACAAACAGTGCACAGTATTCTGGGCTCTCTGTCCAAAGCCAATTAAGTTTGTCTTTTTCTGGCTGTTCAGTGCAGGAAATCAAAGGGAAAGCAGGGACATTTCATTAACAATCCGGGACTAAGGGTTGAGCTGTAAAAATCAGGACTGTCCCTCGAAAAACAGGACAGTTGTAAGGTATGGATGAATGCATATTGCAGCAACAGTTTTTTCAAACATGCTTTCATGCATGACATGATACAGCAAATTTCCTTATCCCTCCTATAGCCCTTCTGTAGGGTTATTAGTAGGGATGTAGCGAACTGCCGAGTATGTGTTCGCGAACGCCGTTCGCGAACACCGGCAAAAAATGAGAACAGTTCGCGAACTTCGAACATCCGAAAATCGTTCGATTCGAACGATCGAAGGATTTTAATCGTTCGATCGAACGATTTCCGTTCGAATCGAACGATCGAAGCCATTGGATCGAATGATTTCATTCAATCCAATGGCTTCGATCGTTCGATTCGAACGAAAATCGTTCGATTTTAGCGATCGAATGGTCGAATGGTCGAACGATTTTGACGCGAACGCCTATTGGCGAACGTCGCGCGACGTTCGCGAACTTGCGGCGGACGCGAACAGTCGAAGTTCGCGCGAACTAGTTCGCCGGCGAACAGTTCGCTACATCCCTAGTTATTAGCCCCTCGGATGCAGGTAGAATAGAATGTGACCTAATTCTTCAGGGGAGCACAGCTAACATCATAGGAGGTTTGGGCTAAAAAAAATCTTTTTTCCTACTCCAAATGCAATGGACGTTTTTTCCTTAAGTTGACTTTTTTGTCTATGCGTCAATTTTGTCTTGGCGACTTCTTTGTCTCTGCGACTTTTTGACCAATGCATTAACCTCAATGGACGTTTTTTCCTTAGGTTGACTTTTTTGTCTCTGCATCAATTTTGTCTTGGCGACTTCTTTGTCTCTGCTACTTTTTGTCCAATGCAGTAAAGTCAATGGGAATTTTATCCTTAGGTTGACTTTTTTGTCTCTGAATCCACTCATCATTACTGCCTATCTTACTCTCCTAGAGAATACTATGAAAGGAATGAACCTGTCTCTGGCTAAACCTCATTCACGGGTAGAGTTGCCACCTTTTCTGGAAAACAAATACCGGCCTTCCTATATATTTATCTTTTTTCCCTATTAATAACTTAATTTTTACCGGCTATGCCTGAAAAATACCGGCCAGGTGACAACCCTATTCATGGGGTCCCTGCACCCTGGTTTATCACTAGAGGTACTAATCCCTCTAAGGCACATTAGTAACCTTATGGGCCCCTACACAATTTTTACAAGTTCTTTCATTGACTCAAAGGGGCAAATTTACTAAGATGCGAAGTTGTGCCAGGCGCAACTTCGCAGCACTTCGCCGCACTTCGCCACACTTCGCCAGGCGTAGTTTCGCCAGCGCTCCACAAATTCACTTAAATCCGAAGTTGCGCACAGGGGTAGCGTAAGGTTGCGAAGTTGCGCTAGCGTTGATTCACTATGTAAAGCGAAGTTTCGCTAGTGAAGGCTAATTTGCATACGGCGCGAAATTCAAATTTCAATGGAGGAACACGTATCAGCACTACAAATGCCTAGAAAACCTTCAAATCAGCAAATAAAAATGTTATTTTGCCCTACACATGTGCCCACTGTCTAGGTAAGTTGCCATGAGTCAGGAAATGTAGGGGGGAAGGAGGGGAGCCCCAAAAATATTTTCGATCTTTTTCAGCCTATCACCCATCATGTAGAAAACACGCCAGCGTTTTTTGGGACTTAGAAAAAAATCTGACTTTTTTTGAAACAATCCCTATCTACTCTATTGCGCTTCGCCAGGTCTGAGGTGGCGAAGGAAGTCTAGCGTAAAAGGTAGCGTTCAGTACACTGCGCAAGTTAGTGAATTTGCGTAGTTACGTCGCTAGCGAAAATTCCCCTGGCGTAAGTGTGCGAAGTAACACTAGCGAAACTATGCCAGCGTTCGTTAGTGAATTTGTGCAGTAACGAAAAATGTCAAACGCTAGCGAATTAACGCTAGCGTTCGGCGCTTTGGCGCTTAGTAAATTTGCGCCTAAGAGTTATATCACGCACAGTTACATGTAAACATGACCATAAGTTGCTGAAACGTGTTGTTGCTGCTGCTGATGATAAAAGGATCCCAATATCCAAGTTTATTTTGTGCAATCTGCATTCTGTTCTAGGGCTCAAAGAGCTCTTTGATAAAGTGGGTCAGAATACATTGTTGGAAACGTTCCTTTCGTTGACTATGAAGTGCCCCTTTTGGTTTTACTGTAGCAGAACTTGAGCTGCACAAGATCCAAATTGGACGATGGTCTGATTATAGGTCATTTAAGAATTTCTCATCCCAGCTATAGTATTTTGCAGGCATAGATGTGGGATTCATAGGGGGTTATTTATCAAGGTCTGAATTTATCTCAGTATTTCTAATATCAAACTTCAAGCACTGAATGGACTGAATGGACCTTATTTATGAAGAAAAAAGCCTGAACAAATAGGCAAAACTTCGGAGTTTTCCCGCTAAAACTATGAATTTTCTGAGTTTTTTGCACCGAAACCCCGACATCGGATATCGGTTACGGAAATCAGCACAGACACTGGGACCTTCCCCATTGAATTCTTTAGGACTAGAGATGGCGCGAACTGTTCGCCGGCGAACTTGTTCGCTGCGAACATCGGGTGTTCGCGCTCGCCGGAAGTTCGCGAACATCGCGCGACGTTCGCCATTTTGGGTTCGCCATTGTTGGCGCTTTTTTTTGCCCTCTCACCCCTGACCAGCAGGTACATGGCAGCCAATCAGGAAGCTCTCCCCTGGACCACTCCCCTTCCCTATAAAAACCGAAGCCCTGCAGCTTTTTTTCACTCTGCCTGTGTGTGCTGAAGAGATAGTGTAGGGAGAGAGCTGCTGCCTGTTAGTGATTTCAGGGACAGTTGAAAGTTTGCTGGCTAGTAATCGTTTTGATACTGCTCTGTTATTGGAGGGACAGAAGTCTGCAGGGGTTTGAGGGACATTTAAGCTTAGGTAGCTTTGCTGGCTAGTAATCTACCTTCTACTGCAGTGCTCTGTATGTAGCTGCAGTGGGCAGCTGTCCTGCTTCTGATCTCATCTGCTGACTGCTGCAATAACAGTAGTCCTTGTAAGGACTGCTTTTATTTATTTTTTTGTTCCAATACAGAGCAGTATCAAGCAGATTACTAGCCAGCAAACTTACTATCATCTGTCCCTGAAATCACTAACAGCTCTCCCCCTACACTATCTCTTCCAAGCACACACAGGCAGATTTTTCAGATACATTTTTGCCCTTGATCCCCCTCTGGCATGCCACTGTCCAGGTCGTTGCACCCTTTAAACAACTTTAAAATCGTTTTTCTGGCCAGAAATGTCTTTTTTAGATGTTAAAGTTCGCCTTCCCATTGAAGTCTATGGGGTTCGCGAACCGTTCGCGAACCGCTCGCATTTTTGCGCAAGTTCGCGAATATGTTCGCGAACTTTTTTTCCGACGTTCGCTACATCCCTATTTAGGACCTGGAGATCTTTTAGATGCCGGGGTTTTCGGATTCTGAATTTTTAGACCAACGGACTTTAATAAATCTCAAAAAATTTTTAGGTTTTTTTTGCTCCTAAAACTACAAATTATTTGAGGTTCAGATATTCGGAGCTTGATAAATAACCCCCTAAATGTTGTAACGGTGGTTTGTTTACTTTATAAGTAGCATTTTGATGAATGACTTTTTTTTATGCATGGGTGGAGTTCTTTTGGGGGTCCCATTGCTGCTGATGATGATCTTTTTTCCCTATTAATAACATTGGTATCAGCCATCATTTTTACCAGCCAGGCCGGTGGCAACCCTAACTGCAACCTCCCTCATGCCCTCTGTATTTTCCATTGGAGCAGTAATTGGGAGAGGTAAGGGAGAGCTTGGCAATAGTGTGAGGCAGGGAGAGGGTCTGGGTAGGCACGGCCCATGTGGGCCTAGGCCTACCGGTTTTTTGCCAGTGTCCCTCCAGCCCAGACCAACCTTGT
Source organism: Xenopus petersii (assembly GCA_038501925.1). Lineage (NCBI taxonomy): Eukaryota > Metazoa > Chordata > Amphibia > Anura > Pipidae > Xenopus > Xenopus petersii. The sequence continues at coordinate 7,686,397 of CM076679.1, forward strand.
GTATTGTAGCTTAAAAAGGCAGCTATTTTAATATGTTCTTTGCGTTTGTTTAATGGAAGTAATAAGACTTCTAGGGTTTCCAGTTGTCTCTATGAAGGAGAAAACATTTTGACCATGCTCATTTTGTGGCCACACCCCCTAATAACCATGTCCATTTTACAAAATTTGGCAGGTTATGAAAGTTTGAACACATTTCTGTGGTTTTTCTGTGTTATTACAGTTTTGCTAATGAAGGTAAATTGCCCTTTAAATTGTGAGTCTAAGGGCAGAGACACGCTCAGATTCAGGGAGATTTAGTCGTCCGGCGATAAATCACCTCTTCTTCGGGGCGACTATTCTCCCCAAACTACCTCCTGTCAGCTAGAATGTAAATCGCCCTCGGGATGGCACTCGGAACGCTTCGTTTTCCGAAGTCGCCCGAAGTTTCCTTGTGAGGCAACTTGGGGCGAATCACACCGATTGCCATCCCGCCACCGATTGACATTGTAGCTGGCGGGAGGCAGTTTGGGGAGATAAGTCGCCCCGAAGAAGTGGAGATTTGTCACTGGGTGACTATCTGAGCCTGTGTCTTTGCCCTAAGTTCTCCCAAGAGACCTGCTTTTCTCAGATTGTTACAAAAGTATCTAAGTATCTATTCTGGGCTATCCGCCAAAAGCCAATTAAGTTAGAAACTTTGTATCTTTTTTTCTGGCTTTTCAGTGCAGAAGATCAAAGAGAAAGTAGGGACATTTCAGTAACAATCCGGGACTGCGGGTTGAGCTGTCAAAATCGAGACTGTCCCGCGATAAATGGGACAGTTGGGAGGTATGGGGTGTAACCATAAAGAAAGGAGGTCCAAGACTGCTGGGGGACCCTGGAGGTATACAGGGCACTTTTAGGGCATGATCAGGTGGTCCGAAGGGCAAACTATGATGAAATTGATGGTGTGGATGTCAGGAATTAAAAGTCTCCAGGATTATCATTATCGGGGGCAGCCTGTGAAGGGAGAAAGCATAAATAAAAGCTAATAATATTAATAATAATAATAATAATGAATGCGTCTCTCAGAGCAGAATAACCTATTATGATGTATATTTTTGTAAGCACTTCTTATAAACTGCCATTTCAATTTCAATGACCTTCTTTACAGGAACACCAGACAGTTTTTCTCAAGCTGAAAGCAAAAGTTGCTGTACTAATCTGTTTCCCAGGAGCCTCTGATGTGCAAGGACTCTATCGGGAATTAGCAAAACTGACACTTTCCCACACATCACTTATTAACAGGCAGAAATGTTTCCACTGCCATTTTTCTGAACCATCAGCAGAAAGTTCTGCTGAGTTCCAGAATAACTACAGAGCTACAGCAACAGGAAGTGGCTCTGCAAAACAGGAAATAAAGGGGGCAATAAGATGGCTTCTCTGGGGAAGAATCATTTGTTCCATAAACAGCCAGTAGAATCATGTGTTTGCTTTTTTTTTTTTGGAAAGGGTTTTATGGTAGGACAGAGATACTATTTACCCTGGGTTTTCAGCATCAGACAAGCAAACCTTTTAAAAATATGGAATACTGAGGCGTAGTATAATAAAAGTTTACATTAGCACGTCTAGTAACCTTAAATCAGCATAGGACTGGGCACGTCCATACCTGCGTATTTATTCGTCACGTTAGGAACGCGACCAGGTTCAGGGAGGGAGGTGAAGAGAAGGAGTCCGGGGAGCAGGTCTGGGCCGGGGCCCACCTGTTTTTTTACCAGTGTTCCGTAGGCCCAGTCTGACCCTACCTAAAGGTGGCCATAGATGAAAAACGAGCCGATCTTTCCCTGATATGCCAGTAACGGGCATGGCTATATTGGGGGTAATCTGAACGTTCGGCCCTATGGCCGATGAGAGCGCAATGGGCTCCGACGGAATCGGTCGGGACAAAATCAAACCTGTCTGATCGACCAAACGACCGATCTCCACCGGACGAAAAATGTCAGGACTCTCCAGAACACTGTCCGAAAATCATACGAATCCTCGATTCATACAATAGGATCTTTGCGTCTATGGCCACCTTTAAGAAACCAAGCAGATGCTTTCAAACAGGTGACTGGTAAATGCTATTTATTATTGACTGGTTACTATGGGTTACAAGACCAGGTGGAAACATGGCAAGTTTATAGTAGGGATACACTGAATCCAGGATTTGGTTCGGGATTCGGCCAGGATTCGGCCTTTTTCAGCAGGTTTCGGATTCGGCCCGGCTGAACCGAATCCAAATCCTAATTTGCATATGCAAATTAGGATCGGGGAGGGAAATCACAAGACTTTTTGCCACAAAACAAGGAAGCAAAAAAATGTTTTCCCCTTCTCACCCCTAATTTCGTATAAATTTGGATTCGGTTCAGTATTCGCCGAATATTTTGCGAAGGATTCAGGGGTTTCGCCGAATCAAAAATAGTGGATTCGGTGCATCCCTAGTATATAGTGCATATATTATATTGCTTTAAAATTGTCCCTCCTGTGGCCCTTTAGGCCATGTTGAAAAGATAATCCCAGCATCCCTCTAACAGCTGAAATTCAACAACCGATTAGAGTGCAGGTTGGACATCCATTAATTATGTATATTAACCTCCCCTTCCCACCTCCAGCATTTGTATTTTGACCTTATCAATGTCGTATCCCCCCCTGAGTTGGTGTATGCATGTGCCTATCTTGGACTTTCTGGTAACCCCCATCCCCCTTCAGTTCTACTACCAGATTTAGCCAGCCAGTGTCCATTGGCAGCGGGGGAGAGTTCTTTTTTCACAAAATTGAATTTACCATATAGGCATCCAAGGACTGCACCCTCTCCCCAAGCAGCCTCTGGTTCTATGCAAGGGCAATTCTAAAAGATATAATAATAATAACACTTGTACAAGTTCTATAGGATCTACTTTTCAGAACTCTTGGGACCTGGGATTTTCTGGATAAGGGGGTCATTTAGATCTCCATACCGTAAGATGGCTAAAAAAATTTAAACAAAAGGAAATAAAAAATGATAATAAATCCAAAAGGATTGTTTTGCCACCAATATGGATTGATACAGATTAGTTACCATCAAGCAGCCCCGGACTGGCAATCTGTAGGTTCTGGCAAATGCCAGAGGGGCTGCTGTACGGTTCCATAGAAAGTTACCATATAGTGGGCTGGTAGGGGGCTATTTGGGCTGGTAAGAGACTCTTTGGGCCTCTGTGTACTTGGAATGGCAGGGCCTATTTTGACTCCCAGTCCAGGCCTGAGTACAAACTACTGTTTTATTATTTCACAATCGTTTTTTAAAAATGTGAATTATGTGCTATGGGAGGTGGCCTTCCTGGAATTCTGAGCTTTATGGATTTCTGGATAAAGGATCCCATACCTGTATTGTATTTAGTTTTGTCTTGGGGGAATTGCATAAAAACCAGTGGCGGTATGGGCAAAAGCAGCGGTAAATAAGACACATTGAGAAGAAAGTATTTCCTTATGGTATGATAGATTTATTTTATTGATATGATATTTTAAAAAAAAAGGTACAATAGGTGCAGAATCTGGGCAGTTGTTGAGTTGCATATTATGTAGAGTGCACATAAAATATGGACAAGCCAGGACACACAGATGCCCGTGGCTCACCACTTAAACAATCCATCCATTTATGCATATATTCACAGAAAAGCCCAAAGTCCGGTGGCAGTACATAGAAACCATTTCCTTCATATAGTGCAGAGACCAACCTCGCCGTTGAAAGGTGGTCAGGTCCCGTGGAAGTGCAGAATGACGCCGAGACACACCCACATTGCGCAGCCGCTTTATAACTTAAAATAAAAACGTTTGGCGGTAAGCACAACTTTCCCTTTGGATCGAAGTTCTGTGGAAGCCTCTAGAAATGTATGGCACTGCGCTTTGGCTCTACGAAAATAGAACTTTTGTAACCAGTTGAGCGAATACATTTTTCTCATTGTCCTTAATTCCTCAGGAAGGCAGAAGAGCGTGTGAGACAATAATGTGACAATGATTTTCAATTTCAGTTGCAGTCATTAAAAAGCCTGAAAAGATTTGATGAAGAACAGATCCGTGATAAAAAAAAAAATAAAAACAGAACTGATGTTTAATGAAACTGATACACGATGATATAGTACATGAAGAACTGATTGTAGACTCAGAGGTGCTTGTGCCCCAATAAGTTAACTGAATACGGAATAATTACTTGGTACAAATCTGCAAATCCCGCGAACAAGAAGGCCTGACGATCTTTTAGAATTCTTACAGAAATCGGTCAGATTTTGCAATGTACATAAAGGTCCCGGAGAACTTCAAATTAAAAAGGGACCATTTGGTTCTTTCCGGACGCAACAACGTTCTTACAAAAATAATCGTTTTAAAAGTTGAAAAATGGCTCAGGCCTGCTTGTTGGGCTACAACAGCTGCTCATTCTCAGATCCCTTCAGTTTTTTTTTGCAAAAATGGGACAAAACGACAGTAAAATGTTGTTTGTATGTTTTTTTTAAAAAAAAAACAGCCATAAAATGTCTGTATTTTTTTTTTCTTTTTACACCTCTTTGGGTACAAAGCATTTATGAAAATTCTCTTTAAAGTACATACTAAAAGTACAAAATAAGACATCAAAATAAGTTCTTTCAATGTTTGAATCCTTTCTTTCTCTTTCTTTCTTTCTTTCTTTCTTTCTTTCTTTCTTTCTTTCTTTCTTTCTTTCTTTCTTTCTTTCTTTCTTTCTTTCTTTCTTTCTTTCCTAAGCCCTCATCATTTTGTACATCAATAAATAAGGCTGTTTTTTTTAACTTTATGTCTGTCTTATTGCATTGTGTTTTGTCTGTTTTTCATTTTAACTTTTTTTTAGATTTTCTGTTTTTATTAAAAAAAAAAAGTATCATGGCTCAACTTTGCAAGAGAATAACATTAATATCATATAAAAATGGATTACACAATAAAAAGACCTAATTACACCTTTCATATCCCACCCATAGATCCCTCCCACAAAACCCTGAATTTCTACTTAACGTATTGAAAAATTGTACAATTCAAGTAGCCTTCTCAATTTTTTTTTTCTTCATAAGGCAGGTAAGCAAAAACACCCAATAAAGCTAAGGCTCTCATCAAGTGTAAATCAAACATTTGTGTGCTTAAGGGCAACTTAACTTGCCAAGTGAGAGACATGCCACCTATGTATCTCTAGGAACCACGGCAAGTGGTGGGCAAAGAGAGAATGCTTGTGGTAGGGCAGGGCGAGTAAAATTAACTGTAACAAACATTGGCAATGCAATGAAGCTACACAGACGTCACTGTGAAAATACATTAATACAGAATTTCCATGTAGATTAGAGCATTGGAAGGCAAACTGACCCTGTTAGGGAGATGTAGAGAGATGTGCTACATTGCTGAGCGCTTTTCTCTGTATTGAATTCATTTTTTTCCCTTTCCTTCTTTATGCATCATGATTCTCAGATAACAGCTTAATGGCAAAAGCTTAGAACAAGATGGCCTTCCTTCCTTCCTTACAAAATTGGTCGTAGCATTAAGCAATGAGATATTGTATCATTTGGCTCATTAAAAGACAAATCTAATCCTTAAAGGGATACTGTCATTGGGAAAAAAAATTTTTTCAAAATGAATCAGTTAATAGTGCTGCTCCAGCAGAATTCTGCACTGAAAGCCATTTTTCAAAAGAGCAAACAGATTTTTTTTTATTCAGTTTTGAAATCTGACATGGGGCTAGACATATTGTCAATTTCCCAGCTGCCCCAAGTCATGTGATTTGTGCTCTGATAAACTTCAATCACTCTTTACTGCTGTACTGCAAGTTGGAGTGATATCACCCCCCCCTTTTCCCCCAGCAGCCAAACAAAAGAACAATGGGAAGGTAACCAGATAACAGCTCCCTAACACAAGATAACAGCTGCCTGGTAGATCTAAGAACAGCACTTAATAGTAAAAACCCATGTCCCACTGAGACACATTCAGTTACATTGAGAAGGAAAAACAGCAGCCTGCCAGAAAGCATTTCTCTCCTTAAGTGCAGGCACAAGTCACATGACTTGGGGCAGCTGGGAAATTGACAATATGTCTAGCCCCATGTCAGATTTCAAAATTGAATATAAAAAAATCTGTTTGCTCTTTTGAGAAATGGATTTCAGTGCAGAATTCTGCTGGAGAAGCACTATTAACTGATGCATTTTGAAAAAAACATGTTTTCTGATGACAGGATCCCTTTAAAGTTTGCTTACACCAGGAAAAGAGAGCCTGTGGCTAAAGTGCTTTAGATGAACTCATACGTCCAGCCTGATCTAGAAGGAGATGTAATTGTTCCACAGAATTAGAGTAACAAGCTGGATCTCTCTAGTCTTCACTAACCAGCAAAGAGATATTTGTCATATGATGGGCTGTATGAGCAGCATCAGCTATTTATTCTTATTTATGAACGTATTATATTGTATTTGTTCCATCGTGAACCGCTTCGTGTAGCTGAAGTGGAGGTTTCATCTAATGGAATTGGTGATACTTTGCTCTCTTACACTGTGTAGTCAAAAGCAGATTTTACAAAGCCCTTGTATTTAAGATCAGCAGTAATAAACCCAAGCAATGTAACGCTCTTCTCTAATGTCCCATATGATTGCAACTCTACTGATGGTGCCATGTGCAGCCCTGCAATGGGATGTCTATCTATGGCCTGGAATAAGTTGATGAGTTTTAAAACAGAAAGATTTACAGGGCACATATTTGCTCTACTTGTGATACATTCTTCAGATTTGCTTTGTAACTTGTAGACCCCAGTGGTATATCTATTTCATAAGTGTGCCCTAAACTGTCAGCAATTGGTGCCATTCACTTCAGTGGTAAAATGTGCGTTATCCTCTGGCTAAACGCATTACATTTCAAACTTGATAGATGTCAATACTTGCCCACAATTAATCATCGCAGGTAATCAATTAGCAGATTCCCAAATCCAGTTCTCAGGAGCAAGTAAAAGTGCAGATTTCACAAGTACCTTCACGTGACTGGAGAAGAATGGACTCTTCTGTTCACTAACTAGAATTGTTCATATTTAGGTGTAGTCGGTTATCATTGGGATCTGGGGGTGACTGCAGGATAATCTTTAGTAATGCAAGGGGGGCTCATTATTTATATAAGAATAGGACTGTCCAATATCTGGATCATTTGGTCCTGAGGGCACTACCTTGACCTTAATTTTAAATGCTGCAAGTTGGGTTACAATGACATGAAATGTTTCTGTTGCTATTTTATCTTCCCCTAATTTTGAGACAATTTTGGGATCCTCTGGCACAGACAAAGGATCTATAATGGTGGGAAAAGAAGTTGCCGATAATGCAATTCCCTTTTCCCTAGTTACAACCTGTGGAAGTCTGTAGAGCAACAGCGTCTTTTCTTGTTGACAGAGGTGAGTGGTTTTATATTTGAATGAGACCCTCTTCACAATTCAGAGGAAAGAACCAAAACAAATCACTTTTCTTAAAACGAAAAGGCTAATTTTTTTTTTTTTCAAGTTCACCGTATATAATCAGTCGCTTTCATGCTACAACAGGGGCCCTTTACACGAAGATCACGCAGTTGCGCCAATCAAAGTAAATCATCATGAAACTTCTGCCATGTAAGGGGACCCATGTTTCATGACCCTCCAAACTCTTCTCAACATCTCCTGCTCCTCATAACCTTCTGCATGACTTTAGCACCATTGCAGATCATACTTAAATCATCCAATCTCATGTCTTTCACTACCTTAGAAAAACATCCCCGTAAAAAATAGTGCTTGGCTTTTTTTTTTTTTTTTTGCAAAAAAAACTTAATACAATATATTATACATATTATACATATATAAAATCATTGTAATCGGTGGCACATGTGCAAAGCAGACCACTCTCACCATTATGAAAAAAGCCTTCTGTCTAATTTTCCCTCATTCTTCATTCTCATTGATTAAAAAGGTGCAAATACATTTGGAACTCTTGTGCTTATCTCCCACTGTGCCAGACGGGCTGCAACAATTCTGCAGAATATTATATCACAGTCCACCGTGACACAAAAGCACTCAAGCTAAAAAAAAAAAACTTAGATGTCCTTAGAATTTTTTCCAGGCATTCAAAAAAGGTGCAATTAATTTGGACATCATTATTTAAATGCTGTATGGAATTGTAGATGTAACATTGGGTAGAAACTATAGACCCATAGGTAATAAAGGTTCCCTTTTTTTGAATGTTTTTTTTTTTTTAACCATTTCCACGATTTCTAAGGATTTTGAAACACATAATACTTGAAATGGAAAAAAAATTTGCAGCTCCGGTGCACAGGTAAAGTCATGAAGTGCTGAACCATCTGGATTCCTTTGCTGCACAATTGTGTATGTATGTATAGACGGATTGTATTTGCATATATGTGTGTATATGTACACATACACTGATGGGTTTGCAGGTTAAAATGCAGAATAAAAAAAATAACAGGACACATAAATCCACAGAAATGTACCCGAGAAAAACATCTTGCTCCTGTTTTGGCGTCTTTCTTTTTATTCCTTTTTCTCCTCCTTGAGGTGTGATAAGGAGCTCTATAGGCTCACCTCTGTTCATCGGCCTGGGATATAGAGAGAAGGGTAAGGCCGGACCCGATTTCCCTCCCATTCAGAGATGACAAAAGTTAGAAAAACAAAAGATGAAGGCAATGGGATTCTTCTAGTGAAAGGTCCCTGGTTCAATTGTGGGAAGGTTCTGAGGCTTGTTGCAGACGAAGAGGCCGGGTTATGGGTAAGGTGGTAAGGGGCCGATGCGATAGTGCCTGCTCTGCTTCTTCAGCCTTCTCCATGAGCAATCGATACTGCCTAGCCCGTACAATAGCAGGGACACCTCTCCTTAAGCGATGGATGGACTTTCTCTGCCAGATGTCATACTTGGAGCTCTTTGTGTGGTGATGTTTGTGGTACAGGTCCTGCTAGAGAGTGAAACAAGAGACTGTTATATTCTAATATTGATATTTCTGGTATAAGAACACGGGGAGGCCGATTCACTATGGGTCGAATATCGAGGGTTAATTAACCCTCGATATTAGACTGTGAACTAAAATCGTACGACTTCGAATATCGAAGTCGAACGATTTAGCGCAAATCGTACGATCGAACGATTCGAAGGATTTTAATTCAACGATCGAAGGAAAATCCTTCGATCAAAAAATCACAGGCAAGCCTATGGGGACCTTCCCCATAGGCTAACATTGACTTCGGTAGCTTTTAGCTGCCGAAATAGGGGGTCGAAGTTTTTTTTAAAGGGACAGTACTTCGAATGGTCGAATAGTCGAACGATTTTTAGTTCGAATCGTTCGATTCAAAGTCGAAGGTCGTAGTCGAAGGTCGAAGTAGCCCATTCGATGGTCGAAGTAGCCCAAAAAAACTTCGAAATTCGAAGTTTTTTTTATTCTAACCCTTCACCCGAATTTAGTGAATCGGCCCCTTAATGTATCCTTGTAGAGTTACCCATAGCAGTCAATCACTTTGGAGCCAACTGGGGCAACTGTTAACAATGTTACTCAATAAGCTTACTATCTTCTAAAGGTTGCCATACACAGAGAGATCCGCTTGTTTGGCAATGTCGCCAAACAAGCGGATGTCTCCCCAATATGCCCACCTTGAGGTGGGCAATATCGGGCTGATCCGATCGTGGGCCCTAGGGCCCAACAATCAGATCCTAACAAATAGTAACGGGTGGTCGGATCGCGGGACCGCATCAACGAACAGATGCGGCTGCGATCCAATGGGATTTTTAGTCCCATCCGATCGGCCAGATCTCGATCGGGGAAGCCCGTCGGGGGGTCCCATACACGGGCCAATAAGCTGCCGACTTGGTCTGTCGGCAGCTTTTATTGCCCCGTGTATGGCCACCTTTAGACCAGGAGCACCCATACTTTACTAATGCGGGGTCTACTTTTAGTGATGTTGTCCCATTATGATCTACATCCATAAAAGCATTGGTTGCATTCTGTCCCATGGAAAATATTACTTAAATATTGATTTATACCTTATGATATAAATGATTTATGAGAAAATTAATATTTAACAAACTATTTCTAATGTAACCTTAACATAATAAATATCTGAATGAAAAGCATGAAACTAGAGTGTGATTTAGATAAGCTGTTTGTTGACAGTGTCTTGAGATCTACTGATCACCAGCTAAATGTCTACTGGTAGATCCCGATCTACCTTTTGGGCACCCCTGAGTTAGACTATACCACCTGCCAAATTCAGTACATGTGTTGCACAATGAAATGGTTCTACAACATTAGTAAATGTTTGTGGGTAACAAATATATATTGGTTGAGGCAGGTAGGACAGAGAACATTGTTAAGAGCTAATTATCCTTTCTAGTTAAATGAACAAGTTAAAATCAGTAGCTGCAGTTAAAGTGTTATTTCTGCTTTAATGCTTGACTTGACTGTCTGTAGGATCTGCAAGCTTTGCAGTTTGCTTTAACTCTCACCACTGCCCTCATCTTTTCCACCATGATTCTGCACACGAAGCAAAGTCTGTACTTGATAAGCCCTCTAACTCACCTTGCTCAGTGGTGGTATTGCTGTGGCAGGTGCAGTGGAGACATCCCTCTCATTCTTAGCTGGCTTTGCACAGTATGTTTCCAACAGTTCCAGATCACAGCTCTTGAAGCAACATACGTCCACAATCCCCCTGTTGGGCCTGCGGTTGGAGCGGCCATTATTCGTGCCTGGGAGGAAACAGACGCTTTTTTGACAATGCATCTCTTGGAAATGTAGTTTGTGGTAAGCACACATTGAAAATTATAGCATTAAAATTGGTTTTCTATTTAACTTTTCAAACAATAAAATAAATTAAAGCCTTAAATCAACCCCACTTACTTCTTACAATTCCTATTATAGAGCCACGCAACTTGAGCCCTCACAGGTCGCTCCCTCAATCCAGGATTCAAAACAATACTATGCTATTCAGGAATAATCAGCCAGACTGGGTTTTGGTAGGTACAAACAAAACTGCTACAACATTGATGGAGTGCCACGTGGCAGCTCTTCCAACCAAAAAAATACATCAATATTTAAGGGGAAGGTTACAGGACTCTGATTCAGTGGGGTATCCCCAATTTAATTTCTCTGTGTCGGTAGCTGTGTTCACAAAATGATCCCTGTATCAGAACTTCTTCATTGGATTGAGTGCTTTGAAAAAGAAAGATTCCCAATGGCAGCCTTTGCCAACAGTTTTTATGCAGGTCTAGCAGAAATAAAGAGTATAATGCCTCTTTAATTCATTCGATTTTCACTTTGACTTGTATAACAGAGCACATAGTGGCTAGCAGGGAGCCTGTCTTGCTAACTACTTCCTGCACAATCAATGTAAACAGGAAGTTCTGCCTCAGGAAGTATAATCACTGCAGGTTGGAGTAGACCAGTGATTTTTGAGCAACACTTGAGCAACAGATCGTTTTGTATCAAATTAAGTGGTATATTAAAGAATCTTATCAAACTGGAATATATATTTAAGTAAATATTGCCCTTTTACATCTCTTGCCTTGAACCACCATTTTGTGATGGTCTGTGTGCTGCCTCAGAGATCACCTGACTAGAAATACTGCAGCTCTAACTGTAACAGGAAGAGATCACCTGACCAGAAATACTGCAGCTCTAACTCTAACAGGAAGAGATCACCTGACCAGAAATACTGCAGCTCTAACTGTAACAGGAAGAGATCACCTGACCAGAAATACTGCAGCTCTAACTGTAACAGGAAGAGATCACCTGACCAGAAATACTGCAGCTCTAACTGTAACAGGAAGAGATCACCTGACCAGAAATACTGCAGCTCTAACTGTAACAGGAAGAGATCACCTGACCAGAAATACTGCAGCTCTAACTGTAACAAGAAAAAGTGTGGGAGCAAAAGACAGAACTCTGTCTATTACTTGACTCATGTGACCTAACATGTATGGTTTGTTTTTGTTCACTGAGAACCCTACAATCCCAGGGGGCGGCCCTTATTTTTTAAAATGGCAATTTTCTATTTATGATTACCCAATGGCACATACTACTAGAAAAGTATATTATTATGAAAATGGTTTATTTACATGAAGCAGTTTTATGCAATATATTTTTATAGAGACCTACATTGGTCTGGGGGTATAGTTTACCTTTAAGGAAAGGCAATATACTTTTAAAAATATTAAAAAGGGGACGTTAAATTTACCTTAGACCCCCCCCCCTACACACACTTCAAACCAATGTGGGCGTGGTTGGGCAGCATGCCATCCTCTAAAAAACTGCCGGCCTAGGCCCGGGCCTTGGTGGCCTTTCCACAAATTCGGGCCTGGGTATAGAGTATCAAGAAAATCGTCCAAAATGTACCCAAACTTTTGGAGGTGTGGACAGCCAAATGGTGACCTTACCCATATTATGAGGCGATGTCCTGATATCCAACCATTCTGAACCCAAATTAAATTGTTACCCAGATTTATGGAGATGCCCATTACAGATAGAGCCCCTTCTTTCTATTACATAAGAACGATATGTCTTTAACACAGTACAAAAAAGGGCAGTTCAATGGAGTATCGTTTTTATGTCTTATTGATGTTTGTGACCTACTGATTTATATGGGACGTAATGCAAACGTCAAAATAAAGAATTTACAAAAAAGAATGTTTGTCTGAATTTTATCAGATGACATTTTAATTTACAAAAAAGTTTTTAAAACTGTAAACTGTAGAAAGAATACACAAAGTCCAATAAGAAAATTCCGCTTATCAGAGTTAAACTTAAGACCCCCGGGCAACAACACTAACCACTGTAGCACCATTTATAAGTTTAATGTGTTTATCTTTCAGTTGCATAAGCTCTTTACAGCACAAAATATCTACCAACTGAAAAGAGGAAGAAAAAAAGGGAAAGTGCGTGCACCCATTTCTCATCTCTCATACCAGCAGAACAGGCCATGTAAACAACAGGTTTGGATTTCAGTCCCAGATACGGGGTTTCACACTCATCCATGTCAGCTCTTTTCGATAAAAGGTGTTCTTTAACTCTTTAGTGTCAGGGCTTACATCTGAAGGGGGGAAATAGGCAAACAATAAATTCTGAGGACTATTGCCTAAAGATGGTTGTTGATTCGAGAGGTGTTGGCTGCAGAGCTCAGAGGATGGGACAAAAGTTAAAGAAACAAAACATGATCAAAACCAATCTATTTGCCCCTTTCTGCACATAACATTAGATCCCTCTTAAGGGTGGTGACAGGCACTAAGATTCCGGGAGATTAGTCGCCCAACGACAAACCTCCTCTTCTTCGGGTGACTAGACTAATCTCCCCAAAAAGCCTTCCCGCCAGCTAGAATGTAAATCGACGGCGGAATGACACTTGGAGCGATTCGTCTTCCAAAGTTTCCTCGTGAGGCAACTTCAGTTGCGCTCCGTGTGCCATCCTGACGTTGATTTACATTCTAGCCAGTGGGAAGGATTTTTGGGGAGATTAGTTGCCCAAAGAAGAGGAGATTTGTCACCCGGAATCTTAGAGTGTGTCACCACCCTAACTGGTAAAGCTACAGGAATACAAACATTTTTTCCTTAGAGAGTTGTCCAGGGAGGCTCTAGAAATTTGGTTAGAAAAAACATTTGTACTACTAGATACACCTGAAAGCCTGGATTTATGGGCAGTGAGTGAGTGAGATTTCGGGCGAATATGTATTTTCTGTCCTAGATACTCTTGTAACTAATGACTAATACACCAATGCTTTCCTATATCTGCACCCATGTATGAGTTAAGTCTGGACCTTCAACAAGTGCTCTGACCAAACGCTGGACCTTAAAGGAAGGCCTGAAATGAAACATTTTGACAAGAACTGCTCTTAGAGGGACCAGTTCAATAGTTTGGGAACCTCTAGGCTGTTGTTTATGGGTGGCAGCTGCTATAATGCTTGCCTTACATCAGATACGCATCATAGACTTCAGCATCAACTATTTTGCTCAGTAGGTGTAACTGTTCTTTTGAAGTCTGTTGTACTGCTGCACCCATAATAGAGATTGTTCTCTATATGCAGAATACAAAGTAGATTGGTGGGTGATCATCCAACATAAAGACAACCATTAAGGATGCAAATTAAAGTGCACCGATAGCTACAGTTTCCAGTTCAACCCGTGGGGATGCTTTTCATTTCCTGAGAGTTAATTTAATAAGTATAAAGTACTGAACTGAAAATATAAGGGGCAGATTTACCAAGGGTCGAATATCGAGGGTTAATTAACCCTCGATATTCGACTAGGAATTGAAATCCTTCGACTTCGAATATCGAAGTCGAAGGATTTAGCGCAGAAAATTCGATCGAACGATCGAAGGATTATTCATTCGATCGAACGATTAAATCCTTCGAATCGAACGATTCGAAGGATTTCAATCCAACGATCGAAGGAATATCCTTCGATCAAAAAAACTTAGGCAAGCCTATGGGGACCTTCCCCATAGGCTCACATTGACTTCGGTAGCTTTTATCTGCCGAACTAGGGGGTTGAAGTTTTTTTTAAAGAGACAGTACTTCGACTATCGAATGGTCGAATAGTCGAAAGATTTTTAGTTTGAATCCTTCGATTCAAAGTCGTAGTTGTAGTCGAAGGTCGAAGTAGCCCATTCGATGGTCGAAGTAGCCCAAAAAACCCTTCGAAATTCAAAGTTTTTTTACTTCGAATCCTTCACTCGAATTTAGTGAATCGGCCCCTAAGTGTTGTCCATTTTTGCAAATGCATAAGTAGGTTTTTGTGTGTGTTTGATGTAGGGTTATTTAATGTTTTTGGCACAGAACCATCTCACCATGACAGTTTGCCTTTCAGTCAATCCAATTCCCTGTGCTTGACTTGAGCTGGCTTTGATGACTACTTTACTTATCCCAAGTGTCAGCTGGGGAAATGGGGCAGTAGGACACACTAGTAACTCCATGCAATATATATAAATAAAGAAACTAAGGGGCCGATTCACGAAGGGTCGAATATCGAGGGTTAATTAACCCTCGATATTCGACTGGGAACTAAAATCGTTCGACTTCGAATATGGAAGTCGAACGATTTTGCGCAAATCCTGCGATCGATTTATCGAAGGATTTTTCGTTCGATCGAACGATTAAATCCTTCGAATCGAACGATTCGAAGGATTTTAATTCAACGATCGAAGGAAAATCCTTCGATCAAAAAATCACAGGCAAGCCTATGGGGACCTTCCCCATAGGCTAACATTGACTCCGGTAGCTTTTAGCTGCCGAAGTAGGGGGTCGAAGTTTTTCTTAAAGGGACAGTACTTCGACTATCGAATGGTCGAATAGTCGAACCATTTTTAATTCTAATCGTTCGAATTCGATCGAATTCGATCGAATTTAACCAATTCGATGGTCGAAGTACCCAAAAAATACTTCGAAATTCGAATTTTTTTTTATTCGAACCCTTCACCCGAATTTCGTGAATCGGCCCCTTAGTGTTTTTACAGAAATGATATGCCTGCTAGTTAATTAGATCCCACTCCCATCCCTAAATGTCTAGAAACTATCCATTCTCAGTAGGTACAATGTTGTTTGTCACCGTGTTTGGATTTAGAAGTAAAACTCAGACTCATAGGGGCATCTCACTATAATTACCAACTAACCATCATGTTAGCAAGGTATATAATTTGTAGTAGAAGGCAAAACACCTTGTTGTTTCGGCTGTCTGTGAAGTGCTAGCAGTCTGCAGGGTTTGGGCAAACTGTAACCGTATTTTCACTAGATTTTGTTTAGATTTCTATTGCCATCCCTTCTATGGAAGTTTATTAATGAAATGATCAATCAATAACATGTATGCCAGCTTTCCAAATGATTTATTGTGGACCAAGAACCATTATGCTTTGACAGTAACCCAATTTAAAGTGGTAGCTGTAGAAGCATATTGGGTCATTACAGAGAAAGCAGCCACCAACATCGGTGGTGTTGCTGTACTACAGCTACCAGCATGCCTTTCTTACTACTGATATGTTGGAGCATGCTGGGAGTTGTAGTTCTGTAATCTTTCAGCGGAGCAAAAATGTTATGGACGGTTCACACCCTCATAGAATATACAAGGCAGCTGTAATAATGTTATCTCAGAAAAGCCCTGGCTAACAAGCGAGACATGACCAGCCTCAGATTTCCTACATGTTTCTATCTTTCTCTCTCTCACGACATGTGTTCAATAAATATGTTGGCTATTTCCTATTTAGCATCCTTCCCTTGTCCACCCCCCTCCTTACCTCGAACAGCCTCCCTCCCCCTCTTGCCAAATCAATCAAATTTGAAAGGGGTAGGGGAATTTGAAGTAAACAATACTCTTCCCCTCCTTTACTCTCCCAGAGGAATGCAGGAAGCAACAAAGAGGGTCTTTGTAGGACCTGGCTGACCGAGCCACTGTCCCCCCATTATGCCTCCTGCCTGGGTCTTCCTTTTTCCCTTGCCAACATTACTGAGCAGGACACATAGGGCCGGAATGTGCACCGTCAGCACGAGCTGCACAGAACAAACTCCTATCAGCTGTTTCAAGCAGAGAACTCTATTCCTTTTTTTGGGAGCTGTTTCTGTTCTGAACCGATAGGCAGCTGTCAAAAGAGAGAGGACTCGATCCATGACTCCAGCAATATTCAGGACATCTTGTAAAGATGACACTGAAGTGGGCAAGTGGAAGAGGAGGGCGGCTAACTAGGAAATACATACATCCGTTTGGACCTACTTCTTTTTTAGGAAGATTGCATTCAGAACTTTTATCATTTTCATTTCTGCGATAGTTCCCCTTTAAGATTCAAGATGCACACAAGGAGCCCCTCACACGTCGTTGTATAATATTGTGCAATTAGGCCACATAGGTAGATGCCATTGGTCAATATATAAAGTAGAAGGCCTCAGAAACACTGTAGGGCAAGAATAGCAGCACATAATCCTTCATAAACCATATACGGTGAAGGTTCTGGGTTGTGTTTTGTGTATGTCAACAATGGATGGGACCACAGGCTGTCACTATCTTTCTATGCTTGCAAATCCTCCACTGTTCTACAGGTGGTGCCTGAATAATGCGTCAGCTGATACAACCAACATCTCAAAGAGAAGGGACATTGAATAACACATTTAACATTTGCTCTAGGACTAGTATCCCAAAGCAGGACACATATTCTGTCCCAATGTTGGAAATCAGATGTCTGGTGGTTCCTCTAAGATAGTGATCCCCAACCACTAGCTCACGAGCGACATGTTGCTCACCAACCCCTTGGATGTTGCTTCCAGTAGTATCAAAGCAGGTGCTTATTTTTGAATTCCTGGTTTGGAGGCAAGTTTTGTTGCATAAATAAACAGATGTTCTACCAAAAAGAGCTTCCAGTAGGCTACCAATCCATTTAAGGGCTACCAAACAGCCAATCACAGCCCTTATTTGACATCCTTATGGACCTTTTCATGCTTGTGTTGCTCTTCAACTCTTTTTTACATTTAAGGGGCTGATTCACTAAGGGTCGAATATCGAGGGTTAATTAACCCTCGATATTCGACTGGGAATTGAAATCCTTCGACTTCGAATATCGAAGTCGAAGGATTTAGCGATAAATAGTGCGATCGTACGATCGAAGGATTATTCCTTCGATCGAACGATAAAATCCTTCGAATCGAACGATTCGAAGGATTTAAATCCAACGATCGAAGGAATATCCAAAGTTAGACAAGTCTATGGGGACCTTCCCCATAGGCTAACCTTGACTTCGGTAGCTTTTAGATGGCGAACTAGGGGGTCGAAGTTTTTTTTTAAAGAGACAGTACTTCGACTATCGAATGGTCGAATGGTCGAATAGTCAAACGATTTTTACTTTGAATCCTTCGATTCAAAGTCGTAGTCGAAGGTCGAAGTAGCCCATTTGATGGTCGAAGTAGCCCAAAAAAAAACTTCGGTCGAAGTAGCCCAAACGAAATTCGAAGTTTTTTTACTTCGAATCCTTCACTCGAAGTTAGTGAATCGGCCCCAACATGTGGCTCACAAGTAAAAAAGGTTAGGGACCCCTGCTCTAAGATAAAAAACCTGAAGGAACTAGTGCTTCTGTTATTATATTATCCTACTATAGGAACTCTGCTAAAACAACTCAGCAACAAAATGTGGGCCATGAGGCCAGAGATGGAGGTTGGACAGAATGAGGTGTAAACAGCTTCTTTGGCATCCTTTATTGCTTTATACATAGTCAGCTATGACATTATAGAGACTAGCATGCTTGTATCCCTAATTCTTCCCACACACCCAGCAATTCTGATCTTTCTTGGAAAATGTATCCAAATATATCCAAGAAAGATCGTTCATTTCAATACACATGTGTAGAGCTGAATGGTCAGATATACATATAGAAACAATAGAATTCTACCTGTATCTGACCATTCAGCACTAACAATGGCCGATCTTCTGGTGCCTTCGAAGGCACCCAATCAAAATCTTCCATCCAGCCCATTCGACCGATATCCGAGCCTTTTGTCGATATCGGTCAGCTCTTTTTCCCACCCTACAAACACCGAATATTGCACGAAAATTCGTTTAGTATGATATTATCTGTGTGTCTATGGCCACCTTTAGTGTTTCCACTGTATACTGTGGCCAGTTCTTCAGTGGAGGTAGTTACAACAGAATGGCACCAGCATGATGCCTGCCAAAAGCTTCTTAATTATCATTTTCCTAAAACAAGCATTTCATTGACTTATGGCTACCATGGGAATTCTTAAAAGAAACCTCCAGTACTAAAATATGTTATTTCATTGGCAAACTCACTATACTTTTTTTACCATCCCATTTGTCTTATTTTAGCTTTATAACCGTGTAACCTCGTTGGTGTCATGGATGATGTTATAGCTTAGTTTTCAAAGAGCTTTAGGTATGCAAGCTCCCATCCATCTTATTTGAACGGGGAGGGGGGGGGTTAAACAGATTCAATCTCTGCGGAAAAGATACGGCGCCAAGCCTCAAAGCCAAACATGAGTAGCAGGTGGTTGATGACATTTTATGTCTGCACGTTGGAAACAGTGGATATATTAATACAATTCCTATCCACAACTGGTCAATATATATTTAGTTTCACTTACTGAAATAGAAGCCCCTGTCTCCGCACACAAACTGTAGGGTGTCCACTAGCTCCCCGCCGCACAGGGTCTCTGTTGCTCTGTAGGCTTTAGCAGAGTCTAGGGTGTATACCAGGAAGGTGATTGAGAGGAGGAATAGATGCCTCATGACTGACATTCTTGGCAGCTGGAGAGAAAAAAGGAACACGGAGATGTTATGCAATTGCTGCAGTCAGGAAATACAAATACTGTACATTATTATTATTTATTAAACACCATGATGTTACGCGGCTCTTACCAGGGAATATTCCCTTTCTGTACTGAGGACTTTAAATTAAGGAAACATTCATACGGTATATAAAGTTCCTCCTGCTACTGCCTTTTACTAGACAAGACATTATAGGACTTGTTGATTGAAGTAGCTACCACTTATTGTAAGCAGCTGACATCTGATGGTTTTGGAAGTCCTAGCTTAGTGATCCCATGTGATCAACATGTTGCTCACCAAATCCTTGGTTGTTACTCTCAGTGGCTTCATAGCAGGTGCTTATTTTTTTTAAGTTTTGGTTGCATAAAAACCAGGTGTACTGCAAAACAGTCAGCCGTAGGCAGCCAAATAGCCAACCACAGCTCTTAATTTGGCACCACCAGAACTTTTTTCATGCTTGTTGCTCCCAAACTCTTTCAACATATGAATGTGGCTCACAATTAAAAGCGGTTGGGGATTTCATACACCTTATATGGTATTGTCCAGTTATACAGAAATTTTGGAAAAACATAATGCAGTTTTTAGCCGAAGAATTTACTCTACCACAAATACTAAACCCAGCTACCTGCCTACTGGGCATAACGGATGCTCTGGTACCCAGAATCCACTCAAGATTATTGATGAGAGCGCTTTTGTTCTATGCCAGGAAAACAGTAGCCCTACACTGGATGGGACCCACTCCTCCTACGCTTAAAAAATGGATTAATCTTATTAATTCCCAGCTGGAACTTTATAAGTTAACGTATATTGCCAGAGGTTGTCCACAGAAATTCGATAAAATATGGTCTCCTTGGTTGGATTCTCCCGCAACAATGACTAAATAAGTCTACTGAGAATTGTCTTTATATCCTATCATGTCTACCTTCTTCTTCCTTCCTTCTTTACTCCCTTCTTGTTGTTAATGAAAACAATAAAAAGTTACTATTAAAAAAAAAATGGGTTGGGGATCCCCATCCTACCTGAACAACAACACTACTTGGGTGCCCCCAAAAATACATGCAGCTTTTCCCAGACTGAAAGGTCCTTCTGTATCCCCAGTAGAGCTTTTCAAGGTTTTTGTAAGATTTTTCTTCTTAAAACCAGAACAGTTTTAAACAAAGCTATGTGGCCATATATTTAGTGACAAGGCCAGAAGCCCCAGGCACTACATGCCCTCAACTACGCTTACCCACACCACCCATAAAGAATTTGGGAAATAGAAACCATTGGCAGCTGGAGAGCGTTAGTAAGGAAGGTGCTGTATGAGGCCCCAATTCTTAGAAAACCTAACCATGTTTTAAACAACCAACGTGATTGATTTTCTCTGCTACAGATGAGAATACTTTTTGGATCCAGCTGAAATGCCTGCCCTAAGTCAACCAGCCACATGTTGGATAAGGTGTAAGACTGTGTAATGCACTGGAAACAGTCATATAGCTGCAGTTCTTCTAATAGAAAGATGTTAGCACTGATGTACCCTGCATGCTGCATAGAGGCAAGTAGCCCTGGTGATACTGGGTTTATTTACCTGCATATAATATGATTGCTCTTGTCATCCAGACAGATCAAAGAAAATTATATTGGAGACCTCTCCTATTAAGGTGGCCATACACTTTGAGATCCGCTCGTTTGGCATTGTTGCCAAACAAGCGGATTTCTCCCCGATATCGGGCTGATCTGAACGTGGGCCTTAGGGCCAAATGATTGGATCATAACGACGGGTAAACTGGCGGATCGCGGGACTGCATGAACGAACAGATGCGTCCACAATCCGACGGGATTTTTAGTCCTGTCCGATCTACATCTGCCCAACTTTCAGCCAGATATCGATCAAGGAAGCCCGTCGGAGGGCCCCATTCACGGGCCAATAAGCTGCCGGCTCGGTCTGTCATCAGCTTTTATTGGCCCATGTATGGCCACCTTTAGGCTGTGTGGAGCAACTCCATCACAAATTGTCATGTGTTATGATGTATGATTCCAATCTGACTCCATTAATCACTCCTGGTGCTTGAGCATTAGTGATGTATTTTAGGAAGCAAAAGGGTTTCCTGCAGAGGAAATATTTTTCCAAGTCAAACAGTGAGCAAAGATTAATTAACCAAAATGTGTCGATGTTCACTGCCCTGGAATTTATATTAATGGGGTTGCCCTTGAGGCTATTGTCTCTGCAATATACCCTCTTTTACAAAGCAAAGCAAGTTGAGTGAAAGGGTTGAGTATGATATAACTGTGTTTTTGGTTATGTATGCCAGAAAGAAATGGCTTTTATATACCGTATATACTCGAGTATAATCCGAGTTTTTCAGCCCCCAAAATATGCTGAAAAACTCTACCTTGGCTTATTCTCGGGTCAAGCGCAAAAACGGTCGCCGGCATCCAAGAATAGTCGCCGGCGTCCAAGAATAGTCTCCAAGAATATTCGCCCGCGTCCAAGAATGGTCGCCAGCATCCAAAAACGAGACGCCGGCACCTCCAAATGGGAGCAGAAACCCTCAATTTTTTGATTGAAACTTACCAGAAGCTGCTGCATTTCTCACCCTCGGCTTATACTCAAGTCAATAAGCTTTCCCAGTTTTTGGAGGTAAAATTAGGTACCTCGGCTTATACTCGGGACGGCTTATACTCGAGTATATACGGTACCTTATATTTTAAGTCCACACTTGCCACCCTGGCAATTTTCATGGGGGAGTTCTTCTGGTGCCCTCTGTGTGTAGTAATAAAGTTTAATTAAAATGATGTCAACTGTAAATTGTGTCCTGTGCAGAAGGATAACGGTCAGTACAGGTTCCCTACAATATGGACCCAGTGCTGCCATACCCAATGGTCAGGTGGGTTCATAGCTCATATTTATGTATTCCAGTTTTTTCCCATGTGATTTTGTTTAATGTTTCCATATGACATCATAACGCAAAATATACGAAGAAGTTATAGTTCTCAGAGATCCAATAAGGCCCAGTACTATTTTTCATGCAGGCCTGCTCTTTTGCTTATGAGAATATTTTTATATTTAAGTGGTACTAGAATGAAACAGTCCATCACTTGTGATCACAGTGTTTGATACAGTCTTGAGCAAACATTTAAACTGTAGTCAAGGTATCATGCAATAGTTAAACTAAAGTGGAACATCTTCAGCCTGTTATTTTTTTTTTTCCTCCTTGGCTCAATAAATGACTTGTTGTCCTTCCCCAATAAACTGAATGGGCCTGTGCTTGGAAACGGCGGCTCTTTTGCATTGACTGGTTCATGATGTTACGGACACTGCAAATACACCAGTCAAACGTGGATTCCTAAAATTAATAAAACTGCTAAAGATTTGATAAACGATGTTTGGCCTTGAATCCATTTTTATATTACGTACAAAACAAAAAACAAATAAAATGTTCTTCTGGCAATTTATTGTGCGATAATCCTTTGTTGGAACACATGGTGGGGGTTTCGGCGTGTTCCAAAGAACAGAAAGTCTTGGGAAGGCTCAGGAACAGAGCGAAACGTCGGCCATGTATCATTTTGCAATAAAGAATAGCTGTTATATGAAGTCCCGGGAGTCCACTGTAATTGTACCGTGAGCGGGTCAAAGCTGTTATTTTACTATTGTTGTTCTTTTTTTAAAAAGTCTGCCAGCCCAGCGATTCTCTAGAGCCTTCTGATTAGCTTAATATTTCCTTTCTTTCTCTTTGTCTTCTGTGTGTTTGACTTCGTATTATCATCATCTCCAACACTTCTACTTCTCACAGAGGAACTGGGTCCAAAAAATGTAAGAGCTGGTTCATTCCTCCCAACTGTCCCGTTTTTTGTGGGACAGTCCTGAGTCTCCTGCACTGACTCCACCCATCTTTACAAAGTTTTTGAAGCTCGATTAAAATAAGAGGCACGAGGAAACTTCCGGGGACTTCGGAAATCAAAGTGCCGCGAGTGCACTGGCGCACGCGATTTTTCTTTTTAGCAGGCAGAAGACGGGGGGGGAGGGTAGTTCTGGGAGATTGCCGCCCCGAAGAAGAGGCGATTAGTCGCCAGGCGACTAAATCTCCCCTAATCTGCCTGTCTGCCCCTGCCCTAAAGGGCAATTTCACCTTCATTAGCAAAACTGTTATAACACATAAAGGCAGGGGCACACGGGCAGATTCGGGGAGATTTAGTCGCCTGGCGACTAATCGCCTCTTCTTCGGAGCAGCAATCTCCCCTGCCTTCCGCCTGCCAAAAAGAAAAATCTCATGCGCCAATGCACTTGCGGCGCTTCGATTTCCGAAGTCCTTCGGGCGACTTTGGCGTTTTCTCATTATAACAGGCGTAAGGCAAGGGAAGGCAGTTCTGCCCGTGTGCCCCTTCCCTAAAACATGTACCTAGAACTCCCAGAAATGTGTTCAAACTTCCATAACCTGACAATTTTTTAAATTGGACATGTAATTAGGGGGTGTGGCCATAAAACAGGCGTGGTCAAAAAAATTGGCGCACTACGTGCGTCTAAGGTTTTTGTCCCTCTTTACAATTACAAATGATGGGAGGTATGGTTTAGGGTAGGGAATAAAAGTCTCTGCCCACACCGACCCACTGGCTTCTATATCCCTATGTTACCCCTATAATTTCGAAGTTTTCCCTGGGGATAAAGCACCAATTGCAGTTCTGTTGTTTCATCTCTATAAGCTCAGCTGGAGTACCCAAGGGGAGAACCAATCAGAATATAACAAAATTCAAAATTAAAAACAGATGCCGACTCTAGTAGGAACCACAAAAAAATATATATATAAAGGTATGGGACCTGTTATCCAGAATGCTCTGGACTTGGTGTTTTCTGGATAATGGATCTTTCTGTAATTTGGGTCTTCATACCTTAAGTCTGCTAGAAAATCATGTAAACACTAAATAAACCCAATAGGCTGGTTTTTCTTCCAATAAGGATTAATTATATCTTAGTTGGAATCCAGTACAAGCGACTGTTTTATTATTACAGAGAAAATGGAAATCATCTTTAAAAATGTGGATTATTTGATGAAAATTGAGTCTATGGGAGACAGCCATTCTGTAATCGGAGCTTTATGGATAACGGGTTTCCGGATAACTGATCCTATACCTATATATGTAACCCGTCTTTGGAGAGTCCATAGCAAACTGATTTCAGAAAATAACATGTTATAAAATATAAAAAAGTATTCAAAATATAAAGGCAAGCATTGGAAATCTCCGACAGGACAATGGACTGCAATGGTACCAATGTAGTCAAGTAAAGTTTAAAAAAAAGGGGGTTTTAACTTTTTTTTTTCCAGTTAGGGATTTGTTTGTTTATTTTCAGCATTTAACTAGAAATCAAGGGCAGTTAAAGGAACGAACAGGCAATGAGCCCCCTTCTAGTAAAGCAGGAATGGCTGTTGACATGGAGCAGATGTTTTCATGTCCCCGGCCACATCTGCTAACGAGTTTTTTTATTCCAGTGGAGCATGCACCTTTTATTAGTTAGAAAAATGATTCGTTTCGCAGAAGAAGCGAGTGACTGCGGGTTTAAATCAACAGGACCTTGTCCCACTGGGGCCGAAGGACCGAAATTACTTTCTTACATCAATAACTGCAACGCAGCAATAACAAAAAAAAAAAAAAAAACGAGAGAATTTCACAATCAAAACTTTTCTCAAAACAGAATCGGTTTATACAGGTTACTTGGAATTGTCGGTGGTTTTGTTTGGATTTTTTATAAACATGACTTTTGGTCATTTTGTGCTTCTAAGTCATTAGTAAACATAATAGGCCTCCTTTGCTATGGGCAGGGCATGTTTTTTTGTGCTGGACCCACTTATTGCACCCTATAAGAACCGTACAGATAGGGGGCTGTTGGAAAGGAGACACTGGTAGGCCCGTTCACTTAGGGTCAGGACACACGCCTATATTCGGGGAGATTAATCGCCCAGGCGACAAATCTCCTCTTCTTTGGGGAGACTAATCTCCCCAAACTGCCTGTAAACCGTCGGCAGGATGGCACTCGGATCACTTTGTTTTCCAAAGTCGCCCGAAGTTGCCTCACGAGGAAACTTCGGGTGACATTAGAAAACGGAAACGCTCCGAGTGTCATCTGGCTAAGTAGCAATAACAATAGATTTGTAGCCTTATAAAGCATTTGCTCTTAAGGGTCTGGCCACACGGGCAGATACGTGGAGATTAGTCGCGAGGTGACCAATCTCCTCTTCTACGTGGCGACTTATCTCCCTGATCTGCCTTCCGCCAGCTAAAATGTAAGTCGCCTGGGGGCAGGCACACGTAACGCTTTGTTTTCCGAAGTCGCCCGTAATTTCCTCACAAGGAAACTTCGGGTAACTTCAGGAAACGAAGCGCTCCGAGTGCCATCCTGGCTAGGTAGCAATAAAAATACGTTTGTAGCCTTACGGAGCATTTGCTCTTAAGGGTCTGGCCACAGGGAGATTAGTCGCCCGGAGTTTCCTTGTAAGGCAATTACCTTCGACTTCGGAAAGCGAAGCGTTCCATGTGCCTGCCCCCACGCTATTTATATTTTAGCTGGCGGAAGGCAGATCGGGGAGATAAGTCGCCGCAAAGAAGAGGAGATTTGTTGCCTGGCGACTAATCTCCCCGAATCTACCCGTGTGGCCAGCCCCTTAGAAGGGGTCAGCAAAGCCCATTTGAAAGCTGCAAAGAGTCAGAAGAAAAATGCAAATTACTATAAAGCTATAAATAATGAAAAACAACAAAAGTTGCTTAGAATTGGTCATTCTATAACATTCTACAAGTTACCTTAAAGGTGAACCATCCCCCTTTAAGGCTTGGAGGGAACACGGCTACTTAACATTACATTTACTTTGGTTCATTCTAGGTCTGTAAAAGACTACAGGGGGTCAGTTGGCATTTTTGCCCATGGCAACCAATCAAATTGCTGCATTCATTGTTCTACTTGCAGCTGGCTTTATATAGCTAGTCACTGATTGGTTGCTATAGGTAACTACCCTTGGGCAAATTTGCCCAGTGTTGATAGATGAGCCCCATGTGAATGATAGGTACAGCAGACTGACGAAGGGTAAAATCACCCGCTGGCAGGGTTATTAACATAAAACGCTAAAGGGAAAAAATAACATTGTGATACGTCGGAGGAAAGTCAGTGATGTCAAATATTTGTTAATTACATAGTTTTTGTTAATTATCAGCTTTGCAATGCATTAAAGTGCCATAATGAATGTGATCCCGTCACATCGTAACTTAACGTGACGTTAATTCTATTTCATCCTGATAGATAAAAACAGGTTGCCTATCGTGGTAATTGTAAAGGGCAACTAAACCTGTAGGTTTGACAGGGCTGCCGTACACACCTGGAGATTCAATCGTCCCCTGTAACACAACTAAAATCATCAGCAAACGGGAACAGCCGGCAGGAGATTCCACGTGCTGCGACTGCAGCCACTTTTTCATGGAAAAGAGATATCAGTGGGGAATAACCTCCCGTAATAGCCAACACATGGCACGTGGGTGTGATTGCAGCCAAAGCTCAGTCATTCACACTTTCAGCCAATAATCACATCTTCCCATAGACTGTAATAGCAAACAATGATTTTCTTGTAACTTTTCCAATTGGTTAAAACAACAGATCCACCATTTTTCAGAGATGATAACTGGCTGTTATTAGTGGTTGTGTCCTTTATAACACAATAGGAGGAGTATGGAAACTGTTAAAGGAAAACTATACCCCCCAAACAATGTAGGTCTCTATTAAAAGATACTGAGTAAAACAGCTCATGTGTAAAACCCTGCTTCATGTAAATGAACCATTATCATAATAATATACTTTATTAGTAGTATGTGCCATTGGGTAATCATAAATAGAAAATTGCCATTTTAAAAAATAAGGGCCACCCCCTGAGATCGTAAGATTCACTGTGCAACATACAAACCACATGTAAGGTCACATGAGCCAATTAACAGACAGAGTTCTGCCTTTTGCTTCCTCACTTCTTCCTGTTACAGTTAGTGTTGTAGTATTTCTGGTCAGGTGATCTCTGAGGCAGCACAGATAGAGTCACGAAATGGTGGCTCAAGGCAAGAGATGTAAAAGGGCAATATTTATGTAAATATATATTCCAGTTTGGTAAGATTCTTTAATATGTCATTCAATTTGATATAAACTATCTGTTGCTTAAGTATTCATTTTGGGGGTATAGTTTTCCTTTAAGGGTAGGGGTGCCCAGGCACCCAGGGGGGCCGTAGCTGATTAGGTAAAGTTAAAATGTAAGCTGAGCCGGTAATAACCTAAATAGAAGATTGGGGAAACAAAACTAAAGCTCTTAAAGGAACAGTCCATTGTAAGAAATAAAACTGGGTAAACAGATAGACTGTGCAAAATAAAAAATGTTTTCAATATAGTTAGTTAGCCAAAAATCTAATGTATAAAGACTGGAGTGACTGGATGTGTAACATAATAGCCAGAACACTACTTCCTGCTTTTCAGCTCTCTTGCTTTCCACTGATTGGTTACCAGGCAGTAACCAATCAGAGACTTGAGGGGGGTCACATGGGACAGAACTGTTGCTTTTGAATCTGAGCTGAATGCTGAGGATCAATTGCAAACTCACTGAACAGTTATGTCCCATGTGGCCCCCCTTAAAGGAGAACTAAAGCCTAACTAAAGAAGTAGCTAGAAATGTTGTACATGATGTTTTTGTGCTTCTGTACCAGCCCAAGGCAACCACAGCCCTTTAGCAGTAAAGATCCAAAGATGCCCCAGTAGCTCCCCATGTTCTTTTCTGCTGATTTACTGCACATGCTCTGTGCTGCTGTCACTTACTGAGCTTAGGGAGCCACTCACAATATACAGTACACATAGAATAGAAATGTCACAATATAAGGCTGATTAGTAATTAATACACATAATTACTACATGGCAGCACAGAAACCAGTGCAATTAGCATCAGAATTTAATAATCAGCAAACCTGTAGCATCAGCTTATATTACAGCCAGGGAAGCTCATTTTCTGCTGGATAATTAGTGACGAGCCCTAAGCTTAGCTTCTCAACAGCCAATCAGAGCCCACTGAGCATGTGAGTGTCACAGACACTTTCCAAGATGGTGACCCCCTGTGACAAGTTTGAAGTCCTGGATCATTGCTGCTATTGACAAGCTCAAACTTTAGGCTGGTGCAATAAGTTCAGTTTAATAAATATGGCATTTTTAGCCATATTCATGTTTGGGGTTCGGTTCTCCTTTAAAGTCACTGACTAACACAGAGTTAGAGAGCTGCAAAGCAGGAAGTAGTGTTCTGGGTATTATGTTACACATCCAGTCACTCCAGTCTTTATACATTACATTTTTGGCTAACTAACTATATCAGAAACTTTTTTTATTTTGCACAGGTTATCTATTTCTCCGGTTTTTATTTTCACACTTTTTTAAATATGATATTAATATACCGGTAGTAATAATACCATCATGCAAATCCATAGGCCATATACAAAAAGATTTCTCGTTGCTGCAGCATGTTTAAGTTTGCCTTTGAATACTAACTAAGTCCCGCTCTAGTTCCTTAAATGATCCCCAGGCCTAGTCTAACTATGCAAGTTTAGATTACTAAGTGATATATATATTGTCTACACTAACTTTGGCATTAAACTTGGTTTCCCCCGCTCTTATAATCTGCTGTTTTACATGATGCCAATCAATTCAGGAAAGCTGTCCAGGATACACTGGGAAAGATAAGCCCCTCCTCTTGCACGTTGGGTGGTCTATGGGGTTATTTTAAAATCATAATTCGTTTTATAAGGCTTACTCAGCATATACATATAGGTGCTGACAGCCTTAATAAAGGCTAAACCAATCAACACCCATTCTCATTAATGTATAAGAATTATCAAAATATCAAGCGAAGGAAAAAATGTTTTCCGTAGGCATGACTGCCATAAGAACTGTGCCCACCACTTTTGTCATCAGCTACAGTCACTGCATAGTAAACGGGCGAATAAATACGGCAGACATGGATTTGCGGCGAATTTTCATGTTTCGTCGCCCGCGAGTGTTTTAGTGAAACTGCGTTGAAAATTCATTGGCAAAAAATCCGCCGCAACCGTAAAAAATTGTTGCGCGGCACTATTGGCGTGTGCATAAAGATTGACGCACGGCAAAATGATTCAGACGCCCTTTGACATCAATGCATTTGGACAAAATAGTCGCGTGTATAAAAATTGTCGATTGCGTCAAAACTTTATCAACATTATTTTGACATCCATTGACTTAATGCGTTTCGTGAATTATTCTCTGTTTCACAAATTATTTGGCGAAACGGGACAGATTCGCCCATCACTAAAACTGGCTATGTTACACTACAATTTCCACCACCTGCACAATATTCCATAGCAACCAATAAGAAATGTGCTTTCATTGTCTCAGCTGCACTGAACAGATGAAAGCTCATTTCCGATTGGTAGATCTTGCTCGTGTAATA
This sequence comes from Xenopus petersii, assembly GCA_038501925.1. NCBI lineage: Eukaryota > Metazoa > Chordata > Amphibia > Anura > Pipidae > Xenopus > Xenopus petersii. Next base: position 7,716,129 of record CM076679.1, read on the forward strand.
GATTGCACCTATATTTGCTAATTGTAATGAGAGACACTTGCATAACAGTCACTAATAAGCAGTTGCATTGTTATTCTTTGCTTTGACTCTCTGTCTATGATGTAGGTTATCCCTAATTCTAATGTTAAACATCAACAATTGTGTATATACGTATACTGTATAGAGAGAGAGAGAGAGAGAGAGAGAGAGAGAGAGAGAGAGAGAGAGAGTTTGACATTTGTATATTGTTCTGAGTTAAGCTATACACAAATATTTTATTTGCAGTCATGATGATGTCACAATCCTGTAGAAGGCCGGCGAGGTCACAATTCCCCGGTGCTTTATTATAGCAAGTCCAAATATGTGATCCTTCTATAGCTTGTCTCCTGCCGTCTGTCTGTACATTAGGGCAAAGTGTACATGATGTACAGAAGGGGAGGTGAGGTGAGGCAGCTAGCAATCTGATCTCAAATGTTTGCACAGAATCAAACTCCAAATACCCTGCCAGGGGTTACCAGAATCAATTCCATGAAAACACACTGCCTCCCATCCTTTTTTCTTTAACACTTTAGAGGATACAGCTGCTTTCAATTAAACCTAGAATCGCTCTTATGACTATTGACATTCACTAGAGCCACTAAAGGGCCACCATCTCTCCCTACTATACCTGCTATCCCACAGTCACACTCCCACACTCCCTTCCCAGAGACTATTATCCACTGTTACTATAGACACCATCTCTCCCTACTATACCTGCTATCCCACAGTCACACTCCCTTCCCAGAGACTATTATCCCACTGCTACTATAGACACCATCTCTCCCTACTATACCTGCTATCCCACAGTCACACTCCCTTCCCAGAGACTATTATCCCACTGTTACTATAGACACATCTCTCCCTACTATACCTGCTATTCCACAGTCACACTCCCTTCCCAGAGACTATTATCCACTGTTACTATAGGCACCATCTCTCCCTACTATACCTGCTATCCCACAGTCTCACTCCCTTCCCAGAGACTATTATCCACTGTTACTATAGGCACCATCTCTCCCTACTATACCTGCTATCCCACAGTCACACTCCCTTCCCAGAGACTATTATCCACTGTTACTATAGGCACCATCTCTCCCTACTATACCTGCTATCCCACAGTCACACTCCCTTCCCAGAGACTATTATCCCACTGTTACTATAGACACCATCTCTACCTACTATACCTGCTATCCCACAGTCACACTCCCTTCCCAGAGACTATTATCCACTGTTACTATAGACACCATCTCTCCCTACTATACCTGCTATCCCACAGTCACACTCCCTTCCCAGAGACTAGTATCCACTGTTACTATAGACACCATCTCTCCCTACTATACCTGCTATCCCACAGTCACACTCCCTTCCCAGAGACTATTATCCCACTGTTACTATAGACACATCTCTCCCTACTATACCTGCTATTCCACAGTCACACTCCCTTCCCAGAGACTATTATCCACTGTTACTATAGGCACCATCTCTCCCTACTATACCTGCTATCCCACAGTCTCACTCCCTTCCCAGAGACTATTATCCACTGTTACTATAGGCACCATCTCTCCCTACTATACCTGCTATCCCACAGTCACACTCCCTTCCCAGAGACTATTATCCACTGTTACTATAGACACCATCTCTCCCTACTATACCTGCTATCCCACAGTCACACTCCCTTCCCAGAGACTAGTATCCACTGTTACTATAGGCACCATCTCTCCCTACTATACCTGCTATCCCACAGTCACACTCCCTTCCCAGAGACTATTATCCACTGTTACTATAGACACCATCTCTCCCTACTATACCTGCTATCCCACAGTCACACTCCCTTCCCAGAGACTATTATCCCACTGTTACTATAGACACATCTCTCCCTACTATACCTGCTATCCCACAGTCACACTCCCTTCCCAGAGACTATTATCCACTGTTACTATAGGCACCATCTCTCCCTACTATACCTGCTATCCCACAGTCACACTCCCTTCCCAGAGACTATTATCCCACTGTTACTATAGACACATCTCTCCCTACTATACCTGCTATCCCACAGTCACACTCCCTTCCCAGAGACTATTATCCACTGTTACTATAGGCACCATCTCTCCCTACTATACCTGCTATCCCACAGTCACACTCCCTTCCCAGAGACTATTATCCACTGTTACTATAGGCACCATCTCTCCCTACTATAACTGCTATCCCAAAGCCAAAGTCCTGTCCCAAAGACTATTATCCAATTAAACTATTTGAAAAAATCAAAGAATTAAAAGTAGGAGGACTCTTTCTACAGCATACTAAAAGTTGATGCTCCCGTTTAATAAAAACAGACAGACATAAACAGGCTATTGTGCTTCTGCCAGTAGTGCCACTAGTTGCCGTCTGTCTGGCACTTGGAAGAGGTTTATCGCACAACTCGTCACCATATTTGGCTTCCATACTCCATATCTGCAACCAGCCTGACTGATTTCAGATGACAAATTACGCACATGTCAACCTGATTCTTCTTAATGGTCCTCCCACTCCCCCCCCCATTCCAAGTCTTACTCCGGATTAAATAAGCCTGTCTGTGTTTTGTTACAAAAGCACAATTAAATAGGGGACAGAGAGAACTTAAAGGTGTAGAGTAAGGAAATAGGAAAGGCAGCAACATCTGCTCCTTTGCCACGACTCCTGCATGATAAAAGTTCCCTCATATGCCCCCAATTCCCTGTTGCTCAACAATGCAGAAGCCTTTCCAACTCTGCTCAGTCCCTGCTTCTTCAAACAATTACTGCCGAGAGAAAGCAACTGGGAGAGAAAGAGGAAGAAAAACAGAATAGAACCAGCAAACAACAGACTTTTTCAGCTGGCGTTAAGCCAACCCTTAACTCTCCGTTTCTGGCCATTCTCACTTGTTTTGGCTGAATATTCTCCCCTCTGGGACTTTAATTTGATGGAACAGCTTTTTTTTTTTTTTTGCTCTTAATTTCCTTTGTTTCCCAGTAAAGTATATTATCTATCCCCCTCTCCTGTTTTTCTCTCAATTAATGCTAAATGGTCTCTATATCCCTTTACGCTAAGAAGTAAAATGATGCGCAGAACATGTTTGTAATGCTGGAGTGGAGCCAGGCTTGGGTTTAAAGACCCAGAAAATCTGCTCTTGTCTTAATGGAGCAATAAATGGTTCAGGATACAGAAGAGGGTTTTTAGGGAAATGGACTTACTCATTGTTTTTAATCATTGCCTGTTAAAGACTCAATACACATTGTTGTCTGTCCCACTGCTTCATTCTCTTATGGTGCCCATTCCTCATCCTTATGGTTTGGGAAATAGGCTAAAACGCTCAAAAATGAGTCTAAAACGCTCAAAAAAGTCTGCAATGTGTCATATATTTTTTTCTGAAATTCCAGCATTCTTGCACTTTCTAATAGCTGTCGTTCTGCACATGCAACTAGGTGTAAGCTATGCTAGAACACAGGTGCATATATAAATGGCAGCATTTTTATGGCATACAGATTGGGCACAGGCTTTTGCTTCCCATTCAGTTATATTTTGGCAAACATTCAAGGCTTAATTTCATGGCACCATTATACGTCCTCCTTGTCAGTGGCCAGTTTAAAGTACGGGGTGCCCCGTGCACCCCAATCCCAGGAATAGGTGGCAGGGATGCACACAAAAAACCTAGGCTTTCTGCATATATATTTATATAAATCAGGCTATAGTTGTGATTTAGACTAGACAACTTCCATAGGCTTAATGGAGCAGTTAAACACAAAGCAGCTCTGATGTATTGGGGTTTATTTTTACTTTAATCCTTTAGAAGGTTATTGTTTTCCAAAATACATTCTGCATATTGTTCTGCCCTGATCTGGTGCAAAGGGTCATGAAAGCAACAGGGGGGAAACACTCAGAAACTGCTGAGTAGATTGCATAAGAAATGATGCATCATGTAACATTACGCTTCCCCCCTGCAGATCTCGGCTAGGGAACGTACGGCACTCTGGAAGGAATAAAAATTCCCAGCAGTCTCGGCCAAACTTCCTGCTGCATGTCTAAAAAGTTCTAAAAAGTCTGGAGCGTCAGGCATTCATTGATAATGATTGAAGGGCTTCCATCTTGGATGTATGATGTCACAATGCTATTTTTTCCTACTGGACTCGGAATGGCTTACGTACCAGGAGGATATCAGACCCTGATTGTTTGCAAAGAAAAGGACATGGACCAGGGAGTCAGAGCATTTAAAAAGCAACTTAGGATCACAAATAAAATGTATGTGAAGGAGTCAGCATACGTGTGCTGCTTTTCGGCAGGCTGGGTTACTATTCCCTCCTGCGGAATGTCACAGTTTACGAAAGCTAAAGGAAATCTGGAATCAGAAAAATAGCAGATATTGCATGTTTGCTAAGTGATTAGTATCATTGATGATGTCACCTGTGACTATCGCTTTATTCATAAGTGACTTTCAACTTTCAAGCAATACTGCACCTATAGGGCAATGATCTGTGGACCTACAGAGAAGAGACCTCATCTATAGGGTTTCCACCTGCCTGGTTCTGACCGAGACTTTTTTTTTAGAAGGGCTGCCCAGGTCAAAACAGTCTTACCAGTTTTCCAAATGAGAGATGATGTCACTGCACCCACTGACTTTGCCACCCAACCCCTGCCTGGACCGGTGGAGATAGGTGGCAACCCTACTCATTAAAGTGCTCATACGTTGCTCACATGATGGGTCTTTCTAACCTGCCTGACAGATTTCTGGATGATTCTCAGACAGATATTGATCAGTTAGACCATCAAGGGTCAAAATCATGAGCCAATAATCTGCTCACTCAGTCTGCAGCTTAGTTGGCAGCTTTTACCACCTTAAAGGGATACTGTCATGGGAAAAAAAAAATCAAAATGAATTAGTTAATAGTGCAGCTCCAGCAGAATTCTGCACTGAAATCCATTTCTCAAAAGAGCAAACAGATTTTTTTATATTCAATTTTGAAATCTGACATGGAGCTAGACATATTGTCAATTTCCCAGCTGCCCCTGGTCATGTGACCTGTGCTCTGATAAACTTCAATCACTTACTGCTGTACTGCAAGTTGGAGTGATATCACCCCCTCCCTTCCCCCCCCCCCCCCCAGCAGCCAAACAAAAGAACAATGGGAAGGTAACCAGATAACAGCTCCCTAACACAAGATAACAGCTGCCTGGTAGATCTAAGAACAACACTCAATAGTAAAAACTCATGTCCCACTGAGACACATTCAGTTACATTGAGAAGGAAAAACAGCAGCCTGCCAGAAAGCATTTCTCTCCTAAATGTGGAAGCCCCGGAAGGCCATAGGACACAAATGTGGCTCTCCAAAGGATTTTTAAGACCTTGGCTTCATGGACTTGCTTGTATTACATCAAAGACCAACCAGTGGACACATACAAACATCACACTACTAGGGACTGTTGAACAGCTTTGCCCTAGCAAAGGAATAGTAGACAAAACCTGAGCATTGTCTGAACAGAACTTGTCCTTACAGCTTCTTCTTGAGGTTGCACGTTCATTTTTGAGCCCTTGGGATTTATTCTAAGCTTGACAGCCTGAGACAACTTGCCCTTTCTCTTGACATGCTAGAAAAGCTGCCTAATGGTTGGTCATTGCAACACTGATTTAACTTTCTCATGCAACCTCTGCCTCCACATGCCACAAAGCAGATGCCAATGCTTTCTACTACAGTGAGAACAGTTCCTATTGGCTCCTACTGGCTAATGAAACTGCTGTTCTAGTAACACTGATCAGGATTGTTGTTGTTTTTTTAAATAATTGGTCCAGGGCTGACTTTACAGTGGCCCAGAGAAAACCTCTGTCCTTCATCACAGGGGCCCCTCGAGGAGGAAAATGTAGACAAGGGTACAAAGAATTGAAAAGTATTTTTTTCAATTTGTGGTCATATTTTCAGGAAACCTGCTTCAGGGCTCCATAAACTTTGTTTGTATGACATCACAGACCAACCAGTGGACATATGATGTCACATAATCATCCCTCTACATGGAAAAAGGCAGCTGATACAAATTAGCTTTGGGCCCTAAGCATCGCAGGTGCCCCGTAACAAGAAAAATCTATCTAAAATTTATTTTCAAATATATATACACCCCAAGGATGTCCAACTTGTTGCCCTCCATCTACAGTTCAACAGTTGGAGGGCTGAAGGCTGAAAACTCCTCATTTGTTTAGATAGAAGGGGCCACAGCCGTCCAACGTTTCCAGGGCCCCCACAGGTGTTTCATGTAAAATGCTCTCCGAGCAGCTACTTAAGTGCAGAATTTGGGTAACATTATATCTTCTCATGCTGAAATATTTCATTACTGTCCCATCCCCTGGAAGACCACCTACAAACTATACAAAAACAGAAGATAATGGGGGTTGAATTATTCCCTGGTTTGAATTTTTAAACATTTCCCAGGCTGCATTCAAAAATGATTTGCTAACCTTTTCACATTTCACCAACCAGCCCCCCACCCCTCTTCTTGTTTTAACCTTTTAGGTGCTAAGGCGGGGGGCTCCCAACAGGTTGAATAGCTGCAAAGACTGAGGGTTAAAGGCTTCCAGTCTGCAGGAATTACCCAATGCTCAACATATCAGTGCCATGTGTTTCTTTTTTGTGTGGGAAGAAGACTTTTCCTACTCAGAATCTTGAGTCAGCAGTTAGCAGAGTGCATGCTTTATCTGTGATACTGAACTGTAACAAGCATTCTCTGTGAGCGACGTCACACGGGCTTGAAACGTTATACAAAGCAGCACTTCAAAGGATAGGGAAAAACAAGCATTTTCCTAGAAATAATTTAGCCAAGGGGCCCTGGATACACACACAAAGGCTTCCAGATCAGTTGCTGTTCAAGTTACAAGCAGCCCCGAAGGCGCAGATGGAGTTAAAGGAGAAGGAAAGGCTTGGTGCACTTGGGGTGCCAAATGTTAGGCACCCCCAAGTGATTGTATTGACTTACCTGAAACCCCGGGCCGGTGCTCCTATCAGCAGAAAACTGCACCGGCCCGGGCCAGTGAGCACCACGGAGCGATCCTCTTCCGGCTTCTTCTTTCTTCGAGCGGCTGCGCATGTGCAGTAGAACGAAAAGCCGAACTTTAACTAAAAAGTCTGCTATTTCGTTCTACTGCACATTCGTTTGCCCTGGGAAATTTTAAGAAAGAAGAAGACGGAAGAGGATCGCTCTGTGGTGCTCACTGGTATAACCCCAGTAAGTAAATACAATCACTTGGGGTGTCTAACATTTGGCACCCCCAAGTGCACCAAGCCTTTCCTTCTCCTGTCAGGTGGGGTTCCCTACCTGATGAATATTATAATCTAGTAATGCAGAAGGATTTTCCCTTATTAAGTCGGTAGGTTTTGGAGGATAGGGCTGCAAGCCTACCAACATAATAAGTGATGAATGCATCTAAATAACATATAGTATGGCTGTTGTGTGTTGGAATGGCTTGTGGTCTTGGTTCAGACATAAACATTAATCTACGTGCTGTTTATTATTATTAAGTAGCTACATTAGTCTTACACCTTTTAACGGCAGAGATCAAGAGATCTTGATTTATTAGCTTTATTAGCTTTATGCCAACTTGAGCCCTGTGAATGTGGGTTACTGTACCTACTTCTCTGATCACCGGCTGGAAATGCAAGACCCTCAACAATCTATGCAAGAAGATATTTCAGCAGCACTCCGATTATAGTGAATAAAGTGTAATTTTATTCGTGCCTCAAGCTAAGCGACGTTTCGAGCTTATCCAGCACTTTATCAAGCTTCAATAATCAATGCAATTACCTGGCCACAAACAGGTTGCCGTTGACTCTTAATGCCCCAAAATTCTTGCTTCCAAGCCCAGAAATTAAGCCGGATCAGCAATAACAACCCTTGCAGCATGTACAATGCATAATAAAAAAAAAAGGGAATTAATGATGGGCACTAAGTAAATCTATGAAACTGGTTATGAATTTTATAGATAGAGGTTAAGGAAAACAAGCAGAAATGTAGGAAAAGTTCTCCCCTGAAAATAATAAAATACTAAAGTAACCACAACAATATGATGTGCAACATGCCTGTTACTTCAATGCCCTCTAGTGGAAATATGAAAGAACTTGGACACATTCTCGTTTTGGCAGCTCGTATTGTACCCTGCGGATTTTCAAGCAACTTTTGTCATCTAGAAACATCTTTCTGGAGAATGGCGATAGAGCAGCACCTTCCCCAGGAGGAGATCAACGCATGGTTACTCTAAACGGTGAGCTGGGCATTCATCTCACTGCTTCATTAGCAAACATAATGAGAAAGACATATCAACTTGCCCCTGCCATATCCCCAAAACATACTAGGTCACCATAGACCTTTTGTTAACCACAACCTCTATGAAAGCCCAATGACAACATTTTCCTACTGCTGTGAGGTCCCTGTCATACAAGTAGCTAATAACAACAAGAAGCTGTTGCACATAGACACTCAAGACCATAAATCGCTTACTTTTCTGCTCAGCATCATAGGTCTGAATGGCTCATTATCAATGGCTCTCCTGCTATTGGCTGGCGCTGCCTTGCTCTCTTTGAGGGTTCTGTTTTGCACCAATCCCAACAGTCGGATAAACAGCCATTAGCCATAAGCAACAAATCAACATGCAAAGTTGCTCTTCATTTTTGCCTCCCGAAGAGCATCAGCTCAGAGCGAGACTATCTGCATGCAATGCAATAACACATGTAGTCATTATGTACTATCTGTCATTTGGTATCTCCAACCTGCCCTACGTCTGCCTTTTTTCAGATTTTTATTTTTTTTTACTGTTTTACACCTATAAAAATTGTCACAGCCTGGTACCCAACAAGCACACAAACATTTCTTTTTAAACCTGTCCCATGGAAGGGTATTGGCATGAACAAGTGCAAGTCAAGTACAAGAGCGCAGTCTCAGAAGGTAGGTTACAACAAGTAGCAGCTACCAAAAACAATAGCATATCCATATATCCAGAGTCAACCCCCTATGAGAAATCCTACTGGAGTTTGTTACCTGTGTACTCCTGCTCTCCGTTTGCCTGCAGAGCTGGGCTTCTGCCTCCACGCTGCTACTTCTGTGTTTGCAACTAAGCTGTTCCATTTCTTTTATTTTCTGTAAATGTGTTGGCAGCTCCTCTGGGATTGAATGATTCAGCTTTCTCTTGCTAATGTGTTCCAATGAAACAAAAAAAAATTGAAGGTTTGGTAATTTTTTTTTTTGTCTTGTTTGTTTCACGTTGGTAGTTTTGGGTAGAGTGCACTGGGGTTGGTTTGTGAGAGAGTGAGGAGGAGGAGGAGGGTGATAGGATGTCTTTAAGTCCGTCTCACCAAGCCAAGATAATGTTGTTAGCTGCTCCAGTCCTTGGGAGACAGACTGAGGAGGGAGCCTGCCCTTTCTTTTATACACTCTCCCTCCCCACCCCCTCCTAGTGATTTAGTAGGCACGGACGACTACCTCCACTCCCCCTTTCCTCATCATCTCCCACCACCCAAAAAAAAACTTTTTAATAAAGCTCCTGAACAACACACGTACACACAGATATAATAAGAATGTGTTTTTCTCTAGTCTTCTTCTCCCTTTGTCTGAGAGTGATTGTTCTGCTTTGGCTTCCTTTAAGTCAGTGGTGTGTCAGGGGTCAGGACGGTATTGGCAAAAGTGCCACTTTTATCCTCACTCGCAACTGTCATTTGTGTCAACCAAATTTAATTCCCAACGGGAAACTGTTAGATTTCTATACATCATATAGCTGCCTGGAATATTCATGACAGTGCTTGAATCTGGGCAGGTAGATGTGAGCGGCTTCTATAACCAAGGAAAAAAGGTACAATATATAAAGGTATAAATCTGTAGTTGGATTTCTTTATATAACCATTGATATGAAAAAGTATAAGTGTAATTATTATTATTATACACGTATCATTATTAATAATTAAGTGTGTTATTATATGATGATTATATTAGCAAATTATATATATATAATATAATATCATTATTACAACATTAAGTAGATATTACTACAGATGTAGTAGTAGTATTAGTAGTATCATATTATATTATATATATCTATATATATATGTAATATATCATTATTACAACATTAAGTAGATATTACTACAGATGTAGTAGTAGTATTAGTAGTATCATATTATATTATATATATCTATATATATATGTAATATATCATTATTACAACATTAAGTAGATATTACTAAAGATGTAGTAGTAGTATTAGTAGTATCATATTATATTATGATTATATTAGCAAATTATATATATCTATATATATATATGTAATATATCATTATTACAACATTAAGTAGATATTACTACAGATGTAGTAGTAGTATTAGTAGTATCATATTATATTATATATATCTATATATATATGTAATATATCATTATTACAACATTAAGTAGATATTACTACAGATGTAGTAGTAGTATTAGTAGTATCATATTATATTATATATATCTATATATATATGTAATATATCATTATTACAACATTAAGTAGATATTACTAAAGATGTAGTAGTAGTATTAGTAGTATCATATTATATTATGATTATATTAGCAAATTATATATATCTATATATATATATGTAATATATCATTATTACAACATTAAGTAGATATTACTACAGATGTAGTAGTAGTATTAGTAGTATCATATTATATTATATATATCTATATATATATGTAATATATCATTATTACAACATTAAGTAGATATTACTAAAGATGTAGTAGTAGTATTAGTAGTATCATATTATATTATGATTATATTAGCAAATTATATATATCTATATATATATATGTAATATATCATTATTACAACATTAAGTAGATATTACTACAGATGTAGTAGTAGTATTAGTAGTATCATATTATATTATGATTATATTAGCAAATTATATATATATATATATATATATATCATTATTACAACATTAAGTAGATATTAGTATAGCTGCTGTAGTAGTGTTATTATTATAATATTTTGTAAAATATAAGTATGTAGAGGCATGCTTATTATGATTATTATAATTATTATTATGTGGTTATAATAATTATTTTTATTATAATGATAGTAATGCATTAAGAATTATCATATATATATATACACAATATATCAGTATATATATATATATATATATATATATATCATTATTAATAATAACAATAATGTTGATGACAATGATGATTATGATGAAAATAATACCTGTTATTATCACATATTTTACAATTTATCATTATTGTTATTATTATTGTTGTTCTTAGTATTAGTATTATTAATAGTAAGCATACAAATCTCTGCAAGAATATAATAGGATCTTATTTATTTTTTCTAGGTTTTCATTTTGCAGTCTTTTTCTCATGCAAAAAAATAAAAGAAACGTCCGTCATATTTGCCACCTAATTGAGACGACAACAGAATGAAGACAATCAAGGTAGTAAATGTATAAATGTGTAGGTTTAAACAGCAAAGGGCTGGATTCAATTGCATGAGAAAATCCTTCTATTTATCTTATTAAAAACAAATCAGTTGACGTCTATGGGTAAAACAGGAGATAAAATACAAGAAAGATTTTTCTCATGCAATAAAACTAAAGCCGAGGGAACTGGATTTTGTGGAGAGAGGTCATGAACATTTACTAAAAATTAGAATAGAGTGAATATATATATATATATATATATATATATATATATATATATATATATATATATATATATATATATACAATTTGGAGTTTTCATCTTATCTTCCATTTCTCATTAATTTGTAAAAATATTAATAAACCATAAGTTATGTTAGCAGATAATGTCATTACTGGTTGAATGATACAGTATATATTATATTTAAAAAATATAGAGAGCGATAGAGAACTTTTTTATGCTCAGATTCCCCACTGAGAGAGAGAGAGATGATAGATAGATAGATAGATAGATAGATAGATAGACAGACAGACAGACAGACAGACAGACAGACAGACAGACAGACAGACAGATAGATAACTCACTTCATGAAGATTATCGAAGAGAAGATGATGGCGTCTGCGAGCTCTGCTGCGCTCACTCTGCATGTGCCGTCACTATTTCTAGGGGTAAGACTGTGCAGGGGGGAGGCAGGGAGGGGGGCCAGTGGGCACTTATCACAATGGGGGGTTAGTTCTCCTTTAAGCAGCATCTAACAATGTTACCTGACTCTTGTTGGTTCTTGATTACCCACCCTGTGGAGCTTCCCAGAAGCATTGATGACTTATCTTAAAGATAATTGCTGGTGAGCTAATTAAAAGTCAATGACCTACACAGACTTTGTAATCTAATTTTGATATTATTCATTTAACCTTTTTAGGGGAATGGAACACGGGAAGATTTATCATCTCAGCAATTTAAAGCTCTAAGGGTGGGGGACAACGTGATACAAATCTTGCCTCCCTCCTATTTTAAATAAATGGCAATGAGGCATTTCCTGTCGAGTGACAAACACGTATCACTGAAGAATGGAAAGAAAGCATAATGAGTATTCTGGAAGCATAGTAGAAGCATAGTGAGTATTCAGGTAGGTCAGTTTATCCAGGGAACCCATTGCCCTTGACATAAAGGTAGAAAACCTTAAAAAAAAACATTAAAGGACTATATTAAAGAGCTTTGGATGACGTCACAATGGGGAAAAAAATGACATTTAGTTCTGCATGACCTGACTAGGCAGTGTTTAAAATAAGTCGAAGCCAAATTAAGTCCAGAGTTCAACATTCAAAACTGCTGAGTATTCACTGGAATTTAAACTCCACAGTGAAGAGGATATCGTCAGGTGCTTAAAGGAGAACTAAAGCCTAACTAAAGAAGTAGCTAGAAATGTTGTACATTACGTTTTTGTCTTCTGTACCAGCCCAAGGCAACCACAGCCCTTTAGCAGTAAAGATCTGTGTCTCCAAAGATGCCCCAGTAGCTCCCCATTTTCTTTTCTGCTGATTCACTGCACATGCTCTGTGCTGCTGTCACTTACTGAGCTTAGGGAGCCACTCACAATATACAGTACACATAGAATAGAAATGTCACAATATAAGGCTGATTAGTAATTAATACTCATAATTACTACATGGCAGCACAGAAACCAGTGCAATTAGCATCAGAATTTAATAATCAGCAAACCTGTAGCATCAGCTTATATTACAGCCAGGGAAGCTCATTTTCTGCTGGATAATTAGCGACGACCCCCTAATCTTAGCTAAGCAGCCCAGTCTATTGTCAGACGTTGCTGGGCCGCTATATTAAATTCTTCTATGGCACTGTTCAATAAATAGTTGGCCTCTGTTTAAATTAACATTATTGCCCCTCTACACACAACATCTAACATATACAATATTTTATCTCTAAGTTTAAAGGGATCCTGTCATCGGAAAACATCAGTTAATAGTGATGCTCCAGCAGAATTCTGCACTGAAATCCATTTCTGAAAAGAGCAGAACAGAATTTTTTATATTCCATTTTGAAATCTGACATAGGGTTAGACATAGTGTCAATTTCCCAGCTGCCCCTAGTCATGTGACTTGTGTCTGCACTTTAGGAGAGAAATGCTTTCTGGCAGGCTGCTGTTTTTCCTTCTCAATGTAACTGAATGTGTCTCAGTGGGACATGGGTTTTTACTATTGAGTGTTGTTCTTAGAACTACCAGGCAGCTGTTATCTTGTGTTAGGGAGCTGTTATCTGGTTACCTTCCCATTGTTCTTTTGTTTGGCTGCTGGGGGGAAAGGGAGGGGGTGATATCACTCCAACTTGCAGTACAGCAGTAAAGAGTGATTGAAGTTTATCAGAGTACAAGTCACATGACCAGGGGCAGCTGGGAAATTGACAATATGTTTAGCCCCAAGTCAGATTTCAAAATTGAATATAAAAAAATCTGTTTAATCTTTTAAGAAATGGATTTCAGTGCAGAATTCTGCTGGAGCAGCACTATTAACTGATTCATTTTGAAATGACAGCATCCCTTTAAGGGACATAGAATGTGGCCCATATGCTATAGAGAGATCCATAGCTGATTACACGTTGCATGGCTTAAATGATTACTAGCAATTGTAGCAGATTTGTTGAACAGGATATGGTTTATAGATACGCTGAGCTAAACACAGACACCCAGACACGTACTCTTGATGTGTTTGATAATATACAACAGTGCGAGGGTTAGGAGATTTATTATATACTGTGCAAATGACATGCACTTAGTGTTGAGAGTATATGTGTACAGCAGGGATGGGAAAAGATGGTAGCGGTCTGTCTGGAGGAGTGTATGTCATGTGCGTAATGGGCTGAAGAGGACTTATCACTTGCATCTTTATCTGTTATATCTCTCTTGTTCTTTTTCTGTATCTAACAAATATGTTCTGCAGAATAACCATCGCAGGGCACTCAGTGGTCCGTACAACTGCCTATATAAAATCACATCCATGAAGAAGAAAGTAGATATACAATTGAAATAATATGTAAAGTATATCCATACAGTATTTATCATACACGCATGGGATCTGTTAACCAGAAAGCTCAGAATTACATAAGGACATCATCTGTGTAAAGCTGGCTCCATGATCTTTGTCCCTGCAGCTGGAGTTGGAAACAGTAAAGGGGATGTAAAGGCAAAAATAAAATCCAATACAAATTTCTACACAGTCGCCGACTGCTCTACAGGGAAACAAACAAAGCTGCTTGAGTTCTGCATGGCTGGGAAGTAAGGCGGGGGCTCCCCCTGCTGTTCATAAGTATGATTGTTTCCCTGCAGAGCAGTTAGGGACCGTCTGACAATTCCTATCCACAGCAGTAAATGAAGGGAGAATTTCACTGCATACCGTCCGGTTTCTTATAAAAAAAGAATATTGGAGATTTTATTTTATTGTTTTGCCTTTACATGCCCTTTAAGAACACGAAACAGCCACTCATTTATTATAAATATTTAGACATTCTGGATAGCACATGCACTTATAAAGCATCTTCTTGAATTTGCCTCCAGCCTGGACTGGAATTGACCCACATCACAGTATATCCAACTAATGGCTTGTTACTTTGCTCATTGCTGTAGACCCTTATGTGTTCCATGTTCTGATGCAAAAGCGGATAATATTTAGGGAGGTATATTGTTGACTCTGAAGCAGGTGCCTCTGTTGACAGTTGAAAAGGTGTCTGTCTAATGTTCTTGTGGTTGGGAGTCCTGTTTCTAAGGCAGTTGAAATGTTATGATTAATATATGTGAGGTGTAGGGGTTCAGTCATCCATACGTATATATACACACAAGATGGATAATAATAAAGATAAAGTATGATGGATCTCCTTTTACAGACTGATGTTTGTAGTAGGTGATATAGCTCCAACATCTCCTACTACAAACATCTACTATATTCTCGCTGTTTGTAATTTGTATTCTTTAGAAAGCTGGAAGAGAGTAAGTTTTACTGGGGAAGTGCTTCGTCGAGAAAAAATTAAACATAAGATAAGTATTGCACAATTAGTATTTATAGCACCTCCCACCCAGAAGAAACTTTAAGCAAAGGAACATGCAGAATGTTTAATCCATTGTAGGTCTAGTTACCCTTCAGGCCTATGGCTGTAAACAGGTAGAAAATTACAAAATCTCCTTCTCACTGATATAGGAAATCTCTGGCTAAAATTTTAAACCTCTCCTCTGTGTGCCATTGCCCAAATAAATCTACTAATGTAAATATATTGTACAATTTCTTGGAAATCACATAAACTACAAACAAATCTAGTCCACCAAGGTCCCCAAGCTTCTAATTTTCATCCAGAGCAAGACCATCAAGACTACCCCACTACTTTTAATAGCATATCATTATTTCATGCACTTGAGCAGGTCCGGACTGGCAATCTGTGAGTTCTGGCAAATGCCAGAGGGGCTGCTGTAAGATGCTATAGAGCAGGGATCCCCAACCTTTTGAACCCATGAGCAACATTCATAAGTAAAAGGAGTTGGGGAGCAACACTAGCATATAAAATGTTCTTGGGGTGCCAAATAAGTGCTGCAATTGGCCATTTTTAGCCTCTATGTGGATTGTCGACCTACATTGAGGCTCTGAGTGGCAGTGCATCTGGTTTTTATACAACCAAAACGTGCCTGGAATTCAAAAATAAGCACCTGCTTTGAGGCCACTGGGAGCAACATCCAAGGGGTTGGAGAGCAACATGTTGCTCACGAGCTACTGGTTGGGGATCACTGCTATAGAGAGTCACTATTTAATGGACTGCTGAGGGCTGATTGGGCCTCTGTGTACCTGAAATCCCAGGGCCTATTTTGATTCTCAGTCCAGACCTGGTTCTGGCAAATGTCAGAGGGGCTGTTATAAGATGCCAGACAGTCACTGTGGAGTGGGCTGGTAGGGGACTGGTTGGGCCTCGTTGGCTTGAAATGCCAAGGCCCATTTTGAGCCAAACCTGTACTTGTGTACATGGGGCCGTGTTGGCATAGGATGTCAATACATACCCGGAGCTACTCTGGTATTGCATTATCATTTTTATTTTATTCATTATACAGTATCTGATGAAAATTTTTTGGAAGAATTTTTGGGGTTTTTTTTGCCCCTAAAACAGATACTGCTACTGCAAATTTTGCTCCCCCTATGCATAATGGGTGGTAGTCTGTGCTTGTTTTAGCAATAATTATTGTTCCTATCCACACACTGCCCCCAAGCCTTCATGGATTGAGAAGTCATTACCCATACACTCAGGGCCCGTTGGGTTCATGGTATACAGCCATGCCACCTGTTATTGACTATAAAGGAAACAGTCAAAGTACACAGTGCAGCCTCAAAATGTTCAAATTGACATTTGATGGACATTGCTGTCACCATTATAGCATTTCCATTATGGTCAGTGGCAAGGCTCCTTGAGTAGAAGACCAAGCAGTCATGTGACTGGCCAAGAGGCCTTGGAGAACCGAGTGTCACCCAAAAACGCCCCACATAAAGCAACCACACAACTCTGCAATGGAAGAGCTCGGCCATTAATGATCACACCAGAGATTGTTGGCTCAACAGTTAATGACAGTTAATGTTTGAAAGAACTGAAATAATTGGAAATACATTAATTCAAGGCTGGGCAAGCCGCTACACTCCATATATGGTTCTTAGAACATGCAGAAATCAACATGTTGCCAAATCTGCAAAGGCCTTTGGTTTTTAGAAGTATAGAAACCTTAATGGACCTGCCTCTAACCTACCTTGTATTCCCAAAGTCTAGGGTAACGGTCAGTCTTATTCTTAGATGCACATCTCCCTGCTAATTGGGTGAAAGCAGAAGAGTTCAACCAATGAGCACAGAGTGTGCTGAAAGACCAATAAAGGGTATAGGACATGTTTATACTAGTGGGGATCTAAAGTGTAGAGGGCACAGATTAATAAGGGATCTCAATTCTTGGTTTCAAATGTCATTGAACTCATTGTAGGCAGTTACAATGTAATATGCTGTAATATTTTACCCCTTTATAATATGGAGTATCAAGGGCCATATCTACAAAATAGCTGCAAACACAGTTTTTGGGAGGGTTGAACCTCTGTGGGGTCTTGTGGGTTATATTTCTCCTTTCAGCTTCACTTGTGTCTTCAGACTGATTTGTGTTCTAATCTCCTTGTTTCCCTTGTGCGGTTGAAATGCAAATTCATTTGTTCGTTTCATTAGTACAAGTTCATTTGAAAAAGGTTTATTGACTGATATGTCCTTTCCATATACCCAGAGTCTAAACAGAGTGCCATGTTGGGGCAGATTTATCAAGGGTCGAATTTCGGAGGTTTTTTTTTTCAACTCCCATAACTTCGAAATTCGAAGAAAGAAAGACCAAGCGAAATGTATTAGTATTGATTTATTTCAGCGAGTGAATAGGCTGTATTCGGATCGTTCGAATCAAAGTAAGATCGTATTCGATCGAATTTGATTCGAAGTATTTAAAAAAAAAAAATTTGATTTCCACCAATTGACTCCAAATAGGTTTTAGGAGATCCCCTATAGGCTAAAACAGCAATTTGCCAGGTTTTAGATGGGCGAATTTTCGAAGTCGAAGTTTTAGTCTAATTTTTTCAAATTTTAATCAAATTTTAGTCGAAGTACACAAAAATAGCTCGAAATTCAAATTTTTTTACTTCGACCCTTGATAAATCTGCCCCATTGTGTAGGTAGTACCTTAAAGGAAGGTGACTCCAAAAAAATAAAAGGTTTTAAAGTAATTAAAAATATACTCTACTGTTGTCTTGCATTGGTAAAAGTGATGTGTTTGCTTTAGAAAGACTACTATAGTTTATACAAATAGGCTGCTGTGTGGCCATGGGGGCAGCCATTAAAGCTGAAAAAGGAGGCTGCCCCCATGTTATCTACTGTGTATCCTGTGCTTGAATGGCTGCCCCCATGGCTACACAGCCGCTTGTTTATATAAACTATAGTAGTACTTATCTGTTATCTACTGTGTATCCTGTGCATGAATGGCTGCCCCCATGGCTACACAGCAGCTTGTTTATATAAACTATAGTAGTACTTATCTGTTATCTACTGTGTATCCTGTGCTTGAATGGCTGCCCCATGGCTACACAGCAGCTTCTTTATATAAACTATAGTAGTACTTATCTGTTATCTACTGTGTATCCTGTGCTTGAATGGCAGCCCCCATGGCTACACAGCCGCTTGTTTATATAAACTATAGTAGTACTTATCTGTTATCTACTGTGTATCCTGTGCTTGAATGGCTGCCCCCATGGCTACACAGCCGCTTGTTTATATAAACTATAGTAGTACTTATCTGTTATCTACTGTGTATCCTGTACTTGAATGGCTGACACCATGGCTACACAGCCGCTTGTTTATATAAACTATAGTAGTACTTATCTGTTATCTACTGTGTATCCTGTACTTGAATGGCTGACACCATGGCTACACAGCAGCTTGTTTATATAAACTATAGTAGTACTTATCTGTTATCTACTGTGTATCCTGTACTTGAATGGCTGACACCATGGCTACACAGCAGCTTGTTTATATAAACTATAGTAGTACTTATCTGTTATCTACTGTGTATCCTGTACTTGAATGGCTGACACCATGGCTACACAGCAGCTTGTTTATATAAACTATAGTAGTACTTATCTGTTATCTACTGTGTATCCTGTACTTGAATGGCTGACACCATGGCTACACAGCAGCTTGTTTATATAAACTATAGTAGTACCTGCTTATCATTCAGGGCTCCAATGGGCCCCATATACCACCAGCAGTCACTGTTCCATCCTCTATAGTTACACCTCAGTCACCAGAAGTTCATCGTGTAGGTTTCAAAAAATTCCATTGCATATAAATAAGTTCATCACCCAAAATAACTGCAGACAGTCACAGTCTATTGGTTTTCTGAGTTCAACAACAAGACACTTCTAACCCTCGAGTGAATTGTTAACTATCTTCCATGTACACAGGAATGCGTACGTGTGTTTGTATCCCTTGCTTTAAAGTTCAATGAATGGATTTTTGTACCTTGATGATATATGCCATGCTGTTGAGTCTTAAAGGAGAACTAAACCCTACGAATAAATATGGTTAAAAATGGCATATTTTATATAGTGAACTTATTGCACGAGGCTAAAGTTTCAGCTTGTCAATAGCAGCAATGATCCAGGACTTCAAACTTGTCACAGGGGGTCACCATCTTGGAAAGTGTCTGTGACACTCACATGCTCAGTGGGCTCTGATTGGCTGTTGAGAAGCTAAGCTTAGGGCTCGTCACTAATTATCCAGCAGAAAATGAGCTTCCCTGGCTGTAATATAAGCTGATGCTACAGGTTTGCTGATTATTAAATTCTGATGCTAATTGCACTGGTTTCTGTGCTGCCATGTAGTAATTATGTGTATTAATTACTAATCAGCCTTATATTGTGACATTTCTATTCTATGTGTACTGTATATTGTGAGTGGCTCCCTAAGCTCAGTAAGTGACAGCAGCACAGAGCATGTGCAGTGAATCAGCAGAAAAGAAGATGGGGAGCTACTGGGGCATCTTTGGAGACACAGATCTTTACTGCTAAAGGGCTGTGGTTGCCTTGGGCTGGTACAGAAGCACAAAACGTAATGTACAACAGTTCTAGCTACTTCTTTAGTTAGGCTTTAGTTCTCCTTTAAGTAACCATATTGATTTGACAGTTATGAAGGGCTACATTTCCCAAAAGTCAAAAGGATTTATCCAAGTAAAAAGAGGGAGAAAAACGTTGCCCCGCGTAGTGCGCCAATTTTTTGACCACGCCCATTTTTATGATCACACCCCCTAATTACCATATTGATTTTACAAAATTTGGCAGATTATGAAAGTTTGAACATATTTCTGTGTTTTTTTTTTCAATTACAGTTTTGCTAATAGAGGTGAATTGCCCAAGAATGTTCTAGTGCTTTGGCTCCGTACTGGTCATATGATTAGTAGCTGATAGCGATGGGCGAATTTGTCCCGTTTCAAATTGCCCAAAAGTTTACAGCGAAATTCACGAAAAAATTTGTGAAACGCATTGAAGTCAATGGGCGTCAATTTTTATACGTGCGCCTATTTTGTCCAAATGCATTAAAGTTCATGGGCATCAGAATAATTTTGACGCACAACAATTTTTATGCACGTGAAAAAACTGACGCGCAGGGCCGCCATCAAGGGGGGACAAGTGTCCCGGGCATCAAGGGGGGCCCGGCAATGCTGCAGTTTTAATAGAGTCTGGCCCCCCTCACAAGCGCCGAACCCTGCAGCCAGCCGAACCGAATGCTGGTGTCCAAAAGCCGAACTCCTGAAGCGCCGAAAAGACCCAAAGTCACGAAAGGAGGCGAAGTTGAAGTCCTGAAGCCACAAGTTAAATTCTACTGAACACCAATTTGTGTTTTTTTGTTTTTTTTTAATCCCCTGGCCACCAATGTATTATTTTAATATTTTATAGGCCCCTGGCGCCAATGCTTTTTTAAAAAAAAACTTTTATGGGGGGCCCAGGCGCCAATGTGTGTAGGGGGGAGGGTTACTTTTTTAGCGCTGATGTCTGTGTGGAGTTTTAACTGTGATGTGGAGTGGGCGGGGTCTGGGGTGGGGCTTGATCACCAGGGTGGGCGGGGCTTCGTCTAATGGCGGCCCTGCTGACGCGCGCCCACATTTTTTTGACACAGCTGATTTTTCGCCGGCACATTTTCGTTGCAGTTTCGCTAATTTATTTGCCGGCGGCACAACGCAGAAATTCGCCGCGAATCAGTAGAAGAAGACAACACAATGATTACATTTTATTGCTTTGTATCCATTTCAAAAGGTCATTGAGACGATTCACAAATTCAATGGCACAAACTTCATAATTCTTTGATCCGTGTGTGACTGGGCTCCGAAGAACCGAATCAGAGATGCTCCTATGTGAGAGGGTGAGAAGAGAGGCAGGCAAGGAGACTGCTGGGAAAATTGGAAAGGGTTCCTAGAACTTTCAGGCCCCTGTTGCAACTGTTTGCAACAGTTGCAAACCTGCTGTGTAGCTGCTTTGTCTTCCGCTGCATGGATTTTTAACTGCAGGTCACTATGAGCCAAACAACATGGTTGAAGAAGGCGTTGCCTTGAACCTAAACCTGATTTGTACTTATTTATATGTTTTATTTTATTTATTGACTTTTATATTAAAGCCAAACGGGACAAGGGCTTAAAGGGATCCTGTCATCGGAAAACATGTTTTTTTCAAAATGAATCAGTTAATAGTGCTACTCCAGCAGAATTCTGCACTGAAATCTATTTCTCAAAAGAGCAAACAGATGTTTTTATATTGAATTTTGAAATCTGACATGGGGCTAGACATTTTGTCAATTTCCCAGCTGCCCCTGGTCA
The DNA here is from genome assembly GCA_038501925.1 of Xenopus petersii. Lineage (NCBI taxonomy): Eukaryota > Metazoa > Chordata > Amphibia > Anura > Pipidae > Xenopus > Xenopus petersii. The sequence continues at coordinate 7,738,021 of CM076679.1, forward strand.
TGTGACTTGTGCCTGCACTTTAGGAGAGAAATGCTTTCTGGCAGGCTGCTGTTTTTCCTTCTCAATGTAACTGAACGTGTCTCAGTGGGACCTGGATTTTACTATTGAGTGTTGTTCTTAGATCTACCAGGCAGCTGTTATCTTGTGTTAGGGAGCTGTTATCTGGTTAACTTCCCATTGTTCTTTTGTTTGGCTGCTGGGGGGAAAGGGAGGGGGTGATATCACTCCAACTTGCAGTACAGCAGTAAAGAGTGATTGAAGTTTTTCAGAGCACAGTCACATGACTTGGGGCAGCTGGGAAATTGACAGTATGTCTAGCCCCATGTCAGATTTCAAAATTGAATATAAAAAAATCTGTTTGCTCTTTTGAGAAATGGATTTCAGTGCAGAATTCTACTGGAACGGCACTATTAACTGATTCATTTTGAAAAACAAATGTTTTTCCCATGACAGTATCCCTTTAAATTCTGCCATCCGGGGCTAACAATTGTGCAGCAAACAAGCGTGTGGTCCTGCACTTTGACCTCCGCTGCTGTAGGGGTCCTTCCCTGCTTTGTGTTAACCAGCTCAGAGCTGACGGCATAATCTGCTCTCTGAATGGCCCATAATAAAGAGCAAATAATGGAATCTATTACTGAGAAAATACCTGATATCCTAAATACTTGATGCTCTTGTTCTTATAGTGGGGGCAGGGCAGGCTCCCTAAGAATGAACAATCTGCACTAGGACTTTAGATAGAGTCCAAAACTGTAGGCCAGACCCCCTTATATTTTACAATAGAGGGTACTTTATTCACTATTTAACTATGGCTCAATGGCTACTGATGCCATTTCCTTTTTATATCCGTGAGCTTGAACCAAAAAAGTCAGCCACTGACACGGAGGAATATAGTCCCTCTCTCGCCTATGTGATTTGGGTCACTGTTGAGAGTTGTAGTTCAACCGTCTTTTGGTTCGTTTTAACAGACTTTAGTTTGTTTAGGTCCATGAGTTGTTCAAGTTATACCTGAAATAAAAATAAAAAAAGATATTACGTGGAATGAATGTATTTATTTACATTATAAATATGGAACCGTTTTGATTGCTTCATTTTTTGTGCTTCTGCATATGGAAACGTTTTTAGGCTGTTGCGAAACAATGTTAAATAAAGGCCTCAAAAACAACTCGAAAAATGACATTTTGTAAGATATATTTTCAGGTGTGCAATACACTCTTGTCCTTAAAGGGATACTGTCATGCAAAAACATGTTTTTTTCCAAAACGCATCAGTTAATAGTGCTGCTCCAGCAGAATTCTGCACTGAAATCCATTTCTCAAAAGAGCAAACAGATTTTTTTTTATTCAATTTTGAAATCTGACATGGGGCTAGATATATTGTCAGTTTCCCAGCTGCCCCAGTCATGTGACTTGTGCCTGCACTTTAGGATGGAACTACTTTCTGACAGGCTGTTATTTCCCGTACTTAATGTAACTGAATGTGTCTCAGTGGGACTTGGCTTTTACTATTTAGTGCTGTTCTTAAATCTTCCAGGGAGCTGTTATCTTATGTTAGGGAGCTGCTATCTGGTTACCTTCCCATTGTTCTGTTGTTAGGCTGCTGGGGGGAGGGGGTGAAACCACTCCAACGTGCAGTACAGCAGTAAAGAGTGATTGACGTTTATCAGAGCACATGACTGGGGGCAGCTGGGAAATTGACAATATGTCTAGCCCCATGTCAGATTTCAAAATTGAATATAAAAAAATCAGTTTCCTCTATGGATTTCAATGAGGAATTCTGCTGGAGCAGCACTATTAACTGATGAATTTTGAAAAAAACATGTTTTCGCATGACAGTATCCCTTTAACTTAAAGGGGCAGAATACTAATCTATGCAACATTATTAAAGTGAATTGGACTTGTTCTAGACATACTTTTGTTATTTATTCCACTAAAAAGGGCAACATCTGAAGCTAAAATAAAGTAAGGTTGCCACCTTTTTCTGTCCCCCTTTCCGGCCGGGGAGGTGGGAGCTGACATCATAGGGGCGTGACTGTGCCATAGAGGGGATATTGTGGCGATCACCGATTGGCCAGTAGCTGCGTCAATCTAGGGGAATCCCACTTGGTTTTCCAAATTAGGACAACCTGGCAGGATTTCCCAAGATTGACGCAACTACCTGCCAATCAGCGGTTAAGACCCAGACAGCCCTTCTGAAGACAGGGCTGTCGGGATCAAAAACGGACGGGTCGAAATCCTAAAATAAAATCACATCTACTTTCTCTTTGTAGCTGCACACTCAATACAAGTTAGCAGTAAACTGAGAAGCCCTCTGTATAAACAACTTCTCCCAGCCTTTGAGAGATAAGGAGCAGCTCATTATACAGAGTGGACTGCTGATTTGCTTTGATTGTGCTCAGAAAATAGAATGTAGAAAAGAGAACTGGGGTTATAAAGCTGATTTTCGGGGTACATAAATGTAAAAACACAATGCTACAAAAATATATAAAATATACATTTATTATTATTATTATTGACATTATCAATGAAATGTATTGATAAGAAGTTAACAACGTTGTACATTCACCCCTGTATTTTTTATGAGTTTCCCTTTCTTGCTTTCTGAGCTCAAGGTTATGGTTAAAACATAGTGGAACTCGTTCATTAAAAAAGGGAGTAAACTTGGTACAGTTACCCACAGCCACCAATCAGAGGCTCACTTTCATTTCACATCTAACAGCTGATTGGCTGCTCTCTATTACTCTGTCACTAATGATAAACCTGTGTAGTTTGTAAAGTATTTGAGAGTTGAAGTTCTGCGGAGACAGATCAAAGCCATAAATGTCACTATTGGGATTGAGGGAGAAGGTATAAAGAAATCCTTATATGTCCCTTCAGATAACTTGTGACCAGAGACACTGGTTTAATGGTTTCTATAGCCGTGCCTTCTAATGTGTATACAAGTAGCAACCAACAGACTAATAATTAAAAGCCGCAGACTAATAAATTCGCAAAAAGGCTGTGAAAATTCACCGGCGTCAAAAAAAATGGACGCCAATTCATTTTCGCCAAAAAAAATGGACGTCAGCGTCAAAAAATGAGACGCCGGCGCCGTTTCGCGAATTTTGCACGAAATTCGCAAATTTTTCGGCGAAACGAAACCGCGCAAATTCGTCCATCACTACTAAGGTCATGTTTGGGTGGAGTTTCTTGGCCTTTGTCTCATAATATATGCCACAGTCCTCCATGGGCTATAACACCAAGAAAGTAAATGTCTCTTATAGATATAGTTTTATAAACCTTCTTTGCCCCCTTAAAAGGAGAAGGAAGGGCTAAAACTAAGTAAGCTTTATCAGAAAGGTCTATATAAATACACCAGTAAACCCTCAAAGTAATGCTGCCCTGAGTCCTCTGTCAAAAGAAACAGCACATTTCTTTCCTTCTATTGTGTACTCATGGGCTTCTGTATCAGACTTCCTGTTTTCAGCTTAAACCTCCAGGGCTAGGGCTTGAGCATGCTCAGTTACCTCCTCCCTTTTCCCCCTCCCTCCTCCCCTTCTACTGTAATCTGAGCCCAGAACTATGAGTAAGCAGGGAGAGACTCAGGCAGGAAGTGATGTCACACCAAGCTAATATGGCAGCTGCTATCCTAAACAAACAGAGAGAGCTTCTAGAGCTGTTTACTCAGGTATGGTAAAGCATTCTGCAGAGTAAATATAGTGTTATAACTTGCACTATTGTGGCTTATTCATTGGGTGTAAACTGCCTTGGTTGCTTTCCTTTTCCTTTAATACAATGTAAGTTACTAGGGTTGTCAACTTTGCCTGGGCCAAAACCTGGAAAAAGGGGGTGGGACAATGACAGTGACATTGGGAGTGGATCCGTGACATCAGGGACTGGCCAGTGCCCTTGGGGGGCAGAGTCATTATGTGGAACACGACAGCCCTCTAAGTTACTGGGACAATAGTCAGAACAATTGGACCTCACACATGGTTAGTGCCAGGACCTGCCAACACTGCTCGAAATGATGTTCCTTGGGACTTATTGGTCTGGCACAACTCACGATTTCCCCCGCAATTTATATTGCAGCTAGAATTTAATCGTAATATTCTCCGGCAGAAAACAGAATGTCTTGTTCACAGAAGTCCTCTTCTGGCACCCGGCCATTATGTGTCATACCGATGAGAGACTATAGGAAACAACATATTTTACTTAATGCTCAGAAAAATACTTTTTTTTCCCAGAAATAAGAACACATAATAGCCCTGTTTTCGTAATAGCTATGTTTGCAGAAGGAGCATGATGCAGAGAAAATGATTATTCATGCAGATCTTTTCGTGTAGAACCTTGATCATCTAGCGTATTGTGTAAATATATATATTCAGCTTTCTGGCTGAACACACTTTCATGGGGATGTGAACCTTTCCTAATACCCCTGAGCAGGGCCGCCATCAGGGGGGGACAGGGGGGACAAGTGTGCCGGGCCCAGGCCTGAAGGGGGGCCCGGCAGTGCTGCATTTTTGAAAGAGCCGGGCCCACCTTACGAGCGCCCGAGCCGTGCGGCCATTTCTCAGGATGTGCCGAAAAGCAGAAGCCGAAGTAGCGAAAAGATCCGAAGTCACGAAAGGAGCCGAAGTTGAAGTCCTGAAGACTTGAGTTCAATTCTACTGAACACCAGTTTGTGGTTTTTTTTTTAATCCCCTGGCCACCAATGTATTATTTTATATTCTATATATTCTATCTATTTTATATATTCTATAGGCCCCTGCCACCAATGTTTTTTTTTTTTTAAAAAATTTTTGGGGCCCCAATTTTTTTTTACTTGTAAGGGGGGCTCTGGCACCAATTTTTTTTAAAAAAAATCTTTTTGGGGCCCAATTTTTTTTTAAATTGTAAGGGGGCCCCTGCCACCAATGTTTTTTTTTTTTTTTTTTAAATTAAAAAAAAAATGTTTTACATTTTTTTTGGGGCCTCAATTTTTTTTATCTTATAAGGGGGCCCTGACCATCAATAGCTTTTTATAACTTGTGTGTGTGGGGGGGTTACTTTTTTAGGCGCTGATGTCTGGGTGGTCTTTTAACTGTGATGTGGAGTGGGCGGGATATGGGGTGGGGCTTGGTCGTGAGGGTGGGCGGGGCCCAGGGGGACCCCAAAAATGTTGTTGTACGGGGCCCCGTGATTTCTAATGGCGGCCCTGCCCCTGAGCTCTCTAGACAGGTCCCCATATTTAATTACCGGTATAAGAAGATCCTCGTGGCTACCAGTGGTAAGTCAGTCATCTGCATAATCTTCTACATATTAAGAATACATTATATAGCACCAACATATTCTTAAACACTGAACAGAGTTTATACATCAATCACATTAGTCCCTATCACCTTAAAGTGGGCATATCGGGATCTGCTCATTTAGAAACCTCACCAAATGAGTGGATCTTTTCATGGCTTTAACATTCACACACAGTTGGGTCAATTGATATCCATGACAGTAAAGATGGTGATCCTACCTAAACTAGGAACCAAGCTCTCATGTTCCCAGTAACTATAAATGACACTAGGGGTTCTAAGAATATGATGGGTAAGTGGCCCTTGCATCTGTATGATCGAAGGCTTGGTGTCAAAGGAGACTTCAGTCATTTTCTTTGGCACCACACAAAATTCCTTGAAATTAACCAATCCAAGAATAATATAAGGAGGTGGTAACTGCCCAAATAAAGCATAAGAACCACAATGCACCTGGACATAGAATACAGGACTAGAGATACATCATATTTCCATGTCAACCTCCATAGTTTGACGCTTTACTGGTGTGGTGGAAAATTCTCTAGCGATTTCTGACCCAGTCTACATTCATAAAACTATTCAGGGCAAACTCATAGACTGTAGATAGGACCACGGCATTTGAATAACATGCCTGATTAGACAATCTTCACCGCCACCATAGGAGTATATCACTGTAAATCAAATCAGTGAACCAAACCAAGGTTTTGTTTATGAATTCATGAGCATAACTCTTTTCACCACAGTTACGTAGGTATTTTTTTGGTGTACACCATAAATCTCATCCACTTTTTGGCAGCATGTAACCATAATCGAGATGCACCAAATCGAGGATTTGGTTCGGGATTTGGACAGGATTTGGCCTTTTTCAGCAGGATTCGGATTAGTGGCAGGGAGGGATATCGAGTGCTACTATAAGGTGTCATAAAAGTCAATATTTATTGTGTCTGTGAGGTCTATGTTCAGTCTCAGTCTGGACCTGGTCCCTCCTAGGGCAGTAGAAGTTGATGCACACATATGTTACCTGGAATTCTGAGAAATTGTATAGCAGTTTATTCAGCTTTATGGACATGTTCTGTTGGGTGTTTTTGAAGGGTCTCATGTTAAAAATTGTTGTTGGCTCAGTAGGAAATTAGAAAACATCTTTTCCTTGACCCAGTTGCTACAGGGAGGATAAAACATCTCCTCCCCGGCTACAGTTGCTCAAAAAAGACTCAAATAATGATGGTTATCTCGGAAGGTCCAAACCCTCTTGATCAATTTTTACAACTGTTCTGGGAAAATGCCCATTATAATTTGAAACTCCAGCCTCATTAGGCCTTAATCCTGCTCTGTTAAAAGGCTGATGGTCAAAAAGAATATAGCACAGCGTGTAGCCAGATTACCCTTAGAACATAAGTGAATGTGAATAAGTCCTAAAAACAAGTCTGAGGAAGAGAAGGGTCTTGGAAGCTTCTATTCTAAATCGTATTCCCACTATTTCCATGGCTAACACTGTGACCCATTTGAAGTCTCGAGGCAGCAGATGAAGTTATATCCCACAAAGGCCATGGAAAAGCATGAGCTACTTGGAGAAAATATGATGGTTACACATGAAATTTCCCCCACTTCCTCAAAGTGGATTCATAAGTAGACACAAAATAGATAATGTCTGTTATCTAACCTGAGTGTGGCAGTCTGGAGAACCTGATAGATGGCAGTAAGAATACACTCATTAGCTTTGGGTAAACAACTGCAATTTAGCACATCAGGATTTGGCATCAGCAGAGATATCTACAGAGACACAGATAGGGCTGACAGAAAATTAATGGACTGCTGGAGCTGAGCACTGCGAGTCAAGGCTGGAGGAAACCAGCAGAAGTCATGGCTGGAACACCAAACGCACTAGGAAGTTTTTGTCAACACAGTAGACAGGCAAAGGTCATGGCAGACAACTGAGGATCAGTATAGTAAAAAGGAAAGGTCAGGGCAGGTTGTCCAGGATCAACACACTGAGCAGACAGCTTGGAATCAGCAGACTGATAAACAAAATAAGGCCAGAACATGGAAAAGAGGAATCAATGTTGTCATAAACAGGAAACTAAAGAAAACACCTTTCTCAGGCATAGGTCTCCTAATACATGAAGCCGAGAAACACTACATGGAAAAACGATGTTTGTGCATGACGGAACCAGTAAAACAATATGGAGTTGATGATCCCCTTTAGTTACCACAGTTCATTAAACTGATATTTGTTAAACAGTGAAGTCATAGCATTCCCCCTAACTTCAAGGTTGGGCCCTCATTTAAGCACAATAAATGGATATAGGTTAGAATTAGGGGGTAAGTGGCCAGTTGTATCATATCCACAGACTCTACTAAATGTGTCACCTAATCCTTGCATACAGAATGCCAGGGGCATTTCCAGAGTGATAATTGCTGGGGGGTACAGTGAGTCCTTATGCCAAATGCTTGACTACAACCAGTCATAGACATCAATCATAGTTCCAGTTGACTGAACCAGAATGTAGCTAATCACTGTGAGCCTACATAACATGTTACTAAGTGAGGTCCAACCCCCCCATCCAATAATAAGCCACAAAGCTATACCCTATCGCAGAGGTCCCCAACCTTTTTGTACCCATGTAAAAAAAAAATTGAGGAGCAACACAAGCATGAAAAAAAGTTCCAAGGGTTGCCAAAAAAGGTCTGGTAGCTCCTATGTGGACTGGCAGTCTACAGGAGGCTTTGTTTGGCAGTACAACTGGTTTTATGCAACTAATTGCCTCCAAGCCAGAAATTGAAAAATAGCAAGGCCACTGAGAGCAACAGCCAAGCCCAAGGGGTTGGTGAGTAACATGTTGCTAGCGAGCCACTGGTTTGGGATCACTGCCCTATCTATTGATATTTCTGCCAGACTGTGCCAAGCTACTTGCATGGTTGCCATGAGAAACTAAACCAGATTCTTCAGATCTTTTGTGTGGTCCAACAATTAGCTAGGAGCCCTGTCATTAAACCATGTTCAAGACATTCAACCCATTACACTAAACTACATGTCTCAAATACCTTCAAAACTTGTTGAACTGCAGTACCCAAGATCCCAGTGACAGGTCATCAGTGGGAACAACATTGGGGGCCACAGGTTAGCATACAGTATCTAATGTAGTGACGGGAGCTAAGTCCCCAATCCTAGGCTTGTTTTTCCAGTGGATTTCATCTCTTTCATCTTTTAATTGGGAAGGGGAGATGGTTCAATGCAAACAGCTATCCCATTGTCTGTGAGATGAGGGAGGGGAAGTTCAATAAATAGGAAAGAGGAATTGAGATAAAAAACGCATTCCAAGTCTCTCCAAATCCCCCATGGTAAGACAGGCCTACAGAATAGGACCAAAGGATGGTATTGAGACGTTTAAGTCTGGCCCCACATTTTGTTTTTCTTGAAATGGAAAGCTGACCAGACAAAAGCAGGAATATGTAATTAGATTTCCTAATGAAGATAGCTTTAAAGGTCACTCAATTGTTAAAAGATTGATTTGTTAACCGATACAATGAGGAGTGGGCAGATATCTCTTATTGGTTTCTCCACCCATAGTTGGGTTATAGCTTCATAATTAACAGCTAACAGACAGAGTAGGTGAACATTCATTACACAATGACAAATAACATGAACTTAGGGGTGTAAAACACAATACTATTGTTATATTTTACAAAATGCCAGTTACCTTGTGCAGCTACAGTTGCATCTAGTGAAAAACAAATGTTGCCACAATAATTATAAGCGAAATTGCAGCTAGAGGGAATAGTTAGGGGCAGGCAGCTATCAGTGGGGGACAGGGGGGACAAGTGTCCAGGCCCGGGCATGAAGGGGGGCCCGGCAGTGCTGCAGTTTTGAAAAGAGCCGGGCCCGAAGTCCCGAACCAGCGAAAAGACCCGAAAGTCATGAAAGAGGTGAAGTTGAACTGTTGAAGCCACGAACACCAATGTGGGCCTGGCCACCAATGTTTTTTTTTAAAAAAAATTTTTGGGGCCCCAATTTTTTTTAACTTGTAAGGGGCTTGGGCGCTAGTGTGGGCGGGGGAGGGGAAATTTTGTTGTACGGGGCACCATGATTTCTAAAGACGGCCCAGGTTAGGGGCATTGCTAGTAAAGAAATTTCATCCATTTGTGTAGTCACAGGGCTGCCTTTCTGCCCTCAAAACCAAGGCCACCAGTGACTATTGTTGCCGGTAAAAATGATGACTGATCCCGATGTTATTAATAAGGAAAAAAGATTAATATAAAGGAAGGCCGGAATTTTTTTTCTAGAAAAGGTGGCAACCCTACCAGTGACCCATAGGATGTATATGACTTTGGGCCTGGTAGCCTGGAACCTGTGAGGTCACAGAGCAGCCAAACCGGAGTCTAAAGAACGAATGCTAAAAAGCTTGACCTATACCCCTATGGTATGACAACTTATTACAATTAATTTGGGGGAGGGTGAAGTCCATTGCAGTGCCAGACTGGGATATCAGGGGCCCACCAGAAAACCTTAGACAGTGGCCCATTTTCCAAACTATTATTCCTCCTCTCCTAACTTAACCTCTTTATTCTCCTAGTCTTTTATATCTACTTACTATACTCTGTTCTTCCATTATTAAGCCCCTTAAAGAAATAGTGAATGACCAATAGGCCAAATGGTTAAGGCCCGCTGACACCTGGGCCCACTGGGAGTTTTCCTTGTATCCTGATGGGCCAGTCCATTGTAAATAAAAAAACATCCGAGCTAACACTGTGAATAAAATAGGGAAGCTCAGGCTCAAGTGGTTATTACTTGCACATTCTTATTAATTGCACATTCTTACCCCTGAATTCTTTTCCATCTAGAAATAGTGACCGCGTCATCCTCTTATCTTCGGTAATCTTCGTGTCTTCTGTATTTCAGTCTCTTGTGTAGTTGTCAAAAACCAGAAAATTGCTACAACTGTGCATGCGCCGATACACCGCTCCGTTCACGAAGATTACGCCTGGGAAGCATAAGATCACGACTACTGGTTCACCAACTAGAAGAGTCAAGCAAACATGGACATGTTAGCTTTCTGGCCTGTGAACAATCGTTTTAGCAAGAGCAAACACAAAACTCATCATTCCATTGCTCTGTCTTGGTAAAATCAACATTTTTATCAGTTCTATATAAACTAACTTTATAACTATTTTCCTAATCTTTGGGGTATATACAGTACAGATGAGCAGAGACTCAAATTGGCTAGCTAGTGTCCCAGGTACGGCTGAACTCTGCAACAATCAAGATGGCGCCAGCAGCCCTACTCCACCACCATCTCCCGTCGCAGTTATGGAGGAACCGCCTCCATTTACCAGTCCTGGCTCCATTTTGCCAGTCCTCTATAACCTCTACCCTCACAACAAAGATAGAGGAGGTTCCTCAAACAGGACGTGCAGCCAATTAAACAAGATACGGCGGTGCCTGCACTACCTCAATGGAATCCTGGTTTCAGGAGGCCTACCAGTGGCACCACAGCAGCCAGTGGGTCCAACGATTGGTCCAAATCTTTGGAAAAGACTACAATAGTTACTCTCAGCATGGTCTAAACTATGTACACCACAACTTTTTTGGGTTTACAGTTTTTGCAGTTTTTTTTTTCTCTCAGCAAGATGAGAGGCACTCTAATCTACTACAAAACAAGGAGTTGTTAACTGTATTTTACTTTTCTAAGCAGAACTACCCAGACTCTGGCCGTAACCCTGAGCCATAGCGGCTGTTAGCGAAGGGTCGAGTCTTTGACTTGTTTTTTTTTTCCCTTGGTTAAACAGTTCTAGTTCTGAACACCCTGGACGTGGCTGGGATCTTGATCCCGGAGTGCTTCATACCCCAAGTTAAAACGTTCTGGGAATAATGTATCTCCAGGTTCTGGATGGGCTCCGTATAGGGTTGCCAACTTTTTTAAAAATGTTTACCGGCAGCTGGGGGGCGGGGACACAAAGGGGCGGGCTGTGACGTCAAAAGGGGCGGGCCGTGACGTCAAAAGAAAAGGTAAGTTGCAGGGGATTGGGGGCGATTGGGGGCAGGCCGAGGGCTACTTTTAATCATATTACAAATTTACCGGCAGCTAAATTTGAAAACTACATTGAAAATACCGGCCGGGTGGCAACAATGCAACCTTCAATGATGCCCATGTATCTGTTTCCTTATCCTCTTCCATTGTCCATGAAGGCTAATGACCCTGCCAGTTTATTTCACAGTCCCTTCAGAGCCACTTGAGAACTACACAAGTTCTTTATCTTCTTTATAGCTATCAAATGTCACATTCTAGTGCTGGTCATTTTTCTCATCAGGTGCTTTAAATTTTTCTTGTCCCTTGCTGGACTTGTTTTCTCACTTGTGAGACTGATCTTGCTTGCAGTCCATTGTTCTATTCCCTTAATTCCATAAAGACAATTCAGCACTATAAATGGCTTGAGTGATGCCTGGCTGCCTTTTGCTTACTTTCCCTGCTGCTTGTTTGATCCAAGGCAATAATTCTCTAGGTTCCCCCCGATGCATTGGAAGCGCGTAGGTTCCAAGTTGAAAAAGAAATGTTGATGAATGGTGGTCATCTGTTTATTCTGCTTTTAATGCTGATTAGTATCAGAGAAAGCAAATGTAAATTGAGAGGTGATAAAATATCCCAACACAAAGGGCAACAGGTGAGAAATAAACACATAAGGTTAGCCTTTAACTGCCCACCATCTGGACAAGCAGTGGATAGTCAAACATTTACAATGAACTTCTTTTGTACAACTGTTTATGTACATTATCTTGATAGTGTGACCTCTGGGGTCCTGCTCTACACCTGGGGAACATTCTCTAAGGGTTAGGGCACACGCTCAGGGATGGCGCTCAAAGCATTTTATTTCTGAAGTTGCCAGAAGTTTCCTCGTGAGGCAACTTCGGGCGACTTCAGAAAACAAAGTGCTCCGAGTGCCATCTTGCCGACAATTTACACAGCAAGCCATAGTAGAGGAGTGTATACACCTGTAAACACTTTTTTAGGTAAGGCCAAGGGCAGAAGGAGTTCTGCTCTGCTGCCACCAGCCTGCATATTTTTTTCTGGCAGAGAGAAGTGGATCTGTTCTGTGCTCCATCTCCACTGATTTAAATAAGATCCGCTTGTGTATTTGTTCCGACCTCTCTTCTGCATGTAACTGCAGGAGTAGTTTAGTTGTATGGAGCTGGGGCATAGAACCAGTGTCGGACTAGCCCACCAGGATACCAAGAAAACTTCCATTGGGCCCAGGTCTCAGTGGGCCTCTTACTGCTAACCATTTGGCTTATTTCATGGTCTTCTTCTTTATGGGAACACAGAGGCTTAATAATGGAAGAATAGAGTAGTATGTAGAGAAAAGAGACTAGGAGAATAAAGAGGTTGAGTGAGGAGAGGATAGTTTGGAAAGTGGGCCCTCAGCCTAAGGGTTTCTGGTGGGCCCCTGGTACCCCAGTCTGACACTGCATAGAACGGAATGCGGATCTACTCTCAGCTTAAAAGAAATAAATGTCATGTATGGGCCAGAATGGAGGACTTTGCTTCTTTGCGCCCATAGGTGGAACTGGCCCGTTTGCTCCCCATGAGGAAACTATAGCACTTTATGTATTTGTGATTAGAATAATCAGAGTGAAAAATGAGACAGATGAGATCTTGGTCATATTTAAAGGGGAACTACGGCTTCCAAACCAAAATTTGATAAAGAGACCTACATAACAGAGAAACCCCTAATATGCCCATCGCAGTTACCTGTTTCTTCGAAAAGTATGAATAAATGGCATTTTCTATGCTGAAATCCAGCTGTTTAACAGTTCTTCTCTTTCTGCATCATTTGAAATCCTGGCAGGGAAGGAGGGACTAAACACTGATGTTTCAAATTGTAACAACTACTCCACAGCTTACAGACAGCATGCAGGAACTACATAACCCACAATGCATTGCACTGGGATGTTCTGTTCCTCATTGAAATCCCATGTGCAGGGAATTGTGGGGGTTGGAGGATGCAAAGTAACAGTAGTCAGCCAGCTCAGCAAAGTAGTCAGACAGATCAGCAGGAGAGCAGGGGGCTAGGCTTAGGAAACCATTAAAAATGATGACAAGTCTGCATATTTTTTAATTGATGTATATTGCAAAGTTGCTGGAAATTATGTTTACTTTTCAAAAAGCTTAAGTTATGTTGTGATGTTCCACTTTAAAAACCAAAAAGGGCCATTCTGGGCACCATACTAATTCCTGTGGATTTGGCCTTAAGTGTCACCTGACACAGCATATAGACTGCCGCGCTGACACTTAATAACAGAGAGACAGTTAATGGCTAGTAGATGCTACAAATACCTAAACAGCTTTTAAACTTGCCCTTGATTTTTTTTTTTCCTTTAGAAAAAGCTGTATGCATAGGAAAAAATTGCACACAGAGTCAGTCTCACAGTGTAGCTTTCATTGTGAAGGACCTTGAAAAATAAGTTATAAACAAATCAAAATGTAGAAATAAATAATACAAAAACACATATACACAAATATATAAAAATAAATGCCAATATTAAAATATATAAATGCAGTAAATAAACCTTAGATCTTCTGGTGTAAAGCCAGTTTTAGGTTTAGAATGCTTGCTATAAGGGACGGTACAAGTGATGAGCGAATTTATTTGGCAGGCACAAATTTGCGGCGAATTTCCGCGTTTCATCACCGGATAAATTTGCGAAGTTGCACTTAAAAATTTGCCGGCGTCAAAGTGTTCTGATGCCGGCACCAAGTAAACTGACACCCATTGACTAATGCACGTCAAATGGCGCCGGAATTGACGCCGGTGTTATTTTGAATTTCGAATTTCATGGCGAACTAAAACAGGACAAAATCGCCCATCACTCGACGGTACTTCCCATTGGCTTTTAAGCTTTCAATTGCCTGGGTTCAATGTCATTTTCCAAATTTTTCATTCAATAAATCTTTGAGTATTTGAGTTATATGAGATGAGGGGAGGGTTTTCAGGTGCAGGTATAGATGTGGGTCGTGGGTCGGGTTTGCAGGTCTCATCTATATTTCTTATCTTATTATTATAGTGTCTATATTTTACTCCTTTTAAATATTTACTGTCTTTGCCCACTTTAGATGTCACTTCCAGTTTACAGCACGTCTTGTTTAACGGTGGTCGGCGGGTTGCGGATCAGATTGTGTCACATGTGGTGTTTTTACGTTGCGTTTTTTTTTTTAAAAAACGTACAGCCTAGTGTAAATACACACAAAATGAAGCCCTAATAAGCACTATAGCAATTCCCACAGGGTGCTTGCGAGCCATCATCCGCCACAAGACGCCAGTATTAGCGTTTTTTAGTAGACACCAATACACCAAGGAAACACCATATAATTTAACTCTATGGGATCTGCAGGTTTGCAAATGCACTTTGCTGAAATACGCTGCGTATTTTCAACTGTCATGAGATGGATTTCGCATATATATATTTACGGCGTTGTATGTTGGTGACGAAATTACGCTGTGTATTGACAAGCAGTACGGCTACATTCTACAAATTGTTTTAAGCTTGGCTTTTTTTTAGAATTGTAGGGAATGAGGAAAAACAGAAATGCATGTTAGGAAAAGAAAACTACAGGCTGAAAAACGCATATTATCATGTGTATGTGGTTTCATTGGCTTATTTACGCTCGACTCTGTGTTTTTAAAAACGCAACGTAAAAATGCCACGTGTGACCTTGCTCTTAGGCAGTTGAGGGTCGGGTAGTGGATTCAAGTGGTGAAATATTCGGGTTTGCGGTTCGGGTCACGGGCTGCAGGTTTAGGTCGGGTCCAGGTCCTCAAGGCCCCATACACGGCCCGATAAAAGCTGCCAACACACAGAGTCGGCAGTTTATTGGGCTGTGTGGGGCCATCTGACGGGCGTCCTCGATCGATAAATGCCCGAAAGTCAAAAATCCCATTGGATCCCAACTGCATCTGTTCGTTGGTGCGGTCCCACAATCTCACCACTGTATAGCCTGCATTCTGATCTGATCGTTGGGCCCGCGATTTGATCAGCCCGATATCGCCCACCTCAATGTGGGCATATCGGAGAGAAATCCGCTCGTTTGGCGTATGGCTACCTTTACAGTCATTCTGTGAGATATACTGTATGCCGTATATAATCTACAATACCCTATATATGCCCTATCTACTATTATAGACATTACTGCCCCTCCCCATGCCCATATATAATCCCAATCTCAGTCTTCATACTGTGAACACACTGGACACATAATGTTCCTTAAACAGTTGGGAAGACAGTGAGATTAGGATGAAGCTGGCACCCGTTATCACTGAAATATGTTCTCTGTGGTCAGTAAAGCTGCAAATCAAACTTTAACCCCTTCACAAGGGCGAATTCTCCGAACTGGATGTGGCAATCGTTGCTAGGTAAGGTTAATTACACAAGCAAGCCATCATTGCTGATCAAATTAACCCCTTCTGCCACGAGGTAGGCTCAGGCCGAGCGAGGGTTCGGCTCTTGCGCTTTTATATTTATTCAAGGTAAAATCCGAATTATGATCAGGAGCAGCGTCATACTCTGTTAATAGTTATTGTAGAATTGTACCTCATTCATTATGTTTAAAAAAAATATATATAATCAAAAGGGAACACTAATCTCAAAAATATTTGGACCCAGTGCATGGCAATGTATGTGCTACATAATATTTTCGTTTGAAAGTACAGGCTTTGAGGGATCTGAAAGGAGTTTCTGTACCTTTCATGTGTAGCTAGAAATGTTGTACATGATGTTTTGTGCTTCTGTACCAGCCCAAGGCAACCACAGCCCTTTAGCAGTAAAGATCTGTGTCTCCAAAGATGCCCCAGTAGCTCCCCATCTTCTTTTCTGCTGATTCACTGCACATGCTCTGTGCTGCTGTCACTTACTGAGCTTAGGGAGCCACTCACAATATACAGTACACATAGAATAGAAATGTCACAATATAAGGCTGATTAGTAATTAATACACATAATTACTACATGGCAGCACAGAAACCAGTGCAATTAGCATCAAAATTGAATAATCAGCAAACCTGTAGCATCAGCTTATATTACAGGGGAAGCTCATTTTCTGCTGGATAATTAGTGACGAGCCCTAAGCTTAGCTTCTCAACAGCCAATCAGAGCCCACTGAGCATGTGAGTGTCACAGACACTTTCCAAGATGGTGACCCCCTGTGACAAGTTTGAAGTCCTGGATCATTGCTGCTATTGACAAGCTCAAACTTTAGCCTCGTGCAATAAGTTCACTATATAAAATATGACATTTATAGCCTTATTCATTTTTATATTATATGTGCAGTCTACCAAGTGGTATTAGTAAGAGTTTCCCAAAGCTAAGCTGTACATATTGGAATTAATTAATGAACGGGGTGACCTAGTAAAGTTTGAAGCAGAGTCATGGGATTGGGGTAGGGGCAGTGATCCCCAACCAGTAGCACATGAACAACATGTTGCTCTCCAACCCCTTGGATGTTGCTCTCAGTGGCCTCAAAGCAGGTGTTTATTTTTGAATTCCAGACTTGGAAGCAAGTTTTAATTGCATAAAAACTAAGTATAGTGCCACGTATAGTGTCCTGTAGGCTTCCAGTCCACATAGGGGCTACCAAATAGCCAATCACAGCACTTATTTGGCACTGCAAGGGACTTTTTCATGCTTGCGTGGCTCGACTCTTTTAACATTTGAATATGGCTCATGGGTAAAAAAGGTTGGGGACCACTGGGCTATAATGTTGCTGGGATGCAACTGGGTCAATTTTTTAAAGGTGGACAGAAAGTTTTTAACTGAAAAGTCCCTTGAAAAACTGGACAGGTGGCAGCTCCCAGTTCAGAATTTCATCAGCTATCTGGTTGCTGGGATCATAGTAACATAGTAAGTTAGGTTGAAAAAAGACATAAGTCCATCAACCTTTTAACTTTTTTTTTTTTTCTTTTTACCCACCTAACTGCCAGTTGATCCAGAGGAAGGCAAAAAAAACTCATCTGAAGCCTCTCCAATTTGCCTCAAGGGGTAAAAATTCCTTCCTGACTCCAAATTGGCAATGGGACTAGTCCCTGGATCAACTTGTACTATGAGCTATCTCCCATATCCCTGTATTCCCTCACTTGCTAAACACCATCCAACCCCTTCTTATACCTATCTAATGTATCAGCCTGTACCACTGATTCACTTCCCAGCTCTCCCTGTAACACCCCTTTCCCTCCTCTAATCTCATTGGCTCCCTCCTGTCTGCTGGGAGGAGCTACTGGTGAATAGAGCATCCGACCCTTCCTTGTACCTATCTAATGTATCAGCCTGTACCACTGATTCAGGGAGACAATTCCACATCTTTACAGCTCTCACTGTAACAAACTCCTTCCCAATATTTAGCCGGAACCTCTTTTCTTCTAATCGGAATGTCAGCTGGAAAGACCTACTGGTAAATAAAGCATTAGAGAGATTATTATATGATCCCCTTATATATTTATACATAGGCACCATATCACCCCTTAAGCTCCTCTTCTCCAGCGTGAACATCCCCAATTTGGCCAGTCTTTCCTCATAGCTAAGATTTCCCATACCTTTTACCAGCTTAGTTGCCCTTCTCTGTACCTCGGTACCCCCCTTCCCGGTCCCACGCTCCAGCCAAAAAGCCCTCCCCTGGCCCCCCTATCCGAGCCACAACCCCAGTTTTGCAACCCAGCACTGGGGAAAACTGGGGTGTTTGCTTCAGAAAAACAATAAAACAAACTAGTTTATATAAACAAGCTGCTGCCATTTAAACATAGGACATATAGTAGAAAACAGATAAGTTCTGAAGAATCCCATTGTATACTACAGAGCTTTTCTGTTATCTTCTGTGTTTCCTGGGCCTTTTCATCTTTTTTCAGCTTTGAATGGCTGCTCCATGGCTACACAGCAGCTTGTTTATATAAACTATAGTAGTCCTTATCTGTTATCTACTGTGTATCCTGTGCTTGAATGGCTGCCCCCATGGCTACACAGCAGCTTGTTTATGTAAACTATAGTAGTACTTATCTGTTATCTACTGTGTATCCTGTGCTTGAATGGCTGCCCCCATGGCTACACAGCAGCTTGTTTATGTAAACTATAGTAGTACTTATCTGTTATCTACTGTGTATCCTGTGCTTGAATGGCTGCCCCCATGACTACACAGCAGCTTGTTTATATAAGCTATAGTAGTACTTATCTGTTATCTACTGTGTATTCTGTGCTTGAATGGCTGCCCCCATGGCTACACAGCAGCTTGTTTATATAAACTGTAGTAGTACTTATCTGTTATCTACTGTGTATTCCTTTCATTTTTGGTGTTTCCTGCATGCCAGAAATCATGAAGCAGAAAATAAGGTTAATTTGTCAGCTAATGCTACAGAGCTGATGTACAATGCACTGGTTTCTAGGCTGCCATGTGAAACTGAACCAGGCTTAATGTGGGCCAAAACATTGGATACGTAAATACAATCATTAAAGAATTATGATTCACTAAATATGGAGTGTGGGTCCTTCTGAACTGTTATATATATATATATATATATATATATATATATATATATATATATATATATATATATATATATATATATATATATATATAGTGAATAAAGTACCCCCTCTTGTAAAATATAAGGATATTATAAGTTACCGAGGAGTTTCATGACCATATAAAAGTACGAGGCTGAAGGTCATGGAACTCCGAGGTAACTTCTAATATCCTCATATTTTACAACTGGGGGTACTTTATTTATTATAATACACAAGTTTCAGTGAGTCATGTGACAGAAATGACATCAGAACTCACCATTTATAACTGATGACATCAGAACTCACCGTTTATAAGGATATAATTTACAAGATATTCATGGCTTTTGTTTATTATATATATATATATATATATATATATATATATATATATATATATATATATATATATATATTAGGGATGCACCGAATCCAGGATTCGTTCGGGATTCGGCCTTTTTCAGCAGGATTCGGATTCGGCCGAATCCTTCTGCCCAGCTGAACCAAATCCGAATCCTAATTTGCATATGCAAATTAGGGGTGGAGAGGGAAATCGTGTGATTTTTCTCAGAAAACAAGGAAGTAAAAAATGGCTTCCCCTTCCCACCCCTAATTTGCATATGCAAATTAGCGTCCGGATTCGGTTCGGTATTCGGCCAAATCTTTAGCAAAGTATTCAGGGGTTCGGCCGAATCCAAAATACTGGATTCGGTGCATCCCTCATATATATATATATATATATATATATATATAGTAAAAAAAGCTGTCTGCCTGTACACACAGTTGGCTACAGTAGGCAGATTATCGTAGGATCTGAAGCATAAGGACAGGGACACCATGTCAGGTTTATTCGAGCAAACTCTTTCCAACATATTGGTAACTAGGGTTGCCACCTTTTCTGGAAAAAAATACCGGCCTTCCTATATATTTATCTTTTTCCCCTATTAATAACATTGGGATCAGCCATCAAAAAGGTGGTTCAAGGCAAGAGATGTAAAAGGGAAATATTTACTTAAATATATATATACTAGTTTGGTAAGATTATTTAATAGGACACTTAATATGATATAAACTATCTGTTGCTTAAGTGTTCATTTTGGGGGTATAGTTTTCCTTTAAGGCTTTATTTTCTTTTTGAAATGCTCCTCTACTTTTAGAAGAAGAGCCTACGCACATCGGTTATATTCACCGTTCCATTACAAATGTGGCAACTCCCGATACATATACAGGGTCTACATGTAACTCAAGTTCTGCCTTAGGGGCTTTAGAGACAGCATTACACTGACAACCAGTGACTAGAATCATTTACTATTTATTGGGCCCAATGTCATTCTGGATGGATACAAATCCACATCAGTACAGCAAAAAGCAACCTAGAGCTGAGTGACATGAAGCTTGGCGGCTGGCATATTGCACATTGATCACAGTTTGCCCAATATAAAGGGCACTAAAAGTCATCCAGCAAATACCATTTAATTTATTATGAGTTCCCCTATCATTTAAGCAGTGCTTGGACTATAGCCCTCAGGGAGGTCCACTATTTGATTAGTTATCCCCTTAGCTCCTAGTCACTTCACGATTTGGCTCTGAGCAGTTGGGTTTGATACTCCCACTGGATGGGTAGCCGGTGTTCCCCTCACTGCATTGTGAACCATAGTAAACAGACTGTGTGATGATCTGCAGGATAAAGGACTGTGAAAGCGAATTAATCCCATTTGCGGCTACTTCATTGGTGTTTACCTATGCTTTGCCGGGAGCCGTAGTTCAGAAGTTCATATTTTGACAATGGGCCATTCTGGTCTAATGCCAACATGCCCAAAAAAAAAACAGAGAGACATGGTAAGAATTAGAAGGAGATTAATCCTACTGTTAAATTTAGATTGTAGCCTCAGTGTTAGATCCACCTAGTTGCCATAAATGTAAACACTAGCCTCCTCTATATCTTACTATAAGGTAGACCCCCTAAACTAAAGGTGGCCAGAGATGCAAAGATCCTATCGTACAAATCAAGGATTCGTACGATTTTCGGACCGTGCGCGGAGAGTCCCGACATTTTTCGTCTGGTGGAGATCGGTCGTTTGGTCGTTCGGACAGGTTTGATTTTTTCCCCGACCGATCCCGCCAGAGCCCATTGCGCTCTCATCGTAATCTGATCATTCGGCCATAGAGCAACAGATGGTTTATATCATATTAAGTGACATAAACTGGTATATATATTTAAAGGGATCCTGTCATCGGAAAACATGTTTTTTTCAAAATGAATCAGTTAATAGCGCTGCTCCAGCAGAATTCTGCACTGAAATCCATTTCTCAAAAGTAGGGATGCACCGAATCCACTTTTTTGGATTCGGCCGAACCCCCCAAATCCTTCTCTAAAGATTCGGCCGAATACCGAACCGAATCCGAACCCTAATTTGCATATGCAAAGGGGAAAACTGTTTTTACTTCCTTGTTTTCTGATCAAAAAGTCACGCGATTTCCCTCCCCGCTCCTAATTTGCATATGCAAATTAGGGTTCGGATTCGGTTCGGCTGGGCAGAAGGATTCGGCCGAATCCGAATCCTGCTGAAAAAGGCCGAATCCCGAACCGAATCCTGGATTCAGTGCATCCCTACTCAAAAGAGCAAACAGATTTTTTTATATTCAATTTTGAAATCTGACATGGGGCTAGACATTTTGTCAATTTCCCAGCTGCCCCTGGTCATGTGACTTGTGCCTGCACTTTAGGAGAGAAATGCTTTCTTTCAGGCTGCTGTTTTTCCTTCTCAATGTAATTGAATGTGTCTCAGTGGGACCTGGATTTTACTATGGAGTGTTGTTCTTAGATCTACCAGGCAGCTGTTATCTTGTGTTAGGAAGCTGTTATCTGGTTACCTTCCCATTGTTCTTTTGTTTGGCTGCTGGGGGGAAAAGGGAGGGGGTGATATCACTCCAACTTGCAGCACAGCAGTAAAGAGTGATTGAAGTTTATCAGAGCACAAGTCACATGACTTGGGGCAGCTGGGAAATTGACAATATGTCTTGCCTCATGTCAGATTTCAAAATTAAATATAAAAAAAATCTGTTTGCTCTTTTGAGAAATGGATTTCAGTGCAGAATTCTGCTGGAGCAGCACTATTAACTGATTCATTTTGTAAAATATTTTTCTCATGCCAGTATCCCTTTAAGTAACTATTTTTACATCTCTTGCCCTGAACCACCATTTTGTGATGGATCTTTTTGTCTATGGCCACCTTAAGGAAACCTTTCAAGTAGGGGTCTAAATAGTTGATGAGTTATTTAGTATTTGAGATAAATGCATAGTCTCCTGGATAGTCCAGAAACCAACACAGTTAGGGTGAGATTTAAGGGGAACTCTCCATATTCTTACTACAACTGGTTTTGTAAACAAATAAGAGCAATAGATTCTACTAAGTACATATTAAGGCCATGTATTGTGGATTTGTTTGGTTCAGTTAGAAGGGAATGTGTCTGATGACCACAGCCCAATATTACATGACCCAATTCTCCATATTTAGCAAAGAAATCAAAAAATATTTACCCAACGTTTACATCAGCCACCTACATTAGGTCAGACATTTTATTTAAATTACATCAGCCATGTACATGAAATCACGTCTATTTTTTCCCTTCTCATTTATTATATTAGATCCATTAGAAATGTAGAGATATCCTACATTATAAATAAGACCCTCTCCGACTTGCCTTCTGCTACACTAAACAGAACTCATGTTTTCCTTTGAAAAACACATAGGAGAGCAAGGCATGAGGCTGTTACACTTCTACTTGGCATGATATATCTGAACATGATCTGCTCAACATGTTTTCCTTTGTCTGAACCAGCTTCATCGTACTCAACAATGGTCTCTAAACTATTTATCTCTAGCAATGATCCCACCAACTAAAAGGGCAGAGACACAAGCTCAGATTCGGGTAGATTTAGTCGCCCAGCGATAAATCGCCTCTTCTTCGGGACGACTGATCTCCCCGAACTGCCCCAAGTTTCCTCGTGAGACATCTAGCTGGCGATTTACATTCTAGCCGGCGAGAGGCAGTTCGAGGAGATTAGTCACTGGGCGACTAATCTCCCCAAATCTGAGCATGTGTCTCTGCCCTTAAAGTATGATACAGATATGGAACCTGTTATCAAGAATGCTCAGGACCTGGAGCTTTCCGAATAATGGATCTTTCTATTTGCCTCTTTATACATTAAGTCTACAAGAATATACAAATATATACAAGAATATACAAACATTAAATTAACCACAAAGGCTGGTTTTGCTTCCAATAAGGATTAATTATATCTTAGTTTGGATCAAGTACAAGATACTGTTTTATTATTACAGAGAAAAAGGATACGTGGATAAAATGGAGTCTTTGGCGCAAATTCACTAAGTGCCGAACGCTAGCGTTAATTCGCTAGCGTTTGGCATTTTTTGCTACTGCGCAAATTCACTAACGAACGCTGGCGTATTTTCGCTAGTGTTACTTCGCACCCTTACGCCAGGCGAATTTTCGCTAGCGACGTAACTACGCAAATTCACTAACTTGCGCAGTGTACTGAACGCTACCTTTTACGCTAGACTTCCTTCGCCACCTCAGACCTGGCGAAGCGCAATAGAGTAGATAGGGATTGTTTCAAAAAAAGTCAAAATTTTTTCTAAGTCCCAAAAAACGCTGGCGCGTTTTCTACATGATGGGGGATAGGCTGAAAAAGATCGAAAAAATTTTTGGGGCTCCCCTCCTTCCCCCCTACATTTCCTGACTCATGGCAACTTACCTAGACAGTGGGCACATGTGTAGGGCAAAATAACATTTTTATTTGCTGATTTGAAGGTTTTCTAGGCATTTGAAGTGGTGATACGTGTTCCTCCATTGAAATTTGAATTTCGCGCCGTATGTAAATGAACCATCGCTAGCGAAACTTCGTTTCGCTTGGCGAATTAACGCTAGCGCAACTTCGAAAACTTACGCTACCCGTGCGCAACTTCAGATTTAAGTGAATTTGCGGAGCACTGGCGAAAATACGCCTGGCGAAGTTTTGCGAAGTGTGGCGAAGTTGCGCCTGGCGCAACTTCGCATCTTAGTGAATTTGCCCCTTTGGGAGATGGCCTTCTTGCACTTTGACGTTTTCTAGATAATGAGTTTCCAGATAATGGATCCCATACCTGTACCACATTTCACCCAATATAAATACTGTAGGTGTGAAGTACATTTATACATAGTGGTGGGAACTGTAGATTGACATCATTTTGAAATATCAACAGGGTTCCTGGACAAACTGAAAGATTCCCTTTGAATAGAAGGGTAATATCCATTGCACAGAAAGTATTTACATGGATTATAATGTTAAGTAAACTGTCACTATTCATATATGACTGCCACCAGCAAGAAGGTGTATTATTTGTTTATAACACACAACAGCCATGAACATCCTGTAAATTGTATCCTTATAAACGACTCTTAGTGATCTCAGTAATTAGAAACAGAGCTTAGTGATGTCATTTTTATCACACAACTAACTGGTGTATTAAAATAAATCAATTTCCCTTGTTGGAAAATATGAGGATATTAGAAGTAACCTCTATCCTCCTCCATTTATGATTATTCAATAACTGAATAAGATGGAGGTATGTCAAGTATATCTGCTGGTGCCATCATTTCAAGAATGTCATGACAAGTGATTACGTCAATACAATCCACCTGGCAGCTACCAAAAATAGAGGAGTACCTTAAACAAGGGTTGTTTGTGCTTCTAGAAGCAGAACAGCTGGAGAGGATTTCCTGGTCCTTGGCGAACAGCTATGGGGATTTTCCTGAAGACTAAAAATAACATCCTAAAAATTGGCCACGTCAGCAGTGGTACTTTGGGCACAGAACATGTTAAGGAAAAAACATATAGGTTGTAAAGCTATTCTCAGGGCTATCTTTAGTTTAGATGGGTCCCAGGGTAAAAAAGACTTCACCAGACCCCAGAATTTATAAATACTGAGACTTATCTGTGTGACTTTAACTTGCAGCACATTCCAACAGATTCCAACCATGAGAAGGTTCAGCAATGCCAATGACTTCTCGTATTCATGGCCCACTTCTGCTCCTGACATGTGGTGTCTTGTGCAAGGACGTCTTATCCTCAAATGATGACTATGTCCAATATTTGACCAGCCCACTCCTAACCAATATCTCTACCTCCTCAATGTGCTATGGGCAATCATTCCTTGGGGTACATAGCTCTTATGTTGCACAACATTGGGCCTTCCCTCTGTCCGATATGCTTCTTCTCATATAATACTATGACGGTACCTTCTTTAGACATTGCTACTTCTACAGCCTAGTGAATATTGCTGTAATATCCTGTCTGGAGTCGAACCAGTGACCTGGTGTTTCCATACTGTCTGTATAACCTTTGCCCTATATGAGCAGACAGCTTAGATCCTGGTTCACTCCTATTGCTTTCCTTGTATTGAAAGTAAGCATAACTTGTTTCACCTGTGGACAATCTGGCCACAGGTGATCAGTGTAAGCAATTAGGCTGCCACAAACTCCCTGCTCTGCACTGACTCAGTGCCCAAAGTAGGTCTATGTTCCATAGTTCCTGGGTGTGCTAATCCTGCCTGTTCCTGTTTTTAACTGCTGCCTGTACCGACCTCTACCTGTTCTTGACCACTCTCTTAGATCTCATTGTTGTACTGCGCTACCATTGGTTTTGACCCTGGCTTGTGACCCCTAATACATTACGGTACTGGTATTGACCTGGCCTCGTCCACGACTACTCTCTCTCTGTTCACCACCCTTCCTGGTTAAGTTACGGTTCCCTTGCCTGCCCAGAACTCCCTCCTTGTTCCTCTCACTTTAAGACCCGGGCATCTAAGTAGCAGAGGGCTTCTCCCGAAGTGAAAAGCGGTTGTTAGAGGCAGAAATGTGAGCCAAGACTGGGACCTTGGGGTTTGTTCCAGGTTTTGGGATACCATACGTTGCAA
The DNA here is from genome assembly GCA_038501925.1 of Xenopus petersii. NCBI lineage: Eukaryota > Metazoa > Chordata > Amphibia > Anura > Pipidae > Xenopus > Xenopus petersii. The sequence goes on from CM076679.1 coordinate 7,763,788, forward strand.
CTGCCTACTTTGGGATCATCGCTAATGTCACTAATTATCATTCCTCCTTTTCATTTCACATGATCAACCACTGACAAAAACCTTCCACCGCTACTTTCAGTTTCTTGACTTGTAACAATTCTGGGGCAGTCACCTCTTGCACAGTTAGAATGGATGTACATGGTTTGGACTTCACTTAATATTCTACTAAACACAGGGGTATTCTATTACTTTTCCTATAAGGACTGAAGATAAGTTCAGTGAGCACAAATCGCCCACAAGCTCTTACCCCTCTTCCACAAAGTATTCCTCTAATGTATTTCTCAAAATGTTTCCCATAACTGTGGGGCTGTCATCTAGGGGTCAATGCAGTGGGTAGGGGGCCCCTAGGATGGCAAGTTGGGCTGATTCAGGCCAATAAACTAACCCAAGGCTTGGGTGGGTGACTGGCTGGTCTATCTATCTATCTATCTATCTATCTATCTATCTATCTATCTATCTATCTATCTATCTATCTATCTGTCAATCTATCTATCTATCATCTATCTATCTGTCAATCTATCTATCTATCATCTTTCTATCTATTATGTATGTATGTATGTATGTATGTATGTATCTATCTATCTATTATGTATGCGTCTATCTATCTATCTATCTATCTATCTATTATGTATGCGTCTATCTATCTATCTATCTATCTATCTATCTATCTATCTATCACTACTGTATCTATCTATATCTATCATGTGTATATATATATATATATATATATATATATATATATATATATATATATATATATATATATATATATATCAATACAATACACAAAAGCCATAAATATCCTGTAAATGATATCCTTATAAACGGTGAGTTCTGATGTCATCAGTTATAAACAGTGAGTTCTGATGTCATTTCTGTCACATGACTCACTGAAACGTGTGTATTATGATACATAAAGTACCCCCAATTGCAAAATATGAGGATATTAGAAGTTACCTCGGAGTTCCATAACCTGTATAAAAGCACTCGGCCTTCGTCCTCGTGTTTTTATATGGTCATGAAACTCCTCAGTAACCTCTTATAATATCCTTATATTTTACAAGAGGGGGTACTTTATTCACTATATATACTCTATCTATCTATCTATCTATCTATCTATCTATCTATCTATCTATCTATCTATCTATCTATCTATCTATCATCTATCTATCTATCTATCATCTAACTATAAATCTGTCTATCTATCTATAAGCCGTAGTGCAGATAATTCAACACAGTCTGAAATAGCTGCACAAGTCACTGACGAGACAGTCCAAGTTACATTTCCTAGAAATTCTCTACTCAAACAGTCAAGGTCCAACAAAAGAACACATACAGTGCTAGAGAGACACGGATATTTAAAGGAATAGCTATTTTCGCTCACAGTGGATAGAGACAAAAACTTTTGTTTCTGCCTGTCAGCAAGTTGATTAGCCATTAATTAGCTAATAATTGTCTAGCAAGTATAATCCAGCGAGTCCTGATCACCTTTATCCCTTAACCCTGATGACCATCCAAAACTGTGTTTTTTCAGCTCTGGTTGAGATCAGTTGGGTTAATCACCCAGCTTTTGTGACTCAAGTCAAAGCTTCAATAACAATAACCTTGAAAATTCAGGGGAACGGAAATATGTTGTAGGACTGTATTACATTTAGATGATATTGGTACTGCCCGGCACGTTCCACATGTGTGAAGGAACTAGGGGTGATCTGCATTGCTGGTATGTACTCTCTTGTATGGTCATCTTGAAGGCACTCTATAGTCAGTTAGCAGCAATGTAGGGGCACACAGAGATGGGAAAGAGACTCTGGAAGTATAAAGAGACAGGTGGGGAATTCATAATCTGCAGTCTCTATCTCTCTCATACCCAATGGCACACCAGCCATGTGTAGGTATTTTACAGGCCTGGCTGGTAAAAATGATGGTTGATCCCAATGTTATTAATAGGGAAAAAGATAAATATATAGGAAGGTCAGTGATATGATCCCAATGTTATTAATAGGGAAAAAGATAAATATATAGGAAGGCCAGTGATCCCAATGTTATTAATAGGGAATAAAGATAAATATATAGGAAGGTCAGTGATCCCAATGTTATTAATAGGGTATAAAGATAAATATATAGGAAGGCCAGTGATCCCAATGTTATTAATAGGGAATAAAGATAAATATATAGGAAGGTCAGTGATCCCAATGTTATTAATAGGGAATAAAGATAAATATATAGGAAGGTCAGTGATCCCAATGTTATTAATAGGGAATAAAGATAAATATATAGGAAGGTCAGTGATCCCAATGTTATTAATAGGGAATAAAGATAAATATATAGGAAGGTCAGTGATCCCAATGTTATTAATAGGGAATAAAGATAAATATATAGGAAGGGTGGTATTTTTTTCCAGAAAAGGTGGCAACCCCATGACCCATGAGGCAAAGTGAAAATCTTGCCTCAGATGGCAGTTTCCCACAAGTTACCAGGGGCGGCAAAAAGCTGTTCCAGGTACGGAAATTTAGCTGTATTAGATGCACCCCATCACAGGATGCGCCACAGGGAGGCTTAGGGCCACCCCTGCTCATACCCTCAGTCCAGGGTCGTATACTGGGAATAAAACAGGTTTGGCCCAGCCCCTCCCTGATTAGTGCTCCACTGTTCGCACAGAGACATACTAGTCAGGAGGGGGCCCCCGTGACTGCCAGGAGGGCCCTTTTAGTTGCAGTAAAATGAACATGGTAATTAGGGGATGTGGCCACCAAAATGGGCATGGTCAAAAAAATTTGCCCGCACTGTGCGGTGCAACTTTTTTGTCCCTCTTTTTATTTGCAAAATGTTGGGAGGTATGCTGGTTACAGGCTTGAACAGGGACCTCTGATATAACTAAAGCTCCCCATAGACGCAAAGATTTTTCTTGCCAACGACCGATTTTAGCGAAGTCCGACCAATCCTTCGAAATTATCGCGCGGTTAGTGGGATTCGAGCGATCGTACATCTTACGTTTTTTCAGCCGACATCTGTCAGAAAATTGATCGGCCAGGTTAAAAAATCTTCATCGGCCCCAGTGCAATCTATCTATGTTTGCAGGGCCAAGCAGGCAGCTCCCCTTTGTTTTCCTGGCAAATTGGTCTTTTTAGTTGCTGGTCAATTCGTACGATCGTTTCGAGATAATCGTGGTCTCACGATGACGATCGGATCTTTTAAAATCTTTACATCTATGGCCAGCTATAGGCACCATGATTAGGACTGGGTCTCACTTGCCCATTGAGGTGGAGAACAGAGCAATCAAAAACCTCCTCATCAGCTGTCACCACTTTGCATTAAAAAGAATGGGCGACATTCTGCTGCGAGCGTTGTGTCTGTCCAAACACCCCACATGCCATAGCCAAAGCTGTACATGTCAGATGAAGACTGCTCCTCATGGCATCTACATATTTCCACTCAAGTGAAGCATGGCACCGAACCGGTTAAACTTCCAGAACAGTTGACTGAGGCATTGTGACCTGCACAAAGTCCAAATGAGAACAGTCCCTGGCTAACAGACCTTTATCTGACCTGTGAGTGAGTGTGTACATAAGGAAATATTGTGCCACGTGCTTGGGCTACGAGTGTCTCTCTCCTTACATAGAGATTCAGCCTGTGGTGGGGCCGATGATCAGCTCTATCTGCCTGCTAAGCATACAGGTTTTCCAGTCCTCAGAAGCAGAAATACTATAACTATTCCCTCATTACACATGCATTACCAACAGAATACACATTAAAATGGGATGTGCTCATGTTTAGAGCAGAGGGGTGGCACAAGGATGCCTAACTAGTGGCCTTCTAGCTACTATTGGAATTCAGTAATCAGCACCCTACCCTACAACCATGCTGATGTTTAGCATTTCAGCTACAGCTTAAAGGAGAAGGAAAGGCTAAAACTAAGTAAGCTTTATCAGAAAGGTCTATATAAATACACCAGTAAACCCTCAAAGTAATGCTGCTCTGAGTCCTCTGTCAAAAGAAACAGCACATTTCTTTCCTTCTATTGTGTACTCATGGGCTTCTGTATCAGACTTCCTGTTTTCAGCAGGGCTTGAGCATGCTCAGTTTGCTCCTCTCCCCTCCCTCCTGTAATCTGAGCTCAGAGCTGTAAGTGAGCAGGCAGAGACTCAGGCAGGAAGTGATGTCACACCAAGTTTATATGGCAGCTTCTATCCTAAACAGAGACAGTGTCTAGATCTGTTTACTCAGGTATGGTAAAGCATTCTGCAGACTGAATATAGCATTCTAGCTTGCACTATTGTGGCTAATCTATTGGCAATAAACCGTCTTGGAGCTTTCCTTCTCCTTTAAGGGCCACATGCTAGATCAGTGATTCCAACCTGTGGCTCACGAGTAACATATTGCACACACCAACCCCTTATTGTACAGCCCTTACATCCCCAGGCACTTTTCTCATGTGTTGCTTCCCAACTCAGATATCTGTAACGGAAATTTCAATACACCTCCATTTGTAATTAATATGTTATATTATTATATTGTAATTAATATAATATACCCTGTGTATGTTTTTCCTCCCAATGGGAGTTATTGATGTTGGGAAGGGGATAAAAGATGAATGCTTAATCATAATACTTGTAAAAAGTAAAGAATGGGGGGTCTGCAGGTTTCAGGCTGACCTTTCATCATTGATGTCAAGACCTTCCCCCCCCCCCGATCACACTCCTAGGCTCACAGTTCTGAGTCTCTAAGGGCAAAGACACAAAGGAAGATTCGGCGAGATTTAGACTAATCGTCCCGAAAAGCCTTCCCGCTGGCTAGAATCTACATCACTGGCGAGATGGCACTTGGAGCACTTAGTTTTCCGAAGTCGCCCGAAGTTAACCTTCTCCCTGAAAGGCCTTCCTGTCGGCTAGAATCTAAACCGCTGGCGGGGGCGCTTAATTTTTTACTCGGAGCACTCTGAGTGCCATCCCGCCGGGTATTTTGATTCTAGTCAATGGGAAGGCTTTTCAGGGAAATAGGTAGCGCGAAGAAGAGCTGATTTGTCGCCGGGCAACTAAATCTGCCCGAATCTTAGCGTGTGCCCTTACCCTAACTGAGGGCTCTGAAATGGAGTGTGGTTTATAAAATAGTTGGGGGCATTTGGAAGGGTCAGGAATTGGCTGAACATAACTGGGTTTATATATATATACAGTATATATATGGGCAGATCAGAAATGGACCTAAAGGAGAACTAAGAACAGCACTCAATAGTAAAATCCAGGTCCCACTGAGACACATTTAGTTACACTGAGTAGGAGAAACAACAGCCTGCCAGAAAGCAGTTCAATCCTAAAGTGCTGGCTCTTTCTGAAAGCACATGACCAGGCAAAATGACCTGAGATGCACCTACACACCAATATTACATTTGAATGACATTTTATATTGTAGAGTAAATTATTTGCAGTGTAAACAGTGTAATTTAGAAATAAAAACAACATCATTTTGGGGTATGTACCAGTTTTGCCCTCTGGGTGGGATTTTGGTCCATTCTTCCAGGCAGATTTGCTACAGTTTGTTCAGGTTGGTCGGATGAAACTAGATATTCATATAGTGCCATAGATCATCAGTTGGATTGAGGTCAGGCCATTGCAGGACATTCACCTTTCTGTTCCTGAGTCATTCTGATGGCCTTGCATTTGGGATCACTGTCCTGCTGTAAGATGAACTTTCGCACAGCCTACGGTTTTTTTTAGCAACAGCCCCTCTTGCCCAAATTTCCCTGCATTCTTCTTTCTGTTTGAGCAAGAGGCCAAGTCCACGCTGATGAGAAGCAGCCCCTCTTCATGGTGACAGCGGAGGTCAAAATGCCCGTTGGGTTGTAATTACTAAAAATGGACACATTTGTAAATTGGCAGTAAATGGGACCCTTTGTTGTTAATAGTTAAGGGTGCTGAGGGTCATGCTAGAACAACAGCCCCCATTAACTAGACACAGACAACTCCCCTGATTGCTGAGATGGGTCGAAGTGGAGGAAACAGCAATGGAAGAGAGTTAGAGACATGAGAGGCCCAGCTGGTGCCTCCTGACCTTCTCACTCAATATTAAATATTACTTCAGCTCTTCGTATCTCTTCATTGGATAAAAATGTGCATAGCTCACGGAACGGGCGCTATTCAGGTCAATGTCATTAACCAAGGGATATGTCGTGCCGTGCCTATAAATCCATCCAGAGGAGAGAGGAATGACTGAAAGAGGGAAGGGGTTACATCCCATCCGTGTTATTTTTGCTTTTGTTAGGAAGTAACGGCCTCTCAAGTTTATCACCCGTTGATATGTCGCTGGACTCGCACCAGTGTGTTGTACAGGAAAAAACATTTAAAAAGTGAAAACGGATTGTTCCTGTTATTCGTGATTTAAACGGAGGGCTTTTCAACTTGACGGTTTTGCCTTTTGCAGAGTTGCCTCTCTCCCTTGCCTTGCCCCAAAATTGTAGATCATTATCTCAGCATTTCTCAAGTGCTCTGATATTTTGTGGTGGACCATAAGGGCTAGTCCACACGGGGAGATAGCCACGCGTTTGCGGTCGCGGCGACAAAGCGCCGCGACCGGTGCAGGCGACAGTTTTGTATGGGCGCCTATGTAAAAACGCCTGTGCTAACCACACGAGGTGATGCGCTTTTCAACAGTCGCCTGAAAATGCCTCGCCAGGCTTTTTCAGGCGACTGTTGAAAAGCGCATCGCCTCGTGTGGTTAGCACAGGCGTTTTTACATAGGCGCCCATACAAAACTGTCGCCTGCGCCAGTCGCGGCGACTGTCGCGGCGCTTTGTCGCCGCGACCGCAAACGCGTGGCTATCTCCCCGTGTGGAATAGCCCTAAAATGACAAAACAGCATTTGCTCCTTCTGTATCTGTCAATAAGGGTCGCAATGGAAAGCAGATTAATCCCAAGGCCAGATTTGTATTGTTATTAAAGGAGAAGGAAAGGCTAAAACTAAGTAAGCTTTATCAGAAAGGTCTATATAAATACACCAGTAAACCCTCAAAATAATGCTGCTCTGAGTCCTCTGTCAAAAGAAACACCACATTTCTTTCCTTCTATTGTGTACTCATGGGCTTCTGTATCAGACTTCCTGTTTTCAGCTTAAACCTCCAGGGCTAGGGCTTGAGCATGCTCAGTTTGTTCCTCTCTCCTTCCATTTCCCCCCTCCCTGCTGTAATCTGAGCCCAGAGCTATGAGTGAGCAGGGAGAGAATAAGGCAGGAAGTGATATCACAACAAGCTAATATGGCAGCTGCTATCCTAAACAAACAGAAAGTGTTTATAGAGCTGATTACTCAGGTATCGTGAAGCATTCTGCAGAATAAATATAGCGTTATAACTTGCACTTTTTCAACTTTATGTTTTCTTCTCCATTCCCCACCATTGGAAAATGGCACTGACTTTTTCAAGCTTTTTGGGCTAAAAAGCACCAATACTAGCTTTTTTCCCCTTCAGGTCAAATTGAGACGATAGGGAGGCAGAATTTGGGTGCTACTCAGTTGTCTGATAAATGAAAGAGCTATGAGACTGGAGATTTGGATCTGATTGGGTACGACAATGTTTTATTACTGTTCCAGGAAAACTGTGTATATACATCATTTGCTAGTTTATACAGTATTATAAAATAGTCTTTAATATGGTAGAATATGTTTCAGATATTATTTCCCTTATTAAATTAAGCCAAATATGCCGTGTTTAAAGGGCAACTGTCAGCATTATTTATTATAATTGAGCAGATAATCTAATCTTGTTTTGAATATGCCATAAAACCATGTAAACCAATTGTTCTGTTTCATAACATTCCCTTAGTCATTTGGTTCATCAGATGGATTTGATTTCATTTGCTATTGTTACATTCTTATGTATTTCGCTAACTTGAGAAACATGGGGTAACTTTAGATGGCCAATATGTATCTAGAGAGCTGCATTATTCTGCTCAGGAGTAAGCAGGTACCATGGTTATTGGTGTGCAGGGGGTTGCACACATATACTGTATAATTAAATATATAATTTATTGTACTTTTTGCCTGCACTTCTGTAAACCAAGTGGGTATTATATAAGAGCTTATGAGACAACCACTTGGTTTGTAGAAGTACAGGTAATAATAATAAAGTTCCAAATTACTGGTTCTGGAAGCTGTTGACAATTACACATTTTGTTGCCACTGTCAGAAGGGTTGCCAGTTCTAACTTAAAGGGATCCTGTCATCGGACAACATGACTTGGGGCAGCTGGGAAATTGACAATATGTCTAGCCCCATGTCAGATTTCAAAATTGAATATAAAAAAAATCTGTTTGCACTTTTGAGAAATGGATTTCAGTGCAGAATTTTGCTGGAGCAGCACTATTAACTGATGCGTTTTGAAAAAAACATGTTTTCCAATGACAGGATCCCTTTAAAGGAGAAGGAAAGGCTAAAAGTAAGTAAGCTTTATCAGAAAGGTCTGTATAAATACACCAGTAAACCCTCAAAGTAATGCTGCTCTGAGTCCTCTGTCAAAAGAAACAGCACATTTCTTTCCTTATATTGTGTACTCATGGGCTTCTGAGCATGCTCAGTTTGCTCCTCCTCCCCTCCCTGCTGTAATGTGAGTCCAGAGCTATGAGTGAGCAGGGAGAGACTCAGGCAGGAAGTGATGTAACACCAAGCTAATATGGCAGCTGCTATACAAACAAACAGAAAGAGCTGTAGAGCTGTTTACTCAGCAAATTAGGATTCAGTTAAACCGAATTCGAAACCTGCTGAAAAAAGCAGAATCCCGAACCTTATCCTGGATTCGGTGCATCCCTAATTTCAATTGATGTTTGAGCATGAATTCAACTAAAAAAGTGCTAATATTTTTGCAACTGATAAAGAGGCAAGTTCCTGAATATATTCTAAGATTTTAACTGACGTTAATGTGTGAATTCAACTGCCTATTATTAAACATATCAGATTTTATCTTCATTTTCTACTACAATTTGAAATTGATGTTCGCGCTTGAATTTAATTCAAATTGTATCTCCTTTGAGAAGTGCAAATATTTTTACATCTAAATTTATGTTTGTGCATAAATTCAACAAAAATTTAATTTTTTTCACGAGGGCAATATTTTTTTTTTTTGATCTATCCGAAGATCTTATTCTGCAAGTGTAATTTACTGATTTCTGATCTTTCAGATTCCTATAGGTCCTTTTTACTCGTTTCGATTGCGATTGATTCTTCAGGAAGTAGAGCCTAGAGGTGCCAGGCAGGAGACCGCACAAACTGCCGGCTGCCAGATCTATCGTTTGATGAATAAATAAAATTGTAGTTCCTCGGAACACTGACTGGGACTCTCGTGTTTCATTAGAAAGCATACGAGGACATCTGTTGGCCAGGTGAGGTACTGCTGCTGGCTCTTGTGAAGGGAAAGCCTTGTTGGAATAGAGGGTCTACTTATGTCTCATGCTGCAGGGCCGCCTTTAAGGGAGCACAGGGGGTACTCCTGTACCAGGCCCGGGCCTAAAGTGGGGCCCCCAGCTCTGCTGCACTTTTCGAAATAGCTGGGACCCCCTTGACATCGCAGAAAAGCCGAAGTCCCGAACATCCGAAGCCGCGAAAAGACCCAAAGCCACAAAAGAAAGCCTGAAGTCCTGAAGCCATGAGTTCAATTCTACTGAACACCAATGTGTGTTTTTTAAAAAAAATTTAAACCCCTAGCCACCAATGTATTATTTTAATACTTTATAGGCCTCTGACAGCAATGTTTTTTTTTAAAAAAATATTCTGTGGGGCCCCAATGTTTTTTTTTAACTTGTAAGGGGGACCCTGGCCCCCCCCCTTACAAGTTAAAAAAAAACTTTATGGGGGAGCCCTGGTGCCAACATTTTTTTTTTAACTTATGACCACCAATGATTTTTAAAAAAACTTTTATGGGGGGCCTTGGCGGTAATGTTTTTTTTAAAAAGTAATATTTTATGTATTATTTTAATACTCTATAGACCTCTGACAGCAATGTTTTTTTTAAAAAAAATATTCTGTGGGGCCGCAATGTTTTTTTTTAACTTGTAAGGGGGACCCTGGCCCCCCCTTACAAGTTAAAAAAAACTTTATGGGAGAGCCCTGGTGCCAACATTTTTTTTTTAACTTATGACCACCAATGATTTTTAAAAAACTTTTATGGGGGGCCTTGGCGGTGTTTTTTTTAAAAAGTAATATTTTATGGGGGGGGCCCTGGCGCTAGGGTTGGCACCCGGCCGGTATTTTACAAGGTAGTTGTGGGTAAATTTGTAATACCCTTACAAAAAAAGCCCTAGGCGGGCCCCCAATTCACTCAAAACTTACCTTTTTTCAGCCTTCGGGCCATAGCGCAATGTGACTCCACCCCCTTTGGATCACGGTATGCAGCTCCGCCCCTTTTGCATCATGGAACGCCCCTTACTGGCCGGTAAAAACTTTCTAGAAAGTGGCAACCCTACCTAGCGCCAATTATTTTATTTTTTTTTAATAGGGGAGCCCTGATCACCACCATCAATGCCTTTTTATAACGTGCGTGTGGGGGATGTTTACGCTGATGTCTGTGTGGTCTTTTAACTGTGGTGTGAGTGGGATCTGGGGTGGGCAGGGCCCAGGGGGCCCCGAAAATGTTATACATAGCACCGTGATTTCTAATGGCGGCCATGCATAGCGCATCCTATCAGTGCAACATAGCAGATACTTCTAATGTCCCTGGTGCACAGGTTTTATTTACTGGTCCTTACACTAATAAATAAATATTAGGGATGCACCGAACCCAGGATTCTGCCTTTTTCAGCAGGATTCGGCCGAATCCTTCTGCCAGGCCGAACAAATCCTAATTTGCATATGCAAATTAGGGGCGGGAGGGAAATCATGTGACTTTTTGTCACAAAACAAGGAAGAAAAAATGTTTCCCCCTTCCCACCCCGAATTTGCATATGCAAATTAGGATTCAGATTTGGTTTGGTATTCGGACTAATCTTTCGGGAAGGATTCGGGAGTTCGGCTGAATCCATCCCTAATAAATATACAAATAAACAGAGCACCCATGTTTCACCCTCATGATATTAGCAATATAGAGATATCACAAAAAAATTTACAAAAAAAAATTAAAAATAATGCAAAAGTGCTGTGATTGGCTGTGCAGTGATGAAAGTTGATACTGGGGCACTTAAATGAAACAAACGTTACTGCCCCACTGTAGTAAAAATGTAAGTGGTCCTGCAGGGAACAGAGAAAGTGCTCAGGGAGTGCTTGTGTCGCTTGCTTTGGTTATCCAGAAGACTCGGGATCTGGGGTTTGTTCTGGATAACCGGTCTTTCCGTATTTTGGATCTTCACACCTTCAGTCTACTAGAAAATCATGTACATAAACCCAATAGGCTGGTTTTGCCTCCAATAAGGATTAATTATATCTTAGTTGGGATCAAGTACAAGCTACTGTTCTATTATTACAGAGAAAAAGCCGGAAATCATTTTTTAAACATTTGGATTATTTGATTATAATACACAAAAGTCATCAGTTATAAACGGTGAGTAGTGATGTCATTTTTGTCACGACTCACTAAAACTTGTGTATTATAATAAAGTGCCCCCTTGTTGGAAAATATGAGGATATTAGAAGTAAACTTCCATGACCTGTATAAAAGCACTCGGTCGACTCCTCTGTGACTTATAATATCCTTATATTTTACAATAGGGGGCACGTTATTCACTATATGATGGAGTCTATCGGAGACGGCCCTTCCGTAATTCAGAACTTTTTGGAAAATGGGTTTCCAGATAACAGATCCCATACGTGTACAACATAAGGTGTTAATTTACAAATGTAAATCCTGTAGGGACCTGACTGCTCCCCCTGATATTTATCCCTGGTATAGATTTATATTGCGGGCAGAACAATGCACTCTTTGTGGCCCCTGAAATTAACCCTTCATTCTTTAATGCATATGGATTGAATGATCTTTGCAACATGGTAGCTCCCCCATATATTACAAGGGTAATTGCTTAAAGGCAGGATTACAAATAAGGTATGAAGCTTGTAGGTGCCAGGTCGGCCTATGAGTAAGTGCCCCCAGTAGCCACGAAATGCGTTAGGCAGTCACCTGTATGTCCTAATAAATGATTTGATTTTTTAATCATCTTTTTGGTCTTTACTTTTGGAGAAAACTCACAACTTTTTGCTGTGCCAGGTCATAGAAACAAGGCAGGGATGAGATTAAGTGTAGAAAACTAATCAACTTACATGTTGCCTTTAAGAGATATGGACACACAAGTTCATTCCCTTTGGCTCACAGAGATTTCTTTCTACAGCCATTTCCCTAGGCGTCCCTTTTTAGTTGGTTTCTGTTACCAGCCCTGTAAAAATAATAATAAAAATGTCAAATTGAATCCATATGGTTTAATAAGAGGCAGCCGGATCTGAAATGGGTTGGCTGGCTGCCCAACCCCATCTCCGACTCCAAACCGCACATAAAATCACCAACACCAGCCCCCTCCCCAGCCCTCACAAACTGTCACCAGAAAATTAAGGGAAGCCCCGTCTGTTCTTTCTGTTTGGGACGAGCAGGAAAAGTCGGAATACTCTGCACTCCTAATCTTCTCCTCATTTTCTAGTTAAGGCAAAGCCCGAACGGAAAACCGGAATATGACATGGGCACAATGCTATTGGCACATTCTCTAATATGAATTTGCAATGACCTGAAAAGATGTAGACAGTGGTATTCTGGGACAAACTTTATAACTGTCAGGCTTGGAAGGTTAACAGTTCTCTGGTTGCTAGGGCTTAATTGCCCTAACAACCAGGCAATTGATGGGAGGATGATTAGTAGAGGAAAATATGCAATACAGGCCCAATAAATAGTGATTGTCTATGGCAGTGATCCCCCAACCAGTAGCTCGGGAGCAACATTTTTCTCTCCAAACCCCTTGGATGTTGCTCCCAGTGGCCTCAAAGCAGGTGCTTATTTTTTAATTCCAGGCTTGGAGGAAAGCTTTAGTTGCATAAAAAAACAGATGTACTGCCAAACAGAGGGACAAATTTACTAAGAGGCGAAAATTCACCAGTGACGGCTTCGCAGGCAGCACAACACTTCGCCAGGCGAAAATTCGCTCAGACAACGCTAATTCTCTAACATGCGAAGTTGCAACCAGGGTGAAGTTTCACTAGCGTTAATTCGGCAGAGCAAAGTTGCGCTAGTGTTGGCTGATTTGCATACGGCGGGAAGTTAAAGTTGAATGGACGTATATGGAAGTCCTATCTACTCTATTGCACTTCGCCTGGTCTGAAGTGGCGAAGGCAAATCTGGCGCAAGAGGTAACGTTCAGTAAAATCAGCATCTTAGTGAATTTACACAGTTAGGTCCCTTCGCCAGAGCGCAACTTCGAATGGCGATTGAGTGCGAATGAGCGCCAGCATCAGTCTCTTTCTCTAGCGAATTTACGCCTGTGCCCGTTAGTAAACCGGCGAAGTACCAACATGACGTCACACTGGCGAATTTCTCCAGCGTTTGTCATTTCGCCCTTTTGTAAATTTGCCCCAGAGTCTCCTGTAGACTGCTAGTCAACATAAGGGCTACCAATAGTGAATTACAGCTAGGGTTGCCACCTTTTTAAAAATAAATTACCAGCCAGTGGTGGGGGCGGGAACTAAAGAAACTTTCGTGCCGCGAAAGGGGCAGGGCCACGTCGTAAGGGCAAGATGATGAAGAGAAGATAAGTTTCCACTGGAGGGCAAGGACTTTTGTTAAGGGTATTACAAATTACCGGCAGCTACACCCTTGGGAACTTTTTGCATGATTATATTGCTCTCCAATTTTGTTTACATTTGAATGTGGCTCACGGGTAAAAAAGGTTGGGGACCCCTAGTCTATGGCATCTTACAGCAGTCCCTCTGGCATTTGCCAGAATCTACAGATCACCATAGTGACCAAAATCACTTCCCTCCAAAGTTCCACGCTTCCCCCCCTACTCCCAGGTATTCCTTGTGCCATTTCAAGCTGGAATACTATCATCTCCAAAGAAAATTCTGTGCGGAACATGTGACTTCCCAGGGCAGAAGGGAACTCTGGGGAAAAAAAAGAAAAGGTTCACCAAACTTCACCAAGAAAGGTAGCAATTAGTCATTACTGGGGTGCTTAACCCTTTGGTACCTGAATCTAAAGGAAAAAGGGACCCACAAAATGACAGAAAGGCAAAAGGTTACCAAAAAACAAATTAATTTATTTAGAACTTCTGACTTTGATTTTGCCCTACGTTCTGTTATTCCCAATCTCTATAATGGGCAGTAATCTGTGTACAGGGTCTCTCGCTAATGAACTAATGCGATTGGGTTGTTAAAGTCCACTGTTAATCAACTCAGATGTTCTATGTAGGTTAGAGAACAAATTTCTGCAAATCCATTGGGATTGGGTCCATGCATATATTTTTCAAGACAGATAAGTCCAAGGGGCTGCTTTATACACGGTCATCTTGGCCTGGTGCGATCAGGGAACCTTTGGCTTAAGTGTAAATCCCCCCCAAGATTTCAGCTTCTGGTTCAAATCCAAAAGTCTAAAGTCCAAACCAGTCATTCAGTCCCCCCCGACGTGGATCGTTCTTCTGTCTCTGCTTCTCGTTCTCCATAAACTCCATCTGAACCTCATCAAAAGAACCAGATTCTGGAGTCTCGTCCTTTTGAGGGAACAGCTCGGGGAACTGGAAAGTCTGTCCTTGGCCCTAAAGAGAGAGATGGGAGTGTCAGATGGGTTCCCCAACATTACAACACTAACGCAGACTAAAGAGCTTTGTTTCAGACGAAGTTTCCTCAGCAACCATGGCTGCTTAACCAAACATGAGTTCCTGTACAAGAAACATTACTATAATTTAGTGCAGATTAGCCTATGTCTATATGTTTTACTGAAAACTGATACATTTAGGGTGCCCAAATAAGAGAAGCTGCCCAGGAACCCACACAATACTCATACTGTAGCCCTTTAAGGGTGTGGCCACATGGGCAGATTCGAGGAGATTAGTCGCAAGGCAACAAATCTCCCCGATCTGCCTTTCGTCGGCTAAAATGAAAAATGCATGGGGGCAGGCACTCTGAGCACTACGTTTTCCGAAGTCGTCCAAAGTTTCCTCATGAGGCAATTACGGGTGACTTCGGAAAACGAAGCACTCCGAGTGCCTGCCCCCAGGCGATTTTCATTTTAGGCGGCGGAAGGCAGATCGGGGAGATTAATTGCCGCAAAGAAGAGGAGATTTGTTGCCCTGAATCTGCCCATGTGGCCAGACCCTCAGAACTTGAATTCGACTATTCGCCCCCCTTAAACCTGCCGAATTGCTGTTTAAGTGGGACGGGTCCAGGGATCAATTTTGAGTTGTCTGCAGCCTTCCTAACATTCGAATTTTCTTTGGAGAAAAAGCTTGAATCGAGTTTTTTAAAATTCAGGTCGATTCCATTCATCAGAGATCAGAGTTTAAATTTTTTTATTTTTTTAAATACATTTCGATTGGTCGAATTCATGGGAGTTTTTAAAAATGAATTCCAAATAAGACCTTTTATAAATGTGCCTCTCAGTGTTTGCGAAAGAGAAAAGCAACACTTTTTACTTGTCAGCCAGATTATTAACTTGTCACTGATTAGTAGCCTAGTGGAAATTTCCAGCACAGATATATGTGGAATATGTATGTCTATAAAGCTCTCCTGTGGCTCATTTCCTAGATTTATCTGATGGTTCATCAAATAGCTTCTTAATGGCCTGGAAAATGCTCCTTGGACATTGAGGGACTTGTGGGAAAGTGAACTACGGGGTAGGCTTTTTACAGTGTGAAAACTGGAGAATTTCCATACTCCAGACCTGTAGCCCCAAAGGACAATGAAAAATGCCTTTTTCTCAGGCCTAGTGGGCTAACTGGCATGACGAACATGTCAAAATATTCCATGAACTAAGCCTGATAGAATGTCCCCAAGCTCCTTAGTGTTGGCTTTTATTTGTTTTGCAAAGGTAATTAGCGTTCCTTATCTCTATCATGCCTTTCAATTAAGGAATATTTGGAATATTTACATTGTGCTTTTGCATTGTGCTTAACGGCAAATCTGAAACCTCAAACCCAAAAGGTTCTGACTCGATGAGAGACGGTCAATACTCAATATCAATCAAATTACAGCCAATAAGCAACAGATAATAAACTTCTTGTCAAAAGTCCCTTCAAGGAGAACTAAAGCTTAACTAAAGAAGTAGCTAGAAATGTTGTACATGATGTTTTGCGCTTCTGTACCAGCCCAAGGCAACCACAGCCCTTTAGCAGTAAAGATCTGTGTCTCCAAAGATGCCCCAGTAGCTCCCCATCTTCTTTTCTACTGATTCACATGCTCTGTGCTGCTGTCACTTACTGAGCTCAGGGACCCACTCACAATATACAGTACACATAGAATAGAAATGTCACAATATAAGGCTGATTAGTAATTAATACACATAATTACTACATGGCAGCACAGAAACCAGTGCAATTAGCATCAGAATTGAATAATCAGCAAACCTGTAGCATCAGCTTATATTACAGCCAGGGAAGCTCATTTTCTGCTGGATAATTAGTGACGAGCCCTAAGCTTAGCTTCTCAACAGCCAATCAGAGCCCACTGAGCATGTGAGTGTCACAGACACTTTCCAAGATGGTGACCCCCTGTGACAAGTTTGAAGTCCTGGATCATTGCTGCTATTGACAAGTTGAAACTTTAGGATGGTGCAATAAGATCATTATATAAAATATAGCATTTTTAGCCATATTCATTTTTAGAGTCTAGATCTCCTTTAAGGGGGTCCCTTAAGGCAGTCCCTGATCTATCTGCAGATTTCAAGCAGGGTGACCAGTAGATCACAGCATTGTCCACAAACAGCTCCATAAGATCAAGCTTCTGGGTATTTCCTATTCATGCTGAAAATGAAAGCTTCAAAAAAATGGTGGTGTTCATTTAAATACAACAGTGCCTGTTTATTCACAATGTAATGCCACAAAGTTCCACTTTTCATTGTAGTGTTATGGTGGCCAAACATGTCTAGATTTTGCCAAGGAACAGCCCCATTTTGGTTATCCATATGCTGGGCCAAATCGGGATGGTCCAATTGTTGGCCCCAGGTCCAATGATCAGAGAGTTTCTTGGGGCCTAATGATATGCTCATCTGAAGGAAATCTTGTCTTAAGCACTTACCTGTGATCTGTGTCAGCAGATACAATAAAAGGGTAAAAACACAGGCCACGTCTTCTGGGTACCAGTGGTGGACCTCTTTCCAAGCATCAACTGGTCTGTACCCGAGGCAAGTGTCAGGAGACACTAAGGCAGGGGTGCCCAGACTTTTTTACACTGGGATCTACTCGACACTTGGCCACCATCAGATCTACCTTGATAACGTGTGGCAATTTTTAAAACCATGCCTATTTTTTGTGGCCACACCCCCTAATTACCATGTTCATTTTACAAAGATTTCTCTTGCCCTCCCTGTCCGTGCCTGTAGCCTGCCCTTCCTTCCTCTCTGTGCCTGTAGCCTGCCCTCCCTTCCCCTCTGTGTCTCCGTGATTGTTCCTCCGTCCCTTCCTTCCCCTATGTGTCTCCATGATTATTCAGCCCTTCCTTCCGCTCTGTGTCTCCGTGATTTTTCCTCCGTCCTTTCCTTCCCCTGTGTCTCCGTGATTGTTCCTCCGTCCCTTCCTTCCCGTGTCTCCATAATTGTTCCTCCGTCCCTTCCTTCCCCTCTGTGATTGTTCCCCCGTCACTTCCTTCCATTCTGTGTCTCTGTGATTGTTCAGCCCTTCCTTCCCCTCTGTGTCTCAGTGATTGTTGCTCTGTCCCTTCCTTCCCTTCTGTGTTTCTGTGATTGTTCCTCCATCACTTCCTTCCCCTCTGTGTCTCCGTGATTGTTCCTCCGTCTCTTCCGTCCCCTCTGTCTCTGTGATTGTTCAGCCCTTCCTGCCCCTGTGTGTCTCCATGATTGTTCCTCCGTCCCTTCCCCTCTCCTCTGAGCCGGCACTTCTCCTCTGCTCTAAGGCCAGGCCAGCCATCTCTTGCTCCAATGAGGGGCCCCAGGTCGCGGTCTACCAGGAACATGACAGGGATCTACTGGTAGACTGTGATCTAAGGGGAATAATATAGGCAATATCTTCTAACAGACATTGCCTACTCTTCATTAGAGCACAAACTGAATCATGAAACTTTGCAAGTGCATCAACTACCACGAGCCTTCCCGCAAATCAGCAATTAATCAAAATATTGTCTCAGCAGTTGCCAGCAATATGAACAACATGGTAGCACTCACGCGGATGCAAGCAATCAAGGAGAGAGAAAACATATTGTTGTTTGGTTAATTGCAGCAACAACCGCAGTCTACTCGTGTATTATGCTTTCAAAGTGTCATCTTCAGTTCAGTATACTGTGTTTTTCTTGTGATTATACATTAACAATAGAGGTCTGCCTTGAATTCAGATGGTTGCCATATGTCTACATTTAGCACTACATTGGGGTTGCATTTTATAAGCTTGTAGTATTTAACACTTTCTTTATCATGGTTATATAAATAATACTGTATTTTTCTTCCCGACATCTTTTTTTTTTTTAAGTTTTTTTTTTATATTGTATCTATATGCCCCATTAATTTCAAGGCTCAAATCAATTGTGTTTCATCTTTAAAGAACTAACATTTCTTGACTTGTCCTTTCCCAAAAGGTGGAATCTCACAGTTTTATGTTCTGAAAGCAAGAATGCTCGGGACCTGGGGCTTTCCGTAATTTTGATCTTCATACCTTAAGTCTACTAGAAAACCAAATAAACATTAAAGGGAGCCATCTTTGAACAGCTATCTCAAGTAATTTTGCCTGGTCATGTGCTTCCAGAAAAAGCAAGCACTTTATGATAGAACTGCTTTCTGGCAGACTGTTGTTTCTCCTACTCAATGTAGCTGAATGTGTCGGGAAGTGGATTTTACTATTGAGTGCTGTTCTTAGATCTTCCAGGGAGCTGTTATCTTGTGTTAGGGAGCTATTATCTGGTTACCTTTCCATTGTTCTGTGGTTAGGCTGCTGGGGGGAAAGAGAGGGGGTAATATCACTCCAATTTGCAGTACAGCAGTAACAAGTGACTAAAGTTTATCAAAGCACAAGTCACATGACTGGGGGCAGCTGGGAAACTGACAATATCTCTAGCCCCATGTCAGATTTCAAAATGAAATATAAAAAAAACTATTTGCTCTTTTAAGAAATGGATTTCAGTGCAGAATTCTGCAGGAGCAATACTATTAACTGATGCGTTTGGGAAAAAAAAAATTTCCAATGACAGTATCCCTTTAAATAAATCCAACAGGCTGGCGTTGCTTCCAATAAGGATTAATTACATCTTAGTTGGGATAAAGTACAAGGTACAGTTTTATTACTACAGACAAAAGGGAAATCATTTTAAAATTTTGGATTATTTGGATAAAATGGAGTTTATGGAAGACAGCCTTTCCGGAATTTGGAACTTTCTGGATAATGGGTTTCCGGATAACGGATCCCATACCAGTATAAGCTGATGATATACTTGGGCTGTCAATGGGGGATATTGATTGATATAACGTTGGAGGACTTGATCAACAAAGTAATGAAAGGAGGAGGACCCAGTCAAATGTTAGACCTTAAGGCAGTGATCCCCAACCAGTAGCTCGCGAGCAACATGTTGCTCACCAACCCCTTGAATGTTGCTCCCAGTGGCCTCAAAGCAGGTGTTTATTTTTGAATTCCAGGCTTGGAGGCAAGTTTTGGTTGTATAAAAACCAGGTAGTACTGTGACAAAGAGCCTCCTGTAGTCTTCCAGTACACATAGGGGTCACCAAATAGCCAATTGCAGCCCTTAGTTGGTACCCCAGAAAGTTTTTGCATGCCTGTGTTGCTCCCCAACTTTTTTTTATTTCTGAATGTGGCTCACGAGTACAAAAGGTTGAGGACCCCTGCCTTAAGGGTAAGGCCACACTGGGCCTTTTGGGGAGATTTGGTCACCTGGCAACTAATCGCCTTGTCTTTGCGGCGACCAATCTCCCCAAACGCCTTCCCTCACTCTGCCCCGGCTAAAATGAAAAATTGCCGGCGCTAATCACACGCGGCGATTCGTTTTCCGAAGATTCCTCATGAGGCAACTTCAGAAAACGAACCGCACATGTGAGTAGCGCTGGCAGTTTTTCATTTTAGCATGAGGGAGAGAGTTTGGGGAGATTAGTCGCCGCAAAGACGAGTTGATTAGTCGCCAGGCGACCAAATCTCCCCAAAATGCCTAGTGTGGCCTTACCCTAAAGAGGAGCCTCAACCAAAAAGGTCTTGATAATTCACCATAGAGGCTCAGTGGAGCAAGAACTCAGCGGTTAAAGTGTAAGTAAAGTCAAATAGAATAAGACTAGAAATGCTGTAAACATAAACTTACTGCATCACAAGCCTAATCAAACAAATATATTAATGCTTTCAAATTTGGCCACAGGGGGTAACCATCTTGTAACTTTGTTATACATCTTTGCAAGACTAAGACTGTGCACATGCTCAGTGTGGTCTGGGCTGCTTAGGGATCGTCATAAATGATCAAAACAGCACAAGTCAAATAATATCTGCCAGAAGCCGATACACAAGACTGATTAATAATCAGAATATACAGACTGCACTGGGTCCTGTGTTGTCATGTAATCTAATGTGGATTTTATAGTTTTTGTATTGTTTAATTCAAACTTTCTCCAACTCTGCAGAACCAGTGGCTGCAGCAAAAAAAATCATCCAAATAGAATCCCAATTTATCTGTTTAAATCTGACTCCATTATCTTTGTCCCTGCAGCTGGAGTTGGAAACAGTAAAGGGGATGTAAAGGCAAAAATAAAATGCAATACAAAGCTCTACACAGTCACCGACTGCTCTACAGGGAAACAAACAAAGCTGCTTGAGTTCTGCATGGCTGGGAAGTAAGGCGGGGCTCCCCCTGCTGTTCATAAGTATGATTGTTTCCCTGCAGAGCAGTTAGGGACCGTCTGACAATTCCTATCCACAGCAGTAAATGAATGGAGGATTTCACTGCACACAGTCAGGTTTCTTATAAAAACAGTACATATTTTTAATTAAAGAATATTGGAGATAGGTTTCTTTTTCATTAAAGAAAGTAAAAATTTAATTTTATTTTTTTGCCTTTACATGCCCTTTAAAGGAAAAGAAGTGTCAGACTGCAAGTGGGCAGACAAGGAGCTAATGAAGAGGCAAATAAATGCACTAAAACAATTAGGAAACATCAGTACCCTGACACAGCACAGGAAACACTCAGCTGACTCAGGACAGTCTTTAACTCAATCCAGGAGTCATGTCAGTGGTTAAGCACAGATCAACTTACAACCTAATTATCACTTTCAAAGCCAAGTCATTTGGAGTTGCAAATCATTGGACTTCCAGGCTGTGAAGTGCAAGAGCCGCTGTCAAGTTGTTCAGAAGAAAGCGGGGTTTGGAGAAAAACAGCCCAAGGTCTGAAGCCAGAAGCAGTGGTTTCTAGAGTGGAGGTCACCGCTGCGGGTGGTTAAGGGAGTGCAAAACAGCAGGGGGACAGAGACCCTCACAAAGCTTTTTTTGTGGGCTAAATAACAATGTTATATTGCAAGTGGTGGATGGAAGGAGAATAGAGCTGGCATTCCACACAGGTCTTAAAGGGATACTGTCATTATTTTTATTGTGTAGTTTTTATTCTTAAATTCCACTGTTTACACTGCAAATAATTCACTCTACCAAATAAAATTTCATTCCTAAAAGTATATTTTTTTTAGTTGAAATATTGGTCTGTAGGCAGCCATCTCGGGTCATTTTGCCTGGTCATAAAAGAAAAAGAGCCAGTGCTGCACTATGGAACTGCTTTCTGACAGGCTATTGTTTCTCCTGCTCAATGTAACTGAATGGGGTCACAGTGGGACATGTTTTTTTACTAAAGGCGGAGAAGAACTTCATTGGCACACAGGAGTTGCGATAGCAGGGCAAGCCCTTGCAATTGTATCATGCAGTAATGCAACGTTTTGGGGACACGCCCTGAAATGTTGCACTACTGCATTAATAAAATTGCAAGGGCTTGCCCTGCTATCGCAAATCTTGTGTGCCAGTGAAGTTCTTCTTACCCTTGATGTGAGGTGGCCGATTCCTTTATCGCTGAGCACCAGGATACGTATTTTTGGGTTTGTGTGGAGTGTGGCTGCTCCAAATCTTGCTTTTTACTAAGGTGGTGTAAGGACCCGAAGGCACAGTTGGAGTGCGGACCAAGGAGGAGGCAGGTAGTTAACCAAAGTTCGTGGTATCAGAAGGGTGAGGCAAGAGAGTAGTCAAAGTCCAGGCAATAGTTCAATCCAGGCAACGAAGGGTCAATCCGAAATAACAGGCAAGGTTGGTACACAGGAATAAATCAGTAATAACAAACCCAGGAATACACGAAGTTAAACCTATACTTGGGCAATGTCTGCAGTGTCCAGAAGGCTTTATATAGGCCAGGATTGGCGCCAAAGTTTGGGCGCAATGGCGTCATGACGCTGACGTCGGTGCACGTTCTGACGCTGGCATTTATGCGCCAGCGCACGTTCTGAAGCCATCGACCATTCCGTCGCCGGCGACCAATCGGCAGGCGGGAAGACGCTGGCGTCATAGCGCTGCGACCAGCAGGATCCACATGGAGAGGCAAGGGGTCGCCATTTTGGACGCCGTCGCCCTCTTGGACGTGAGTGACTTCTATTTCCATTACAGGTGGCCATAGACGTAACAATTATGATCTTTCTTAAGGTCCCCATAGAAACAAAGATTTCTCTTGCCGAACAACCGATTTTAGCGAAGTCCGAGCAATCCTTCGAAATTATCGTGTGGTGAGTGGGATTCAAACATCTTACGATTTTTCGGCCGACATCTGTCAGGAAATTGATCGGCCAGGTTAAAAAATCTTTGTCGGCCCCAGGGACAAGCAGGCAGCTCCCCTTTGATTTCCTGGCAAATTGGTCTTTTTAGTTGATGGACAATTCATACGATCGTGATAATCGTGGTTTCACGATGACGATCGGATCTTTTAAAAATCTCAACATCTATGGCCAGCTTTAGAAAAGATCTTTCCGAGAAAGATCGTTCGTTTCAATACACACGTGTGGTGCTGAATCGTCAGATATACCTATAGAAACAATAGAATTCTACCTGTATCCGACGATTCAGCACCAACAATGAACGATGTTCGGGTGCCTTCAAAGGAGCCCAATCAAAATTTTCCGTCCAGCCAGATTGCCTCTTTTTCCCACCATACACACACCGAATATCGTATGAAAATTTGGTGAATTACAAAAGTGCTTAGAATAGCACCCTCAACAATTTTACATTCAATTATTTTAAAGGTTTACTTATCCTTTAAGCTAAGTTTACGCCATAGAATTTGAAACCTCTGCCCAATTTGACCACCCACATGCTGGCATGGAGGTAAATGACTGGATCATACTGCAGGCCTACAGAGACCTGCCAGACCTCGCCCTTAAGCATTTTAAAACCTGCCCTCCTGAAATATCGCCAGTCAGAAAAACATCCACCCCTAGCTTGAACAGCAACAGTAAAAATAAGGTCAGCTGAAACCAAACGCCTTAAGAAAACAAAAACAAAAGGGCAAATTCAAATGACCTCCATATGTGCCATCGGTCCACATGATCTTAGGAAAGGATCAACCAATAGAAAAAAGGGTGAATTTAGCAGTCGCTGGGGGGAGGTCAGTTCAGACATGTTGTTCATTCATTCAACAACTGTGCCCGAAAGTCTCAAAAATGTCTGAAAATGTATCGGAAATTTTCGTAACATTCAGTGCATGCGCAGTGGTTTGGGACCGAAAATTTAGTCCAACTGCGCATATGCCGAAACTTCAGAAAAAGACAGAAGATGGCGCCCGTGAACTCCGAGGCCAGAATCTACAAGGAGGGGTGAGTAAAAAATTAGGGGCATTTGCTCAGGGGGGCAGATAGTTTTTTTTTTATTATGTTGAATTCTTCTTTAAGGGAGCAATATACACATTACACCTTTGTAAATTCTGAGCAAATTAAATAGGACCTAGTAATAAAAGATGTATTTCATATTCTCAGTAGAGATACAGAGCTTTGTATCACTTCCCATTCTGTGTCTCAGGTTTACAGATAAGGAAGGATTTATTAACGTTCTTCTACCTAGAACCCTACCGCAACTCGCATGGCAGACCCATAGCTAGGTAGTAGTTTATTTACAAATATGCCTATATTAGATATCCTGAACATGATTTTCTAGTAGGCGTAAGGTATGAAGAGCCAAATTATGGAAATATCCGATATCTGGAAAACCCAAGGTCTCGAGCATTCTGGTTAACAGGTCCCCTGCGCGCGCAGGTATTGTTCAGTGTAAAAATAAAAACTGGGAAAATAGATAGGCTGTGCAAAATAAAAAAATTTTCTAATATAGTTAGTTAGCTGGAGTTAGGTTGAATGTGTAACATAATAGCCAGAACAATACTTCCTGCTTTGCAGCTCTCTTGGTTTCCACTGATTAGCAGGCAGTAACCAATCAGAGGCTTGAGGGGAGGGCACACGTTTGCTTTTGAATCTGAGCTGAATGTTGAGGATCAATTGCAAACTCACTGAACAGTTATGTCCCATGTGGCCCCCCCTTCAAGTTGCCGACTAACTCAGAGTTAGAGAGCTGAAAAGTAGTGTTCTGGCTATTATGTTAGACATCCAGTCGCTCCAGCCTTTATACATTAAATTTTTGGCTAACTAACTATATTAGAATCATTTTTTTTATTTTGCACAGCCTATTTACTCAGTTTTTATTTTTTACACCGAACTGTTCCTTTAAAACGCTTTAATTGCTACTGTTCCTTTAAGTGGACTCTCCACAGCAATTACCTCTTTATACAGGAGCAAACTGCGCTAAACCACTGTACAGCAAAAGGAAGGCCACACAAACGCTGCCTCTCAGGGTCTATCACAAATCTTGGCCCATCTGCAGATTTGCTGTATCACGCCAGAAGATCCGGATTCTTTTATACGCCGGTCTACTGAAATGCACTAGATGCACAACTGTCAGATAAACAAAGACAGTTGTAGCGTGCTTCGTGCAGATGCAATACAAATTGGAACAGGAAAAGTTTAATGCTAGATGTAAACAGCTCTAGCCCAAGGATAAATAACACTTGTAAATTGTGAAGAAACAAAACAAAAAAGCCAAGTGTCCTGACGTAAAAGTTCAGTTATGCCAGGGGATATATGTTGCCAAGAATTTCCCTGCCTGACACCAGATACACCGCAAGTCACATTAAAGTAACGACGCAGGGGCTAAGCTTGATAGAGTAGGATGCAACAGCGCCTCACTGTGACCGTTTTGTGGACATTCTCAGTGGCAATTAAAAATTCCTGGAGTGCATTTCTCCCTGGGTTTGTTTGCTTTGCTGCAGCTAACGGTGGCCATACACGGGCCGATAAAAGCTGCCGACAGACAGAGTCGGCAGCTTATTGGCCCGTGCATGGGGGCCCCCGACGCGCTTCCCCGATCGAGATCTGGCCGAAAGTCGGCCAGATCTCGAACGGATGGGATTAAAAATCCCGTCGGATTGCGGCCGCATCTGTTAGTTGATGTGGTCCCGCGATCCGACCACCCGTTTGCGTTCGATAGGATCCGATCGTTGGGCCCTAGGGCCCACGATCGGATCAGCCCGATATTGCCCACCTCAAGGTCGCCAAACGAGCGGATCTCTCCATGTAAGGGCAATATTCTCAGCGTGCATAATGTGACAACCTATGGGCACACTGGCATTAAAGTATAAATGTACAGATATGGGATCTGTTAACCAGAAACCCATTATTCAGAAAGGCTGTCTCCAATATTATCCAAATTTTTTTCTCGGTAATAATAAAACAGTAGCTTGTACTTGATCCAAACTGAGATATAATGAATCCTTATTGGAAGCAAAACCAGCCTATTGGGTTTATTTAACGTTTGCATGATTGTCTAGTAGATTTAAAGGGATACTGTCATAGGGGAAAAAAAAAATTCAAAATGAAGCAGTTAATAGCGCTGCTCCAGCAGAATTCTGTACTGAAATCCATTTCTCAAAAGAGCAAACAGATTTTTTTTATATTCAATTTTGAAATCTGACATGGGGCTAGACATATTGTCAGTTTCCCAGCTGCCCCAAGTCATGTGACTTGTGCTCTAATAAACTTCAATCACTCTTTACTGCTGTACTGCAAGTTGGAGTGATATCACCCCCCTCCCTTTTTCCCCCCAGCAGCCAAAAAAAAGAAAAATGGGAAGGTAACCAGATAGCAGCTCCCTAACACAAGATAACAGCTGCCTGGTAGATCTAAGAACAACACTCAATAGTAAAAACCCATGTCCCACTGAGACACATTCAGTTACATTGAGAAGGAAAAACAGCAGCCTGCCAGAAAGCATTTCTCTCCTAAAGTGCAGGCACAAGTCACATGACTGGGGGCAGCTGGGAAATTGACAAAATGTCTAGCCCCGTGTCAGATTTTAAAATTAAATATAAAAAAATCTGTTTGCTCTTTTGAGAAATGGATTTCAGTGAAGAATTCTGCTGGAGCAGCGCTATTAACTGATTCATTTTTTTTCCCATGACAGTATCCCTTTAAGGTATGGAGATCCAAATTACAGAAACATCTGTTATCCGGTAAACCTCAGGTCCCGAGCATTCTGGATAACAAGTCCCATACCTGTACCATATTTATACACAGAAGCTATATTAACTTTATGTCAGCACGTTGGCATATTCTGCCAATGCATATTTGTATAAGAGTCCTTATATGAGCAGTCACATCAGATTAAACTAGTGGCTGAAGCTCAAACGACAATTAACGATTTAATTAATCTCCAATTAAAACAAGATTTTACCTAATGGCAACTATTTGTCCATGGAGACTTCCAATGGATTTGGATGGCCTTAGCCTGCCCAAGTTTGATTGACTTCTCCGAATGACATTGTTAAATATAAATTATCCTTCCAATAATGTTATAAATAACCAATTGCAATTATAAAGTCGGGAAGCAATGAGATCAAACATGGAATCTGCTGCTTACTCCCAACTATCACAGTATTGAGGAAAAATAATTATAGTAATACTGGTAGAGTTCTGCAGCAGTTGGGTACTCGCGGGTTACACCTAAAAAAAGTGGGTACCCTGCGGGATGAGGGTAGGATTTTCGGGTGCGGGTAAAGATGTGGGTCACTGATCCAACAGATTAGCCTATGGAGCTCACACTCAGTATGCTTGCATGATATGTCTCAGCACTTGCTGTGAGTTATGTCCAAACTGTTTAAATTGATTTTCTTTCCATTTTATAAAGTTTCGTTTCTGATGCTAAATTATGCGGATAAAACCAGAGAACCAATCACAGAGCATCAAATGCAAAGCAAAGGTGATAGGAGCTAAGGTAGTACTTACTAGCTGCACATAGGCCACCTTGTAATCTGGGCGCTTTACTCGCTGATTCAAATGGTTCCTTTTCCTGTTGTTACCTAAATGGCAGGAAAGACAGCCATGTTTTATATATTTCAATTAAAAAGAGACGACTTGTCAAACTCAAGGTTCAATTAACTTATAGATAACTTCGAGTATGTGATAGAATGGCCAATGCTAAGCAACTTTTCAATTTGTCTTCATTATTTTTTATAGTTTTTGAATGATTTGCCTTTTTCTTTGGACTCTTTCCAGCTTTCAGATGGGGGGGTCACTGACTCCATCTCAAAATAAATGCTCTGCAAGGCTGCAAATGTATTGTTAGTGCTACTTTATATTAATCACCTTTCTATTCAGGCCTCTCCTATTCAAATTCCAGTCTCTTATTCAAATTAGTGTATGGTTGCTAGGGGAATTTGGACTCTAGCAACCGGACTGCTGAAATAGCAATTTGGAGAGCTATTGAACAGAAAGCTAAATAGCTCAAAAAATACAAATAATAAAAACCAAATGCAAATGTCTCAGAATATCACTCTCTACATCATACTAAAAGTTAATTTAAAGGCAGACAACCCCTTTAATAAGTCTGATTTAATTAGAATATTGAGCTAATTTTTGCCTATATTAGTAGAATTCCCATATTCCCTGTTGGTATGTGTGCACCTGCCTCCTTAAAACTGTACAAACGTTAATTTTAAATTCGTAATAGGCAATACAAAGGCATGCTGCAAGTTGAACTGTTTTATGTTCAGCCATGCAGTTTGCCTATACAATAAATGGTAATTAGTCATACAGCATTTTATGGATAAAGGGCATGATGGCAAACCCAGGGATCACAGACCTATTAAAGGACCAGTAACATCAAAAAAATGTTTTAAAAATTCATTAGTATAGATAGAAGTCAAATGAAACTTTAAAATCGCAAACTCCGCTTCTGCTCCTCTTCAGAAAAGGCGACAGGGCGCAGATCCATCGTGGGGTGCTTGATTTCTCTTCCTTGGCTATCTCCTATAAGGAAGGCAGGGAGGAGAAATCGAGTGATGCACTATGGATCGCGCGGCTGCTTTCTGAAGAGGAGCGCAAGCAGAGTTTTGGCAAGTTATTTCTTAATAAAGGCTTTGCGATTTTAAAGTTCAATGTTTCTTGGTGGTTTTTTAGCGATGTATACGAACGATTTCTTTTTAAAAAAAAAAACAATTATGTTACTGGTCCTTTAATACAATGGCAATTATGGGGCAGATTTACATAGGGTCGAATATCGAAGGTTAATTAACCCTCGATATTCGACTGTCGAAGTTAAATCCTTCGAATATAGAAGGATTTAGCGCTATTCGTTTGATCAAACGATTTTTCTTCGACCAAAAAAACATTACAAAGCCTATGGGGACGATTTTTAGTTCGATTCGAAGTTGAAGGTCGAAGTAGCCAATTCGATGGTCGAAGTAGCCAAAAAAAAAATCGACATTCTAAGTTTTTTTTTTATTCTATTCCTTCACTCGAGCTAAGTAAATGGGCCCCTAAGTGTCAACAGAATGCAATTATGTATTCTTGTTAGTTTTTCTAGTTTTTATGTTTCCTGGGTTTGAACCCCTCGTGGAGGTGCAGCACAAGATTAGGCTTTTATTTTAGTTCTTTTTTGTCTTTAGTGTGTGGTCAAACACAATGGGGGGAATTCACAAAAGTGGTGCTACAGAGACAAAATAAAAATGGAGATTAAAATGTCGGATTTCCCACCAAATTCATAAACCTCTATCTCCACTTTTGTGAATTGTTTTCAGATTTTTTCTTTCATACGACATTTTAACAACATTTTTTTCTGAATTTGTCTTTAGCTCTTACCATACCTGTCAATCAGCCATCACATTAGAATTTCCAGGGGAGGGAGTTTATTTTACCCAGGAAAATTATACATCATTTTTTTCAGGATAACCAGGGCTTTCTAAATCTGCCTACATATTTGTGTAATTCATCTTCTGTAACAAGATATAAGGGTCTAAATACAAAAAAATGCTATTTTGCATAATATAGGGATTTGTATTTTATTAGCTTAGGTCAGGTGTCTAATTGTTGCTAAAACGAAAAAAAAATGGCTGGGAGGCTTTTCTTTTAGATAATATATTCACTCAAATTACTAATATTGCCTCATTCGTTAGGCTATAACAAGTAAAATATGCAAGTGTGAGTTAAAAACTTTTTACATATAAAATTGTATAAAATACACGTTTTTTGTTTTGTTAATGAGGCTTTTACACCTATAGCTACACCTGTACTTATACCTATACTCACACACACACACAAGTGTGCACCTATATATATATATATATATATATATATATATATATATATATATATATATATATACAACTTTACTTTGCCTTTTAAAAAAATGGGCGTTGGTTTGGGCAGTCTCTCATTGAAAAGCCGCATGCAGGTGGCTGGGGAGGATCTGGTCCACAGATTAAAACCAAGCTCCGGGAGATTTTTACTCAAAGTAATGCTGTTAAGCAGAGCGGTATATGACGTTTTACATTTTGATCACAAGTAAACAAGTTAGGGACCACTGAGTGGGGTTTATCTTGACGTGGTATGGTGGCTTATCAATTTTCTGATCATAACTTTGTAACAAAAAACCCTGTTTTTCTTTTTTTAGACAGGGGATTATTGTATTTAAATATGTTTTTATAAAGCCTTAGGAGTGCACCCACAACCCTCCTTTTTTATATATAAAATGCTAATCCCTATAAATATGATAATATATCCCCAATGGGGCACCGACAAGAGGTGTGAAATGATGATTGGGTGAGCTAAAGCAGAGCAGATTATTTTAGAATTCATCTGACACGTGGAGAAGTTATATTGAGCTTTACTCCATTTTAAAAATGTCGGGAGAAATGTCGTTTTAAAATGTCATATTTATGTTGTTTGAAACGACAAATTCATAAAAGTGTCTGTAAACTGCCTTTCTTTCACTAAAAAATTAAAAGTGGCCGTTGAGTCTGAATTTAGGCGGATTTCTGTCTGTGAATAGGGAGAAAGTATTTTACACCAGTTTACCACCACTTTAACTACAAAAAAGAACTATCTCCACGTAAGAATTCCCTCCTTTGTGGTTACTTTAGTAGCCCGCGCTACTTTGATCAAGTGCTCCAACAGGAGCAAGTGGGGGAGGCATGTAGGAGCACCCACTTGCCCCCTAAATGGCACGTCAATCAGATGTGCAAATTAGGAAAGCCCAGGCCAAATCAGAGCCCTCTCCTTACTCTTTGCCCTAGGACCTCCTGACTCTGCTCTTGCTCAGGATTTTCAGTTTGGTGCAAAGAGCAGAGTACAGTTTGCCTGGGGTGCAAGTGCTTATTAACTTAGTATGAAGGGGCGTGCAATAAATGCTCTAGTAGTTGCCCCAGAGGTAGAATTAAAGATGTGTCTTATTCTTCTCCCCTTCTACAGTGATGTTGAGAGAGTATATAAAATAAGAATAAGTATTTTTTTCCATTCCATTAAGCTCAATGACTTACCATACTGAATGCGGGTGCGTACAGTAGCTACAGGCGCATTGTATATTCTCTGCAGGTAATTCTGCACATCCACTTTGGTCATCCTGTGATAATAAAAAATAAAATAAACTGCAGAAGAGCTGCAGCACACTCATTTTGCACAGGATTGTGGGACTGTGTCTAATCAGTGAGTACCGATGGGGACACACTACAGAACTGAACAAAAGGACACAACAAATCAATTTTGCCAAACCTGCCTCCAATATCTTCTAAATGTAACTAAGAAAGTAGAAATTTTCCTTTGAATTAACGTTTAGTATGGTACAACTAGGCTTCATTCTTCACTAACTTTTTTGAATGACTTGTCTCTGGATGTTAGTGGGGTCACAGACCCCCGTAAAGCAGAGTGGATCAGTGGGACAAGTTGCCTTGCTTTAAACATTTTCCTTACAGCAAGACAAAAATAAACAATTTGCGGGGCACGGCCAATTTGCTAGAACTACCCCCTCGTCCCCCCAACAGTGAACCCGAGTGCTAAATTATTATGAATTAAAAACACACCAAATTGGGGGATCCCATGGATTTACTGCACAACCCCGAGTCAGCACATGCACACTATAGTAAGTCAGCAAAGCTCAATTTTTAATTCTGGGAAAAATTGCACCTTGGCAGTAACCTGTACCAAACAGTCAGTGCTTATCTTGTTTCAGCCACCCGCAGGGAGAAAATTAAAGCAATAATTTGATTGGTTAATATGGGTTGTGGCCCAGTGTGGATACATGACCTGAGACAGGTCTGGACTGGTAGTCAAAATAGGCCCTGACATTCACAGAGAGGCCCAAACAGTCCCCCACCAGTCCACTATAAAGAGTGACTTTCTATAGCATCTTACAGCAGTCTCTCTGGCATTTGCCAGAACCGACAGATTGCCAGTCCGGGCCTGACCTCAAGTAAGTTTACTGTAGAGTATATGCTCCTGCCCAAAGGTATGCAAGGAATCCATGGGAAACAGAGTAATGTTGGAGGCAAAGCCGCCATTAGAAATCACGGGGCACTTGCGCATTTCGGCTGAGGGGTGGCACGGCTTCGGCGCGGGCCCGGTACACTTGTGCCCCCCTGATGGCAGCCCTGGTTGGAGGGGCTCCTATACAAATCAAAGTGGCCAAACACTATTTGATAAAAGCTGTCGGCAGATCACATTGGCAGCTTATTGGTCCATGTATAGGGCCCTCCAATGGGTTCCCCTGACCAAAATCTTGACAAAAATCTGACAGATTTTGAGCAGACAGGTTTAAAACTCCTGTTGGAGTGAGGCGCACATCAGTATGTTGATGCTCTCCTCCCTCCAGTCACCTGTATGTCCAACGTTGTGATCTGATCAATGGGCCCTAGTGTCTCAAGTTAGTGATTAGATTCACTGGGGGGTTGCCTAACTAATTGGCACCCGTCCTATTGGTCTTTCCATGACCCTTCTGTGAAACAGTAAAGAGAACCAGTCACAGTGTCATACTCACTCCAGAGGGATTCGGAACTGCACAGTGTCCGGTGGCTGCTCTTTGCCAGGCCTCACTAAAGTCATATGAAAGTTGGTTCTGAAAACACGGAGCTGCGGGTTACCCAGCTGGTACAGCGGATAGCTAAGGGATAAAAAAGTAAAAGGGCACAATTAGGAAGGTAGCTTTCTGCTGGCACACCAAACAATTGTGTATCAGAAGCGTTAGTGCGATTCATTGCTACAGAAGCGATATTGTTCATGGTGATGCGGCCAGAGCATACCAACATGACAAACCAGAATTTATATTTTCTGGTGGGTTGTTGTCTGTTGAAACAAATTGCCCACAATCACCCACACAACTTGCAGAGAGAATGCAGGACCCTGTTTCGTAAAGGAGTGATTCACCTTTACATTAAAGGAACAGTAACGTCAAAAAATAAAAGTGTTTTAAAGTAATGAAAATATAATGTTGTGTTGTGTTGCCCTGCACTAGTAAAACCGCTGTGTTTGCTTCAGAAACACTACTATTGTTTATATAAATAAGCTGCTGTGTAGCCATGGGGGCAGCCATTCAAAGGAGAAAAGGCTCAGGTTACACAGCAGATAGCAGATAAGCTCTGTCTGTCTAATGGTGTTATCTGTTATCCATTAGTTAGCCTGTGCCATATAGCCGTTTTTCAATTTCTGTCATTGCTCCACAGCAGCTTGTTTATATGAACTATAGTAGTGTTTCTGAAGCAAACACCTTAGTTTTACCAGTGCAGGGCAACACTACATGATATTTTCATTACTTTAAAACACTTTAATTTTTTGGTGTTACTGTTCCTTTAACTTTTGCTATTTGCTAATTCTAAACAAACCGGTATTCATTTTTTCTTTTATATCCTTTTTGAATTTTTGTTTTGCCTTCTTCTGACTATTTCCAGCTTTCAATTGGGGGGGGGGGGGCACTGATAGGGTTGCCAATTAGGGATGTCCAGGATTCGGTTCGGGATTCGGCCTTTTTCAGCAGGATTTGGATTCAGCCGAATCCTTCTGCCTGGCTGAACCGAATCCTAATTTGCATATGCAAATTAGGGCAAGGCCAGATGTGGCGTTTTTGCTGCGTTTTTACGTTGAGTTTTTAAAAAAGAACAGCCAGGTGTAAATATGCATAAACTGCACTACCACTGAAACTAATGGAAAAGTACTATGGCAATTCACACAGGGCGCTTGCAAGTCAAAATCCATCACAGGACGCCAGTATTGGCGTTTTTTAGCAGCAACGCCAATATGTCAAGAAACTACAAAATCAATAGACTCTATGGGATCTGCACGTTTGAAACCACACTTTACGTAAATACGCAGCGTATTTTAAATATGGCGTCCAAATTCAATGAGAACAATGAGAAGTGCATGTTGGGAAAACAATCCTACGTGCTGAAAAACACACATGTTGATGGTCGCATGTGGTTTCAGTAGCGTATTTACTCCTGGCTGTTCTTTTTAAAAAACGCAACGTAAAAACGCCGCAAAAACGCCACGTCTGGCCTTGCCCTTAGGGGTCAGGGAGGGGAATTTTGTGATTTTTTTTAACAAAACCAGGAAATAAAAAATGTCTCACCCCTAATTTGCATATGCTAATTAGGATTCGGTATTCGGCCGAATCTTTCGCAAAGGATTCGGGGGGGTTCGGCCGAATCCAAAATAGTGGATTTGGTGCATCCCTATTTATAATAGCGGCCCTGGCAGTTGTTTTACTGGCTAGGCCGGTAAAATACTGTCCGGGTGGCAACCCTAGTCGCTGTAGAGCCCATCATCAGTTCGGGTACCCGCAATATGATTGGGACTCGGGCGGATTATTCTTCATTTTTTTAATAAAAAAATGCCACCCGCCAGCGCTACACTCCCGGTATGAGCAGCCATGTCCGGTCACTCGCATGCGCATAATGCACATTTGATGTCACTCGCATAATGAGCGATTTGGGGCTGCTTTTCATTATGTGCATTTGAGTCACTCGCATGTGTAGCGCTGGCGGGGGCAATTTTTTACTAAATAAACGACTTGTTATCCCCAACCGGAATACGGCTCTATTAGCCACACCTTTGGTTGGGGATAACATTTTTACCCAACAGGTGTCATATAAAACCGCTCACTGTGATGTCAATTCCTGTCAACGTGATGTCACTTCTGGTCCAGGCGACAAACCCTGGGGAGCAGGTCGGGTAACATTTTGTGAAGTTGTGGGTACGGGTTGGGTGTGGGTTTTAAAAACAAAACCATGCAATTCTCTACATCACTGACCCCATCTAAAAAAAAAAAAACAAATGCTCCGTAAGGCCCCACGTGTGTCATTATTGCTTTCTATTACTCCTCTTTCTATTCCCACCTCTTATTTGAACCAGTGCATGGTTGCTAGGGAAATTTCAACCCTAGCAACCAGATGGATGAAACTGCAAACTGGAGAGCTGCTGAATAAAAAGCTAAATCACTCAAAAACCACAAAAAAAATGAAAACCAATTGAAAATTGTCATAAATACAGCTTTGTACATTGTCCTTAAAGTGACTTTAAAGGCAAACAGCCCGTTTAACCTTGGTGGGTATTGAACTGCAAGTCCCAGCAGGCTGTTTAACCCGTATTTATGTATTCGTATGTGGGAGAGCGATGAAAGTCCTATTACAACAACATCTAAGGTTAAAGAACTGGGCTGGGAGCTTTAAAAGAACAACATGCGAACAACGTCGCTCAGTACTCACATCGCCCTCCTCGCCATCGTGTCCTACTCACAACCTGTCACTGAAGCCGAGAGAAAATAGCAGCAAGAGTGCCCTCACAGCGCCACCCGCAGTATTGGAGGACTTCACACTTCCAATAGGTCTGCAATACAGTCAACTTCCTGTTCGTGGTCTCAGCCTCCTATTGGTTGATTAGGCGGAGACGCGATGGTTTCAGCGCAGGCTCAGAAGCTTCCCGCTCTGGGAGTCTGGACGGTGGTATTTTCCTGTGGGGATTGCTGCTTACATTGTTACGCCGGTACGATTGTTTTTATAGGGGTACAAGATTCAGAGGGGGCTCAAATTGGGTGGGGTTTGAGGGGTCTTCATACATAAATGGAGTCTGAGGGATTTTCTATATAAACTATTAATTTATTTTTGTTTTTAAAATCTTTAGCTCCCCACAGTTATATACTTACTACTCCAGTCAGGGGAGAATGGCTGCGAAATGGAATAGTGGAAGAAATTGTAGCTGCTCACGCACACCCAGTAGAATACTAACCCTGGTGCTCGGGGAAAAGGGCTTCGGCAAACCCACGACAATATGAAGAAAAGAATTCACCGGCACACATGCTTAACATATGCTTGATAAAGGGGTTGTCCCCGAAACGTTGCATGTCGCACTATTAAACTTTAAAGCAAGGGCTTTCACCCTGCCAGCAATACCTGTGTGCCGGTGAATTCTTTTCTTGCGAAATGGAATAGCCCTGCATGAGCCACACTCTGTCCCCAGCTATTGCCAGACTACAACTCCCAGCATCCCTCGTCCCCAGCTATCACCAGACTACAACTCCCAGCATCCCTCGTCCCCAGCTATCACCAGACTACAACTCCCAGCATCCCTCGTCCCCAGCTATCACCAGACTACAACTCCCAGCATCCCTCGTCCCCAGCTATCGCTAGACTACAACTCCCAGCATCCTTCATAACCAGCTATCGCCAGACTACAACTCCAAGCATCTCTCGTCCCCAGCTATTGCCAAACTACAACTCCCAGCATCCCTCGTCCCCAGCTATTGCCAAACTACAACTCCCAGCATCCCTCGTCCCCAGCTATTGCCAAACTACAACTCCCAGCATCCCTCATCCCCAGCTATTGCCAAACTACAACTTCCTGCATCCCTCGTCCCCAGCTTTTGCTAAACTACAACTCCCAGCATTCCTTGTCCCAAGCTATCGCCAGAGTACAACTCCCAGCATCCCTCGTCCCAAGCTATCGACAGAGGACAACTCCCAGCACCCCTTGTCCCCAGCTATCGCCAGAATACAACTCCCTCGTCCCCAGCTATCACCAAACTACAACTCCCAGCATCCCTCGTCCCCAGCTATTGCTAAACTACAACTCCCACCATTCCTTGTCCCAAGCTATCGCCAGAGTACAACTCCCAGCATCTCTCGTCCCAAGCTATCGACAGTACAACTCCCAGCACCCCTTGTCCCCAGCTATCGGCAAAATACAACTCCCTGCATCCCTTGTCCCCAGCTATCGCTAGAATACAACTCCCTGCATCCCTCATCCCCAGCTATCACCAAACTACAACTCCCAGCATCCCTCGTCCCCAGCTATTGCTAAACTACAACTCCCAGCATTCCTCTTCCCAAGCTATCGCCATAGTACAACTCCCAGCACCCCTCGTCCCAAGCTATCGACAGAGTACAACTCCCAGCACCCCTTGTCCCCAGCTATCGCCAGATTACAACTCCCTGCATCCCTCATCCCCAGCTATCGCCAGAATACAACTCCCTGCATCCCTGGTCCCCAGCTATCGCCAAACTACAACTCCCAGCATCCCTCGTCCCCAGCTATTGCTAAACTACAACTCCCAGCATTCCTCGTCCCAAGCTATCGCCATAGTACAACGCCCAGCACCCCTTGTCCCCAGCTATCGCCAGACTACAACTCCCACCATCCCCATCTATTGCCAGACTACAACTCCCAGCATCCCTCGTCCCAAGCTATTGCCAGACTACAACTCCCAGCATCCCTCGTCCCCAGCTATCGCCAGACTACAACTTCCAGCTATTGCCAGACTACAACTCCCAGCATCCCTAGTCCCCAGCTATCGCCAAACTACAACTCCCAGCTATCGCCAGACTACAACTCCCAGCACCCCTCGAAGCACAAGTTTTGAATTGAGTTGGCTGTCCTTGTCTTATTATTATGGATGCACCGAATAAACTATTTTTGATTTGGCCGAATCCCTCGCAAAAGATTCAGCCGAATCAGAATCCTAATTTGCATATGCATATTAGGGATGGGAAGGGTAAAACATTTTTTACTTGTTTTGTGACCAAAAGTCATGTAATTTTCCTCCCCCGTCGCTAATTTGCATATGCAAATTAGAATTCAGTTCGGCCGGGCAGAAGCATTCGGCCCAATCCTGCTGATAAAGGCTGAATCCTGGCCGATAATGATGTGCGGGTCTGGATTTCCCTGAACCTAACCCGCCCTCCCTTGGCCCACATCTGCGCTTCCGGGTTGCTTTTATAGACCCGCCCATCGATGACATCACAAAAGGGCCGGGTGAGCAGACGCAGCATCTATAAAAGACGAACCCAGAAGTCAGAAACCGGCATTTGACGGTGGCGGTGTAGCAGGAGAAGAGCTCAACCCGCGAAGAAGCGTGCAAGGTCGGCCCAAACCCATCCGACCCGCACATAACTAATGGCAGAGACCCAAACCGAATCCTGGATTCTGTGCATCCCTATTTCTAGTAGATTGGGAGGCAAGACTCGATGATTTCCCAGCATGCACTGTAGTACAGCCACAGCAACAAGCATACAGTTAAAGGGACAGCTCACTTTTATTACCGTTTAGAATATTATAGCCTGCCTTATTCTTAGGACATTTTCAATAGTTCTTAATTTTTTTGTATCTAAAGACTGTCCCCAGCAGCCATAAAGCTATTGCTCTCTCCGAGGCTTCAATTTTAATGTTACTTGGCGGCAAAATCCACAGGAGATTTTGTAGGATGATGTTGGATCGACAAAACGCATCCTGTAAGTCAGATGTAGTCACATGCAGCAAAATATGATAGGGATTGATTCAAAAATCTGATGTGTAAACTACACTTTCCATCCAAAGCGATATGTCTGTCAGATGGGAACGCTGCATCTTCATCCAACCAGATAAAATTTGATGGTGTCTGACTCCCCTCCCCCCCCCATTGAAATACATAGACTATGGGATGTAGATGCAGGAACAAACAACACCATTTGACTTTATCTGATCCGACTTTACATTCTAACTATAGGGGGATCAGATTATTTAGGATCCTACTAGTGATGTGCGGGTCGGGTTTTTCCCGACCCACACACACCTGATATCCGCCCTCCCAGCCCCGAGCCCGACTTCCTGGTTCCTTTTATAGACCCATCCTGACCTGCAGATGATGCAAAGATATTAAAGGATTTATGTACTGTAAACATGAATGAATTTTGTTACAACAGCTCCATCTGCTGGTCAGTTGACCACCAAGTAGTCAAGGAAGTTGTCAGGAGAAGGGATGGGCGAATTTGA
Organism: Xenopus petersii; assembly: GCA_038501925.1. Taxonomy (NCBI): domain Eukaryota; kingdom Metazoa; phylum Chordata; class Amphibia; order Anura; family Pipidae; genus Xenopus; species Xenopus petersii. The sequence goes on from CM076679.1 coordinate 7,802,522, forward strand.
CCTGTTTCGTTTTGCCAAAAATTCGATGCCGGCAAAAAGGAAGGAAAAGAGGGCTGGTCCGATGATCTTCTGCTTAGGATAGATTTAAGAGAGGTTTCTATTTTTTTCCTAACCAGAAGAACATCAGAGCAGCCTCTTTCTTTCGCCATGAAAACTTCCTTGACTACTTGGTGGTCAGACTGGTCCTAAAATGACCAGCAGGTGGCGCTGCTGTAACAAAATTCATTCATGTTAACAGCACAGGAATCCTTTAATATCTTGGAATTAAAAATAAATAAATAATTTATGTACATTGCAAAACTGCTTAGAATAGCACCCTCATCAATTTTACATTCGCTTATTTTTAAGGTTTACTTATCCTTTAATGCTGTCCTCACCCAACATTATAGCCCAAGCTGCAACCTTCTCATTACATGCATATTTGTTGTATGCTATGCATTCATGTGCAACAATCAAGCAGAAGTAAAAAGGATGACATACAGACGTATTGATGGTGCAATAATTAAGTAGGTGACAATGGCTACTGAAAGTCTGTTGTGTTTTATTCTTTTTCCTAGAGATGACGGACTCTTTCAGATGTCCCCTTTAAACCATAGGTTCTGAAACTTGTCGCAGGCCATCCCAACTGTTGCTGTGAGGATACATGTAAAACATGCAGTGTTTGTGATGCTGCTTCTAAAGGGGTGTTCCTCCTTGTTATTTAATCTGAGTACAATGAATAGGGTTTGTGCTGAACTTACTTTTTGCTAGGGATGCGCCGAATCCAGGATTCGGTTCGGGATTTGGCTGAATCCTTCTGCCTGGCCGAATTGAATCCGAATCCTAATAGCATATGTAAATTAGGGGCGGGGAAGGAAATAGCGTGACTTTTTGTCACAACAATGAAGTAAAAAATGATTTCCCTTTCCCACCCCTAATTTGCATATGCAAATTAGGGTTCGGTATTCGGCCGAATCTTTCGCAAAGTATTCGGGGGTTCGGCCGAATACAAAATAGTGGATTCAGTGCATCCCTACTTTTTGCCTGTTGTTTTAAACTCCAAAAATATATATATATATATATATATATATATATATATATATATATATATATATATATATATATATATATATATAAATATATATATATATATATATATATATATATATATATATATATAGGTTTTTTTTGTTATTTTTTGTTGGGCTAAACAGCAAACAGGGAAACTGAAGTTTCGAATTTAAATTTCTTCCAAGAGGATAATTAGATTACCAGACACAGATAATCCACATGCATAATGGTCTCCTGCTAACAAAACAGTCACAACAGAGGGTGAAGAGTGAGGGTTTTATGCTGGTAATCTAATTATCTACTTTGCAAGCCCCAAACATGGATTATTTTACATTTTCCCGTTTGCCCTGTTTAGTTCAAGAAGTAACAAAGATCATGGATTTTTTTGTTATTTAAACAATAGGCACAAGCCCTATTCATTGCGTTAAAGTTAACCAAGGGGTATACCGCCCCTTTAAAGGCATACTATCATGGGGAACATTTTTTTTCAAAATGAATCAGTTAATAGTGCAGCTCCAGCAGAATTCTGCACTGAAATCCATTTCTCAAAAGAGCAAACAGATTTTTTTTATATTCAATTTTGAAATCTGACATGGGGCTAGACATATTGTCAATTTCCCAGCTGCTCCAAGTCATGTGACTTGTGCTCTGATAAACTTCAATCACTCTTTACTGCTGTACTGTAAGTTGGAGTGATATCACCCCCCTCCCCCCCCCCCCCCGTAGCCAAATAAAAGAGCAATGGGAAGGTAACCAGATAGCAGCTCCCTAACACAAGATAACAGCTGCCTAGTAGATCTAAGAACAACACTCAATAGTAAAAACCCATGTCCCACTGAGACACATTCAGTTACACTGAGAAGGAAAAACAGCAGCCTGCCAGAAAGCATTTCTCTCCTAAAGTGCAGGCACAAGTCACATGACCAGGGGCAGCTGGGAAATTGACAAAATGTCTAGCCCCATGTCAGATTTCAAAATTGAATATAAAAAAATCTGTTTGCTCTTTTGAGAAATGGATTTCAGTGCAGAATTCTGCTGGAGTAGCACTATTAACTGATGCGTTTGAAAAAAAAAAAAAAAAACATGTTTTCCGATGACAGGATCCCTTTAAGGTCCACATGGCAAGATGTCTATTCCTTTTTTTTGTCGGTGCAAAACAAACATTTTATAGCCTTATTCTTTTTCTCTTTCTATATAACTGACACGTTGCACATGTGTTTTGGATACAAATATTTGTAAGGTTATAAATGGGATAGATTCTATGAAGAATTTTTATGCGTTACAAATTTCCAGATGCGTGTATCTGAAACAGACTGTGGCTTTATTTTTGGGACATTACTATCAAGGGAAAAGTTTGTTAAATCCCAAGACTGGCAGAGGAAGACCCGTGGTTGATTCTTGATGATGATGACAACTCTAATCCAGAAGTTCACTGACTTTAGCAATATGTGTCTGCTTTTAGTGAAGGTATCCCATCATGGTCTACCACCACCACTGCCATGGAATTTGCACATCTGATTTATAAAGCTACATTTAACAGACAGAAATGAAAGTTATCAGTCTCTGAAACTTTACGGACACTTTAGGACTTGCCATTTATTTCAACGCTAGATAGATTGATTTCAGCATGGAAAATAACTTTTTCTTTCTCAGTGAATGCGATATATATTGGGGAGCAAGGTTTCAGACAAGTGAAAACTTGATAATCACTTAGGCTCTGTAGTACAACCATGTGATCATCAGTTGCACCAACAGTGTCCAGATGGGCAAACAATCACCTAAGCTGACTTAATTTTTTTTTTAAAATTCCGCTATCATTTGTTTTCCAACAGATTTACACCATCTTCCCTTGTATGGTCCCAAATACAGAAGAAATGAGTGCACCCAAGCATCGAAAGGTGGACAGTGAAAATCGCTCATTCAAAGAACGTTGGGAGTTAGATTATTTTTTTGTTAAAAGCAACGGGAAACCGCTATGCTTACTGTGTTCTCAGATGTTGGCAGTCTGCAAGGAATACAATGTAAAGAGACATTATATTTCTCTGCACGAAAAATCATATTCGCAGTATACTGGAGACCATAGAGTCGCTATACTGAATGAATTAAGAAGTAAATTGAACAAGCAGGAGACTGCAACTAGCACAGAAACTGCAACTGATACTGCTGCATTGAAGGCATCCTTTCTAATCTGTGAGGAAATTGTAAAACGAAAACAAGCATTTGACAATGTAGAGGTTATTAAGGAATGTGCTATTAAAATGGCCAGAGTTTTTGGAAACGAAGACATGGCAGCAAAATTTGATTCGATTTCACTTCAACCCCAGACTGTTGCCCGACGTGTTTCTGTCATGTATCAGCAGATTACTCGAAAACTGCATGCGATTATAAAAAACTGTTCCTATTTCTCTCTTGCGTTGGACGAGAACACGGATTGCAGTGGAACTGATCTACTGGTTGTTTTTATTCGTGCCATCGACGACCGCTTTAATGTTTCTGAAGATATTTTAAAATGTATTTCGTTACCCAGAACTGCAAAGGAAGAAGAACTTCTGAATGAGGTGAAAAGTGCTGTGTTGGAATGTGGGGGATTCGATAAATGTACAAGTGTTACGACTAATGGTTCCAAATCAATGGCTTCAAAAAATCTTGGTCTTTCGGCATTGTTGAGAAAAGAAGGTGCAGACTGCGTGGTGTTGCATTGCATCATGCATGAAGAGACATTGGTCGGGACTTTACTAAAGATGTCGGACATTATGGAGGTCGTCGTAAAGATTTCAAATTTCATTCTAGAAAGAAAAGGTTCTGTAACAACTGTAACAAAAAAGAAGTTCAAGATATTCCTGGATGAGCTCAGTGCAGCTTACGTTGACTCCCATTCGTACAGAAATATCTGTTGGTCAAGTGCAGGGCGATGTCTATATAGATTTTTCAGCCTACGAAAAGAGATTTATCTGTTTTTGAAGGATACAAATTATGACCCCATCTTGACTGAACGTTTTTGTAATAAGGACTTTCTTAGTTCTCTCGCTTTCTTGACAGACATCACACACTATTTACATTCTCTAAAGAAAAACGTTGAAGCCAAGGACCAACTTGTCACACAGCTGTACACGCACATTTCAGTATTTAGCAACAAACTCATGCTGTTGAAACTCAACTTGATAAGCAACGACTTGTCGTACTTTGAGTCTTGCAACGAACTGTACAGGGAGTATGAAGAATGCAATATTTTTTTAGACTTTGGCCAATTTGTGGAAAAAATAGAAGTCCTGATTGAAAATTTCAACCTAAGATTCCAGGATTTCAGCAAAATCAATTCTAGCTTCAAATTGTATAATAATCCACTTACAACAGATATAATAAGTGAAAAGATGGAGTATCACATGGAATTATGTAACCTACAAGCAGACCTGTACTTTGCTACAAGGAAAGAAGTCGGGGTCTCCTTTTTCAGACTTCTTCCTAAGGAAAAATACCGTAACCTTAGGGATTTGGCACTCAGAATGACTTCTATGTTTGGCAGTACCTACATATGTGAGAAGGCTTTTTCGGAATTAAATCGCCTAAAGTCAAACTACAGAAACAGTATTTCAAACCGCACACTACAAGAGATTTTGCATCTTTCTATAACCAACATCAACTTGAACTTTGATGAACTTGTATTATAGGTGCCCGTTTAAACAAGGTTGGTTTTCTGTGCAAAACCAGATGCAAGATTGTGTCGCTCTCCAATCCTCCAATCCTCTCCAAAACTATTTGCACTGTAGGGGGAGGGGCATTAAAGTACTGCAGATATTAGATGGGCAAGTGCTGTCTTTTATAAGCAATTCCTTTTAAAATTCTTTTTAAGTAGAGGGTTCATCAAATACTGTAGTTGAACACGGAAAATATTATTTCATTCATACTTTGCCTGCTGCTGTTGGATAGCCCAACTGAATGAGATCATGCCAAAGAGGGGTCATTTATATGTCCTTCAATGATCACTGCACGTCCCACTGGTTTGAACACGTTCACCCTGTCCGCTCCTGAGCCGTGCAGAAACTGCAAATAGATGGCCTATTGCATGACTTAATTTCAGGGCACCTTTTCTTATTTATACTCTGCTGGATAATCCAGAGGCCATTTTTGTTTTCTCTGAACTAGGTGTTCTCTTTATTGTTTTACAATAGAGAAGAAGACAATAATAAACACTTTAATTGGGAACATAAACTCTCAGAGAAGAGTGAGACTGCCTGGTATTCATATTTCTCACAAAGATAAGCCCCTTTTTGAGAGGTGTTGAAAATGATAAAGATTTTTTTATTATTAAAGGGGGAATTAATAGCAAAATACAGTATTGTGGGTTTTTTTTAAATATTAAGTTTTTGGAATTTTCATTCCTTTGTTAAATTATGGAAATATGAAATTGCATGGAATGTGTGTGTGTGTGTGTATATATATATATATATATATATATATATATTTTTTTTTTTTTTTTTTTAATTCTGTTATTCCTTGCTGCATGAATTCATTATGGTCCTTTTAGCTTGCTTATGTCTATTTTCCATTTATATTTTTAATCATTTATTTATCTTAAACAGAAATATCTGCTTTGTAATGAGGACATTTTTTATAAGGTCAATATCTTTATTTCTTTTAACTTGTAATAAACATTTGTATCTAAAATTACATTTGTCTCTTGTTTTGTTCACTCAGTAGAGACAACAGGGAATATAAGTTTGTAAGTTTTGGTAGATGACATTGATTTGTACATGCAATACAAGTGCAACGTTTCGGGGTCACACCCCTTTCTCAATGCTTGAGAAAGGGGCGTGACCCCGAAACATTGCACTTCGCAATAAACATGCAAGGCAGCTTGCTTGCAATTATCCTGTGTGCCTTGGGATTCTTTCTGATGTGCAATTGTTACCCATTATGTTCTAGGATGGATCAGTTGTTGGTTACTGGGTCACCAGTATCTGTTGAAGAATGGGGGTTATATATATATATATATATATATATATATACAGTATGTGCATAGGTCTTGATGGGGAGTGGTTATTTTCTTCTTGGGCTGTTCTGTGGAGATTGTCTCCTTGGGCCCTTTGCATGTAGCCAGTTATTGGCTTCAGCTGAGGTTGCAAAAATGTGGGCTCGGTCGTCGTCCAGGATTCTCAATTTGGCAGGGAACAGTATGCTGTACTCAATCAGTGCATCTCGCAGGCGCTTTTTAACTCCTTGGAATGTTGCCCTTTGTTTTTGTACTGCTCTTGAGAAGTCTGGGTAGAAGGAGATGCGATTGCCATTGTATTTTATTCCGCCTTTTTGCCGGGCTACTTTGAGGATAGCGTCTGTCTCTATAGTTAAGGACTTTTATCAGGAATGTCCGGCGTGGAGCTCCTGGTGGTGGGGCTCTAGTGGGGACCCTATGGGCTAAAGGTCAACATCTTTAACTGGATGAACAGCTTTCAACACTAAATTTTATCTAAATTTAGAGCGTAATTTTTAAATTGCTGCATATTTTTGTGTAAAACATTTGTATGGTATGTAAAGATGGATTTATGGTTTCAATGACCATCAGTATTCTTCTTTGTAGGGACAGATTTATAAAAATCTGTGAAACTTTGTCTCGATTCATCTCGGGTATTTATCATTTTTATTTCGACCATGAAAACCCTTTAAAATAATTTTTTCAAGTAGTCTTGAGACATGTCGATAGAACTTTCCTTTCAAACAGTCGCTGGGGGAAACTTATTTAGTCGAGATCTAACTACATTTCTTGTCTTGATCCTTGCTAAATTAGCTTAAGGTAATGACATTTAGCTTTTTCCCCACAAAAGCGATTAGAAGTTGGTGCTATTAATTGAATGGATCAGTGCACTAATGGTGTTCCAATAATAAAGGCATCTTGCAAACGCTGAGTGATTCACATGTAGCCACCTCCTTCACACGTCCTTTCTCATGGTCGGTCAACAAAGACTGAATATTTATATTTATTTATGAAGTATACATATGACTTGAGGAGATACAACACCATAAGAAATACCTTTTACAAGAATGCTTTTTTTTGTTGTTGATGTTTAGTCTACAGGCTTTAAATAATTTGTGGCATTTTTGTAAAAGCCTAAAGGAAATTCTCTTGTGGCTGTAATAAAATGGTATCGTTTTTAAAAAAAACTGTTGCTTTCAATCATGGCTGCAACTTTTTTTTTTTTTTTTAAGCTAGCTATGTATTCATTGGCTATGCTTTTCATTTGTTTAACACTTTTTTGGGGGTTAAACGTGAGAGCTTTATATACTTTATACACAAACCTCCCAGATGGCTGAACCAAAGCCTTTAAGCTCCCCATAGACGCGACGATTCTTCTTGCCGAACGACCGATTTTAGGGAAGTCCGACCAATCCTTCGAAATTATCGTGCCGTTAGTGGGATTCGAACAATCGTACATCTTACAATTTTTCGGCCGACATCTGTCAGAAAATTGATCGGCCAGGTTAAAAAATCTTCATCGGTCCCAGTGCAATCTATCTATGTTTGCAGGGCCAAGCAGGCAGCTCCCCTTTGTTTTCCTGGCAAATTGGTCTTTTTAGTTGATGGTAAATTCGTACGATCGTTCTGAGAAGATCGTGGTCTCACAATCAGGATCTGATCTTTTAAAAATCTCAACATCTATGGCCAGCTTTAGTGTAGTGTTTCGAAAACTCCCCTTATCATGTAAGCTAAGGGATCCATGATCAAAGGTCAGCCCAATGTTCATTTTGTTCAGACAAGTGCCACAGACTTTTTCTGAACACTACTATCAATGTTGATGTTCCCCATTGACTGGGTTGAGCATTTGTGCCCTATATGGGTATAGTTAACAGAACATGTTTATCTACATCAGTTTTGTCCAACTTTTTCTGTTAATACTGTTATTTTGATTATAGCAGGAAGAGTACTTTTGTAATAGTGATTGGTGTACTCTTTATTAGAACTGACCTCTTTAGATATTCCATATTCCAAGCACCCCTATATCTTCCAGCCCTGTTTAGGAGCCCTTGTTCGAGAGAGGCCATAAAAAGGAACCATCAGCTCGAAAAATACATCCAAACTGTGATGGATGTTACAAATTGATTGCTTTAAGTTTGCAATTAGTTAACTCTGATGAAGCTGTGTGTAACAGCGAAACGCGTTAGGAGAAGGTGAACGCAAATCAGTCCATTACAAGCACCACCAGGAGGTCTGAATCCGGCCGGCAACACTATCCTCTGGGACTCTGTAGCCACAAATATGGACTCGACGCGATTACACTAAGGGAAAGAAATGTGAGTGCATTTATCGTTTTTTTTTAAAAAAAGTCATTTTATAACGGTATCACACTATTTCCGGTTTCCAACCCCGCCCTGGAGTTTGCAGAGAGTGCAAGGTCAATTGCAAGGTCAACACGCAATCAATTGCTGCACTGGAGAACAAACCTTATTTTTTACCTGTACCCCTAGAGTATTTGTTTTCTCGAGCTAGATGGTGAATAGAGAAGGGGGAGCACTTTTGAAATAAGTCAGTTAAAGCACTTGGTGATACCCCTCTTTTTGAGTGAACGTATTACGCTATGTTGGTTCCTAATTTCTGTTGCCACGGGCGCTGATCCCCTTGTATATATTTCCCTGGAATAAATATATATATCCGTTGTGATGGATGTTAACTCATTTTCATTTAGGTTTTTATTTCTCCTAGTATTTGATAAATTATATTACTTATTAGTGCACCAATCAACCAAATATTTGTCCCACTGCCAAAACACAGAAAACACAATTGTATTGTTTCTAAGGGGCAGATTTATCAACGGTCAAGTTAAAGTTTTTTTTTTTTTTTTTTACCTCGAATAAACTCAAATAGTATCTTATTTAAGAAAAAACATGAACGAATAGTACCGACCCAAAAACTAATCGAATTTGACTAAACTGAAATAGAGTTTTTTGTTCTCCGGAAAAAACTTGAATGTCAGGAAGGCTATTAACATCTTCAAATGGGTCATTGGACCTGTGCCATTGACTTCTACATGAACGTGGCAGGTTTTAGGTGGCATACTATCGAATTCGAGTTGTTCCCTGGGTCAAGGTATGATAAATCTCGAATTCGAGTTTAGATTATGTTGTGTATTTTGGGGCAGCAGCCTGGGAAGGCCCTTTCCTGTTTCAGTAGAGTAATATTCATACAGAATGGGTTTGCTGAAAAGGATGTTATAGAACCTGGCCTGTATAGAGCCCTGACCTCCGTCCAACTGAACACCTGTTGGATGAAATGAAACATCCAAACTCTTCTGTAGTAGAAGAAAATTCCACCAACAACGTTCCAACATGTAGTAGCAAGCCTTCCCAGAAAAAGCAGAAGCTGTTTTAGCAGCAAAGACTCCATATTAATTGGGTTTATATATTGGACAGACTGGTGGCCTTGTAGTGTATCTGTTTATCCTGAAAATGACTAACTAGACCCTTATTTTAGTGAATTCTTAATTATAATTACAACTCCACCCAGCCATTGGATTTATGCACAACTACACCTTCATCAGTATGAGAACTGTTTAATGAGTTACAGGTTCAGACAATCATCTGCTAATTACTGGAGCTCGCTAGAATTGAATGTCTTATAAGAATGTATTTTGTCAGCATGGAATTTGGCAGATAGTTTGAATGCATGATCCAATGATAGTCCATAGCTGGATAATGTAAATTGGGTGTTGATGCATTAATTAAGTTGTGTAAGTTAATATTCCACTGTGCTCACTTTCAGCTAAAGAACGTGAAACCTTCTGGGGTGCAAGACCACGTAGTATAGTTAACATGTATAATCTTCCTGTACATTCATAGTACTACCTTCCATGTTCATCTTTAGATCCCCATGGCTCATAGTAGAACACATTTCTCCTACCCTAAAATACATCTTCCTCACATGCCTTTCCAACCTAAATCGGTTCTTTTCTTTGTCAACTTTAGTGTCTGTTTAAAGTGTTTCAACCAGTAGCCAGCAGGTTGTTGGGGTAAGAAGCACCACACTTTATTTACAAAAGGGAAGAGATAATAAAGCAGTCCACAGAGAGAACTTGGTGGCACACAGGGAAATGGCCTTTGTGGGTGCGTGGAGTAGAACCAGCTTCCTAAACGAGTACTGAAGAAATGGCAGAAAGGGGCTGCTCTCTGTGAGGACCGGGTGTTGATTTTGAGTTGATTTACTTCCAGCGGCCCCCAACTTTTCCTTTGCCTCCGGCTGCCTTCTTGCTGCTGTTATGGGAAAAACAAAAGGACGAGGGTCAGCCACATTTAAGGCTACTGTTTATTACCCCAACTCAGAAAGTAATAGAAAGAGTATCTTTTAATGAAATAAAAGAGCCACCAACTGCATAAAGTAAGAGTACAATGCTTGGATTTAAAGGTGTAGTTCACCTTAAAATGACTTAAGTATGTTGTAGGCAGCAGTGGTGCATGAAGAATAAATATATTGCTTAAGCAATGGCAGTAAAAATTAGGGAATATACTCTTTCAATTCTTTCTGTGTCTGCGGGCATCAACCTTTTTTTTCTCCAGAACCCCTTCCCCCTTAAATCACACAGCAATACCAGGCATAGCCACTTACCAAGTCTTCTGAGATTAGTCTGGGAGTGAGTCTGTACATCCCCACATGCTAACCACCCCGCTTCCAGTGGAAGGCATGCTCAACTTGAAGACACTGGCTGGTGCCGTCACATTGGCAATACCCATCAGGACTCGCTTAACTAGACAGACACTGGTTTTGGACACTACTATGTCCAACAAATGTAGGAAGGCCAACAAAATGCATTTCTATCATGTGCTGCCCCTTGCTTAATACATCCAGCTGGAAGCTATGAGCAGCTGGTGTTTGGAACAATTTAAGCGAGACCTGCGGTGGAGGACAGCAACAGTCTGTGTCTTAAGTACATACTGTACCTGCTTTGATTAGCTCTTAGTTCACGTACTCATCTCCAACTGCACAAGGTTAAACTGGAGATATCGGGAAAGCCCGCTGATATCACATTGGCAAGATATCAACTAGTCACAACTCTCCGGTAAGGCCCCCTGATATCTCGTTTGGTCTATGATATTATGGTTAGCATCGATATCATACTATAGCTGCAATTCGGTAAGTGTCCATTAGGAGTGGCTTCAATAAGCAATGCGTATAAGATTGCTACAGGCAAAAAGAGTGCGCAGTTTTGGTGTTAAGCTCTTTGCCTGTTATTGAGGTGCTATAAACTGCTTGGTTAAGCGTTGCAGAGTATTTGTTAAATCTGTTATGACACTGATGCCTAAAAGGGACAGAGGGGGTTTGCGAAGGGCAGATATGCAAGTACGGGTCATGCCAAAGAGCCCTTTAATTCAGCATCCCATTTCAATGTTCTTTGGGAAGGAGTTTGGATCACACAGGGAGAGCATATGTGAGAGCTGGTAGGTTATGCAGGTATTTCTTCGGACTGAGACGAGTATAGTACCATACGCGTGTTCTGAAGTAAATCGTTTGTAAAGTTTGATATTGGTAAGATGAGAGGGTAGGGCTGGGGTTGGCTTGATGCGCGTGGCATAAGGTTCAATCTAATCAATACTGCCTTTGTGTTTAGATTTGGTAGGAACCTTAGATAATCTGTTGTAATAAAAAGTGTTCAACTCAATATATACATGGACACCAGTGGAGTAGCTTTGTGTTATGTTTCTAAATTCAAGACATTTGAGTCTGTGGGTCAAGCACATTTAGTTATACTATGGAGGGTTCCTTGCATATTTTCATTTTTCTATGCATTTCCATTAAGACTGAGGAATTTTCGGCATATTTTTGTGAGTAGAAGCTGCATACTAAAGGCTTTCCATATTGGCTTGGGTGAGAAAAAATGCATGTATAAAGTTTCTTAAGTTTGAAATGCGTGATCAGATAATGTGTCTAACTGGTAACAGTCAGTGTTGGACTGGCCCACCAGCGTATCAGGAATACTTCTGGTGGGCCTCCGGCACCATGTGGCCTTGTATGCCTATACTGTGACCATTGTCCATTTTTTGAGGGAGATATGGAGGGAAGAATACAGGAGTGCATGTAAAATAAATTAAGAAGGTGAGTGAAGAGAGGTGGAAAAATAGTTTGAAGAGTAGGCCTATCACCTAAGGTCTAGTGGGCTGCTGGCACCTAGCTGGTAATATGGCGCTAGTCCAGCAGGGATGTTGCTTGTTCCAAGATATGTCAGAACTGGTGAGGATTGGATTGAACCCCTGACTAAGGTTGTAGCTCTCATGCACATCTACATCTTTCACACAATTCTGTTCCTACCAAAATAACCTGCAATTGTCATTTCACTCTAATGCATAGCAGTAGTGAACGCAACGATCCATGCACCCTGTGCTTTCTGTCTGGGAGAGGCAAACAGAGTTGCATCAGGCTACAGGTTCAGTGTGTTCATAAGGATTAAGAACAATTGGGGTAACCCCAAGGAGATACTGGGAATGAGAACTGAGGCATGCTGGGTTTTGGACTGCAAGAAGCATGGAGTTCCAAGTTTAAAGGAAAAGGAATGTTAAAAATCAGGATTGAATGGAGGGTAGGCTAGGACTGCGCAGAATTTTGGGAGACCCAGAGACAGGTATGAGCTGGATTTGGAGGGTAAGGCGGAACTATGGTGAGTACCAGGGCAAGCTGGGGCTACTCACTGTTTCTGCAGCTGATCAATACGATTCCTGAGGGTTGTAATCTGTTAAAACAACATACATCCTATTTATCCTGGAGAGTCTTTTTTTTTTAATTGATTTTTTTGCACCCTTACACCTTCTATTAGAGCCTGCGGGATTTATTCTGGAAACCTGTTACCTGATCTCCTCTTACTAGGAAACCGTTCCGATCTGTGAACTAGAGAGTGGCAGACGTGCCGTGACTCATAACACACATACACATACTCAGGCGTGTGGCCAAAACACAGTGACTTACCTTTATATTTCACCCGGGCTGGGGCCAACAGTAGAGACACTTACCCCCACAAGCAACCCAATTACTTCCCGCAAATTACAGTGACTGGCACCAAGACTGCAAGACACCTTTCCCCTCTGTATCTTTACTTGATTTATATATTTGTACTAGATCTAAAAAAAATAACCGACCTACATTCCTAACTATATTCCCATTATAAGTTCTAGATAAAAGCTTCCTAGAAAGGACTACCTGTCCTCCTGGCTGCACACTAAAGCTTTGCCAATGTGACTATCATTCTAATAGGTGCTTGCAATCCTGGCGTGCCACTGTGCTATTTTCCGTGCTACTGTGTCTCTGCTCCAACCCCAGTCCCAGTCGTACCAGTTTCTATGCTTGTGACATGCCTGAGTGCACATTTCTGTGCTGTATCCCCAGCTGAAGGGGAGTCACTACTTACAACTTGGAGAGTTCCTCTACTCTCCTGTGCAGAGTCGTAATCTAAGAAAAACCGATAATGATGTGAAAAGGGGGCACTGGAATGATTTACCCAGCATAAACTGTTCTGTGATTGCTAGATAGATTTGTGTATGTATGAAGCCTAGCAGCATTTTAGTGTTTAGTAGTGGTCTAAAGCAACTGGACTAAGGGTAGAACTACACGGGTGATTTCCAGTGGGCGTCTATCCGCTCCAACTTGAGGAAACGCAGGTGTCACGTCGGATGCAGCGACTTGACAGTCGCATGTACAAGCTAAATGCATCTGTTGCGACACAACTGACGGTTGCAAATGTTGCATCTTTAGCCGATGCAATCAGCTTGTACCTGCAACATTTGTATTACTTACATTAGATTCGGCACATCTGACGTGACGCCTGCACTTCCTCGTGTTGGAACGGATGGACATGCACCAAAAATCAACCCGTGTAGTTCTACCCTTATACTGAAAACTTTGCAACGCTCATCCGAGTCGAAGCGGTGAAACATTTCCATGATTATCCATTGCTTTAAACCATATACGGTCTATTATGTTCTGAATGAGTGAAAACCATAGAGAGGAGCTTTTATTGCAGAGCGGCTTGGATGAGTGGTGAAACATTTTAAAGCCTACTCAAGAAAGTCTAGTTGCTTTGGACTTACCACTATTAAATACTTTTTGTGGTGATCTAGATGAATGAACACCACAGAGAAAAGCTTCAACTGCAGAGCCACCTGGACAAGTGGCAAAATGTTTTCAAAACTAGCAAGTCTATTTGCTTTGGACTTACCACTGCTAATTAATGTCTATCATGACCTAGCTCAGGAGTGCCCATACTTTACTAATGCGAGGTCTACTTTCAGCGACGATGCCCCATTATGATCGACATCCATAAAGCATTGTAAGCATTCGGTTCCATGGAAAATGACTGAAATATTGATTTATGAGAATGTGTATTGCTATATTTAACAAACCACTATTTCTTATGTAACCTTATAATAAATATCTCAATGAAAATCATGAAATAGGAGGGTGGTTTAGACAAGCTGTTTGTTTGCAGTGTCTTGGGATCTACTGATCACCAGCTAAAGGTCTACTGGTAGATCCCAATCTACTTATTGGACACCCCTGACCTAGATGAATGAAAACCATAGAGAAGAGCTTTTATTGCAGAAGTGTAACAATTAGTGTAAAATGTCTACTAACCTCCTACAAGAAATCATCCTATTTATACTATTTGGATGAATTATTACAATAGGTGCTAGAGCATTATTATTCTAGCCCCTTTTATGTATTATTCTCTGTACTGCTTAACCTATACAAGGCTGACAAATAACACTGTATCGGCACTAATGGAACAGTTATGCATAGTCAACATTTAGACAGGGGGGTGGAACATAACATTGGTGGACAGCTGTGAGCCTGGTGCATCCAGTTAGTGATTTACTGCTAGGCTTCTATTAATGGAATGTTCCTGTTAATGGATGTTCCATAGAATAAGTCAGGCATATTCCAAAATGACCTCTGAACAGGCTATATATAACATGAAGGAAGGAATCTTCAGGCAAACAGAATGTTCTCTAGAACTTGATGACAGTTATAGAATTCTTTACAAGTTCACATTCGTGGAAGCATTAATAATATCCAGTTCATTCTTCTAGTGATCCTACATTAGGCACGGGCAATTTAGTGCTCTCCAGATCTTGTTAAACCACATCCCCTGTAGGTTGTTGGTTGGAGGCTGGGAGTTGTAATTTAACATAATACAATAGGAAACAGACTGGCGTATCCAGAGACAGATAAATCATAACAAGGATATAAACAGGATGAGGCATAATCTGGATGATTTATAACAAGGCAGTTTTATTCTCTATAAATGCAGAAGCACCTGCACTGCTACATCCTTGAAATAGTCTACTGACTACTATAGCTGTATATAGACCACTTTACAGCCTATAATTAGAGAACCCATTGTAGATTCAGACATATGCTATAGCTATATGTATAATATGGCATTGACCAGTGGTTTCAAACCCATGGTTCCGCAGCAAACTACAACTCCCAGTCAATGCACACTGGAGGAGTGTTGGGATTTGTACTTTGTACCTGTCCCATAAATATCTGGTCAGTTTTCAGCCATGTATGAGCAAAGACGTCATGTAAAGCCCAACAAGGAGCCAGCTTGGTCTGGAGGGGCCAAGCCATCATCTTATATCAGCCCATGAATGGCCAGCTTTACATTCCTGCCACATAACAGTGGACAGGGCAACCATTCATGATAACTGGTGCACTATGATACAACTCGAAGTTGTCTGCAAATAGTATTTTTACTGTACCTCGTATTTCTGTTTCTTGAGTTTCTCTCCCATCTCAAACTTCTCAGACTCCAACTGGTACAGCCAGTCCCACATTTCCTTTGCCTTTTCCCTGTGATAAACGAATAAAGACGTGAGGAATAAAGCATAGACATACTATTCACTAACATTCAGATTGCTAAGTGGCCTTAAAGGAGAAGGAAAGTCTTTTTGCACTTGGGGGTGCCAAATGTTAGGCACCCCAAGTGATTGTATTGACTTACCTGAAACCACCTATCTATTAGATGTGGTTGCATACAGTTTAATGTTGATGTTCTGGCTTACCTGAAACCACAGGCTGGTGCTCCTATCAGCAGAAAACTGCACTGGCCCGGGTGTTATTCCAGTGAGCACCATGGAGCGATCCTCTACTTTCTTCAAATTTCCCAGGGCAGACAAATGCGCAGTAGAACGAAATAACCTACTTTTTAGTTAAGGTTCAGCTTTTTCCTCTATTGCGCATGCAAAGCTGCACGAAGAAAGAGGAAAACAGAAGAGGATCGCACCGTGGTGCTCGCTGGAAGAACCCCGGGCCGGGGCAGTTTTCTGCTGATAGGAGCACCAGCCTGTGGTTTCAGGTAAGTCAATACAATCACTTGGGGGTGCCTGTGTAATTGGTTTTCATGTTGTCAGAAATTAAACCCACCAAAACCTTGTTTAGGAGCTTCTACCTTGATAAACAAGGCACAATAAACCTTGTTAGCCAGAACCTCAACATTAAACTGTGTGCAACCACATCTAATAGATAGGTGGTTAAACAACAAGTCTACATGTTTAGGCGTTTGAGTGCTGGGAGGAAGGGGAGTTGTTTGTATCTGTGCGAAGGACTTGACAAATCCAATAGTTACCTGAGCTTATCATCATTCATGTGGTCAACATTCAGTGGTTTGCGACGGTCAGCCAGAATCTTCTTCTTCATCTCACGGGCTGTCTGCTTCTTGCCTCTCTTCTGGTCAGCCTGTAAGAAAGGAAGTGAAGAACATGTGAAGCAAAGGATCGTGGTGGTATTGGATACCAAAAAAAATAAAATCTGATCAAGGAAGCCGTTGGAGATCTGGACAAGGCAGTACCGAAATATACAGAATATAATGGGTATATGTCAATAGTTTAAAAGAACAGATATGTCCTGATGTGTATCTATTGCCAATAGTGCATTACTTTTAGACTCCAGCTTTACTCACCTTGGCCAGGTAGCTGCTGTATGTGGCACCCATGGAGGACAGAGCCTTCTTCTTCTTCATGTCATCCTCTGCACGTCTCATTAAATCCTGTTCCTCTCTCCTTGCTTTCTCTTCCTATATTAAGAAATAGGGTATTGTAAATTGCTCACTCTGTCACAGTGGTTATCAGATTTAGTCAGTTAAAGCCCCCTTTTTAAAGGTTGCCCCCAACCCCTCCCCTTCAAGAAGTTTCAAGAATATATAAGCAAATTCATTTTTACCCCATATTGACCCTAAAGCTAGGCTTTCAAGGGTTTCCAAAAATAATTTTAACCAGGTCTCATCCAAACTGTTATCCAACTGCCCAAGCCCCTCCCAAAGGGCCCAGACCCAGAGTTTTGGAACCAATGTTTTAAGACAAAAATAATCTCATTGAGAGAGTTTAGGGCCCCATACTTACAGCCAATCTGGTCTGACGCTCCTTTTCTTTCTCTGTCCTGATCCTCAGCTGCTCAGCTCTCTCGGCTCTGCGTTTCTCCTGAGGATCACACAGAGATGGATTAATCAGTCATCATTCAGAACCAGACAGGGTGCTAAACTGTGAGAATTCAAGTTCGACATAGACAGCATTCCCATTCAACAACTTGCTAAAGCCACTGATGACAGGACTGTGCAAGTTACCGGGTTATGACAGATGGCCACCAGCACCAGGCATGCCAACTGACGGGATGAGGACAGAGGATAGGGGGCGTTTTGTCATTCCCACTGCTGAGAAATGGCTTTGCAAAGGCCCTGGCACCTTGTTGAAGCAGGTTAATAACAGCAGACCACGCCAGTAAATTTGCCAACATCACTAGCTGGAATAACTGTATGCGCCGGAAAGTGCAACTGTCTTCAAACGCTATCATGGACAAATCTCCAGCACTACTGGGGTTTATAAAGAAGAAAACAGAAGCCTGTGATCTCCAGGTATGATTATTCTTTGTCATAGAATTACTGTTCATACAAACATCTGGAGGCTTCAGGTGTGCTTGAGAAATATTGTGTAATATGTGGTCATTCTTTTCATATCTGCAGCATATATAGACATGATATGTATTTCAAAACAGGATTTTGAAAATGGCATGGCACAAGGATGCTACCCAGTGGACTTATAAATGTATTACATTTTACTTAAACTACCTCATTGGCTTAGCCTTTCAAATTTGTGTAAATCATATCCATTTCTGACCAACTGAGAGCTGTGAGCTGGATATGGCCCTCCAAGGAATATTTATGGGCTCCAGACTATCCAAGAGCCCCATAGATTTCTTTATATGGCAATGTAATATTCATATAATTTGAACACTTGTTGCATCATATTTTGCCCACTGTGGCAGAAGTTGACCGACACTGTCTTAACCGACCAGTGGTGTATGTTGCTATACTGACCCATCAGAACAATGCAGAATTAAAACTTTACAATTCATGGACAGACCAGCATGCAAAGCTCCCAATATCCCAGAGCTAGGGCATCACATACAATTCTTTCTTTGAGGGCAATGATGTCCTCTTCTTCTTTCTTGCGGGCCTCAAAGTGTGTGTCAATCAGAGACTGCAGTTCAATCAAGTCTTTGTTCTGCCTCTTCTTTTGGATATCCTGTAGAAAGAGAAATGGTCAGTGAAACAGTGTTTTGCTATTTAGGTGCTTACCAGCATTATCTCTATCCTGGATTTGAAGGTCCCCTTTTGCCATCATCTAATTCTACTACTGAGCTGCCTAGGTTAGGCAGAGTCCCTCTGCATTTGGTTGTATTGTTTGGCTGTCAGTTGTAATGAACTAGCATCACTTATAGCATACTGCTGTTGGGTGTTGTGTATACTGCCATCAGTTGTAAGGTACATATATCCATTGTAATGTTGTTTATTGCCATCATTATAATATTTTATGTCCAGCCACTATATGGACCATCCTTTATGTTACTCACATCAAAGTCAACTTTCTCTCCATCTGGGATTTTAGGGGCTGTGAGCCTAGGGCACAAAAAGAAAGAATTACTGGTAGAGTCCAAGAAGCAAATTTATAAAATGAAGGAATTTCACCCCAAGGATTTCCAAAATCAATTCTGAACTCAAATCTACTAAAGAACTGGGTTTTGCCATGCTTGAGAAGAATTAGCACCCCAGTGACAAGGGACAAAGTATTTAGACAGGACAGAAGGAGAGGTAAATATTCACTGTTAGTGGTGTTTGGCAATGGTTGGTATCATATAGGTTACTATTAGTAACATGTAGCAGTATTGTTATACAATGGAGAAAGTGTTGTCAATGAACTAAAACCACCAAGGTTCCCTAAATGATCCAAACCCTTCTGTTAACATGTATCTATGAGGTCATCAATAAATGTGTGAGGTCATACACCAACCAGGAAGAGGCAGCTGCCCATATTTTCTTATATTCGGCTTTAATTTCAATGGACATCTTTATGGTGTGTTCACTTAATCACATATTTTTTAATATTCACTTACTTGGGCTTTGGCTTCTCCTCTTTTGAAGAAAATTGGATAAGGAAAGAACAGAAGAGAGAGAGAGAGAAGTAAGAACAGGACATCAAACACATCAAACATGCGGAGGGAGGTAATGCAGGCAGGAGGAGTGGGGGTGCATGACAAATTAACAATCATATACCAGAGAATGTAAAATAAATGAAAAGCATCTGTGTAAGGAACCCTTATTTCTGGTCTTCATATTTCCAGCTGACTTCACTGGGCAAATGTGGCATTACACCTGGAATTTCAATGCAGTATTGACATTACTTTTATCCAGTGAAACAATATAGAATGTAATGCAAGAGTGTGTGTGCGGGCATATGTTGCCAAGCCTTGGGTATTATCACAAGATGCTTTCCACACTGTTAAACAGTACTAAAGGCATTAGATGAAAGAAGAACACAACAGTAAGGTCTGGCAATCCTACTAGATGCACTCAATGGTCAGTGAGAGTCAACTGAATGACCACAGTCAACCTTTGACCTGTCAGACAGATTGTTGTTAAATTTCCAAAGGAGCAAAAGAAGAAACGTTAGTTATTTAACAAGAGGGGAGTAAAATCCAAGGAAAACAGACATATATCTTCATCCAGAGGTAATGGAATGTGACAAAGAGAGAGAGAGAATGTGTAAGTCGAGAAAAATTGGTAATGGGACGGTAATGGAAACCATGGAAATAAACCTATATTGTATTAAACAGATTAGGAAAGTCTTAAGCCTTATATTGACAATATTGGGTCTACAGTTCAAAAGAGCTACACGGAGGCAAGTTTGAAGCCATAGCAAAGGCTAGAACTTGTACAGTGTTCATGATGTTGTCCAGTCTTGTTTGAAATTGCCAAAGTTCTCTGCTTCAAATGGTTTTATTTGTTATTGCTACTGGACCAATGATGAAGTAGTTTTAGTAGAAGAAACCATGAATATATTTAGGGGTAACAGTTGATAACCCTTGAGTGAATTAGGCTGCGGTGGGGATTGGGAAAGGTTCATACAAGTGTTTGGAATGAGAAGGAGGATTGTAAAAGGTGTTGAAAAAAGCACACACGGGTAAAAGAGTGAGGTTTTGTTGGTGAGCAGAACATTGCAATAATGTTCTACACATTTTCCCCAACAGTTAATTCACAAGAAATCTCAGGATCATTGTGGTAGAAAAAAACAGGTTTGGCCAAAACTCCACATATCTTTTAAGTAGGACTGGGAAGTCACGTCTCTCCTTCCGACTTTCAAATACATAGTGTGAAGGTCTAGGATACCAACCATTATCCCTGGGATCTACAGGAAATATGTATGTGTGCCAAGACCTCTTGCTGCACCTACAACTCCCCAAATCTGTATGCTGGTTGGCTAGGAATATATGTAAAACATAACATATGAAATATTTGATAAGATATTCCATTTATGTTGATGCCATTGCACAAGGATTCAAGAAATACAGAAATGTTTCATAAAGAAGTGTATTTCCTAGTGTCCCCTACTTGGCCTTATGCTGGTGAAGCTACATGCCCCCCTCCTGTTTGTTTGGGTGTACATATGGGCAGACAAAGGAGAGCAATAGACTCCACCAACCTAGAGGTGAACCTAGCTTAAGAAATGCTGCTTAGGTCCTAAAAAATTGCAGTGCTTTGGCCCAACCTGTAGAGTTAGATGGAGTGAGGGAGAGAAAAAAAAGTAAAAAAAAATAGTGATAAAGAGTGGAAGTCAAATACCATCATATTCTTCACCATGTTCTGCAATTGAAAAGAGATTATTAAGTACACCTTGCTTCCCGAATAAGAATTCATGATGATGAAGACAAATGTGCCTCGTTTTAGAGGTTCCTCTTGGCCAGAACTTTACATTTTGGTTCTCATGCACAAATTTTCTCGATTTAATTCCAGAACTGCAGGTTCTTCACACACAGTTTTATCTTACAGTATAAATTCCTGAACTCATTCAGTATCTTTCCAATATTAGAACGCTAGATCTACTTTGCCCCTGCCACTATAGACATCTTTTGACCAGCTAATACATTCCTACCATTAGCTGGAGGTGATATACACTGAGGCTACCCTCTCTACTTAACTCTAGGCATTCATAATCTCTCCATTGTTGCTCTGCTCCTGTTAGACCTTATGTTTCCTCTCATAGTCACCCCAACTATTCCATGTCACTTTTACTAGGCCTGAGGCAAGAAACTCGAGATCCCGCCAGCTATGATTGCAGGGAGTATGATCGAAGATTTAAATGTTTAAAGTCACCTTCTCTAATAACCTGTTTCCATTCTAGTGGCATACACCCCTTATCATATGCAAAGCAGATATGCAGCAGCCATGCAGAACAAGCATCAAGCACAACACTGACAAAATAAAGAAGAGCTGATGAAACCCAACTGTAACAGATCTTGAAGAGGTAGGGCCGAGGGTAAATCTTCTCTTGCATATTACATCCCTCATATCTTGTTTTACTGGATTTAAGAGTACAATTATTTTGTGTACACTGATATGGGTGCATTATGGGGGATATTTAAGGCATAATGTGTTCACTATTTAAACAATCATCCATCTATACACAAAGCAAAAAATGTGTCCTATGTTGTATAGGATTTATTGGCCCTTTTCTGTACTAGGTCTATGGTACTGGTGTCAATCCTCAAAGCTAGATGTGTAAAAAAACACAATGATTGAGTTGTAAAGGATTGCAGAACTAGAGCTCAGGAAACAGCACTGCACATAAGTTTCTGAAATATCCCACTATGAGAACAAAGAATACATCTCTCCATATTGCCCTACAGGAGACTGGGGTCTTCAGGTTCTTACCTTCCTCCTCAGCCTCCTCATAAGCTTCTTCTACTTGTGGTGCCTCTTCCACAACTGGTTCTTCTTCTTCACAGGTATTGCAGGCATAGTTCATAGCAGCAAGCAGCGTGCAGAAAGTGCAGGGACAAATGGGGTATTAGAAAGCAGGCGGGCAGGTCGGAATAAAAGAGAAGAGAGAGCCAAAGCATAATTAGAAGTAGTCACATTGTAACAGGATGCAAGCAGCAAACGCTGCCAACCAATTAGTAGACAAACATGAAGACTTTGGTCGGAAATCTCTAAGATTCCATGAAAATAAATTTGCATACCAAAACAATTGGTTTCAACATCAACTTTGATCCATTCCACAGTTCCATACAGTTTTTCAGCAACAGCTATAGGACTCCTGAAAGTGGCTACTATATATTCTCATTAAGATCCTTCTAAGGAACATATTGCATGAGGCACATATCGTTCAGGCAAAGATATATGGTGTTGTTACAAAGAATGCCTGGAGAGCATGTCATATAGCTCTGTAAAGAAGGTCGATGGTACAAGGTGTGGTCTCCACCATAGTTTTTTTACCTCTGGTAAGAGGAGGATTCCACTTAACTCAATAGAATGCAAGGTGGAACTAAATACAAATGTCTAGAGATGGAATATTCCATGTACACAATAAGCCCTAGCTTTCTACTGTTTAAGGTACCTGAGACTGCATTGTTTTTATTGACTGGGATAAATCCCATGCACAAGTTGAAACCATGCAGAATGACTTGTATATTTCATTTACGTCATATTTCAGTTTAGACAATATGGTCCTTGGACATCAGAGACTGCCCTTTTCCTATGGAACAGGTGTCAAATCAAGAAGAGGTCTCTGAGAAAAGTCTGCTATGGCACCAAAAGTCCTCAAATCATGGATTGAATTGGGCTGATAATCATTGGCTAGTGCCTTATCCAAGGCATAGATATTCTGAGAAGCTGTTCCTCAAAGTTGAAGATTGGACCACCAGCTCAGTAACTCTTTGAGATACTGTCCCTTGTAGCTGTAATATCTTTTAAACCTTTAGCCTCTGTTGACTACAGAGTCGTCAACTAACTGCTTTTCATCAGGAAGATAATGATCCATTTTTTGGACATTTTTAGACCTCACTCCAGGTTAGCTTTAGGCATATAATGGATTAAGGGCATGTTAAGGATACGGATCATCTTCTCTTTTTAGGTAGCGTCTCTGGATCCACCTTACAGACTCTACGGTGGTGTGACCCATTGTAGGTTATACATGATAAAACATTCTGGGTAGCTGTCCTAGCATGCAATGTGGTAATCAGTAAAAGTATGTTTTGCACATCGCAGCTGTAAGATGCATTGCAGGCACAGTGAGTTGGAATGGTACGGCAGGCTACGAGCACAGATAGTCTTATTCAGGCAGAGCCCCCCTTGGGGACAATATCCTTGGATAGTAAATAACTAATGGCTTATTTTCCAACCCCAATAGACAGACCTGAGTTGAAGTATCTAAGATTACAACACTACTAATATGATATAAAATAGGTATAGATAGAAATACAAGAATACATAGTTAGAGGGATACACTAGGGATGAAGAAAGGGTCGGGTCACATACCTTGCTCCTGGCTTTCTTCTGTAGCGTGGAGTAAACAGGAAGGAGGAGAAGAGAAAGCATTAGAAAAGCAAGAAAGCAGGACAAGGCACAGACTAGCTCTTAGCTAGACCCTCACTGGCAGGAGAGAATAATAAAGCAACACCACAAACTGGAACGTATAACAGGGTAGGATAGTTCTCCAGACACCAAGAGACCCAGGAATGTGTAGTGCAAGGTGAGATAAGGGTAACTAGTGGTTTTGCAAGAAGAAGCATCTCAGAGGAAAGAAAGGTGATCCTGGGGAAAGTGAGTAGTATCACTGGTGCCAGGTACATGTAGGCTACATTCCATGAGTCTGTGCACAAGAGAACGCTCCATCACCACCCGCTCCATCACCACCCGCTCCCCTCTCCCCACAGTAACACAAATAGAAATGTCCAAAAGGACCACACAACATACCTTCTTGTGCCTCTGTTTGTCGCATATTGAGATACGATGAAGGAGGCAAAGAAAGCAAGAAAACAAAGCAGAGAACATTAGCCTCAGAGCATCACAGAGACGCGGAGGGTGGGAGTCAAACAAAGAAAATATGGATCCCAACCTGGTGCCCCAGTACCCGCTGCAAAGTACAGCAGCACTAATGTTCTGATTTAACCCTTTGGCGCCCATATGACATGGACAGCCAGCGGGTTAAATAAAGGAGACATGCTGGTTAGACCTACTCCAGGATGTTTTGATTTGGTAGTTAACAGGTTAAAATATCCTGGTGTTTAAATAGGAAACAAAAAGAAGAGAATGAGTTAAGGAAAGGCGGTTTAGGATGAAAAAGAAACTCAAGAGCGGTCTGTCCAAATCCACAGTCTCTCTGGTTCTAACAAGGGGGTTCGCACAGCTTGGGGCCCCTATACAATGAATGTGTGGAGGGCGCCCCTTGTTTACAACATACAGGAGACTGTGGATCGAACAAAGTGACAGACCCTTGCTCTTTCAAACACACACCTCAATATAAACCATGGCCGGCCTAGTGAGGCCACAAACCAGGGTCCATGTTAGCATTGTTGAAAGGCTGGTACCAGTGAGGAGTTTAGGGGGAGTCTAACCCTTTCACTGCCAGAGAAATGGCTGCAACCCTTTGCTGTCACAAGCATACTTATGTATGTCTAGGGGCTATAGATCTTTTAATTTTCCCAGCAATTCAATTATAATTGAGGCCAAAGTGACCTCCAATGCGAATGCACCTTCAAATGGTCCTTCACTTGGAATAGCTTAGCTGTTATATTAAAGGTTTGTTCTTCTTGAGGCTGCAGATCCTTCTGGCATAGAAAGGGCTTAAATTAGTGACATTTTATTGGTAAGATAGGAAGTAAAGTTATTCTAGAATTAGAGATGGAGTTGGGGGGTGTCATTTCACCCATTTACCTTCTTCGTATTCTTCTTTTGGGGGAGGAGACAACAAAAAAAAACAGAAAAACAATGGAATATGTTGGACTTTAAAGCAAAAGCAACCAATTTATATTAAGGGTGTGGGCTGCTGCTGGTCTGAAACACCCATCATTGGTCTGCGAATGTTGAGAGTTGTAGTTCAGCAACTGCCGGGACACACCCTGGTCTACACAAAGCACAACAATAATACAATGGGACCGGTGCACACAGCAAGGCTAAGCATGTTAACTCAATCACCACCTGAACCATAAAAGTAAATGAATGCTATGGAATTATAAAAGGCTGTATGGGGATAAGATTAGAGGGAAGCAATTAATAAATTACATTAAAGGGGTTTAATGTCTGGGTTATTGGAAGTATTAACTGAACTTATGTGGATGAATATCTGGGTCATAGGGTGAATTCAATGGAAATACAGGTATAGGATCCCTTATCCGGAAACCCGATATCCAGAAAGCTCCGAATTACGGAATGGCTGTCTCCCATAGACTCCATTTTATCCAAATAATCCAAATCTTTAAAAATGATTTCCTTTTTCTCTGTACTAATAAAACAGTACCTTGTAATTGATCGCAACTAAGATATAATTAATCCTTATTGGAAGCAAAACCAGCCTATTTAATGTTTAAATAAATTTCTAATAGACATAAGGCATGAAGACCCAAATTACAGAAAGATCCATTATCCGGGAAACCCCAGGTCCCGAGCATTCTGGATAACAGGTCCCATACCTGTATATGAATTAATACTAGCGATAATAGCAGGATTATTATTCACTGAAACTATAGGGCTCTATATACTGGGATTAAAAGCAAAATCCAGTTTATATTATAAATATTAGATTAGATATAAGGCCGTGGCAGTGAAGGATTTAACAGCGATACAAGGCACATGGAAATTAGAAGACATCTCCGGCTGATCCTGCATTTGCACCCTAGGCAGAAATTGCAGTTACGGACACAGTCCAGCAGGTGGCAGCACAAGTACCGACCTATTAGTTGGATGGAGAGTTACTGAGTTAAATAATAAACGGAATTAATGATAAAAAGCAAAAAATGACTGTATAAAATGAACAAGTGAAGGAATGAGACAGGAGATTAATAAGACGACTGTCCCTGCTGTTAGGGAGAAATGAGTGAGTGAAATAAGTTGGGATGATATATGGTATTAATGAAAAGATGTATTATTAGCCATTATTATTATTATTATTCATACTATTCTTTCTGTACAGTTGCTCACTTACCCTCCACCTGTTCACTGTTGGCAGCAGAGCGAAGGCAGCAGAGAAAGGGGAGAAAAAAGAGAGAGTCTGATTAGTTCAACCATTGAGGAATGAGAGTTTATATATATATATATCTATATAATATGACTGGGGTTTTATAATGAAATCCATAGTCACAGGAAACAGGTTGACTTACACTTCCTCTGTGTCAGACATGATGGCTTTTGGTCAACTGTGAAAAAACAAAAGTCAGACAACATTACAATTAGGAAGCAACAGCAAAAAAAAAAAAAAGCAATTTAGTTCCTCTGCACTGCTGGTTCTGTCCCCTGAAACAATGTGGCACAAGTCAGCCTTTTCAGTTCTGCTAATCACTCGCTACAAAAGTCAGAGCCACCACCAGGGCAGAGAATAAAAAACTGATAGCAAATATATATATACAAATCACACAGTGTCTAATAAATCAATATTGGGAAATGGTAACTTCTTTCAATAGTCAATTCATTTGGGGGTTTTCTTCCCCTTTAAACCTGGTTTCATGCATATAACATCATAAAACATTCACCTTTATAATGTGCCCATGTGGCATGTAAAGCTCTGTTAAATACATGTGCCAGGGACGGCCAAACTGTGGCCCTAAGAGGGCCCAAAGCAGTGGATCTGCCATGCAGGGTCTATTGAAATCTCTGCAGTTGCCTTAAAGGAGAACTAAACCCTAAACATGAATATGGATAAAATGACATATTTTATATAGTGAACTAATTGCACGAGGCTAAAGTTTGAGCTTGTCAATAGCAGCAATGATCCAGGACTTCACACTTGTCACAGGGGGTCACCATCTTGGAAAGTGTCTGTGACACTCACATGCTCAGTGGGCTCTGATTGGCTGTTGAGAAGCTAAGCTTAGGGCTCGTCACTAATTATCCAGCAGAAAATGAGCTTCCCTGGCTGTAATATAAGCTGATGCTACAGGTTTGCTGATTATTCAATTCTGATGCTAATTGCACTGGTTTCTGTGCTGCCGTGTAGTAATTATGTGTATTAATTACTAATCAGCCTTATATTGTGACATTTCTATTCTATGTGTACTGTATATTGTGAGTGGCTCCCTAAGCTCAGTAAGTGACAGCAGCACAGAGCATGTGAATCAGTGAATCAGCAGAAAAGAAGATGGGGAGCTACTGGGGCATCTTTGGAGACACAGATCTTTATTGCTAAAGGGCTGTGGTTGCCTTGGGCTGGTACAGAAGCACAAAACATCATGTACAACATTTCTAGCTACTTCTTTAGTTAGGCTTTAGTTCTCCTTTAATAGATTATACCCGACCGATGTCACCTAACAGAGGACTGCAGTGTTTTTAGCATCCCCAGATCTGGGGAATATTGGAAGACGTTCGTCAATATTTATACCCCAAGCAGCTAATTGATGTATCTTGAAGCAAAAGTCCTTATTCCTAATCCCTTGCAGTGTCTAATCAAAGCAATAGCCTATAAGAGGCCAGGCACACAAATAAGCAATGGCTGCAGTGAGAAAGCATAAGGGCTATGGAAAGAGACA
This sequence comes from Xenopus petersii, assembly GCA_038501925.1. Lineage (NCBI taxonomy): Eukaryota > Metazoa > Chordata > Amphibia > Anura > Pipidae > Xenopus > Xenopus petersii. Next base: position 7,830,609 of record CM076679.1, read on the forward strand.
GCCATAGTTCAAGGGACACAGGCAATTCAATCTGAAGTCAAATCCCTATACCTGAGACACAGTACATCAGATTCCCCTCTGTGTGCCCAAAAACACTTATGCATGAGACTAAATCACAAATGAAGCAGACATAAACCCAAATTTGACTTTCGAAACTATGTCGCAGAAGCACACAAGGCCGACGCACTACATTGTTTCAACGGGCAGAACCGGCAGTGCAGAAAGGGGGATAGGCACTGCTTTCAGTCTCAATAACTTTAAAAAAAATAAACACTGAAAATGTGTCACAAATATAGTTGCTTAAATTTCTTTCCTATTCTATTTTGGGGTCTATATGCCCTTTATGAACAATTCCTTTATATAATGATCTGGTGATATATTATATATATATATATATATTTATATATTCCTGACATATGTCACATTGAAGCCTGGGGGCTTGTGGTATGACACTTGGGTATAATGCTGTAAATTCTTTCCAAGTGTGGGGCCAGACAGATGGAGAATGACACTGTGCCCCCCAGCCTATTTTCGGTTGGCCTCTCTCAGTAAGGAAGATCAGAAGGCTGCGTGACTCAGATGTTACATGAGATGGCTAGGAGGGTGTGGGGGGACAACTGGGCATTCTTGTCTATTTCAGGACCCCAGGGAATGCCCTTTAAAGGTGATAGGAACCTGCAGGGAGGGCTTTGTGGCCACGGACATATGTAGGTTAAGGTTGCCATTATGATCTGACCTTATTAAAATAATGGGGATGGGGAACAGCCACCTGTGTGTGTCCTGACTCCCCGATAATGTATAGAAAATAAGAAATTATTTCAGAGCATTCGTTATGGAATGTGTCCCTATCAGCCATTCTGCTGGGCAGCAATATGGGGTCCCATGCGTCAGTGGCCTTCTGTGGCCCTGCATTAGATCATGGAGCCAATTTTATACTCACCAGGAGGCTTTGCTTTATAAGGAAACACAAGGGTAGGTAAACCCATAACTCAAACTTTATTGTTTGAGAAAAGATAATTCAAAATATGTCCACTAGGGGGAGCTGCGCTAATGCAGCCCATTATTTGCACTAAGCCGAGCCAGCAGTATTGCAGCTGCTTTTTTTTTTTTTTTTTTAAATCTGCATCCAGCCTGGTCCTATAAAATGGTCAATAAATGATCTTGTAAATAAAGTTTCAGGACAGACCCACTGACTTCCACAAATGACCGATTAATTACTGTTAATTAATTAATGACTGCAATAAGATCAAATTGGCAGGGCCCCCCTTTACATCTCAGTAATGTCATTTGTAGGTTTGAGGTTGACATCCTATTACTGTAGCATGTGCCTTATAAATAACTCTTAATAATATAATACACACATATATATATATATACACACATATAAAATCTCATTATAAGGGTGTCTCAATTAGAGAATTCATTGTATAGAGTGGCACAGTATATAGTTCAGCACCATGACAAGACCAACAGCTGGTAGCAGCCACTCACCTCCTGTCTGTCTTGTCAGCCTTTATTTATGGGACACATGGGGCAAAAATAGACACATCCCAACATGGCTAATGGGTTCTTTAGATCAAGGCCTACATCCCCTGAGAGGCCATTTATCCACCCCCACCCCCTCACCCAATAGATAACGAGAAAGCTAAAACTTCAGGCCACCCACATATTGTCTGCCAGCACCCAACTATTGCCCTCTAATCCCATTACATCAACCAGAGACACCTTCATCATCCTCATGAGCTCATCTCAATCCCAGGAACCCATCTCACTCCCATATCCACCGGTTTTTTTTTAATCTCCTAATTGTTTCCAGCCAATGGGAGGAAGCCATTCAGCACTGCGCTACACACTTCCTGGTCACAAGGACATAACCTTTTAGGACCAAAACAGCAGGAAGTCAGGGGAGCAAAAAAAAAAAACCCCCCAAAATATCCTAATTCCGACCTCTAAGTGTATACATAATAACAACTGTGCTTAACTATCAACCCTTTAAATCAGCATTTCTTAACCTTTATCACATGGGAGAGGAAAGACGGACATCAATGATAGTGGTAGACAGAAAGACAGATATATCATACATTAGCAAGGTCATAAGATAAAGTCATGGATGGACAATTTACAGGCACGTTGCATTGCTCATTATGTAATGGCACAGTATATCTGTTGCTGGAATAGGAGAACTTTAGGGCACACACACTGGCACAATGGAAATGCAATAGAAAGGAGCCGTGGGTGGGTATAGGGATATCGATAATATAATTGAATCCACAGACAGGTGGCTATAACCCTATACATCTAGAGCAGGGCTCCCCAACCTTTTTTGTTTTTTTTTATACCGGTGAGCCACATTCAAATGTAAAAAAGAGTTGGGGAGCAACACAAACATGAAAAAATCCCTTGGGGTGCCAAATAAGGACTATAATTGGTTACTTTGGTAGCCCCTATTTAGACTGGTAGCCTACAGGAGGCTCTACTTGGCACAATACTTTGTTTTTATGCCATCAAAACTTGCTTCCCAGACTGGAATTCAAAAATAATAAGCAATAAACAAGGGGTCGGAGAGCAACATCCAAGGGGTCGGAGAGCTACATGTACATTATGGGATCACTGGTCTAGAGTTTCATCTATGCCCTGACACCCAAGACTAGATCCCCGCACTCAGCTGCTGTGGGTGCCATCTGCTGACAAGCCCCGTATAAATCAGCAGTGAGACGGGCATCAGAGGGGCCACTAATTCTTCCAATATATAGTGTGAGACTATCGGGCTGATCTCCTTGTATCAGAGCCCAGTGGGTAAGGCTGGAAGGTGCTGGTTCTGATTCTGGGATACTATTATGCCAGGGTTAAGGGTGAGGCTAAAGCCAGTCCAACCAGTTTATCAGATGAAGCAAAACCTGCAGCTGGGGGTCCCAGGTTGGGTTGCCACCTGGCTGGTAAAAATGATGGTTGATGCCAATGTTATTAATATGGAAATAAGATAAATATATAGAAAGGCAGGTATTTTTTTTCCAAAAAAGGTGGCAACCCTAGTCCCAAGGGTGGCACCGACTAAAAGCATGAAAATTGCCTAAATTAATTTTGCTGTGGGACCCAGTCAATTATAAATGGAATTATAAAAAAGGAATATAGGCAACCTACTGGCAACTCCAGCAGCTGCAGAACTACAACTCCCAGAATCCTAGAGGCATTGTGGAAGCTGTAGTCCTTCAGCAGGTTCTGAAGGACTACAGGGTCGCCATTGTGTTTCTAGCAGTGAGGGGTAATTTCCAAGCCCCCTTCCACCCTACTTTCCTTACCTGAGGCCCGAGAGAAGAGAGCAGCACTGGGGGTCGCAGCAGTTGTGAGACTTTTTCAATCTCCCCCCCGGGCCTGTTATGTCTGTCAGTTATACCGAAATGTGATCCGCGCCCCACCCCCACGGGAGGCACCGCAGGGGAGGGGGCGGAGCCGCGAGCAGCTGTCTAAGCCAAGTTATGGTGCGGGGAGGGAGGGAGCGCGGTGCGAGGAAGGAGCTCAGTTTACGCGCTAATTATAGCCGGGCCAGGACAGCAGAATTTGGACATGTCCCTTGTGTGTGAGCGCAGGGACTTGTGTTAAAATAAACTGAGCCCCTCTCTGGTGGGATGGGGGTGGGGGCAGTGGCTTTTTTTAACCCTGTTTTTTTTCCCACGTAAGAAAGATTGAAATCACGCCCCAAAAAATAAAAATATCACCAGTTTAGCAACATTGCCTATTCAATGAATCCATTCACTATGGTGGGCTCCTTAAATCCCCTTCTTTTTATTAGTAGCCACCCCCATTGCAAAGCCGTTTCCAGCTGGAGACTGATCCATGTAACTGCCACTCTTTTAGTCCCATAGGAGCAGATTTACTAAAGGGCGAAATGACTAACGCTTTCAGGCACTTTGGCAATTTACTAACTATGATTTTCGCTAGCGAAATAGACAGACGCTAGCGGTCATTCGCACTCTGGGGCACATTTAATTACCTCCGAAATTGCGCCAGCGACGGCTTCGCTGACATCGCAACACTTCGCCAGGCGTAGATTCGCCAGGACAACGCTAATTCATGAAAATCCGAAGTTGCGACCAGGGTTCCAAACGCTTGTGACGTTTCACTAGCGATAATACGTTCAGCAGTTCGAAGTTACGCTACCGATGCATAATTAGCATATGTCGTTAAGTTAAAGTTGAATGGACGTATACACTATTGCACTTCGCCTGTGATGGCGAAGGCAAGTCTGGCGCAAGAGGTAGCGTTCAGTAAAATCCGCATCTTCGTGAATTTGCCGAGTTACGTAAATTCGCCAGAGCGAACATTCCCTGGCGTTAGACTGCGAAGTACCGCTAGAGTCTATCTCCTTCGCTAGCGAATTTACACCAGCGCCCGTTAGTTAATCAGCGAAGTTCCGGAATGACATCAGGCTGATGAATTTTCACCAGCGTTAGTCACTTTGCCCTTTAGTAAATTTGCCCCTCTATATCCAGGCGAATTTTCGCTCTGGCGAATCGGCGTTACTCCTCAATCTTCTGTCACTTTCATCATATTTTTAGTGGAAAAAATTTCCAAGTCCAAAAAATGCTGGTGTATTTTCCTTTTTTCAGAGTGATAGGCTGCAAAAGTCCTGAACATATGGAACATAAACTATACAGTGGGCTCATGTGTAGGGCAATATAACAACTTTATTTTGTGTATCTTGTGCAGTGTAATGTATTTGCTGCAACATATACGTCCATTCAACTTTATCATTTCCCGCAGTATGCAAATTAGCCCGAACGAAGTTGCGCTAGGCAGAATTGAACATTATCGCATCTTCGCTTTGATTGCCGAAGTAACGTCCTGGACGCGATAATTAGTAAATTATCGTCTAAGCGAATTTCCGCCTGGCGAAGTGTAGCAATGGGTGTGAGGCCGTCGCTGGCGAATTTTCACCGCTTAGTAAATTTACCCCCTAGTGTGATCACTGGCTCCTAGGGTTGCCACCTTTTCTGGAAAAAAATACCTTCCTTCCTATATATTTATCTTTTTTCCCTATTAATAACATTGGGATCACTGGCCTTCCTATATATTTATCTTTTTTCCCTATTAATAACATTGGGATCACTGACATTCCTATATATTTATTTTTATTCCCTATTAATAACATTGGGATCACTGACCTTCCTATATATTTATCTTTATTCCCTATTAATAACATTGGGATCACTGACCTTCCTATATATTTATCTTTATTCCCTATTAATAACATTGGGATCACTGACCTTCCTATATATTTATATTTATTCCCTATTAATAACATTGGGATCACTGACCTTCCCATATATTTATCTTTATTCCCTATTAATAACATTGGGATCACTGACCTTCCTATATATTTATATTTATTCCCTATTAATAACATTGGGATCACTGACCTTCCCATATATTTATCTTTATTCCCTATTAATAACATTGGGATCAACCATCATTTTTACCGGCCAGGCCAGTAAAATACCGGCCAGGTGGCACCCCCTATCATATACTACATAAATCAGTGTTAAATGGCAATCCCAAGAAGACCCCCAACAGCCGGAGAGACATGAAGTTCAGCAAGTACTGGAGGCCATAGGCTGTACATGCCTGACATGGGGAAAATATTTATCTATTGTTCCAAAAAGGGGCTCCTCTGTAGCTGGGGCCCAGTCCTGGAGTCATATCATTTGGTCAGACTAACTTTTTTGGGGCGTAACTACAGAGGAAGCAGACCCTGGGGCTGCAGGGGGGCCCAGGAGGTATAAGGGGCCCCATGAGGCTCAAATTCATATACAATTTCAATAAATATTGATAAAACAGGGCAAATTAAAATTAATTTGCTGTGGGGCCCAGTAATATCGAGGAGCTTACACTTTACTTTAGCTCTAAGTGTCTTCACCCTTAGGGCCTGTGACTCCCTGTGCTGAGGAGCTTACAATTTACTGTAGCTCTGAGTGTCTTCACCCTTAGGGCCTGTGACTCCCTGTGCTGAGGAGCTTACACTTTACTTTAGCTCTGAGTGTCTCCACCCTTAGGGCGTGTGACTCCCTGTGCTGAGGAGCTTACACTTTTGGCGTCTGAGGTTCTCATGGGACCTGGCACAGGTCACTGCATTCTAACCAGTTTGCTGAATAATTTACTTGACATGCGTAAGATTTGCCTGTGGAAGTCTGGGAGTTGTAGTACAACATCAACCAAATACAGGGCCACGAATTAGACTTTTTGGGGGGCCCTGTATCTAGTCCTGCTGCTTATGTGTATGACTGTTCTAAAGAAGGTGTTTTCAATGTATTTCTATATTACCTGGAACTTTATATAGGGAATTATATACAACCTTTTGTCATATATATATATATATATATATATATATATATATATATATATATATATATATTATATATATATATATTGCCTTGAGAAAGGTCCCATAGTGCTTTATCTAATACACGTTTTTTGATTGGATAATACCCTGTGGCCCTGTGGTTGCTGTTTCTTCTTTGATCCATGACCATATAAAGGCATGAAGCTGCAGGCTGCATATAATATAATATCCTTATAATTTAAAATAAGGGTCACAAAATGTTTTATAATACAGAAGCTTCAATGAGCAACAGTAATTGATACCACCGTATGGGCCCTTTAGATGCATATCATTTACAGATGGTTGTGTTGAAATATCAGCTACTGGGTATGCAAGTTAAAAATAACCGATAAATCGGTCAGATCTGGCTCAGAGGCCTTTTGGGTAATACCAGTATACTTTTAATGCCCAGCACGCCGGTATGTTAGGCCTAATGTGTTTATCATCGAGTTTCATGGCTTGGCATGCATCAGATGAAATACGCTAAATGCATTGCTGGTATGACTCTCCTCTTCATCTGTTTAGCATTATTTAGAGTGTTAGCTTTTTGCACAAGACCATAGGCAGCATGTTACACATGACCCTTCATCCTTAACATGCACAACCCATGAGACCCCATCCATTACCAGCAGGGGGGGCCAGAGCCTCACAGAAAGCATTGGCTAGTGCTCCCCCCTTCTGACCTTTCCAGAGCCCCCACCCCAGTTCTCAGTTTCACTGGCCCAGGTGTGGGGGTCGTTTTTTCCCCCCTCGCAGTCACAGATGGCCGAAGGGAGCTGGGCATAGAAGCTCTACACACACTGACCTCCCCGTGCAGGTAAAATTCTAAAATAATGTGGGGAAGGGGGTGCTACATTGGCATGTCTGCATGGGGAAAAGTTCTGGGAGCACTTTGGTGCGGGTTTTGCAAAGCACCCATTTAACCCCTTCACTGCCCAAGGAGCCTGCAACACACTGTAAAGCAATTAGCTATAGGTGCTGCTAGAAAGCAGGTGCCGGGGCAAAGGCATTAAAACATTATTTATTTATTTATTTATTTAAAATGATTTGGATCCAGGGGAGCCCTTGGAGTCTGCACCTGGGGAGTCTCAGGGATTATCTGTATTGCTGCCATAGGTGGGGCATAATGAGTGCCGAGCAGTGGGGATCATTCACCTTCCTAAAAAGAGGCAAACTGCTGCATGAATAGGGCTGCGAGCTCAGTATAAACTCCCCGAATAAATATGCACCCTGGCACCCTATAATTGGGATTTCAGCATGATATGTTTATTGCAAAAACTGTCATTTGAAATCTAAAGTAAATGCAATTTGGAATACCTGTTATTCTAGGGGTCTTTATGTATCTACCACCTGTTTCTGTGCAGGGCGGGGTATTGAGGCACAAAATAACAGGTATAGAGCAATATACTAGATATAGGCACTGGCAGTATTGGGTATAGAGCAATGTAATATATATAGTTCTGTATTAGAGTGTGGCGGGGGCAGTATTGGGTATAGAGCAAAGTACTGCAGATATAGACACTGACACTTCTGTATCAGAGAGCGAGTGTGGCAGAAATTGAGCAAAATACTATGGAATTGCTCTGCATAATGTTTAGTTGTATTCAGATAACTAGTATAGTCTATATTAACCTTTAGACAAATAAACAGTTTTGGCAGTACTGGTAGAATGATACTCGGCTTTTTTGTGCCAATGGTCATAGTCTAACCAACCCGCTGCATTCTTCTGGCAGCTAATGAATATTTAGTAACTGTGGTTAATAAAATAATGTTGGAAACAGTATAGTAGCAGATGATAGCAGAATGATTGTGTATGATGAGGCAATGGATAGAATGATAATGTAAAATAGCAGTGTGTTTAAAGGGCATGTAAAGGCAAAAAAATAAAATCCCATTTTTGCTTTCTTTAATGAAAAAGAAACCTATCTCCAATATACTTTAATTAAAAAATATGTACCGTTTCTGTAAAAAACCTGACTGTATGCAGTGAAATTCTCCCTTTATTTACTGCTGTGGATAGGAATTGTCAGACGGTCCCTAACTGCTCTGCAGGGAAACAATCATACTTATGAACAGCAGGGGGAGCCCCCGCCTTACTTCCCAGCCATGCAGAACTCAAGCAGCTTTGTTTGTTTCCCTGTAGAGCAGTCGGCGACTGTGTAGAGATTTGTATTGGATTTTATTTTTGCCTTTACATCCCCTTTACTGTTTCCAACTCCAGCTGCAGGGACAAAGATCATGGAGCCAGATTTAAACAGATTAACTGGGATTCCATTTGGAGGATTATTTTTTGCAGAGTTGGAGAAAGTTTGTATTAAACAAAACAAAAACTATAAAATCCACATTAGATGACATGACAACACAGGACCCAGTGCAGTCTGTATATTCTGATTATTAATCAGTCTTGCTGTATCGGCTTCTGGCAGATATTATTTGTCTTGTGCTGTTTTGATCATTTATGACGATCCCTAAGCAGCCCAGACCACACTGAGCATGTGCACAGTCTAAAGTTGGCCATACATGGAGAGATCCGCTCGTTTGGCGATGTCGCCAAACAAGCGGATCTCCCTCCGATATGCCCACCTTGAGGTGGGCAATATCGGGCTGATCCGATCGTGGTCTCTAGGGCCCAACGATTGGATCCTAACGATGCCTAACGGGCAGTCGGATCGCGGGACCACGGGATTTTTAGTCCCTTCCAATCGAGATCTGGCCGATCTCGATCGGGGAAGCCCGTCGGGGGGCCCCATACATGGGCCAATAACCTGCCGACTCTGTCTGTCGGCAGCTTTTATCGGCCCGTGTATGGCCACCTTTAGTCTTGTAAAAATGTTTAACAAAGTTACAAGATGGTGACCCCCTATGGCCAACTTTGAAAGCATAAATCATTTGTTTGATTAGGCTTGTGGTGCAGTAGGTTCATGTTTATGTTTAGTAGACAAAATACAGCATTTCTAGCCTTATTCTATTTTAGACTTTACTTCCCCTTTAAGGCAGTGGATAGAATTACAGTGGTTTTGGTATGGTGGTGTGTTTTGACAGCAAATATAATGTAGTGTGTTGACAGAAGTGGATAGAATGATAGTTGGTTTGAGGCAATACATCCTAGAATTTTGGAAGTTGTGGCAGTAAATGGTACAGCAATGGTGTCTTTCTTTTGGAAATGTATAGAATGATAGAGTGCTTTTTGCAGCAGTTATTAGGTTTCTACCTACCATGTTTGTGGCAGTGGATAGAATGATTTGAGTTTGAGGCAGTGCTAATTAGAACGCTAGTGAGTTCAAAGCAGGTCATAGAAGAGTCATAGGGGTATATTTATCAAAGAGTGAAGTTAGAGGTCGCCACAGTCCGAAAGAGTGAAATTCCGCCACTCTCCATTCATTTCTATGGGATTTTAAAAGGCGTATTTATCAAAGGATAAACTTTTCGCTTTCACCCATTGATTAATGCTCTTTAAAAAAAAATCCCATTATAATGAATGGAGAGTGAGAGAGAGAATTTCACTCTTCTGTGGAGAGCTCTAACTGCACTCTTTGATAAATACAACCCATGGTGTGTTTGTAGCAATTGAAAAAAAAATATATATATATATATATTTCCGGCAGTATATGATAGAATGATGGTGTTTGTTGCAGTCGATAGAATGATAAGAGTGTTAGTAGTTTATAACACACTAGAGTGTTTTTGTGTTTTTTTAAAAATGGTCACTGTTTGGCAATAGCCATTGTGTTATTGATCTGTGACCGTGGTAAATGGAACGGAATAAAGGCCAAGTACTCTTCTTCGGCCCTTAGGGCCTGTATAATCAGAGATGTCGAACTACAGCTCTCAGTAACCATAACAAGTATTCCCCATTGATGAATAGCAGCTGGAGGGCAGCAGTGGGGATCTGCCTTTACTGAATTACGCCTGCACTGGTGCTGATACAAAGCTCTCCAATAGCCCATAAGCTTATTCTTCCGATTCCTGGGATTCTTGGATCTCCTGCTCTGGTCCCAGAGCTCTTATTTCTATCAGGGGCCCTCCAGATCATGAGAACCAGCCTCCGGCAACTATTTTCAGGGCTCTGCACATAGCAGAGGGGACTCAGATTACAGCAGGATAAACTAATTCATGCTTTCTGGGATGCGGACGGGAATAGCTAATTGGCACAGTGTACACCAAACCCAACTTAGCATTGGGAAAACTGCACCTCTCGGCCAGATCATCAGGGCATCAGAGTAACAATTAGGTTTAGGGAAATTAAATTAGGAAATTAAGCTGAGGCCACACAGAGCAGCCTAGTCTGCAGTGAGTCTGTGTCATCCATAGTGATGTAGGCAGGCCTGGACTGGGAGTCAAAATAGGCCCTGCCATTCTAAGTACATAGAGGCCCAAACAGCCCCCTACCAGCCCACTATATGGTAACTTTCTATGGAACTGTACAGCAGCCCCTCTGCCATCTGCCAGAACCGATTGCCAGTCTGGTCCTGGATGTAAGGTAGAGTAGACAGTAGGGATAGAGTTACGTAAACAAAGGCAAATGGACTTTATGATCTGCTCCTATCATACCTCACATGACATTCTTTTCTCAATATCTGCCCGTTGGTGCTTTTCTATATATATACAGTATATCGTTTGTTATAGTTTATACAGGAGCAGTGACCAGCTCCATGTTGTAGCTCCCACCCTTCCCAGCTATAGTCAGGTGATCCCACTGGTGTCTAATAAAAGGGCAGCCAAGTTTGGGAGTTTTACTTTGAAAGCAGCAAGTAAGTTGCAGGTAAAACTTCATCCCTTTGTAAAATATATAATGAAGCAATAGAATTCTTAATGAATCAGATGAAAATTAAGCGTAGGACTGGCCAGATATGGGATGACTTTGACGTAGTTGTTCAGCTTAAATATATTGCAATATATGGACAAACAATCCCTGTTTTGTTTAAAGGGTAAGACATTTTTCAGTAGCAGTAGCAGAAAATGTCTCTGTCTTAGATATATTGATAATGGGTTGAGTGTAGAGGACTCTTGTAGTTGACTATATATATATATATATATATACTTTTCATGGAGTGCCTGCACTTGGAACGAAAAATATATATACACATACAGGGGTGTAACTGCAGAGTAAGCAGGGGGGACCAGGAGGAATATAATCTGCTGTGGGGCCCAGTAATTTCTAGTTATGGCACTATATATATATATATATATATATATATATAAATATAAATCTTGTACAAAGATCAAGGATGAAAAAGGCCCTAATGTGGGCCGAAACGTTGGATAATGATGTAAGAAATAAACTGTATTTGACTAAATGCAAAAAAGTGGAGTGTGGATCTTTGAAAAAGATTTATATACTACGTTTGATACAGCCCCCAAATCTATCCAGAAAAGTCCGGATTGGAGAGCGGCTGCTTTGAATTGACTATATATATATATATATATATATAATCTGAGACAAGCAACCGCACTCTGAAGACCGGACTTTGCTTAATCTTTGTGGGTGCAGGTTCAAAAGATTCATATAGAGATTTGTTGCAAAGACCCGCACACCAATGTTATTTTCTTCAAAATAGTGATTTTATTTAGTACATTAATCCGACGTTTCAGCCCTTTTTCAAGGAAAATGTGGGCCGAAATGTCGGCTTAATGTACTAAATAAAATCACTATTTTGAAGAAAATAACATTGGTGCGCGGGTCTTTGCAACAAATCTCTCTCTCTCTCTCTCTCTCTATATATATATATAATATATATATAAACAAAGTCTTTGGGGCAGTTTTACTAAAAGGCAATGTGGCCATGGCTACCATCTGCAGGGACAATTTTCTTACAGTCATAGAGGACAATTCGCTAGCGAAAGAGAACATTGCTAACGAAGTTTCGCGCCCTATCGTAAGAAGACGATCGTTACTTTGCAAATTCACTGAAGTGCGAATTTTACAGAACGTTACCAGAGTTTCCTTCACCAGCTTAGACCTGGCAAACTGATAAGACCAGGGCCAGAACTAGGGGTCGGCAGAAGAGGCAACTGCCTAGGGCACGATAATGGTGGGCGCTGGGCAGCTGCCTCTGTTTTGCCTACCCCTAGACCAGACTCACCTGCTTACCAGACGCAACTTGCGCAGAAGCGCGTGACATCACAGCGCATGTGACGGGGGAAGTAGGGGTGAGCTGGCCGGCTGGGTTGCCTCTGGATAAGATGAAGCTACATCCTCCTCAATGTCATATCCTTTATGCTGAAGAGTCATAAAAGTGATAAAAAACACGTCTTTAAAAGTTGTAACGGTCAAAAATTTTGTTGGAACTTTTTTTAAGCATTTGAGGGGCATGTCACATTTGTTTTAGGGTGGGCTTATGTCTAGGGCATTAGAGGATCTCTTTTTATTTTGCTTCCTTGGACATTTTTAATAATAAGTGGCCACTTCAAGCATTTTACCAACATCTCTAATAAAGACATATATATATATCCTTGAAAAAGGTCCCAGAGAGGACCGAAACGTTGGAAATGAACCTGTGAATAAAAGCACATTTATTTCATCTTTGAGAATGAGTGCGGGTCCATTCACTGAATTATATATATATATATATATATATATATATATATATATATATATAGAGCGAAATACGGAACAGACACCCACAGCAGTAATAAAAAATTGGGTGCCAGTCTAAAAAAAGCTTCAATAAGTAATGTGGGATGACGGCACACCAAAAAAAACCAGCAACAAATCTTAGAAGATAAATAGGAGGTTTATTGGACTCCATATATATATATATATATATATATATATATATATATATATATATATATATATATATATATATATATATATATATATATATATATATATATATATATATATATATATATTACAGTCTAAGTAAAGCTCCCCATAGACGCGATGATTCTTCCTGCAGAATGACTGATTTTAGGGAAGTCCGACCAATCCTTCGAAATTATCGTGCGGTTAGTGGGATTCGAACGATCGTACATCTTACGATTTTTCAGCCGACATCTGTCAGGAAATTGATCGGCCAGGTCAAAAAAATCTGTGTCGGCCCCAGTGCAATCAATCTATGTTTGCAGGGCCAAGCAGGCGGCTCCCCTTTGTTTTCCTGTCAAATTGGTATTTTTAGTTGAAGGTCAATTCGAACGATCTCCGTTCCGAGAAGATCGTGGTCTCACGATGAGGATCGGATCTTTTAAAAATCTCAACATCTATGGCCAGCTTTAGTGTTGGGTACCGTAGGTAAAGCTATAGGCCGCTCATTCGTCCATTTTTCTCTATATGTAACGGCACAGTGTGCAGTTTCATTTCTTTGCTCTAACCAACTGATGTCCTCTATTCTGCCCTGAAAATACTGCCACCCAATGACCAATTGCCCTGCAAGATTGTGGGAGACAGCAAACAGCAGAGACTTCCCCTAAATCCCTGCAGGACCCCCCTCCATGGAAGTCTGAGCAGCAGTAAAAGAACAAAGGCAAAAAGCCCGTGTCTGCACGATGTAATTCTATCTCCCCTGAACATAATAAGTCACAGTTTATTGCTTTAACTGCCCATAAATTTAACTGTCAGGGTTGAGTCTCCTCAACCCTAGTGACTTGTATGCGCAACCACACGGTGACTCTATCTAAGCTGATCAGATTACCCTGCACTACACTGATGAGCCTCAAGAATGGCGAAACTTGGTCTGTTGTTGGGAATCTGATCAGCTATTATCCTGGCTTCTGCTTTAAAAACCCCAGTGGGTGAGCTTTAGCCTATAGGATAAACCCATGTAAATGGGATTTTCTTGGAGCTTGTTTGGAATTCATTCCCAGGATTCCTTTTGTTTATTTGGTGAAGGGAAACTGTGGCTGGTATAAAAAAAAAAAAATACAGTAAAATAAAGTGCATGTGTAATAAATCTGTTTCACTAATAATTGTTATTATTTTCTTACAGTTGTTAAGATATTTAATGATTTGATCCTCAACCTAACATTCTCCTCTGGCTGCAACCAACACACTCACATGTTGTGCGTCACTGACAGATTTCCCCTGCCCTTATAGGCTGAATTTAGTATTTACTGTTGACACTGCATAATTGGGTTGTTTGCAGCAGGAAGCATGTTGAGTTGAGGTAACCCATTAAAGAAACCTGTTTATAGCTCAGAAAGTCAACTTTCATAATGTTTAACAGCTTTTTCATTGGCCTCCGTTATTTATTTTGTATAGGTTTTGAATTATTTCCCTTGTGACTCTTTCCAGCTTTCAGGGTCCAATGATTGGATCAGAATGGAGGTGATACGTGGGACCGCATCAATAAACAGATGCGGCCCTGATCCAACAGGATTTTTTACCCTGCCAGATCAGCATTTGGCTAACTTTCGGTCAGATATCAATCGGGGGGGCCCGTTGGATGGCCCCATACACAGGCCAATAAGCTGCCGACTCGGGAATGGATAAGGGGGTAGGATGCCAATGCGAACGCAACTGACAGCACTTAATGAATGTGGCGCTATATTTATGGTGCATATGCAGGACTCTAAGCAAATGGTTTGCACTCATTTTTTGCTCTTGCACCCTTGTCCTGCACTTTGTAAATTACCCGTTTCCATGTGTATGTAAGGTGCCAGCCTTGATGTACCTGATATAACCCGGAAAGGGCTTAGTCAGAGAGTGAACCATAAAACTCAGGAGCCACTTGGTTTAGGGACAGAGGAACACACAGGTCATACACATGAAACACATGCAACTGTTGCACCTGGACAGGCTATGGAAATGTGGTGCCATCATGGCATACCGCGTAATGCTACGTATATGCCTATTTCATGGCCATTCCTTATTTCTATGAGCACAAAGAGGCTAAACAGAAATAGAATATAAAACAATAGATTATAGTATTTAAAGAAAAGAGACTAGGACAATAGATGTTGAGTGAGAAGAGGAAGAATAACAGTACTGAGAGTGGGCCCCTGGTCTAAGGTTTTTTGGGTGGGCCCCTGGTGTCCTACTCCGACATTGCACTCAAGTCTCTCAGTTAAACTCTCAGACATATCTATAGCCAACTGCAATAATGCAAATGATGAATAATAATATTGTAACAGATATTTATTTAAAAAGCATAAAAAAAGACAGTAAAAAAAGTAAGACTTGGCGTAACAGAGGGAGCGGCCATGCTTCAATGTACATGACATCAATGTGCAGCTGGAATGCATTAAAGACAGAGGGCGAGGTTAATCAGTATCACAGTTCTAAGTAGCCAGGGGCACATATATCAAAGCAGCATGGATACATTCAGAGCTAAATAAGCTTATAGCCCTGATATAATTGCCCCTGGTTTATGCTGAATGGAATGGCAGAGCAGTTAGACAAAACATAGATCAGGGATAGGAACCCAAAAACAAGTTAGGACTTAGTAATGGAAAAGAGGGGGTTGTCTTCTAAGCAGACAGCCATTTTGGATTCAGAGCTGCTCATGAATGGTTAGAGAGACAGCCAATAAGCTTTGTTTCCCTCGAGAGAGCTGTACGATGTACAATAAGCACTGTCTCATTAATGGTCCTTAATGAAAAGACTGCAGCTCCGCTGGTCAACAAGAATAGAGGCAGTAGAAGCTAAACATTATTAGACAAGGCAAAGTTATCTTGAGGTTGACATTCCCTTTAAGGCAAAATGGTTTCATGATCCCTCTTATGGCAGCAGGTGGTCTTGTCCCACAGTTTTCTGGTGTATTTCTAGATGATTCCTTCGCTAGGGCAAGCCTGGGTCCCTCGATGTGCTTCAATGCCCTAAAAGACAAATAACACGGTTATTGTAATTGGAAATTGTCATGCCCTTTATGTGATGTATACACTCTGTCTCCCCTTAGGCATCATGTTGCTCACAGTGACACCTCTAGAAGATCCAGGGCCACCCTCTCCAGCTCCACCTCCTACAGCACCAAAGCCCTCCAAAGACAATGCCCGGCTCCAGCGGGTTTTACGCAAAGCTGCAAAGAGGAGTGGCCTGCAGCAACCTCCCTCACAGCCTCCTAAATCCTTCCGCTCAACCCTCTCTCCTGTCAACGAAGGGGATCTGGAGAGTCCTGAACCTGTATCGCCATATAAACATGTTCCTTCTCCTCTTAATCTGCCTCCGCGTTTCCAGATTCGTCCAATGACCCACCGGGTGCCATCACCTTACCCAAAGCAACGCAGCTTCACCTTCACGATCACCGAGCAGCAAAGTTTAAACCAGTATCTGACATCTCCACCTCCTCTTGAAACACCCTCACCCTTCCCTCCAGGATCCAGTACCCCTAACACACCTATTCCCTTCCCAGAGGAGGCCTGCACCCCTGTTTCTTCCACCCCACTTCCTATGACTGCCAGCACCAATGGGGTGCAATTAAAAGAGACCAGTTACCATGATAGCTGTCTGCATTTCACCCCAAGAATCACTAAGTGCAAATCTCCCTCCCTTCCCCAGTCACCAGTAATCTCCAAGCCTGAGAATCTGGTCACAACGACACTCATTCTGCCCGTGACAAAGCAAAAAAGGCCAGGACCTATCGCATTGCAATCCACAGAAGAACTAACCAAGGTGGAGAGTATCAGAGGGGCCACAAATACAGAAAGTGATAAATGTATCTCAGTAAACAAAGAAACAGCCATTGATGGTTGTCACCCAAAAGAAACACCAGCAGAACCCCCCTTAAATAAGGAAGCCTTGGATAAACCAGGTAGTTTCTCTCCAATCTCAAAGACAGTGCTACAGATAGAGCTGCCTTCCATTCAAGTGACCACTGAGAATGATGAGTCAATCTCTCCGAGCATAGTGGGGAAGGAGGCTTCAAGCCTCACCTCATCTACTGGACCAAGGGAAACAGAAATACCAGGTGCCGTAGATGCTCCCAGAGACTCCTCCTCGGCTGTGGGAGCTACATACAGCCGTACTACTTCTCAAGTAACAGTTTCACTCAAAACTGGCCAAATTGCTCCTGTCAGCTCAGCTTCAGAGCTTCCATTACTCCCAAAAAAGGAAGCTGGCTCTGAGGAAATGATCCTCTTGAAAAATCCAGAAAGACCAAAGGCACCAAGAAAAAAGCCAGGAGGAGGCTGGGCAAGGCTAGTAAAACACCTAATTGTGGAACCTGAGGAGCCTAAATTCCCCGAACAGCAACAAACAGAGGTGACGAACGAGAAACAAAGTGGGGATGAGGGATCATCCGCAGAGGTAGCTCCACAGAGTCGGGGCTCCCGTGCCAACAAGATGTGGGATGCCCTTTTATATCACATGGCAACTTCCACCAAAGGGCTAGAGAAGCCAGATACTGAGATTGCACCCCAGTTACCCTTTCTTCGCTCACGTCTGCCTCTCCTTTTGCACCGGCCCAGATTCGATGCCCGCAAGTTAAAGGAGGCAGCCTCCCGGCCTTTACGAAGGGTAACAGCTTTCTTTTGCAGGAGAATAGGAGAAAACAAGCCACCTGCAGCCACCGCCTTCAACAGAACAGCATCAGGGTGGAGCTTACACAATGAGGCTACAGAAGGGGAGGCAGGGGAGAAGGATGAAAATGTTGAGGCATGAGAGACTAATAAGGCCATTTATTCCATTATAAATTCTGGCCAAATATGTAACCACTTTAGTCTTATTGTGCCCTAATGTTCATATCCACACACTCTTATTCAGATTAATATTAAATAAACAATATCTTTCCAAGCTATAGGTTAATGAGAAACATTACCATTTAACTAATGGTTAAACTACCATGGGGCAAAAGGTGTACCCAGGCCCATTGGGCTATAATTATGCTGCTGCCCTTCACATGCTGCATCGCTAATATTACTGTACTTCCCCTTCATCAACTGCTCCTGTTTGTTTATCTCACCCCTTTCACCGCCAATATCCAACTTCATCCTAATGTACAAATCATATATGTCAGAGGCCCAGATATGTCTGAGACAAACCCAAAGTCACAGGTAACCATAGATCCGAAATGAAATGGTCCTCCGCTTGAATGGCATCAATCACATTTAGAAGGGAATGTAATAAAAGTGACGCTGTCTAGTCTAGTAACTAGGGATGCACCGAATCCACTATTTTGGATTCGGCCGAACCCCCGAATCCTTTGTGAAAGATTCGGCCGAATACTGAACCGAAACCGAACCCTAATTTGCATATGCAAATTAGGGGTGGGAAGTGAAAAATAATTTAACTTCCTTGTTTTGTGACGAAAAGTCACGCAATTTCCCTCCCCACCCCTAATTTGCATATGCAAATTAGGATTCGGTTCGGCTGGGCAGAAGGATTCGGCCGAATCCGAATCCTGCTGAAAAAGGCCGAATCCCGAACCGAATCCTGGATTCGGTGCATCCCTACTAGTAACCCATAGCAATCAACTTGAGGTTTGTTTTCAAACAGGTAACCAATTACCTGCTACTATATTTGCAACTCTGTAGGCCATAGAGTCCTGGTAATGTTAGTTGGGTTCCAATACCTAACACCATAACCTACCCCTTCTAATCCAATATGGAAGTACCAGAAGAGCATGAGATGTTGTTTTCGGTGGAAGCCTGTTCTCCAAGTCTGATACCCCTTCAGAGCAGGGTTGTCCAACCTGTGGCTTGGCTACAGTGTCAGACTGGGTTGCCAGGGGCCCACCAGAAGACCTTACACCTAAACAAGAGGTTTCATTCTTACTGGGCCCATTGGGAGTTTTCCTGGTTCCCTCATGGGCCAGTCAGACATTGAACAGACTGGACAGTTAAGTCTATTGGGCCACAAGTTGGAGCTTCCTTCTCCAAAGCATCTGCTGGTGAATTGGTAGTGGTGTAACTCCTTTCAGAGGATGTTGATAGTTGTACATTAGTAACAACTAGAACCACTCCACAGGTCTATTGTGATGTCAGTTTTTTTTATCTTATTCTCATATTACTACAGTGTATCATCACATTTCCATTTCTTGTAATTACATTTGGGTTTTTATGTATTGTCCCATCCTTCAAAACTGTTTTGGCTTTGCATAAACATATCTGCCAGAGTTTTGCCCCAAGCTGTAACCCTGTTGTACCTAATAGGATAGAATATTCTAGATACTTTAGATAACCATTGATGGTGAATTTAATATTGCTTGCCTGCGTTCTGCTGCTATAGAACATGTCTAGAATCATTGTCAGGGAAACGTGACTGGACTGTTGTTTGTTGGAAAGAAAGAAAAAGGTACAAATCCCATGATTACCAGGAAATAGGTTTTCCAAGGTTATACTTTCCCCAAATTCTACATCATTCTGCTCAGCATCAACCAAGGTTCTCAGCAGTAATTCGACCCACCCATTATGATTAATGTCCCTTTAATAGGGATGTTCTTTCAATTTCTAAGACAGATGCTGACAAACAGAGGAAAAGGAACAGAATGTGAAAGTGATGGAATGTTGGACGAGGCAGTATAAAGAAGGGCAGGAGAAGGGACTGATAAAGGGATCCTCTCTTACCTTCTCAAGGATCCTCCATGTAAACCTTCTCGTATTTGCCGTGTCCAGATAGAACAAACTTGTATTTCTTACTAGCGCTCAGATTCTAGGGGATGACAGATGGAGGGGAAGGTCAGAGTCAGGGTACAACTGGGATGTGTAAGTGAAGTAATGCACTTCCTGAGGACTTAAGCCTTGCTGTGGTATCCAGCTACATGTCTTTAATAAAGTGCTAGCACGACTCAAAACTCTAAAATTTGCCTATGTCTATGTGTGTATTTTGATAACTGATGAAGACTTTGTTTAGGGTAATGGCACAAGGCTGGAACAAGGGGGTAGTAAGAAGAGTCATGCGTCTTGGCCCAACTAGGGGTCGGCTGGGGATGCCATGCTGGAAAGGGACAGGTAGGCAAGATACTGGGGCAAGTATTATTGCCATGGGCACCAGTAATACTAAACCTGTACTTATAGCCTGTCTATAGCAAACTTTAAGTACAGGGTGTACCAAAATCTTGGTCACAATAGTAGTGGGCTCACTACTCACCTTCCCACTTTGCTCCGATTTGCTACTCTGCTCCCAAAGATTTTTCTTACTCAGCACATCCCCGGGTCTCACCTCCTGTAAAGAGAGAGGAACAAGCAGCTGAGGCATGTGCCCTCACTCACTCACTCACACACACACTCACACACACACTCATACACTTAAAATTACACACAAGGAGCCTTACCGTTGGCTTACAAGGTGACTGAACACCGTCTGCTTCTGATTTCTCTTTGCCCCACTGACTAATCATTTCTGTCACACCGATGGCGATTCCTTCTGTATCCTGTTTTACCAATAATATAGATATCAGTCCACTGAATACATGATATACTGATCCATATCAAATCCATATACTAATTTATTTTTTTTCTGCAGTATAACAAACTACAAGCATAGCCAGGGTCAGAAATAAACAAGAAGAGGTGTTGGAGACAAGTTGGCTGATTTAGAAAACATGGCCACACAAAGGCCGGATAAAAGCTGCCAACTTCCAGACTAAAGCTGGCCATACACGGGCAGATAAAAGCTGCCGACAGTCCGAGTATTATGGGGCCCTCCAACGGGCTTCCCCAATTGGTCATTGGTCAGACGTCGAATGGGCAGGGTTAAAAATCCTGTTGGATCACGGCCACACCTATGCGTTGATGCGGTCCTGCAATTCAACCTCCCGTTTACCCTTCGTTATGATCTGATCATGGGCCCCAGGGCCCTCGATCGGATCAGCCGGATATTGCCCACCGAAAGGTGGGCATTTCGGGGATAGATCCACTCGTTTGGCGACATCATATGGCCACCTTAAGTTGGCAGCGTATTGGTTCGGTATGGGGCCCACAGACAGGCCAGCCTGACGGACATCTGGACAAAAATTGCCCAGATATCTATCAGAGAGGCTTGATTTTCCCGTTCCAGGCACATTGATGTAGATCCCTCCACTTGATCTGATTGTTGGCCTGGGGATCAGCCCAGTTTGGCCCAGTTTATGGGTAGCCAAATTGGGCCAGGATCTTGCAGTGTATGGCCAGCTTAAAACATGTGTATGAACTTGCACTTTTATTTGCACTTTTTAAACTGCTGATTGGTTGCTAACGGTAACTGCACAAGTGCAATTTAGCATTTATATTAATTATTTACCACCAAACCACCTACACCACCATCTGTTATAAATTAAAGGGGTTGTTCGCCTTAAAAGTTAAAGTTTGGCATGATGAAAAGAGCAATATTCTGAGACAAGTTGCAATGGCTTTTAATGTTTTAGTATTTGTGGTTTTGAAGTTATTTAGCTTTTTATTCAGCGGCTCTCCAGTTTGCAATTTCAGCCATTTGGGTCCAAATTACCCTAGCAACCATCCGTTGATTTGAATAAGAGACTGAAAATAACAATACATTTGTAGCTTTACAGAGCATTTGTTTTTTTTTTTTAGTTGGGGTTTTAGTTGGTCTCCCCATTTGAAAGCTGGAAAAAGTCAGAAGAAGAAGACAAATAATTGAAAAAAATTAATTATGAAGACTAATTTAAAAGTTGCTTAGAATTGGCCATTCTGTAAAATGGTGAACCACCCCTTGAACATTACATTTAAACCAACATTAAAAGTTGTTACAACATTTACAAACACAAAGCATCAATGACTCAATATTTTTGGGCAAGAGCCTAGAGGGCGCAAATGACCCGTCCATTGGGCATTTGCACTCAAGGGATTTCAGTGCAGCCTGCACATTGCAGATAATATCATTATTACATACCAAAACCTTCGAGTAATACTGAAAGTCAACGCTGTTCTTCTTGTAGATATTGTAGAACATTACCTTGCAGGGCGATGTTTTGGATGCCATGGTCACATCTCCAGCCTCCCAGCGGTTCTTCTTGACTGCAACTTCTGTGGGGCTCAGAAGTTCTAAAGACGGTGTCCGAGTCAGTTTGGGCTGCTTACCGGATGTCTGCGAATGAGGACAACAATGGCTATAATTCAAACAGAAGTGTCCTTCCCTCCATCTACACAAGTATATTAGGGGCAACAGAATGAACGTAAGCACTGTGACACTGACAATTGACGTTGGTTGTCCGTAAGTGACTCTACTGGAAAAACAAAGTCACTCGGCTGGCTATAGAGAAAAAGAGAGCCTTAGTAAATTGCCACGTGACAAGCATAACAATGGCAGCCGGAGATGAAACAGTGGTTCACTTGATTGGGGTAAATTACTCAGCCCTGTTCGCAAGGACTATGGGAGTGGTTTAGTTGGCGAGGGAGATGGCAAAATACATGATCAAAGCTCAGCAGCTTATTTGGCAGTGAAATAATTGGCACAGCCTCCAGAGCACAGTTTAAGGACCTTGGGAGATGGTAATCATTTGCCCGTGGCAACCAATGTTGCTGTCATTTTATAATTTGTAGGAGATTAAAACGAATTGTTCATTGGCTGCAACTGTCGACCATAGTGGTGCAATTTAGCACCTATATTAGTGAATCAGCCCCCTTGTGTCTTAAGGTTAAATGGCCCCATTTACTGAGGAGAAGGCAAAGCCTCTGGTCATTTGTCAGTGAAGCGTGAACAGTGTAGTTAGTAACAGTCAGTTGGCTAAACAGCAGGGGTTCTTAGTTCCCCCCACTACACAGCCTAGTTATTCAGTAGCAAGCCATCTGTCTTGGGCTGATAGAGAGTGATGGTGCCAACTGCCATTGAAAGGGAGATAGCTTAATTGGCGATTGACTACAAAATGTAAATCGCTTGGCTGGCCACAAAGTAACTGGATGGGTTTTGTAGCTGCTGGTTGGAGGCCTATAAAGGCATAATAATATACTGCCATTGACTCAATGAGTGGGAAGAAATCAGCAGGCAAAGCCGACAAGGAAGACTGACTATGGAAATACTTCGTTTGAATCACTTTGAAAGATTTGTGTAGTTATCAGTTGTGTGAACAGTTGTGAGACTGAGTGGGTAACATGGCAATGGAGTAGGAATTGCTCAGTCTGGTAGGGCCTTACGTCACTAATTAGTCACTTGGTGACCTGGCTAGAGTTGCCTAAATACAGATTTGGTTAGCGGGGGACTTATCCAAATGGCAAGTGGTTAGGGACAATATTCGAGGATGTGAGAGCCATAACAATTGTGCAGAGTAGTGGCTCTCTGTGCCTAGAAATGTTAAGAGCAGCTCTATTTACAGACAGCAGTTCTGGGTAACATATAATACTGACCTCTATGGCGTGCGTGTATTGTTCCAGACGATCGTCAATCTTGCTTATTGGAAGAAGGGGTTCGCTCTTCTTTATGCTGTTGCTGAAGGACAATGTGAGAGGGGCAGCATAAGGCATTGGCAATAGAATGAAAATTGCTCAAAGGATGAAATGGCCACTGACCAACATCGGGAGTAACTCCCTTAATCATAGGCTTCAATAGAACGAAAGCCCAGGCAAAATAACGAGAGGCAGACAATGGACACACAAAGAAAGTGAAGGGATGAAATAGCTGGAAAGACAAGTGACTGACAAGTGAGTCAGTAAATCAACTCAGTGGGAAGAATGGAAAAAATTCCCAGACAGACATAACCGGATGGTCAGTATTGGCCTGATCAAATCTGGGCTTTTTTGGCCAGTCTAATGTCCAATGCGTCACTCACCTCTTCTGGATGGAACGGTTCAGGCACTCTGTCCTTTCAGTTATCTGTCAGGCACAGGAGAAAGAGCACCATGATTATACAAAGAGAGAGATAAAGGGCAGACTTAAAAAACACAACTGCGAGTGACTACAATGCATTTTCAGAAACGTACTTGAGTCCATACACTTTCAACTTGCAGGAAAATTGTGGTATTATTGTCAGCAGCCTGGACTTGCCATTAGTTCCTGGATTCCCTTTAGGGCAGAGACACACATAGAGATTTGGGGAGATTAGTGGCACGGCGACAAATCGCCTCTTGTTCGGGCGACTAATCTCCCCAAACTGCCTTCCCACCGGCTAGAATCTAAATAGCCGGCTGGATGGCACTTCGTTTTCCAAAGTCGTCCGAAGTTACTTCACGAGGAAACTTCGCAACTTTGGAAAACAAAGCGCTCCGAGTGCCATTCCACCGGCGATTTAGATTATAGCCGGGCAAGAAGGTATTGCGGGGAGATAAGTCGCCCAAAGAAGAGGCGATTTGTTGCTGGGCGACTAATCTCCCTGAATCTCCACGTGTGCCCCTGCCCTTAATAACACTATCCAACAAAAATGTTACATAAAAAATAATGTGCTGCAACTGATGCCACGGATACTGAATGTATTAGTGGTAGATGCAACAATTACACTGGAAGTCTGGGGAACTAAACACTGAGCTGAAGGTAAAATAAGAACATGGTGATTTGTGTCTGAATGTTGCACTTTGCACACTGAACTCCATTGTGGAAAGAAAGAGGAAAGGGGAAACAAACTGCAGAGGGAGGAGAGAGACATAAATAAGAGCCGACAAACAGAAGAAAGGAAGCAGAGAAACCCTAATTAGTATTCCTCGAATCGCCTCTCATTCCTGGAAATACCATAAGACCTCATTCAGTTCAAGGCTCTGATCTTTTATCCTCTCGGGGCTTCCCATTATCAGGGAATTGAAACCAAATGAGGCATTATCTTTGTTACTCCAAGTACCATGCTCTACATGGCACCCTGAGTGGGGCGACACAATTCCTTTTCCCCCAGATACTGGAATCCAACGCTTGAATCAAAATTAAAAATATATGTGGATCTAAAATGTCAATGCTGTAAAGCAGAATTATGTTACAGGCAGAGTTTTTGTGCCAAAAATGCACATGATGGGACAGTTTCCATTGATATAATTGACAGAAGGCACAGGGGGTGGGGTGACGGGCGTTTCTCCGCCGTCTGAATAAACCTTTTATTACAAATACACATATGGCATTTTTATTTGACAGACAAAGGGTGAACTTTTTGTGACTCACCCTGTGTGATATTAGTGACATGGAGAAGGAGAGGCCATTCTTAGAATATGGTTCTGATCAGAATAGGAAGCCAGGAAGAGAGATTTTTGGGGTAATAACAAGCACAATGTTTCCAGCAGGTCTTGTAACCCATGGCAACAAACCATGCATTGGCCTGTAGTTTGAAAGCAGTAATGATTTTTTTTTAAAAAAGAAAAGCCTTATATCTATCTATTGTATTTGCCAGAACAACCACTATCGCAAAGGTTCCCAGCAGTGTTTCATATAAAGTTGGTTTAGTGGTCCTTTAAAAAGGTTGGTTGGTGGAACACTAATGTAAAAACAGTGGAAGAGCCTTAACAACTGACTCAGAACCAAATCCAGACAGGTGACCCTGCCCAAGTCTCAAATTTGAGCATAGGGAGGGAAAGGATGAGCAATTAAGCGAAGGCACGAGGGTGCAGTGAAACCAAGGGCTCACCTTTACAGTTGTTGTGATGGTTCCTTCACTCTCTCCGTCACTGCTCACTGAGAGTCTACGATCGGTTTCCACTTCTGCCTCCCACTTCTCCCTGGGTGTCTCTGAATGGTCCTGAGCCGGATCAGTCCATAAAAAGATGGGGGATCAGTACCATAAATGTAGCAGTACAAAGTCCATTCACCCAACTATACAAGACAGCAATGGTGGCCTCATCCTGTATAAATCATATGTATTAGAAGATGGAGACCAAATAACCTGCCAACTCCAACGATTTGGTTTTGGACAAATTGTATGTGGCAGCTGGTGATGTGGTGTGTGGCCTAATTTTTTGAAATTGGCAGATATGGCAGATTGGCAGTTATGATGTGGCTTAAGGTGGCCATAGAAGTAGAGATCTGCTCGTTTGGCGATGGGTGGCCATAGACGTAGAAATCCGCTGGT
Organism: Xenopus petersii; assembly: GCA_038501925.1. Taxonomy (NCBI): domain Eukaryota; kingdom Metazoa; phylum Chordata; class Amphibia; order Anura; family Pipidae; genus Xenopus; species Xenopus petersii. The sequence goes on from CM076679.1 coordinate 7,856,772, forward strand.
ATGTCGATGTCACCAAACGAGCGGATCTCGCCCCGATATGCCTACATTGAGGTGGCCGATATCGGGCTGATCTGATCGTGGGCCCTACGATCGGATCATAATGGATTCAATACGGGATCAAGATCAGGCCAACTTTCGGCCATATAGAGATCGGGGGGAAGCCCGTCGGATGGCCCCACACATGGGCCAATAAGCTGCCAACTCAGCCTGTCGTCAGAATTTAATGGCCCGTGTATGGGGCCTTCCAGGCAATGGCTCATGGGGAGATGTCCAGCTTTTGGCTGCCCTCCTGCTGAGCTGGAAATCTACACAGCAGCCCATCCATTGGTTTTGATGGTGCTGGTGCAAATCAAGTGATAATGCTCGTACCACAAGTCTACTAGCAGGGTTGTGGCAATTACCATACAAGACAAGGGAGGTGCACCCACCAGAAATCACCCCAAGTGCCAGTGTCCTTAAAGCCATTCAAATGAAGAAGTCCCAGCGCTGGCGCTTACATTACCTCCTGTCTAGAGGAATAATAACCAGTTTCTTCCACATTGTCATGAGTCTCTTCTGGAACCTCTGGGCTTGTTGGCTCATCCTCCAACTTCTCTTCATCTATGTGTGACTCTGAATTACTAGGGAAAAAATACAGGATCTTGATTACTTACATTCAGGTAATGAACACATGCAAAATAAGGCAACATCCCTGATCAAACCATAAAAGGCCCACTTTCTGCTCAGGGTCCACCACTCTGGACCATCCTACTTCAGTAAGCACCTGTTTAATAAACTCCACCCCAGTGATTATCTTACCCCTGCAGCATAAACAAGCCTACTAACGGTAGCCTTTCTTGCAAATATTTATTTAAACCACCCCGCTTATGGGGTGACACTGTGTGTGTGTGTTAGCATGTATAATGATTGTCTCAATAACTCCCTGTTTGCAGGCTTTGTTTTTTAAAGGATTTTTATGGTGTTGTTGTATTACTAAATTACTCTGTTCATACTGCAAATAATTCACTCTATCATGTAAAATGTGATTTCTAACCCAACAACTATATTTTTTTTTAGTTGTAATATTGGTGTGTAGGTGCATCTCAGGTCATTTTGCCTGGTCATGTGCTTTCAGAAAGAGCCAGCACTTTAGGATGGAACTGCTTTCTGGCAGGCTGTTGTTTCTCCTACTCAATGTAACTGAATGTGTCTCAGTGGGACCTGGATTTTACTATTGAGTGTTGTTCTTAGATCTACCAGGGAGCTGTTATCTTGTGTTAGGGAGTTGCTATCTGGTTACCTTCCCATTGTTCTGTTGTTAGGCTGCTGGGGGGAAAGGGAGGGTGGTGACATAGAGCAGTAAAGAGGGACTGAAGTTTATCAGAGTCACATGACTGGGGGCACCTGGGAAAGTGACAATATGTCTAGCCTCATGTCAGATTTCAAAATTAAATATTAAAAAAGCATGTTGCTCTTTTGAAACAAGGATTTCAATGCAAAAGTCTGCTGGAGCAGCACTATTATCTAGTGCATTTTGGGGGGGAAAAAACATGTTTTCCCATGACAGTATCCCTTTAAATGTAAAATGAAGATATCCCCTGTGCTCAACATTACTGAGCAGCTGATACCTTTGTTCCTGTTAAACTTGTTAACGTCTCCTATGTACAGTATATACATAATATACCTATTTCATATCATCAGGATAATGGGTGTTAACACCTGTCAAGTAGGAACTGCCAGTTTATGACAGTTGACATTGTAATGAAACATATCATTTAATGACAATTGTTCCTCTTTGAAATTCTAAAGCCTGGAAGCCCCACTTTGCCTTTACAAGTTTCTTCTTTCTCCCAGAAAAAAAACAATGTTTTTTTTTTTTTTTTTAAATAATGGGATTAGAAATAAAGACAATAGTGTTTGCAAAAGGTCTAGTGACCCATAGCGACCAATCAGATGTTTACTTTCCAACGTCATACCAGTAAATGCTAATGCTGACTGTCCGCTATAGGTTACTTGAACTGGAACAGGCTTTGCAGCGGTTATTTCAGACTTTCTGACAATTCATTTCAATGTGAGTCGACGGCTGCGCTGAATCCAATTAGTTATCAGCCATCTGGCAAGTGGATTTTATATACTGTATATTATTATTGCCGCTCCCAGGCCGGTGAATCCCCAGCTGCTTTGACCAACTGCAAAGATGAAGCAGCTGGCTGGCTAAGAATCCTGGGAGGAGTAGTTTAGCAACAGCTGAGGTCCCACTGGCTGAATTATTCAGCAACGGCAATTGCGTGTCTGCTGTTTGCTTGCCGGCCACCGGCCAACTCTAAACATCTGTTTTAAAGGAACAGTAACACCAAAAGTGTTTTAAAGTAAAGAAAATGGAATGTACTGTTGCCCTGCACTGTTAAAACTGATGTGATTGCTTCAGAAACACTACTATAGTTCATATTAACAAGTTGCTGTGTAGCAATGGCGGAAATTTAAAAAAGGCTATGGATAAATAGTGGATAACAGATAACACCATTATGTTCTACAGAGCTTATCTGCTGTGTAACCTGAGCCTTTTCTCCTTTGAATGGCTGCCCCCATTGCTACACAGCAGCTTGTTTATATAAACTATAGTAGCACTTATCTGTTATCTACTGTGTATCCTGTGCTTGAATGGCTGCCCTCATGGCTACACAGCAGCTTGTTTATATAAACTATAGTAGTGTTTCTGAAGCAAACACAGCAGTTTTACTAGTGCAGGGCAACACTCCATTATATTTTTATTACTTTAAATCACTTTAATTTTTTGATGTTACTGTTCCTTTAAGGAAAGGCAAGAAATCATGGAATGGATTGTGACTCCTGAGCTCATGAGCATACCTCCCAACATTTTGGAAGTAAAAAGAGGGACAAAAAATTTTTTCCCGCACGTAGCGCAGCAATTTTTTGACCACACCCCTTTCTGTGGCCACACCCCCTAATTACCATTTTTTTTTACAAAATTTGGCAGGTTATGAAAGTTTGAAATTATTTCTCCTTATCTAAACTGTGTTTTTGTGTCTGAAAATTGTTACAAAGTATCTTATTTGCACCTGTTAGCTGTTCTGGGCTCTCTGCTAAAAGCCAATTAACTGAAAAACTTTGTTTCTTTTTCTGGCTGTTCAGCGCATAGAAAAGAGGGACTTTCCAGTACAAATGAGGGACCACGGGTTGAGCTGTCAAAAGAGGGACTGTCCCTCCGAAAAAGGGACAGTTGGGAGGTATGCTCATGAGGAGAATGTGTCCTGATCAGGGTTGCCAGGCTGGCGGGTTTCCAGCCAAATTGGGCTACTAATTTAAAGCCCAGGCTAGTACAAACTAGCCAAGGTACAGATTTGGGCTACTTTTTGGGCCTTTGGCTGGTTTGTACTTTGGAAACCAGCCAAAGTTTTTTCTTGCCATAATGTGCCAAGCCTGCGTCTCCCAGTGCATGTTGGGTAATGTCGTTTTTGTTTAACAATTTGGCTACTGCCAAGTTTAATGTACCGTAAGTTTACAATACCCAGAAGTGAGGAGTTACCAGATTTTGGGCTCTGTACCCCAATCTCCCGTCCCTCTTAAGCATTCTCACATTTCCCAGTGGCTTTCATCAATTTCAGACAATTTTGGGGCAAATATCTGCTGGCTACCAAAATATCTAGAAGTTGACCTGTTTTACTAATATTTATTGAAATTGTATTTGTATTAGGCCTTATGGGACCCTTATACCTCCTGGGCCCCCCTGGTGAAGGGCGAATCTGTCGCATTTTGCTTCATGGAAAAATTAGCAAATCGGTGAATATTTGAAAAAGGCGTATTTTCACATTCATTCATTTTTTAGACTTTTTTTTCACTGCACATATTGTGCTATTTTTGGCCTACTGTTGAAGTGCCTCTTGGCTAGTTTGGGCTGGTTTTGTAGCTGATTTTGGCTGGTTTAGAAAATTAGACCTGGCAACCCTGGTCCTGATCTTCCCACTGGGCAATTTTAGGGATGATTAGATACAAAGCCGCACCTTGTTGCCCACTGGTGGCTGGAGACAGGCTGCTCGTCTTGCTTGCAGGGCTCAGGGTCACAGTTGCAGGGGTCGTCACTTAGCTGCGAGGAGGAGAGATGGAGAGATAGTGAGTCACTTCTAGAGCTTTGTCATTTCTCAGAGGTGCCAAATTCTGTGAGATTAGAGTTCTGAGCATTGGCCCCGCATGTGAGATTCCAGGTTCAGCTCAAGCACTAGAGGCTTATGGGATCTGCTCTCTGGTCTGTGTCATTTAGAGAGGTACAGCTTGTACCCATTTGCTGATACTGAACTACAGCTCCCAGCGCCCCCCAAAAAGGCTGCCAAAGAGCGCTACTATTTGTTGCATGAATCTATTTGAACATCAACATTTTAAATAGTGGATAACAAATAACACCATTATCTTCTACAGAACTTATCTGCTGTGTAACCTGAGCCTTTTCTCCTTTGAATGGCTTCTGTGTATCCTGTGCTTGAATGGCTGCCCCCATGGCTACACAGCAGCTTGTTTATATAAACTATAGTAGTACGTATCTGTTATCTACTGTGTATCCTGTGCTTGAATGGCTGCCCCATGGCTACACAGCAGCTTGTTTATATAAACTATAGTAGTACTTATCTGTTATCTACTGTGTATCCTGTGCTTGAATGGCTGCCCCCATGGCTACACATCAGCTTGTTTATATAAACTATAGTAGTACTTATCTGTTATCTACTGTGTATCCTGTGCTTGAATGGCTGCCCCCATGGCTACACAGCAGCTTGTTTATATAAACTATAGTAGTACGTATCTGTTATCTACTGTGTATCCTGTGCTTGAATGGCTGCCCCCATGGCTACACAGCAGCTTGTTTATATAAACTATAGTAGTACTTATCTGTTATCTACTGTGTATCCTGTGCTTGAATGGCTGCCCCCATGGCTACACAGCAGCTTGTTTATATAAACTATAGTAGTACTTATCTGTTATCTACTGTGTATCCTGTGCTTGAATGGCTGCCCCCATGGCTACACAGCAGCTTGTTTATATAAACTATAGTAGTACGTATCTGTTATCTACTGTGTATCCTGTGCTTGAATGGCTGCCCCCATGGCTACACAGCAGCTTGTTTATATAAACTATAGTAGTACTTATCTGTTATCTACTGTGTATCCTGTGCTTGAATGGCTGCCCCCATGGCTACACAGCAGCTTGTTTATATAAACTATAGTAGTACTTATCTGTTATCTACTGTGTATCCTGTGCTTGAATGGCTGCCCCCATGGCTACACAGCAGCGTGTTTATATAAACTATAGTAGTACTTATCTGTTATCTACTGTGTATCCTGTGCTTGAATGGCTGCCCCCATGGCTACACAGCAGCTTGTTTATATAAACTCTAGTAGTACTTATCTGTTATCTACTGTGCTTGATTGGCTGCCCCCATTGCTACACATCAGCTTGTTTATATAAACTATAGTAGTACTTATCTGTTATCTACTGTGTATCCTGTGCTTGAATGGCTGCCCCCATGGCTACACAGCAGCTTGTTTATATAAACTATAGTAGTACTTATCTGTTATCTACTGTGTATCCTGTGCTTGAATGGCTGCCCCCATGGCTACACAGCAGCGTGTTTATATAAACTATAGTAGTACTTATCTGTTATCTACTGTGTATCCTGTGCTTGAATGGCTGCCCCCATGGCTACACAGCAGCTTGTTTATATAAACTATAGTAGAGCTTCTGAAGCAAACACAGCAGTTTTACCAGTGCAGGGCAACACTACATGATATTTTCATTGCTTTAAAACACTTTAATTTTTTGGTGGTACTGTTCCTTTAAAGGGGCAGTTCACCTTTGAATTAAATTTAATTATAATTTAGAGAGGGATATTCTGAGAAATTTGCAATTGCTTTTCATGTTTTTATTATTTGTGGGTTTTTTTTCTGTAATTTAGCTTTTTATTCAGCAGCTCTCCAATTTACCCTAACAACAACCCTAACAACCATGCATTGATTTAAATAAGAGACTGGAATATGAATAGGAGAGGGACTGACTAGAAAAATTAGTTTAAAAAAGTAGCAGTAACAATATATCAGTAGCCTTACAGAACATTCGACCTTTAGATGGGTCAGTGACTCCCTTTTGAAAGCAGGGAAGAAGGAAAATATTTCAAAAACTACAAAAAAAGAAAAAATGAAGGCCAATTGAAAAGTTGCTTAGAATTAGCCATTCTATACTAATAATGATCTTAAGGGTGAACCACCCCTTTAATGCCGCTATCCTGAATCCTTTTAAACATATTCCCCGTAGAACTATTTTCTAAACAGAGCCCCGGTGTTGTCGCTATTGGAGACAAGCGCCCAAAGCACAACGAGCGATGAAACTGTGGAATGAATATCCCGGAAGAGTTAAACTGACAGATAGTGTTTGTTCGTTTGTCATGAATATACATGAGCCAATGAATATGAATGGTGTATTGGATGAGATCATGTGCCATTCATGTGCAGTTGCCTAGACCAAACCAGAGGCCTCTAGAATAAATAGTATCTCTCTGTGCCAGTGTAGAAATATGTATTATATAATATATAATAACATGGTGCAATTATCCATAGCAACCAACTGGCAATTAGAGTACCTGTAATTATCTGATTGGTTGCTCAACCATGAGCCTGATGTTTACCCAAATGATAGATATTCAAGTCTTTAAACCTTCATATACCTCTGTCGCTTCATAACGGGATGTGCCTTCATCCTCCTCGTCTTCCTCTCTTGATATTGGTGTTTCCTCACTCTCCTCTTCTCGAACTTTTGGGGAAACACTTCCCACCTCTTCAGCTGCCCTGGCTTCACCGGTCTCCGCAGTGGCCTGGAATGCCCCCTGCAGTTTCCTCTGCTCCTGCCGTTGGGACCAGTCACTAAATCCTTCATCTTCCTCACATTCCATGGGACCCCGCGGCTTTAACCCCACACTGCAAAAGAAGAATTGAGCTGCTAGAGTCTCTATTGAAAAGAGCAAATAGAATATGGCCCTGGGAATTGTTGTCATTGGCTGATTACCTACCAATCAGTTATTTATAGGGATGCACCGAATCCACTATTTTGGTATTTGCCTGAATCTTTCGCGACGGATTCGGGCCGAATTGTGAAATATTCGGGCAAATACCGATCCGAATATGAATCCCAATATGCATGGGAAGGGGAAAATATTTTTTACTTCCTTGTTTTTTGGCAAAAAGTCAAGCGATTTCCCTCCCGCCCCTAGATTGCATATGCAAATTAGGATTCGGATTCGCTTCCGTAGGGCGGAAGGATTTGGCCGAATCCTGCTGAAAAAGGCCTATTCCTGGCCGAATCCCGAACCAAATGTGCATCCCTAGTTATTTACATTTAGGGATGCACCGAATCCAGGATTCGGTTCGGGATTCGGCCTTTTTGAGCAGGAATCGGATTCGGCCGAATCCTTCTGCCCGGCCGAACCGAATCCTAATTTGCATATGCAAATTAGGGGCGGGAGGGAAATCACGTGACTTTTTGTCAGAAAACGAGGAAGTAAAAAATGTTTTCCCCTTCCCACCCCTAATTTGCATATGCAAATTAGGGTTCGGATTCGGTTCGGTATTCGGCCGAATCTTTCACAAAGGATTTCACAAAGGATTCGGGGGTTCGGCCGAATTCAAAATAGTGGATTCGGTGCATCCCTATTTACATTGATATCCATTGATATCAATGACCATGATCCATGGATAGCCATGCAATCTGAACCAAAAATTATTTCCCCAATTTAATACACCCATTCACAATGGATATTACCAGAACACTGAGGGCAGATATGGTCTATATCTATAAAAATATACTGTATAATTAAATATAAATATATATATATATATATATATATATTAGGGATGCACCGAATCCACTTTTTTGGATTCGGCCGAACCCCCGAATCCTTCACGAAGGATTCGGCCGAATACCGAACCGAATCCGAACCCTAGTTTGCATATGCAAATTAGGGGTGGGAAGGGGAAAACATTTTTTACTTCCTTGTTTTCTGACAAAAAGTCACGCAATTTCCCTCCCTGCCCCTAATTTGCATATGCAAATTAGGATTCGGATTCGGTTCGGCCGGGCAGAAGGATTCGGCCGAATCCGAATCTTGCTGAAAAAGGCCGAATCCTGGCCGAATCCCAAACTGAATCCTGGATTCGGTGCATCCCTAATATATATATATATATACATATATATACATATATAAAATTTGATAAGGCCATGTGCACACACGACAGAAGTGTAACGAGCCCTGGTGCCAACAGAATATTATATAGACAAAATTGAAAGAATGCTGTTGCACACTGGGACTTTTAAATAGAAAAAATCTTTTATTGTATGATCGACGTTTCGGGCCACACCTTTATCAAGATATATATATACAGTATATATATATATAGTGGTGGGTAACAGACACTATGAAGATGAGTAACGGCCTCTAAATAAATAAATAAAAAGGCTAAAAAAAAGGAAGAGTTCAAGGAGCAAGAGATACTAGAATTGTACTGTGATTAGCAACCACTCTAACCAGTCATCAGCCTGGGTGCAGGTTCCGTCTGTCACGCTCTCTCCTGTATCTCCATCCTCACTCTCATCCTGTTGCTGCCTCTCCCGTTCCCTCCTGCGACGCTCTCGGGCTGCCTCCTCCTCATCGTCCACACTCCACTGGGTGGTTAGTCTGCAAAGACAAGGTGGAGTATATATTATGCATACCTCCCAGCTGTCCCTTTTTCGGAGGGACAGTCCCTCTTTTGACAGCACAACCCGCAGTCCCTCATTTGTACTGGAAAGTCCCTCTTTTCTATGCACTGAACAGCCAGAAAAAGAAACAAAGTTTCTCACTTAATTGGCTTTTAGCAGAGAGCCCAGAACAGCTAACAGGTGCAAATAAGATACTTTGTAACAATTTTGAGACACAAAAACACAGTTTAGATAAGGAGAAATATTTTCAAACTTTCATAACCTGCCAAATTTTGGAAAACAAACATGGTAATTAGGGGGTGTGGCCACAGAAAGGGGTGTGGTCAAAAAATTGCTGCACTATGTGCGAAAAAAAAAAATTTGTCCCTCTTTTTACTTCCAAAATGTTGGGAGGTATGTATTATGGATTTGCAAATGTGTCCCAGTTAAGCTTTACTAGGCTCTCATTACAGGGGGCCCTACCTTTCCTAAATATACTTTTGGATAAACATCTCAGCTACCAGAATTCAAGAGTTAAACTTGCGACTCTAAAACCTGGGCCTGAGTTTACCTATGTAGGCTTGTTGCCAGCCTGAGCAGGATGAGAGCTCTTGTACAACAAACCATTGTAACTCTCATTATAGTCTTCAACAAGGAACAAAGGAAGCAGGGAACTTACACCCACTTAGTTGCTAACCAACCCCCATATAAACTGTAGCCTGAACGTGTAAATAGACACTGCTAGAGGAAAATGATAAAGGAAATAAAAGCAGCACAGAATCTTTTCACTCAGTACTCATAATGTAACCACTGTTACTATAGATACCATCTCCCTACTATACCTGCTATCCCACAGTCACACTCCCTTCCCAGAGACTATTATCCACTGTTACTATAGGCACCATCTCTCCCTACTATACCTGCTATCCCACAGTCACACTCCCTTCCCAGAGACTATTATCCACTGTTACTATAGGCACCATCTCTCCCTACTATACCTGCTATCCCACAGTCACACTCCCTTCCCAGAGACTATTATCCACTGTTACTATAGACACATCTCTCCCTACTATACCTGCTATCCCACAGTCACACTCCCTTCCCAGAGACTATTATCCACTGTTACTATAGGCACCATCTCTCCCTACTATACCTGCTATCCCACAGTCACACTCCCTTCCCAGAGACTATTATCCACTGTTACTATAGATACCATCTCTCCCTACTATACCTGCTATCCCACAGTCACACTCCCTTCCCAGAGACTATTATCCACTATTACTATAGACACCAACTCTCCCTACTATACCTGCTATCCCACAGTCACACTCCCTTTCCAGAGACTATTATCCACTATTACTATAGACACCAACTCTCCCTACTATACCTGCTATCCCACAGTCACACTCCCTTCCCAGAGACTATTATCCCACTGTTACTATAGACACCATCTCTCCCTACTATACCTGCTATCCCACAGTCACACTCCCTTTCCAGAGACTATTATCCACTATTACTATAGACACCAACTCTCCCTACTATACCTGCTATCCCACAGTCACACTCCCTTCCCAGAGACTATTATCCACTGTTACTATAGACACCATCTCTCCCTACTATACCTGCTATCCCACAGTCACACTCCCTTTCCAGAGACTATTATCCACTATTACTATAGACACCAACTCTCCCTACTATACCTGCTATCCCACAGTCACACTCCCTTCCCAGAGACTATTATCCACTGTTACTATAGGCACCATCTCTCCCTACTATACCTGCTATCCCACAGTCACACTCCCTTCCCAGAGACTATTATCCACTGTTACTATAAGCACCATCTCTCCCTACTATACCTGCTATCCCACAGTCACACTCCCTTCCCAGAGACTATTATCCCACTGCTACTAAAGGCAACCCCTCACATTACTATACCTACTATATTTATTGTATATTACCATTTAGGCTTCAAAAATGTAGGACTGGACCATCATGTTAATGACATGAGGTTAGACAACATCTCTGCATACATAACTGGCCATAGACCCCCAAAATGTCCTTAATCTTTGATCTTTGCCCCATCCAATACACCCAAGGTGGGTGTGAGAGTAGTAGCAGCAACAGGAGTAATAGTGATGTTATCTGTCCCCTGTACAGCCGGTTCCATCCCAGGAATGTGTAACCTTTGGCACAATACACATGCGGGTTCTCACGAGTTTGTATCCTGCTGGCCTTTAACCTTCCCATCAGATTTTTAGAGCACTGCCCCCACCCTTTACTATCCTATGGTTGCTCTGCACAAGACACAATTAGCACACCGGTCGGTTATTCCATAACCGGATGCAGAACAACATCTTGAGACCTTGGTTGCACAAGAATCCTCGGCCCATTGAAGTTGCGCAAACTTCATATATTTCAACGGTGACAACATAATAAAGTGTGTATTTCTGCTTCTGGCACTGGACATCTGCAATTGCACGTTACTACTAGCTGTTTGGATCAATGTTCTCACATTAAAGGGGAGGCAAACACAAAAATAAAATTTGTGTCTATTGAAGCCAAGCTAACCTGGAGGACAGTGGAGGTCGAGGGTTGGAGTAAGTAAATGGGCCTTATATTTTAAGACAGTAGTTGTAGGACTTCAAGGCCTCTCACTTTCCAACCCCACGTTCAGAAACCACTGATTCCAAATGATGAGAAAAATGTTTCTCCAGCTTCATATATTGCCCATAGGCTCCGATGGAATTATCATAAGATAAACTGGGAGATAAAGTTTTTTTCATTGAACTGAATTGGGGCCTTTGAGAGAATTATGCGCTGCTGCATCTGCCGCATTCCAACATGGCTGGAAAAAAATATCTTTGCTTCATCGCTTCTCATTGCTGATTGGCCACAATATATAATAATAGCCTTTTTTGTGGATTTATTAGTTGTAGTTCAGCCACAGCTGTACGGCTGCCCCTTCAGAACCAGGATCTTCTGTCAAGATAAGGATAATGGCTTTGCTTCCATAAACATCTCTAGATTTCTGGGATCAATTTCCTCAAGCAATTTCAAATAAAGGGCCTGGAAAATGTCACATTAGTGATGTAAGTATCAGAGCCAGATATGGTCCAGCACAGATGACAGCCCCCCAACAAATAATTATTTGGGCCCCTCTACATTGTCTGCATCAGATAGGGCTTGGGCAGGCTGATGGAAGGATTCGGACACCAGATGGCTGATATTTTACTGATCCAACGGGTAAAAATGTAATGGTGCTAGTGTTACCAATGCCTTTTTTTGGAAAATGTATCAACCATAGGTGTAACTGCAGCAAAGTGACCATCAGAATGAGAATGATCCATGGTTAGATCAATGCTGGCCACTCATTTACCAAATCCAACCTATCAACCTAATTTTGGTTATAAATACAAGTTGGCCATGTACATAGCCAAACTTATTGATTGGTTGGGTAAGCATATGGTTGGATCAACAGATTTTGGCTAAGCACGTGGCCAATTTGCACTTATACGAAATAATAGTCCTTATTGGATGCTAGGTTGGACTTGGTTCATGAGTGGCCAACATTGAGCCAACCATTGATACAGATGCATGCATATTCCTTTAGTGAAGTCTCTGCCTAAATCTTTAGCCAAAGAACAAAGTTCCAAAAAATCTGTGGACAAAGTCCGACTTTTTAAACCATGAAGTGCTTGGACCTATGCAAGTGTGCCAATGAATGGAATGGAAGGGTTGTGTAAATGGGAATGGTCGAAGGGAGAGAAAAGGCTTTGTCCAAAAAGCTAAGAGACGTGGGCCAGACTTTCTGCTCTGCAAAAGCCGAGAAATGAGTAATGCAGAACAATGATTCATTCTCTGGTGGAGGGAGAAGCAGAGAAAAAGAACTGACACGTAACCACATTGTCCCTGATATGATATCTAGTTAGACATTTGTGCAGTGCACTCTGCAGCACCATAAAGTAATATATTAATAGTATTAATACTGACACACAGATTGCTTCCATACCACTAATATAAACTGTTGTGCAAGGTTCTTATCTACCAGCTGCACGCAGAACAAACTGCTACAGCACACAACAAAACTGCACAGGGCTGGAACCACTAGGAACATTATGGACCCACCATTCCTCATAGACCCATGTTATGTAGGCTCACTTGATAGGAACTTTATCCAAAAAGTAAGTTTGGCTAATAAAAGAAAACCCAATTCTAAGCAACTTTGCATTATATATTCATTACAAATTTCTTATGTTTTTTTTTTTTAATAAAAGATTTGTATATGTATTGCTACTGAAAGCAGAGTTTGCCCGTGTCTATTTTCTGCACCGATGGCTCAGACTGTTGATACAACGTAAGGTTGGCCACACACGATAAGATCCGCTCGTTTGGCGACCAAACAAGCGGATCTTAACGCAATATACCCACTAAATGCCGGGTGATATCGGGTTAATCCAATCGTTCAGTACCGAATCAACTAGCCGATGCGGTCCTCGATTGCAGAAGAAATCAAACCTGTTCGATCGATATCGGACTGATTTGTTGCCTGATATCAATCGAGGAGACCAGAAAGACGTCCACACACAGGCAGATAAGCTGCTGTTATCGGCAGCTTTAATATAAAGCTGTATGGCCACTTTAAGACAAAGCAGCTGATTAACAGACCTGTCTTGGGGGGGGGGGTAAGACTTTTGCAACTTTGTTTAAAATGTAACAGCCATCAGTTATTTATTTCAAATAAAAACTTTTTTTACAGATAAACTTAAATTGTTTTTACAAATAACCTTAAAATCACTGACATGTTTAATAAATGTATAATGGAAAGTTGCATGGAATTAGGTTTTCTTTTATTAGGCAAATTTTTATTTTGGGGTTGACTTGTCCATTAATGTAGTTTAACAGAGGTTCGGCCAAGGGGGAGATAGACACAAGAACCTGCCTACAAACTATGGCATTCCAGTCCAAGGTCCTCTACAAGCTCCACCTCCGACCTCAGATATCTGTACAGACGTTCGATTCCATTGTGACCATATGCTTTATCTTCAGCTCCACCTTAGACATTCTACTCTACTGTGACCATCACCATAGGCATTCCACTCTCACTCCACACTATGGTCATTCAATTTAGCTGCACTCAGACCTCCACCAGCCACCATTTCCATTCATTTGCACCTAGGCCTCCTTCTTTATCCAACAACTGGCATTTAAGGCACCCTCGATCTCCAGCTACCAGCATAGACCTTCTTCTTTTGCTGCATTCGGTCCTCAAGCTACAACAATTCCATTCAACAGTAACTATTGACTGTAGACACACCACCAGCTACCACATTGGACATTCCATACCACAACAATCATTTTTATCAGACATATTCAACTACCCCCATAGATTTTCTCTTTTATAATGGTCATCCACTTGAATTGTCCACAGACCTGGTGTACTACTACTACAGGCATTCAATTCCTCTGGGGCCACTCTGTTTATCTACACTCATACCTCCAGCTACCACCATAGACATTCCATTGTTATCCTTTATAAACTTAGCATCCCCCACATACAACTGCATTCCATCAGCTTCAGCAAGAACCAGATCTCCAGCTTCCACCCTAGGAATTCCATTCCATCTCCATTATCTTCATTATCTGATCTGCAGCTAAAGGTACAGGCATTTCAGCCCAACGTACTACACGATATATCATATTATAAGCAGTATTATTGTTCCGCCGCTCAGTACACAGACTGTAAACATCCCCTGGGACAGAGACGGATGTGAGCGATGAACTAACTCTGTAATGTGCTGTGTCGGCACATTTCTGAATAAAGGATAATAATAAAAGAATAATATTCCATGTTCATTTCCAGTATGCACTCCCACACTGAGTTACAGCATTTCCACCCAGCATTCTGCTACTCTATTACTTACTCACCACTTTGGTATTCCATGAAGTAATCATATACCTTCTAATGTCCCGTTTGCCTCCCCTTTAATGTGGGATTCTCATGAAAAACACACAATGCAACGTTGAACAAAACAAGCTTCCTTTGAACTTCTTTGCCTTAAGAGCTGACAATCAATTATTCAATAAAGAGAAGGGTCACAACAGGACAACAGCAGCTGATGAATACAATAAAAACCTGAATCCAGTGCTTTCCCTTAATCCTTCTAATATACATTCCCAGGGTTGTTTTTAATAGCGGCAGGGACCAAGGCCATTGTTCAGTGTTATTTTTACTGTTTGAACTACAACTCTCAGAATCTCGTTATATTGAAAGGGCAAGGAAGTTGTACTTTTATTGCAGCTGAAGGGGCACAGGTTTGGTAAAATGTCTTGGCCCTGCTATATCTATTGTACTGTCCCTGTTGCCACTGTAGTCATTCAGGTTTTCCCTCCCCCCCCCCCCAGGATAAACACAATTGCTTGGACTTCCCCATGGACACACCTCAACCTGCTATTCTGTTTGTCACTTACACAACACATGATGTTCCACAGACCCTTCCATTCCACTTCCATTCCACCTAACCAGTACCCACTTATCACTTACACCTCCAATTACTAATTCCCCCCTTCTGCCCTTACCTTCCTTTCCACCCCCACCCCACACACCCCTCACTGGTCACATTCCTTTACTTCCTCAGCCAAATGCTCCTCTTCCTCACATATTCTTTCTTCCTCTTCATGTATTTATTCCATTAACATTTCTATCTATTCTGCTTACGAGTCTAGTAGTTGACTTCTGCTCCATTTCCTCCACATCCCCATCCTTTCATTTCATCCTTTTGCCCATGTCAATCCCTTTTGCCTTTATTTCTCTCTCTCTCTTTGTCTTCCCATCCCTCTCTAGTGTCCCCCATCCCCTCAGTTCTCACCTTAGTAGATTCTGCAGGCTTTTCTTGCTGGAATTCCTTCTCACGACTGAGGTGGAGACCCTTTCACACTCCATCCTTCCCCTATTCTTCCTCTTATCCTTTGTATGAGCTTTTCCCCTCTCTCCAACTGAATCTGCTGTGTGTGCTGGTGTCTGTCTCTCAGATATCTCTGCCTTTAGCTTCCCCTGTTCCTGTCGTCCTCCTCTGTCTCTCCTGTCTCTCTCTCTCTCCCTGTGTCTTTGCAGGAAGTTTCAGCTGCTGCCTTTCCTTTTGTTATAAGGTCCTGCTCCCTCTCCCTCCTCCCGTGCTGTTGGGAAGTCAGGGGGAGATGATATGAGGTAAGAGGAAGCCAGACCCTCCCTGCTGCCCCTGTGTTTGGGGAAGGGGAGGAGGGTGACAATATGTCTCTGTGGCTCCCCCCAAACACTCTCATGGGGAGTCCCTGTATCACAGCAACTGCATTTTCTCTGATGCTTCATTCCTGTGTTACCAGAGTGCTCTTTCCATCCCCTCCTTTTCCCCGTTCTCCCCCAGCTCCCTCTCCCTCACACATTATTGCCTCTTTCTCTCCTTCTCCTCACACTCTTTGTTCTGGAAAGACAAGAGGTGCCTGTGTTTGCCATTACTGGGGTATCCATATCACTGATAAACTATGAGATAGTATAGGAATGCTCTGGAAATACCCAGTCCCGTTTCTTTGTGTGGGTCAGGAAATAATTCAACTTGCTCCCAACCCACTAAACCTTAAACCTCACCCAACACTAAAGCTGGCCACACACTATAAGATCCACTCGTTTGGCGACATCCATAAACAAGCAGATCTTTTCCCAATATGCCCACCAATGGCAGGGCTATATATTGGCCCTTAGGGCCGAACGATCTGATACCACGAGGAGCAATGGGCTCCGACAGGTCAATCGCCTAAAAAATTAAACTATCCCGATCTATATCGTGGCCAGATATAGATCGGGAAGACCCATCAGAAGCCCCCATACATGACAAATAAGCTGCCAAATTGGTCTAAATGACCGTTATAGGCGGCTTTAATCTGCCCGTGTATGGCCACTTTAACCTGTAAACCCTTAATACTCACCCAGTCCTAACCTGTAAAACCTTAACCAGGCTGCACCCAACTGTACTCAACAAAATGTTGCCATTGTAGGACCCACACCCAACCCAAACCCACATCTTCCCCAAATTTCAGACCAAACCCACCTGACCTGTGGGTTTTGGGTCAACCTGTACATTTTAAATATATATATATATACACACACATTTTAGGGCAAAAAAAATAGGGACATGTGCCATATGCAGTTTGGTTTCTTTGGATGAAATGGGGGATAATTTTCTCCGTCGCATTGTGATGTGGCATCTTTACCTTGTGTTTGCGTTGGTTTTACAGCTGAATAAGAGATCACAGGGACACTTTTTTCTTTACACAACAGCCTTCCTGTGTGCGGTTCAATTGAAAGACACGGCAGGGAGTCCCTTTGAGCCCAAATGAACATAAAATTAGTGGAAGGAACAATAGCTTGGGCACATTTGTTTGCACAGAACTGAATGTAATTAGCAGCGACTAAAGGCAGAGTATCAGTTTCTATAACCAGAAGTAGAGCAACGGCCCTAGACTTTCTATCTTCAACACTCAAGTAAAATAATAACGACCCCCCTATGGGTCATTAAAATGCTGTGAATAAATTAAAGTAGCTCTATATTATGTGTATTCTGGGATTGCAGGTTCGGGGCTTCTTGCCATTAGTACTGATGCATGCTGCACTGACTTCTAAGCGGCCATGCAGATATCTCCACTAAACCTAATCAGACGTGTAAAGATCTGTTTATTTGAAAAGGTACCAAACAATGCAGTCCTTGTTCACCCGGCGTTTCCAACGTGCCCAATTGATGCGTGTGTATGGCCAGTAGAATAATGGCACATCTTTTTACGGCCCTTTTGCACATCACAAATTACTCAGCAGGGTTCAGCAGGGAGACTCTTAAAAGAATGAGAAAATAGCCAAGGATGACGGGTGGAGAGAGGGAAGGCTCCAAAAACCATGTGATTCCCGTGATAACTTGGGGAGCCGACTTCACTGAAATTGGGGTGAGCTTGTGGATAGTGGAGAGAGTTTGGGCGAATCCATGGTCTGTGCAGATCAGGGACGTGGCCATTCTTGCAGGGGCAATGTTTTGTTTTTATTGGCAACACATTCTACTTGTAGGGCCCACCACCCAGGGTGCCAGTGGACTAATAACTGGTGCCAGGCCCAGACTGGCAATCTGTGGGTTCTGGCTAATGCCAGAGGGGCTGCTATAAGGTGCCATAGAAAGTCACTATTTAGTGGGCTGGTGGGGGCTGTTTGGGCCTCTGTGTACCTGAAATGCCAGGGCCTATTTTAATTCTCAGTCTGGACCTGATTGGTGCCACCTGGTGGGAGGGCTCTGTTAAAGGGATACTGTCATGGGAAAACATGTTTTTTTTTCAAAACCCATCAGTTAATAGTGCTACTCCAGCAGAATTCTGCACTGAAATCCAATTCTCAAAAGAGCAAACAGATTTTTTTATATTCAATTTTGAAATCTGGCATGGGGCTAGACATATTGTCAGTTTCCCAGCTGCCCCCAGTCATGTGATTTGTGCCTGTACTTTAGGATAGAACTACTTTCTGGCAGGCTGTTATTTCTCCTACTTGATATAACTGAATCAGTCTCAGTGGGACTTGGCTTTTACTATTGAGTGTTGTTCTTAGATCTACCAGGCAGCTGTTATCTTGTGTTAGGGAGCTGCTATCTGGTTACCTTCCCATTGTTCTGTTGTTTGGCTGCTGGGGGGGGGGGGAAGGGAGGGGGGTGATATCACTCCAACTTGCAGTACAGCAGTAAAGAGTGACTGAAGTTTATCAGAGCACAAGTCACATGACTGGGGGCAGCTGGGAAACAGACAATATGTCTAGCCCTATGTCAGATTTCAAAATTGAATATAACAAAATCTGCTTCCTGAAACGGATTTCAGTGCAGAATTCTGCTGGAGCTGCACTATTAACTGATGCATTCATTTTTTCCCATGACAGTATCCCTTTAACTAAAACTGGCCCTACATGTAAAGATCTGTTCATTTGACCACGGTTGGAGGATCACAATGCAGTACAAGCTGGCCGTTGGGGATTTTCGGGCAGATATCGGTCAGTGAAGTGCGTCAGAGGGGCCAATTAAAGCTGATGTCAGAACAAGAAATATGAGGCCCAATGATTAATGATTGCTCCTATGTCTGAACCCCAAGCAAAACTCTGTGACACTGGAAACCCCCAATTCACACAATCCTGGCCCGCTAAATTCATAGTCCAGCCCCTTGACAGTGTTACCACTCCCCTTGATACTACAACCCCACCCCTTGATTTCATTGCCCCACCCCTTGACATCACCAGCCAGCTCTACTCCACCTTCCAGTTTTATAAGTCGGTAAAGATGGCCGCCCTCTTTTATAATCCCATCATCCTCTTTGCAAATGGAGTTAGCCATATAATTATAATATATTCTGTAGTGCTTTACAGAGAATGTGCAATAATTACAGTAATTTCCTTAGTACAGTCAGTCCGGTCTGTACCATCAGGAGCTAATTAATGTGCCGGGATGTTTTTGCAGTGTGGGGGTATAACTCATACAACTACAGG
This sequence comes from Xenopus petersii, assembly GCA_038501925.1. NCBI lineage: Eukaryota > Metazoa > Chordata > Amphibia > Anura > Pipidae > Xenopus > Xenopus petersii. Next base: position 7,876,018 of record CM076679.1, read on the forward strand.
GAGAACACATGAACTCTTTCTTTCTTTTTATTTTTATATAATGATTCAATTATTTCCCTTCTCCTCCTGCTTCTTTTCAACTTTCATTTAATGGGGGGGGATTCACTGACCCCAGCAGTCAAAACAGTATTGCTCCGCAAAGCTACACATTTATTGTCACTTTTTCTTACTTCTCTTTCTATTCAGTCCCTCTGCTTTTCATCTTCTAGTCTCCCATTCAAACCACTGCCTGGTTTCTATGGTAAATTGGACCCTAGCGACCAGATAGCTGTTGAAATTCCAAACTGGAGAGCTGCTTAACAAAACTAGGGATGCACTGAATCCAGGATTCAGTTCAGGATTCAGCCAGGATTCGGCCTTTTTCAGCAGGATTCGGATTCGGCCGAATCCTTCTGCCCAGCCGAACCAAATCCGAATCCTAATTTGCATATGCAAATTAGGGGCGGGAGGGAAATTGCATGACTTTTTGTCAGAAAACAAGGAAGTAAAAAATGTTTTCCCCTTCCCACCCCTAATTTGCATATGCATATGCAAATTAGGGTTCGGATTCAGTTCGGTATTCGGCCGAATCTTTCACGAAGGATTCGGGGGTTCGGCCGAATCCAAAAAAGTGGATTCGGTGCATCCCTAAACAAAACTTTTCTATTGGTCTTCATTAACTATCTTTCATGGTTTTTTAATTATTTCCATTTTTAGTCTGACTCTTTCCAGCTTTCAAATGGGGGTCACTGACCCCATCTAAAAAACAAATGCTCTGTAAGGCTACACATTTATTGTTATTGCTTTTTTTTTATTACTTTTCTTTCTATTCAGGCCTCTCTTATTCATATTCCAGTCTCTTAATAAAACCAATGCATGGTTGCTAGGGTAATTTGGACCCTAGCAACCAGATTGCTGACATTGCAAACGGGGGAGCTGTTGAATTAAAACCAAAATAACTCAAAAACCACCAATGATAAAAAAATAAAAACCAATTACAAATTGTTTCAGAATATCACCCTCCACATCATACTAAAAGTTAACTTGAAGGTGAACAATCCCTTGGACCAGTAACATAAAGAAAAATTTTTAAAAAATGTGTTTGTACTTGGAAAAAAAAACCACCAAGACACTTTTAACTTTAAATTCACTTTAAAGTCTTTATTAAGAAATAAGATTCACCGCTTGCACTCAGAAATGGCGACGATCCATCGTGCAGCACTTGATTTCTCCTCCCTGGCTATCTTCTATAAGGGAGGCAGGGAGGAGAAATCGAGCGCTGCACAATGAATTGTCGCCCTGCCGCCGTTTCTGAAGAGGAGCGCAAGCGGAGAATTAGTTATTTCTTAATAAAGATTTTGCGAATTTAAAGTTAAAAGCTTGCGCCAGAAAAACTTTAGTATCTCCTCCCCATCTTTATGTCCTTAATAAAGTGTAAATACTCAATATTTCTCGATATAGGAACAGATACTCCAATGCAGAAACTGTGCTGCTACATTATTTATTCAACAATGAATAAATAATGTTCTTATATCGAGAAATATTGAGTATTAATAGTAGTTACACCACTGCCTACAGACTAGAGCAGGGCTGCCTAATGCATGCCCTCTATCATATACTGGGGGTTACAGTCCAGCAACAACAGGGTGGAGCAACCCTCTAAGAAAGGTTTACATTCCTTTTTAGGCTGCAGAATTTACTGCTCAACTGTCATATTATCTAATGGTTCTCCAGATGCGTGACATGCCAATGACAGTTGGCTACTCCAGGGTACAGGATAGGGGGTATCACAATAGATAGAGCCTGGGAGCTCCTATGTCACATACTGGGGCACCACGAAGCCCCTTCCCCTCAGTACAGACAAGTGACACTTGGGTGTATGTGTGACAACACATTTGTGTGTGTTTGATTGTCTGTGTAAAGTGCAGGTAGGTATTGTTTATTAGAACTCACTATCTTCTGTAATGATGATGATGATGATGAACAATGGGACAATCATTTTTGGATTGTCTGTCCCCTAAACTGCAAGCTCTGTGTGTTACTATTTTTAATAAACTGTCGGCAAGGCCTCCATCAGAAATCTTGGGGCCCCATAATGCATAGGTAGCTGGGCAGGGTCAGACTGGGCCTGTGGGAATCTGGGTAAAAACTCAGTGGACCCCGCGCAGACCCACACCCTTATCATCTCCCCCAAATTGCAGCTGCAACTAGAGAAAAGTTATGAGTTTGGGGTGTGGGATTGAGGCTGGGGGGTCTGGAGGGGGGTTGTGAATGGGTCGGGGGCAGGCCCGGACTGGCAATCTGTGGGTTCTGGCAAATGCCAGAGGGGCTGCTATAAGATGCCATAGAAAGTCAGTATTTAGTGGGCTGGTGGGGGCTGTTTGGGCCTCTATGTGGGCTGATTGGGCCTCTGTGTACCTGAAATGCCAGGGCCTATTCTAATTCTCAGTCCGGACCTGGTCGGGGGCTTGTGGTGGAATCCCCAGTGGGCCACAGACCCTCCAGTATGAAGCTGTAGATGGGCCCTCTGTGGGACCCATTGCCCATCTGGGTTCCCTGATCAATAAGCCCTGCCAATTAAGTAAGATCAAGGAACTAAGTAGGCGGTTCCACCAGATCTTCCAATTATAGCCCAACCACACCCACAAATTGGATATTTGTGTCTCTCAGGAAATTCTGATTGGACAATACTTTCTGCATGAGTAATGAGGATATCAGCCAATGCATCATCATCACAAAGGCAATTCTCTTTAGTTAGAGCTGACTATCACCAGGACCTCTGATAAATTTCTATTATTGACTTAAAGGAACTTCTTTTTGTTCTTATTAAAACATATTGGCACAAAACAAGATTTCCAAGCTGTGAAGCCCACTAAGTGTTTCCACACAGATGCCATTAGGGAGAGAGAATAAACAGTGGCTGGAGCTACGTCTCCCTTGTGCACGGGGAACGGCATTCCTGGAAAGATCAATTTTTGCCTTGGAATTTTCCTTTTTCATGCGGAATGAGGCACAGTAGTGGGTCGGGGGGCTGCTTATTCCAAAAATGCTCCAAAAGTTACTGAGAATTGTAGAGTTTATATTCCCTTTAAAAGGTTTCTATTCCCATTCAGTGGTGGGAAGGGTCATACAGGGTTGGGTAGCCAGAACTACAACTCCCAGAATTCTCTGCTAGAGGGTAACTGGTTGGTTGACCCTGTTGGGGGTTATACCAAATAACAAAGGCAAATAAATAAATTGAATCGGGGGCGATTAGCAGAGCTTAGGGAATAATCCATTTTACACATCTGTTATTGGTTAAGTGTGTTTGGGCAGTCGAAATATTAACCCTTTTGTGTGACCATGGGAAGGATTTCTGCATTTCTAGATTTTGCTCAGACACATATATTATTATCGGATCAGAAGAAAATTCATTGGCACAGAGGTACCTGTGTGCCAGTGAATTTTCTTCTGATCCGTCATTACAAGGTGGGACGCCGATTCCACCATCGCTGTGCACCAGGGATTATCTTCTATTGAAGGCCAGGGTTTGCGAGTGCAACTCGCTAACATATATTATTAACCCATACGGCCTCAGAATTCTTTCAGATATCCAGTTAATCAATAAATATGGGACTGAAAGCAAAAGGAGGGCTTGACAAAGGGCCCCACCTTGTGGACAATGACTACAACAACAGCTTAATATTCCCCCCCAGGGAGTGTGAACCTTGAGCATCTGCCTGTTAAGATATGTACAGTGACTTAAGAGAAGTCACCAAAAAGCAGGCGCATACCTCCCAACAGTCCCGTTTTTTGCAGGACTGTCCCAATTTTGACAGCTCGGCCCTCAGTCCCGGATTTGTTACTGAAATGTCCCGATTTTCTCTTTGATCTCCTGCACTGAAGTCAGAAAAAGATACAAAGTGTCTAACTTAATTGGCTTTTGGCAGAGAGCCCAGAATAGATCCATAGATACTTTTCTAACCGTTTAAGATAAGCGGGTCTCTTGGGAAAACTTAGACTCACAGCTTAAAGGGCAATTTGCCTTCATTAGCAAAACTGTAATAACACATGATAACCACAGAAACGTGTTCAGACTTTCATAACCTGTCAATTTTTTTAAAAAAAATTGACATGGTAATTAGGGTGTGTGGCCTCAAAAATGGGCGTGGTCAAACTATTTTACTGCACTCCGTCTGGGAGTGATGTGGAAAAACCCGACCCGCACCCGACCCTAACCCGCTCTCGCTCAGCCCATGCCCGCCCGCATCTGACTTCCGGGTTCCTTTTATAGAGCCGTGCTGACCCGTCCTGCCAATGACGTCACAAAAGGGGCGGGGTGAGCAGGCACGCGGCTATAAAGCCGGAAGTCAGAAGCTGGCAACCGCCAAGAGGAGTGCGCGGTCAGTCCGAACCTGGCCGATCCGCGGGTATTGGGCCAGGACGCACATCACTACCGTGCGGCAAATTTTTTTGTCCCTCTTTCTATTTCCAAAATGTTAGGAGGAATGCCAGGGCTCAAATAGCAGGGCCCCAATTATTAGCCCACCAGTCACCTGGACCCCCGGGCAGTGGCCCAAAGAGAAAAACAAATTGCCCCTTGTTTGCAGGGGCAGGTCCCTGATCTACCACTTCCCAATATGCCCAGGTCCTATCCACCCAAAGCCTGCTCATTCCCTGCAAGGACTACTCACCAAATTGCTGTGGCATAACTAGATGTTACTGGGCCCCACAGCAAATTTATTTTAGGGTCCTGTTTTACCAATATATGTTGAAATTGCTTATTAATTAGGGCCTCATATGGTCCCCTATATCTTCTGGGCCCCCCTGCAGCCGCAGGGTCTGCTTCCTTTGTGGTTACGTCCCTGACATCAAAGCTGAATCCTTAAAGCAACACTACTCAATTAACTCTTTCCCAGCTCTTTCGAGCCATCACGTCAGTAGGGGATGTCGGTTCCTCTGTGTGTACCCAGCTGAGAGCTCCCTTTATGCCTGAACATGAACATCTCTGGAGGCACTGGCCATATTTCTTCTGGCTCTGAAAACAGCACTACATTATCCCGGCACAGTTTGAGATTGCACAGTAATCTCACTATATTAGATAAGAGCCAGATGTTGCATCCACCGCTACTGAGGCTCATTCTCCTCTGAGAACTCTTTGGAGTATCTAATTATGTTTGTTATGCCTATTTCGGAGAGCCAACGGGGCGCAAGAGGGATTTTAGGGAAGATTTATGTTTCCTTAAATTACAGGGTCAGGGCACACAGGCAGATTCGGGGAGATTAGTCCACCGGCGACAAATCTCCTCTTCTTCGGGCGACTAATCTCTCCAAACTGATTTCTGTGTGAAGCAACTTCAGACGACTTCGGAAAACGAATCACTCCTAGTGCCTTCCCGCTGGCGTTTTTCATTATAGAGGGCAGAAGGCAGAGGAGAGCAGTTGGGGGAGATTGGTGGCCCCGAAGAAGAAGAAGAGATTTGTCGCCGGACGACTAATCTCCCCGAATCTGCCTGTGTGTCCTGACACTTAAGGATACAGAGAGCTGCCAGCTAGATCTCAGTCATTGTCCAACATAAGGAGAACACTGTGTAACTTTGGCTGCTGATAGTAGACTGCACAATGGACTTGGTGAGGTTTAAAGAGGATATAAATATAAACACTCGGTTGCACTCACCAACTGTGCAAAATAGACGGTGCAAGCTGACACTGCATCATAGGGAGATCATAAGTTTGGCTTGGTCCTATAACCAGACTTGGATTTTCTGCTCCCCTACTACAAATGTCATTGATAACCATAGTTCAGCAACAACAGGGATGGGACCTTAAAGCACCTCAGTTTATGAGTAAGTGCCCACCTTTGGCACGAAACGCGTCAGGCTTGAATATGTCCTAATAAAGATTTTTCTACTTTTTATATATCATCTGGGCTTCTTTTTCAACTAACAGTAAGTCTATCCCGTTTTTTGGTTTTTGTTTGATTTTACTTCAATATATGACCCTTGGACTGGGGGTCTATTTGGGATTGGACTACTGTGAAGGACTTTGATCCTAAGGAATAAGATCTTTTGGAATTCACTTTGATCTTTGGATTATGTTTAAAGGGATACTGTCATGGGAAAAAAATGTTTTTCAAAATGAATCCGTTAATCGTGCTGCTCCAGCAGAATTCTGCACTGAAATCCATTTCTCAAAAGAGCAAACAGATTTTTTTATATTCAATTTTGAAATCTGACATGGGGCTAGATATATTGTCAATTTCCCAGCTGCCCCCAGTCATGTCACTTGTGCTCTGATAAACTTCAATCACTCTTTACTGCTGTACTGCAAGTTGGAGTGATATCACCCCCCTCCCTTTTCCCCCAGCAGCCAAACAAAAGAACAATGGGAAGGTAACCAGATAACAGCTCCCTAACACAAGATAACAGCTGCCTGGTAGATCTAATAGTAACACTCAATAGTAAAAACCCATGTCCCACTGAGACACATTCAGTTACATTGAGAAGGAAAAACAGCAGCCTGCCAGAAAGCATTTCTCTCCTAAAGTGCAGGCACAAGTCACATGACTTGGGGCAGCTGGGAAATTGACAATATGTCTAGCCCCATGTCAGATTTCAAAATTGAATATAAAAAAATCTGTTTGCTCTTTTGAGAAATGGATTTCAGTGCAGAATTCTGCTGGAGTAGCGCTATTAACTGATTCATTTTGAAAAAAAAACATGTTTTCTGATGACAGGATCCCTTTAATTAGCAGAGTCACACACCACAGCTATATAGTTATTTGCTTAAAGTACCACAACCCAGCAGAGCAGCCAGTGCAAGGAGATCTGTCTTTAGAGGAGCACGAGGGGCTTGAACAGCAGTAGCAGGCGGCACAAGTATTAATTGGCAGATTTAAATTAGGACAATATGGTAACAGTACGGCAAGAAAGTACAAACAGACCAAATGAACTCAGCAACACTTACAATACATCCTGACCAACCTACAGCATGTTAGATGGTGAAACACAATTCTCAGCACCTACCCAGAGTAAAAGACAATGGCTGGCGGCTGTAGTTCAACTACATCTGCAGATCCATAACTTGGACAGTTCAATTGTATTTCAATTATGGGGCCCCACACACAGAACAATAACAGAATTCACCTCCATTAATTCTTTGGTTTAGCGGGCAGGAGGCGATCATTATTCTCTGGTGATTTAACTCACAAGGGCACATTTATTAAACCATAGAAATCAATCAGCCATTCGTGTTACTCATTCAACTGTATGTTTGACTATTATCCACTGTTACTATAGATACCATCTCTCCCTACTATACCTGCTATCCCACAGTCACACTCCCTTCCCAGAGACTATTATCCACTGTTACTATAGACACCATCTCTCCCTACTATACCTGCTATCCCACAGTCACACTCCCTTCCCAGAGACTATTATCCACTGTTACTATAGGCACCATCTCTCCCTACTATACCTGCTATCCCACAGTCACACTCCCTTCCCAGAGACTATTATCCCACTGTTACTATAGACACCATCTCTCCCTACTATACCTGCTATCCCACAGTCACACTCCCTTCCCAGAGACTATTATCCACTGTTACTATAGGCACCATCTCTCCCTACTATACCTGCTATCCCACAGTCACACTCCCTTCCCAGAGACTATTATCCCACTGTTACTATAGACACCATCTCTCCCTACTATACCTGCTATCCCACAGTCACACTCCCTTCCCAGAGACTATTATCCACTGTTACTATAGACACCATCTCTCCCTACTATACCTGCTATCCCACAGTCACACTCCCTTCCCAGAGACTATTATCCACTGTTACTATAGGCACCATCTCTCCCTACTATACCTGCTATCCCACAGTCACACTCCCTTCCCAGAGACTATTATCCCACTGTTACTATAGACACCATCTCTCCCTACTATACCTGCTATCCCACAGTCACACTCCCTTCCCAGAGACTATTATCCACTGTTACTATAGGCACCATCTCTCCCTACTATACCTGCTATCCCACAGTCACACTCCCTTCCCAGAGACTATTATCCCACTGTTACTATAGACACCATCTCTCCCTACTATACCTGCTATCCCACAGTCACACTCCCTTCCCAGAGACTATTATCCACTGTTACTATAGGCACCATCTCTCCCTACTATACCTGCTATCCCACAGTCACACTCCCTTCCCAGAGACTATTATCTCACAGACAACCCTCATGGGATACTCATATCTCCCAGGCAATCAATCAATATATTTTATATAAAGCAGAAAGAGACGCCTGCATTGCATGACACACAGACTAAGCAATTACAAACCCAACTTCTGACACCAGATGATCAACGACAGGTTGATCAGCAAAAATACTAAGGGCGGAACAATGAATATCATTTATTGTCATTTCAAGCAATATATATTTTATATGTTTTTTTATTCATCTCATGAAATGATTACAGGGCAACTAGTAAAGAATAATTGAATTAAACCATAAAATCTCCTGTTTAGTCTTTATGCCGGTCATTTTGTTCTGTGAATGTGTCTCTGGGACAGCTGCTCTTACAAAGTGATGTATTATTGTTATTTCTTTTTAAACATTACCATCTGTTGGGCCAAATGGATGGCCAAATCCTTTTAACCTCTTAAAGGCCTCCTGCCCAGCCATCATTAAATTAGTATAAGTGAAGCTATTTCTCATTTCTGTTACCAATTTCTCTGGCGCGTGGCCTTACAAGCATGGTACACAGTGTTGGAAAAAACGCACTCACAGGGCTTGTAAAGATGAAAAAAAAGAAAAGTTTATTACTAATGTAATAAACTTTTCTTTTTTTCATCTTCTCTTCTTCTTTTCTTCTTTTTTTCATCTTTACAAGCCAACACTGTGTTATACATACTATTTTTAACCTGCACCCAGGCAGTCGGCCTTTATTGCATGAGTGCTCCAGCCTGACGAGGAATATATATATATATATATACACACGCACACACACACACACACAGGTATGGGATCCGTTATCCGGAAACCCATTATCCAGGAAGCTCCAAATGATGGAAAGGCCATTGAATGTATTTTTTCCAATAATCCAAATTTTTTAAAAATATTTCCTTTTTCTCTATAATAATAAAGCAGTAACTTGTACTAAGATATAATTAATCCTTATTGGAAGCCAAATCAGTCTGTCGGGTTTATTTAATGTTTACATGACTTTCTAGTGCACTTAAGGTATGAAGATCCAAATTATGGAAAGATCCGTTGTCCAGAAAACCCCAGGTTCGAGCATTCTGGATAATGGGTCCCATATATATATATATATAAGAGGGTCGAAACGTTGGAGACACTGTGAGTTTTTGAATAAACCGTTGAATTTTTTGGAACACGGAGTCCTGGTCCTTTCTGCCATTTTTTCATATATATATAAATATATATAGCTGTAAATATATATATATACCTGTAAATAAATATATATATATATATATATATATATAGATAGTCATATTGTACCTGCACTCACCATCAATCAATCAAGTCCCGGGTGCTCCTAACGACGGTTCAGAGAGAACCGAAACGCGTTGATGTGGGGTAGTCTGTAAAACTACAATAAAAACCTTTATTTCACGATACCCGTGAGTGCTCCTAACTACATCTATATATATATATATATATATATATATATATATATATATATATACATATATATACTGTATCCATTACTGATTTTAAATGGCTTAAAAGTTATTTGGAAATGTCATTGACTAGCATTCATCCAAGACTCCAATTCCCACAATGCCTTGCATGCTGATCAGCTGACTTCTGCTACATTGTTTACATAGTAAGAACAGGCAGTGCAGGGAATAAATTACGGACGTCCGCTATCATCTTTTCCAATATTCGAATTTTAAGTTCATAGCCTTTTGGCAGTATATTATAAAACTGCTGCAACCAGGCAAAGAGAAAGTGTGCTGCAGAGCTTATCATCTATCTGGCTTCCTTTCGGTGTAATAATTTACTCATCTTCATAACAAGACAAAACATGAGCTGGAGTGGGAAATTATAGAATCTTACCCATTGCCTGAAGCATCTAAGTGCGTCTTGACCCTCCTTTCATCACCTGCCGCCCCCCGACTCCATATAAGGACACAAAGCAACAGATCTGCGGAGCTGGCAAGTTACCCCTTTGGCCAACGGCCCTTATGTCACTGTCCATCACAGACAGGCACAGATGTCACCTCTGTCTCAGCATCTCCTTAAATTGCCCCCCTCTCAAAGTGTCATGCATGCCACAGACAGAGAGGCCGTTACTAAGTATAACACAAGGGATAGGAATAAAATAGGTGCTGGGTGCAGTGCATTATGGGTGCATTTCTATCATACAAAAGCTTGGAGGTTTAAATTCATAGAATACATAGAAGTACCCCCTATTGTAAAATATAAGGATATTATAAGTCACCAAGGAGTTCCATGACCATATAAAAACACGAGGCCGAAGGTCATGGAACTCTGAGGTTACTTCTAATATCCTCATATTTTACAACTGGGGGTACTTTATTTATTATATTACACAAGTGTCAGTGAGTCATGTGACAGAAATGACATCAGAACTCACCGTTTATAATCGATGACATCAGAACTCACCGTTTATAAGGATATCATTTACAAGATATTCATGGCTTTTGTGTATTATAACAGTATAATGCAATACTGAGCCCCAAGCTGCAGTATAACAGCAGAGAGACACAGGCCATAATTCGTGATGGGCGAATTTCTCCCGTTTCGCTTTGCCGAAAAATTTGTGAATTTCCCGCAAAATTCGCAAAATGGTGAAAAATTGGCGAAATGGATGCCATACCTGTACTATCATAATATATGTATAAACTATATAATTATTGCTAGTGATGGGCGAATTTAATCGCCAGGTGTGAATTTGCGACAATTCCGAGGCCGGTGACAATTCGGAACTGCCACAAGCATCAAATATATTTTGATGCCGGCTTATTATCGCAGCAATTTCGTGAATTCATTCGCCGGCGGCGAAACGTGGAATTTCGCCTCAAAATCGCGCCTGCCGAATAAATGCGCCCATCACTAGCAATAATGATATAGTTTATACATATATTTATGTAATTAATGATAGTACAGGTATGGCATCCGTTATCCAGACACCCAATATCCAGATATATACAAATTACAGGAACACCATCTCCCATAGAGTCAATTTCAAAGAAATAATTAAATTTTTTATATTCTGTAAAAAGCTCTATTGCCCACAAGGGGCACCAAAGCAATATACTAGGAACTATTTAACAACACTGGGCAAATTTGCCCATGGGCAGTAACCCATGGCAACCAACAACATTGCTGCATTCATTGTTCTACTTGCAGCTGGCTTCAAAAAGCTAATCACTGATTGGTTGCTGTAGATAACTGCCCATGGGCAAATTTACCCAATGTTGATAAATGAGCGCCAGTATGTATGACTGTTATTAGCATGTACAGGTATGGGACCTGTTATCCAGAATGCTCGGGACCTGGGGTTTTTTTCTTTCCGTAATTTGGGTCTTCATACCTTAAGTCTACTAGAAATTCATTTAAACATGAAATAACCCCAATAGGCTGATTTTGCTTCCAATTAGGATTAATTATATCTTCGTTGGGATCAAGTACAAGATACTGTTTTATTATTACAGAGAAAAAGGAAATCATTTTTAAAAATTTGGACTATTTGGATAAAATGGAGTCTTTCTGGATATCGGGTTTCCGGATAAGGGATCCTATACCTGTACTGTATTTCTAAAGCACCAAGACATTCCTCAGCGTTGTACAATGTTCAGATACTGATACAGGAGGTCTGTGCTTTTATGCCCAGACACCATCAATTTTTGAAGGAAGGGGTTAGTATGTAGGAAACTATAAACAAATGTCAAAGCTGAGACTAATTATGCAAAGCCATAGGCCTGGCTGGGATAGAATGGAATGGGTTAAGGCCAATGAGGTCATTGATGAGGTCACAGTGTGTAATGGGGAGTCCAGATGTGAGAATATGTCCCATTCTCCCTGCACGACCCACCCAGGCTTTATCCTTTCCTATATCACATCATTGTGCACAGCTTTCCCAGGGTCCCCCACACACACAGTGTAAACCAAATAATGTGCAAGCGACAGTATTAAAATATACAAGATATTACTGGACTACAAATCCCAGCATGCTTGAACACATTATCAAGATAAGGCATGCTGGGAGTTGTAGTCCAGCAACAACAGAGTTGAACTCTTCCTTGTGATATAATGAAGCACAATGGCATAATATTTCCTGTATCCAAAATAAGAGCAAGACGACATGGCAGTGATAGTCAGAATTCTCATTGGCGGATTCATTTGCGCCTATAATGAAGTTTTTGACCAATAGAATTCTCAGTGGTGAATTTGGCGTTATCTAGAGAACTAGGGACGCAGTGGGGCTGTTTTATGTTTGGGTTGAGATCCCCAGATTCAGATTGGGGGAACCCTACACAAGCTGATTAAAGCTACACTGTAATTCAAAGTCTAATTATAGTCACAGATGTCTTATTCAAGGGATAAACAATTATACACAGTAACAGTGATGGGCGAATTTGTTTTCGCTTCGCCGGCATCTCGTCTTTGACGCCATTTTCTGTTTTTGGACACTGGCGAATTTTCTCTGCAGCTTCGTGAACTTATTCACCGGCAGCGAAATTCGCCGCGGATTCGCGCCTGGCGAATAAATTCGCCCATCACTACACAGTAGTCATATCCCAAAGTGCCCCCAGTCCGAGGGTTGTACATAGTTAAATCATTTCAAAAGGCAAAAATCGGGATAGACCTACTGTTTAGTGAAGACAGAGCCCAAATATAATAAAAATGAAAAAACTTTATCAGTCCTAATAAATAATATTTTAATAATATTTGGGTAAATCCCGATTTTTGCCTTTTGAAAATATTCTGGGTTCCATTAAAGGATAGGTAAACCTTTAAAACAAGTGAATGTAAAATTGATGAGGGGGCTATTCTAATAAATGTTGCGATGTACATTCATTATTTATTTTCTTTTAATTCCAAGATATTAACGAATGAACTTGCATTCGTTAATATCTTGGAATTAAAAGAAAATAAATAAAATAAATTTTTTTCTGCGTAGGAAAAAAAAAAACGAGAAACCTTTCTCACATCTTTCCTAAGCAAAAGAAAAGCAAGAAAAAGAGAAACATTTTCTAAATTGATTGGCCTTTGCCAGAGAGCCCAAAATACGTGGCAGCTGCACTTAGATACATTTGTAACAATTTAAGATGAGCAAAGAAACAATTATAATAGTTTAAAATAAGCAGGTCTCTTGGAAACTGTGACTTGCAGCTTAGAAGGCAAGTCACCTTCATTAGCAAAACTGTAATTTCATTTCATTTTCATGCATTTTTTATAACGAACATGGTAATTAGGGGGTGTGGCCACAAAAATGGGAGTGGTCAAATGTGTCCACGCGGAAAATCTTTTTGTCCCTCTTTCTGTTTCCAGAACATTGAGAGGTATGGAAATTTGACGAATGAGTTTAACACATAACCCTGTAGGAGTAAATTTGATTTGGACCCAGCAGGTCCGGACGGAGAATTAAAATAGGCCCTGGCATTTCAGGTACACAGAAGCCCAATCAGCCCACATAGAGGCCCAAACAGCCACCACCAGCCCACTAAATACTGACTTTCTAAGGGACCTTATAGCAGCCCCTCTGGCATTTGCCAGAACCCACAGATTGCCAGTCCGGGCCTGGGCCCCAGTATTGCTTCGGTCACGAGTAACCGGGAAAGGATAAATGTGCAGCTACAGGGAATCTGGTTCAGCTACAGGGCACCGATGTAACAGGCAAGATAATCAGACTTTTGCTACAGGTCATAAATAGGATCTTGTTTCAGCCAAACATAGCACAGGCAGCTTCCCCTTTATAACACACACACCACAAGGTTTCTAGATCAGGTGAGAAACCAGGAATGCTGTAATATATACAAGCTGCTGGGTTGCACATTTTGCATGAATGTATTATTATTATGTATTATTATTATTAGCTGCACATATTCCATGGAACATAATACATCATTCACATCAGTCTCTGCCCCAGGGAAGCTTACAATCTAAAGGTCGCCAAACGAGCCGATCTTTGCCCCCGATATGCCACTAACCGGCATGGCTATATCGGGGTTAATCTGAACGTTCGGCCCTATGGCGCAATGGGCTCCGGCGGGACGGTCGGGACAAAATCAAACCTGTCCGATCAACCAAAGGACCAATCTTAGCCGGACGAAAAATGTCGGGACTATACACACTAGGGATGCACCGAATCCACTTTTTTGGATTCGGCCGAACCCCCGAATCCTTCACGAAGGATTCGGCCGAATACCGAACCGAATCCGAACCCTAATTTGCATATGCAAATTAGGGGTGGGAAGGGGAAAACCTTTTTTACTTCCTTGTTTTCTGACAAAAAGTCACGCAATTTCCCTCCCTGCCCCTAATTTGCATATGCAAATTAGGATTCGGATTCGGTTCGGCCGGGCAGAAGGATTCGGCCGAATCCGAATCCTGCTGAAAAAGGCCGAATCCTGGCCGAATCCCGAACCGAATCCTGGATTCGGTGCATCCCTAATACACACACAGTCCGAAAATTGTACGAATCCTCGATTCTTTGCGTCTATGGCCACCTTAAGATCACATTCAGGCAGGATTTTAGGGTACCTATGTAAATCGGGCCCTGCCCACCTAGACACATGCCTACTGGTAGTTCAGGCCCTGATCCACCGATTTCTCCTTTTGTGCCCATATAGAAATGGAAGATGGACATGACAAAAGCCAGAAGATACATGGGCCTAATGGGAGTTTTTCTGCTATCCTAGTAGGCCAGTCTACAAAAATTTAGACTTTCCTCTACAATATTAAACATCTAGTGTAAAATGTTTTGGGGGGGGGACTGTCAGTTCCCAATTATAGTAAAGTAGAGCATAAAAACCTTTTGCTTACATCCAATTCCTCTAGTGCAGTAGTTGGCTGGCACCAACCCAAATCAGTGCCTGAAGCTCAGATAGAATAAAATCTTAGGGTAACTGCATATTTTCTATGTTAGGTATCCATGGAACTCTTAGTTACCATATTTTTATGTATATATGTAACAATGCATTGAGCCCTGACCAAATGTTGGACTTTAAAGAGAACCTTGAACCCAAAAAGTATGAGGACTTCTATTCTCGTCCCTCGTGTGCTTTATATCTGACTATAAAACATGGCAGTACGTAAATGCTACAAGAAATGGGATACTTGTTCGTTGGGAGGGTGTGTCGGGCTTAGGGTTGCCACCTGGCCGGTATTTTAACAGCCTGGCCGGTAAAAATGATGGTTGATCCCAATGTTATTAATAGGGAAAAAAGATAAATATATAGGAAGGCCGGTATTTTTTTTTCCAGAAAAGGTGGCAACTCTAGTTGGGCTGCAGATTGCCCTTTCCTTTGTTGTCTGCTCCCCCAGCTGATGAGTTTACAGAAACTGCAATGGCATGTTTCTTTGCCTTTAACTTTTTGGACAAAAACAATTTTAAACAAAAATCTATACAATAACGTATGTCGAATTATTTTAGAAAAAAAAATGGATGTATGGATGCAATATTGGTACTGACCAGTAGTGGGCAGCAAAAGTGTATTAGCCGAGCCCTAGATCTATTTGAACAGCAGGCAGAGGATTTACAGTAGATGAAGCAACAGCTCTACATGCTCATTTGCCTTTCATACACTATCATATAATACCCTGCTACTTCTATTTGCTAGTTACACACTATAAATACATTTATTAATTCCTTTCCTAAAGGTTTTTTGACATTTCCATCTACTGTAGGAGTGCAATATTACATATATGTCTGTTGCAATGCAGCCTGTAGGTGAAGCACCCAGCACCCATCTTGCATCATTGTACCCCATAATGTTTATACAGTACCTGTAGCAACACGGTGCAAGAGGCTTCCTGCTCCAGGTACCAGCTAAGCAATTAGGAGATGGTGATACAATATGAGGGAAAGAAGAGGGGAGATATGTTTGGTTGATAGGATACAGAGAGTTGTAGTTCAACAACAGCTGGAGATTGCTAGTGGAATATCTCCAAATATTGTCTTGGAGATTAATTGGACCACTAAAAGTGAATAAAATCTCTACCTTGGCATGGACACTTTTGTTCCCTCTCTGAGCTCACTGGGTGGATTCATGGTCACCAACAGGGTAGTATGTTGGGGAGTCTTGAGACCCATGGGGGGGGGACACCAAGACACATAAAGTCCAATTCAAGGGTCTTGTGGGGGTGCAGGTTGGACTTCAGTACCTGAACATGATGGGGCTTGGCTGGAGACATACCTATCAATGGAATTTACTCAAAATTATTGTATAGGAGCGTAGGGCTTATCGCCCATGGTGCCCAGGAAGACACAGACTAATAATAGAGGGAGCAACCCCTGCTAAATAATAAGGGACTCCATAATTTCTGATGATGGCCCTAAGTGGAGTCAATGCATTGCAATTGCAGGTGACTGCAGGCTGAAAGTCAGGGGCGTAACTACCAAGGAAACAGACCCAGGAGGTATAAGGGGCCCCCTGAAGCCATAATTAATGAACAATTTCCACATATATTGGTAAAACAGGGCAACCTCTGGATACATAAGGGCCCTAAAATTAATTTGCCGTGGGGCCCAGTAATATTTAGTTACACCACTGCTGAAAGTGTAAGCATTTATGGGACATTTTACCTGAAAAATTACATTATTATGGCATATTTTCCTTACATACACTCTCCCTGCCTAGTAATACCTAACTGCAGGGGTCCCCAACCCTTTTTACCCATGAAATAATGTTGGAGAGTAACACAGATCTTGGGGCTTCCAAATAATGGCTGTGATTGGGTACTGGTAACCCCTATATTGACTTGCAGACAACAGGAGACTGTTGGCAGCACACAAGTTTTTTATGCAACTAAAGTTTGCCTTTAAGTCAGGAATTTAAAAAGAAGCACCTGCTTGGAGGCCATTGGGAGCAACATCCAAGAGTTGCTCACGAGCTACTGGTTGGGGATCAATGCCTTTCTGCTATGGCACAGGGACAGGTTTCTGGCACATACATATGTCAGGGAGCACCACAAGGGATCAGCTTTGACCATTTCTTTTACTGCACCATCATTGTACATCCACATGTAGTGTGAAAAAGGTACAAAGCAAGCCTTACATTGGCCAAACCACCACAGTACCCCCCGGGCCGACACTGTATAAGCAGCCGCCTACATGAAAGGTCATATTGTCAGGGTTCCAGTTCAAACTGCTAGAAGTTAAGAGGAATTATGGGGCAGGGGAGATAGAGAGTGAGTGGGGAGAGTGAATTGGGGTGGATGAGGGATGGGCATTACACATTTACCAGCAAATACATTGATGATAAATTTGTAATATTGGCCCTGGCCTTGGCTGGTATTATACTAGCTAGGTTTGCAGGGCATTCTAGAAATTGGGGAAAATTATGAGACTCAAGCTTTGATCAATCTACTGCCTGTTGAATAACAAAAGATGGTTGCTGTAGGTGACTGCACTAGGACAGGCTTGTCCGGTGTTAGTAATCGAGTGCCAAGCACAAGAAATGGCTGCTAAAGCCTCAGATAAACAGATTGTGAAACTCAACCCCACATAATATATTACAGAAGTGAATTTCATAAAAAGGAAGTGCCAACAGAAGAGGTCATGCTTTGAAGCAAGGAGATGGGAGTAGTCCTCACTGGGGAAGTAGTATTTCTGTTACATGGGATGGGCTCCCACCAGAACTAGCCAAATAAATGATAGAGTAGTATTTATAAATACTGGATATATAAAGTCCCAGGGGTGGATATATCATGTCCTGGCCATTTTAACTCAACATTATTTTCCATGAAATAGTTGTCTTGCTCCAGATAACACTTTCTATAACATCTCAAAGGCTTCAACGTTCTGCTCTACATTCTAGACATTTTTATGCTCATGCACCCCTAGTTGGCCCATAACATTATTCTATGGTTCCCTCTAGTGATGTGCGTGCTGGCCCTGGACCCCTGGGTCGGGCAGGTTTGGGCTTCATGGTCTGGGCTGAACTTTACAATGTGCCCACCCACTTTCGCCTCCATTCAGCACTTTATATAGACACACATTGGGTGTGGATCATGAAGAGGCGCATTAGAATATGGTGTGGGTCTACTTTTTGTGGACCCACAGATTGCTAGTTCCCTCCCCTCATTTTCACAAGGACTTCTAGGAATAAGGAATAAGGATAAGTATTCATTCTTGATCTCAGCCTAACTTGCCTTAAGAAAAGGACAACAAACACAAATTCTCACCCTTATCTGGTGAAGAGGTTTGCCCCTCCGCTAGTTGCTTTGGGTCCCAAGTGGCCATTCCCATAGGTTTAATAATCTGTGCTATACTAGAGTGATAAACTGAACTGGCAATGGATTAGTCTATGTATGGGAGTGAGATTATCCAATTTCCTGATCACGTTGGACTTGTTCAGATATTTATTGGGTTGGGCAGAAAACCCAATCAGTCATGGACAACAACTGGCCTTGTAGCCAACTCCTCTGAACTGCCCATTACTTGATTCAGTGGTTGTTCCACCACATAGGAGCAAGGCCACTTGAGTAGATCTTTTACCTTTAAGCAAGTACATGAAGGCTGGAGCAAATCCAGACAGTAGTGGCTAGCGGTGAACAGAAGTTCTCCATAAAACATTTGCCTAAATTATATCTAGTATAGGTCAATCTAAAAAGCAACTGGACTTGCTGAGTAATCAATGAAGACGTTTCACTACTCATCCGAGCAGCTTCTTCAGTATGCTCGGATGAGTAGTGAAACGTCTTCATTGATTACTCAGCAAGTCCAGTTGTTTTTTAGATTGACCTACACTAGATATACTATGACCTGGATGAATGAAAATCTTCATAGTCATATTTGCCTAAATTCTTAACCAAACCTGAACCTTAATTTAGATATTAAAAACCGAGAATTAAAAAATTGCAAATACTGAAAGACTGATGGGTTTGGTTTCCTTCAGCCCAGTCGAATCCAAATCCTGCAAAAGTGTTGATCTCTAGATTTTGGATTTGGTGCAAATGCTGGAAAGTGCAATAGCTTTCAGAGGCTGCACATTGTAATACTATAATGGCCAATAAGAATTATATTACAAGAGCAATAGAAGTTATAGGAGTAAACGATCACACCCATGTCTAAAAGTCAAGGGCACTCTAACATGGGGAGACACTTAATTTCAAGCTTGGTAAAGCCAGCCTGCTTTATCCATTGGCAGTGAATAAAGAAGATTTTGGAAGGCTTAAAGGAGAAGGAAAGGCTAAAACTAAGTAAGCTTTATCAGAAAGGTCTATATAAATATACCAGTAAACCCTCAAAGTAATGCTGCTCTGAGTCCTCTGTCAAAAGAAACACCACATTTCTTTCCTTCTATTGTGTACTCATGGGCTTCTGTATCAGACTTCCTGTTTTCAGATTAAACCTCCAGGGCAGGGCTTGAGCATGCTCAGTTTGTTCCTCTCCCCCTCCCTCCTCCCATCCCTGCTGTAATCTGAGCTCTAAGTGAACAGGGAGAGACTCAGGCAGGAAGTGATGTCACACCAAGCTAATATGGCTGCTTCTATCCTAAACAAACAGAGACAGTGTCTAGATCTGTTTACTCAGGTATGGTAAAGTATTCTGCAGAATAAATATAGCATTCTAGCTTGCACTATTGTGGCTAATCTATTGGCAATAAACCGTCTTGGAGATTCCTTCTCCATTAACATTCTCCATCTGCTATATACAATATTCATATAATTGTACATTGTAAAGCCTTGCAGTGGAAGCCTAGCCACACAAGCATTTCAGCCTCATTTCTTCTCTGCCTGTTTCCTGATGATCTGGCCACTAGGGGCACTTGATGATCTGGCCACTAGGGGAACTTGATGATCTGGCCACTAGGGGCACTCTTTCATTGGGTTTTCTGCATTATATTTGATTTGTACCTAGGCAAAGGAAACAATTCCTGCACATAATGATATGTAAGACTTTCTGCACAGAATGATCTGTGTTCCAATGTTTTGCTGAAACATTTAAACACAGGTAAAAAGAATGTAAAAAAAAACGTGTGTGTTCTGTACTGTTAAAAAAACGACTATTTAGCTGCAGAATTTTGCAGACGCATCACCCGCATAGTTAGTGTTTTGGCGGTCGCCCTGAGCTGCATTCCAGCATCTTGCCACACAGGCACCATGTACTGTATAGTAGTAATTAGTCCAAGGCGTAATTAATTGGTCTGTACCCACTGAAACAGAAGCAAAAGCAGAATTCCAAAAAAAAGATGAAAACCATTGATTAAATGTGGTGGAATTTACCGCACGGAAACTTCACAGCAGAATCCTAAGCACTGATTCTTATCATCTTTCCTTTCAGAGACTGTCAGGGTTAATTACACTCTTTGTAACCCCTGCGAAACCAAATCTGGGCCCAAAGTTTACAGTATTGGTCCTGACTATTTAGTTGGGCTAATATTATACCAACAGACAAGCCTCAAGGGCATTATGGGTCATATTAGCCCAGCTAATGTCACTGGAGATGTAATAATTTTTGTAACCCTGAAATAGCAGTGGGCCCTAAACTCCCAAAACTGTAAACTCTCCCAGATTAGCCAGGAGTTGCTTATAATTCATACCTCCCAACATCTGGAAAATAGAAAGAGGGACAAAGTTTTTTAGACCACGCCCATTTTATGACCACACCCCCTAAATACCACATCCTTTTTTCAAAATTTGTCAGGTTATGGTTCTGGGGGTTTTAGGGTTCAGGTTTTATGTGTTATTACAGTTTTGTAATGAAGGTGAATTGCCCTTTAAACTGCAAGTCACGGTTTCCCCAAGAGACCTGTTTATCTTAAATTGTTACCATTGTATCTTTGCTTTCTTAAATTGTATCAAATGTATCAGTATCAATGTTACTAAAGCCTCAGTTTTAGAAATGTTGTATCTTTTTCTGGCTGTTCAGTGCCGGAGATCAAAGAGAAAGTCGGGACATTTCAGTAACAATCTGGGACTGTGAGTTGAGCTGTCAAAATCAGAACTGTCCTGCAAAAAATGGGACAGTTGGGAGGTATGATATTAATTATACCCCATAATGGAGGCAAAGTAGATGCTTAGTTTGGGTGTCATACAGTATAACCAGAAAGTGGGGAAAAAAAATCAACCAGTTTCAAATTCATCGCTTTTAGCCTTGTTGCATGCAGGCTCCCCTTTGTGGTCCAACATTTGGTCAGACCCATTTCCTCATGAGGGATAAAGATGTATGATAGTACAGCCTTATTGGCTATAGGTTCCATAAATATCTCTTTCAGCAGATTTTTTTCCATAAAATCCGACCCACTTGCACAAGGTGCTTTTCCGGCACAAGGTGCTTTTCCGGCACACATATACATCAAGAGGTGGGGGGTTCAAGAGAGAGGGATTTACAGGACCAAAAATACGCAGGTTAACCTGACCAATTGCCCCTAGAGACAGGTCACATGCTGTATTCCCACCAGCCCAGCCAATCCCCAACCTCTCCACACTGTCCTCACCCAACTAGTTAGGCAACATATACTAGTGCTTTACTACCCTGACCCTCTGATAATCAGAAAAGGGGTTGGTTGGATGCAGATATTTTAAATAGCTCAGCAGCCAATTAATATGTATCGCGCTTGGGTTGGGTGAGTGTGTTTAAAAAATCTTCAATCTGTGCATAACTGGGTGCCATCCTGTCTCTCATAGGGTATTTTTCTCAACGTGTCCCTGAATTTTAAATTGATCTGTTAACCCTCATTCAGGACAACTAGGATAAACATTCATCCCAGATCTCATCCTAACTGCCCTTCAGGTAGAGCCCATCTACAGCTTGGGTTGCCCTACAGGGGCCAAAACAGCAGTTAGGGAATTTCTGACTTAGAATTATATGCAGGGGACCTTTTTACCCATAAAGAGGATCACCGCACCAGATGACACCCCTTCAGACTAGAAGAAAAGAACTTTTTGAAGCAACGTAGGGGGTTCTTCACAGTGAGGGCAGTGAGGTTGGGGAATGCACTGCCGGATGATGTTGTGATGCTGATTCTGTTAATGACTTTAAGGGTAAGGACACACGCTCAGATTCAGGGATATTAGTCATCCGTCGACAAATCTCCTCTTCTTGGGGGCGACTAATCTCCCCAAACTGCCTTCCCGTCAGCTAGAAGGTAAATCGACGATGGGATGGCACTCGGAGTGCTTCGTTTTCAGAAGTTGCCTCGTGAGGCAACTTCAGGCGACTTCGGAAAACGAAGTGCTTCGAGTGCCATCCTATCAGTGATTTACCTTCTAGCCAGCGGGAAGGCAGGCGTGGCAGTTTGGGGAGATTATTCGCCCCAAAGAAGAGGAGATTTGTCGCTGGACAACTAATCTCCCCGAATCTGAGCGTGTGCCCTGACCCTAAGAGGGGCTTGGATGATTTCTTGGACAGATATAATATCAAAGGCTATTGTGATACTAAACTCTATAGTTAGTATAGATATGGGTATATATCATTTATGTGAA
Source organism: Xenopus petersii (assembly GCA_038501925.1). Lineage (NCBI taxonomy): Eukaryota > Metazoa > Chordata > Amphibia > Anura > Pipidae > Xenopus > Xenopus petersii. The sequence goes on from CM076679.1 coordinate 7,898,621, forward strand.
AGTAGAGAGGGGTGTGTGTATGGGGCTGGGTTTTCATTTGGAGGGGTTGAACTTTGTCTTTTTTTGACCCAATTTAACTATGTAACTATCTGCACTTTGGAACCGGTGTTAGAATGAGCCTGCTGATCCATATCATTCGTGCTGGAGACTCGTAGGGTTAAATCATCTCTGTAATCTCACCTCAATGAACCTCCCCCCCCCTGTTGAGTTATGCCATTCATACCCAAAGTATGTACCTTCCCCCAGAAAGCTTGTCTCTTGGGTATTCTGGGAGATTTTATCCTAATGTTTCCAGGCACCCGGCACATTTCCTGCCCATTTTATGAAAAAAGAAACCCTTTACCTTAATATGGTATCCCGTAATCTCTGAAGCCTCCCCCGCCCCCACCCTTCAAAATCAGAAGGATTATATTCCCAACAAATCAGCGAGGAAACCAAACCCCAAAACATGGCATTGTACTCTCTTTATCATTTGTGCTCAGTTATATGCAGTATATTTCTATTTGCTTATTACCCAATTAGTATGTGATTTTAATTCTAATCATGTGATTCATTTTAAAATGTGTGCGCCATGGGTGAGGCTTATGGTCTGATGGACCTCCATTCCCCCCTTCTGATCCCCTATCCACCCCTTGATTCCTTCTACCTCTAAGTACATACACATAGGAGTGGGATGTAATATCTGGATACCCATTTCCCAAAAAGCTCTGAAATACGACATCCCCATTTCTCACCGTGTCCCATTCAAACAAAAAAAAAAAGATGCAAAAATCTATACTGGCGGCAAAAACAATCCTGTTGGGCTTTTTAATATTTAAATGTTTTTCATGTGCATGCATGCTAGTCCACATTATAGGAAGACCCCCTTATCCAGAAAACCCCAGGTTCCAAGAATTTTGGATAACAGATATATAGAATCAGCACTTGATGTGCATTTCATTTAGATATGGAGGCACAGTCTATGAATAATATATACAGTATATACAGAATATCTTACCTTTGGGTTTCTTCCAGCTTCTCCTCCAGGGTCTGCTCCTCGCTCCCCTCCTCTCTCAGAACCTCTTCATTGTCGGACATGTTGCTGTATCAGTGAGGTGTGACGGTGTCACTGTGTGCATGTGATTTGGATGTAGGTCTGTGAGCTTGTCTGTGTGTCTTTGTGTGTGTGTGTGAGGGTGCGGTGACTCCCTGTTGCGTCACGTGGGCTATGGACTCCAGATGTGTGTGATGCGGGTTTTGCAAGTTTGTGATTTTTTTTTCTCCTTTCAGTCTCCCAGCCTAGTTGCTGAGTGTGACAGTGAGTGTCTGTGCGAGTGCTGCTGTTGTGTGTGTGTTTCAGCTGTAGATCTCGGTTTCCTGTGAGTGCATCACTGTTGTGTATCCCTTCTGTAAAGCAGCATAGCCTAAGGCATATACATCCCCTCTCCTCCCCTCTTCCCGTTCTTTCCCACTCGCTCTATAGCCCCCTTTCTTCCTGTGTTGTGTCCTTGCCCTGTTGTCTTATGTTGTCTTATGTTGTCAGGGTGCTGCACCTCTCCCTTTCCTGCTTTGACACCGTGTCCCCCATCATCCTCCTCCTCTTTGCAGCTCAGCAGGATGTGGTTTTGGGGATTTTTTTCATACTTCTGTATTTTAAGTTGCAGAATGCAAAATGCAAAGCACATATCCAACGTGCACTAACCAACCCTACCTGCTTCAAGTGACAATTGTACAAGAGCTATTGTGTTAAAGGGATACTGTCATGGGAAAAAACATTTTTTTTCAAAATGAATCAGTTAATAGTGCTGCTCCAGCAGAATTCTGCACTGAAATCCATTTCTCAAAAGAGCAAACAGATTTTTTTATATTCAATTTTGAAATCTGACATAGGGCTAGACATATTGTCATGTGACTTGTGCTCTGATAAACTTCAATCACTCTTTACTGCTGTACTGCAAGTTGGAGTGATATCACCCCCTCCCTTTCCCCCCCAGCAGCCAAACAACAGAACAAGGGGAAGGTAACCAGATAGCAGCTCCCTAACACAAGATAACAGCTGCCTGGTAGATCTAAGAACAACACTCAATAGTAAAAACCCATGTCCCACTGAGACACATTCAGTTACATTTATATCTAGTATAGGTCAATCTAAAAAAAAAAAAAAAAAAAAAAAAAAAGTCAGTTGAACTTAAGAAGCTGCTCAGATGAGTAGTGAAACGTCTTCATTGATTACTCAGCAAGTCCAGTTGTTTTTAGACCTATACTAGATATACTATGACCTGGTTGAATGAAAATCTTCATATTCATTCAGTTACATTGAGAAGGAAAAACAGCAGCCTGCCAGAAAGCATTTCTCTCCTAAAGTGCAGGCTCAAGTCACATGACCAGGGGCAGCTGGGAAATTGACAATATGTCTAGCCCCATGTCAGATTTCAAAATTGAATATAAAAAAATCTGTTTGCTCTTTTGAGAAATGGATTTCAGTGCAGAATTCTGCAGGAGCAGCACTATTAACTGATTCATTTTGAAAAAAATTTTTTTCCCATGACAGTATCCCTTTAAGATTAACACTCAACAGCACTGTGTGTAGCCAGACATTCAGCTTCAACTGCTACTGATTTCTACTTACCTGCCAGTAAAGACTTTGGGGCAGATTCACTAACCGGCAAATTTTTGTCAGCGTCCATTTCGCACCCATCGCAACAAGTCGCTCAGACTAAGCCAATTCACTAATATGCAGAGTTTCGTCCTGGGCACCGAACGCTGGTGACTTTCCGCTAGCGTTACTTCAAAGCAAACATACGCTAGCATTCATTTTTGCCTAGTGAAAATTCGTTTGTGATCTTGCGCTCAGGTCAATTTGCATAGGGCGGGAAATTTAAAGTTTGTTAAATGTTGGTGCAAATACTTACAAATTCCACTTTTTAAAACACATGTCCAGGGAACCTAAATAAAGACCATAGAGTTAATATAATGCCCTACACATGAGCCCGCTGAAAAATGAATGTTCCATATGTTGGAAAGAAACGGTTCCCCAAAAAAAGTTTGTTAGGACTTTTGCAGACAATCACGCTGAAAAAATGAAAAGACGCCAGCGTTTTTTGAACTCTAATGCATTTTCGGCTCTTAGGATATGATGTAAATGACAGAAGATTGAGGAAGATCTGACTACTTTATAGCACTTCGCCTGGTCTGAAGTGCCGAAGGCAACTCTGGCGAAAGAGCTAACGTTCAGTAAAATCCGCACTGTAATGAATTTGCGTTCTCCAGAGCGAAAAGTCGCCTGGCGATCGAGTGCGAATGACTGCTAGCGACACTCTATTTTGATAGTGAATTGTTGCCTGCGACTGTAAATTGGTGATGTCACTGGCAAAAAGTCACTAGCGTTTGCCACTTCGCTCTTTAGTAAATCTGCCCCTTTGTTTGGTGCCTCACTCATTTGAAGTTGCTCAGCTACATGCAAGCTGCCCTGTTTTTTTACCCACAATGCAACATTATTTGCAAGAATTCCAGTTTAACTAATGGAGGTGTTGGACAACAACAGCTTTATGCATGCAATTACATCAATGTGGAGGCAAATTGTGCATTAGGGTTTGACTAGTGCAATTTTGAAGGGCTGGAAGTAGGGATAAGCAGTAGAGACTCTGCTTACGGTGCAAACTGTAAGGGGTACAATTCAGAACAAGAGAATGCGGGGTGTTTCAATTGAGCTTGAGCAAGTGATGGGAGAGAACAAACCAGGGCGGAAGGGAGCGGTTATGCCAGTGAGCATCCATTGGGGAGCAAGAGCAGGTGGGATTGACATCGTGAGCAAGGGGTGCTGGGCCATGTAGCATTGCCTTGGGTGCAAATCATACACAACCCCGCTCTGCAATTTCATCATTTCCAACACTGTGTTGATCACAACTAACGCATGATTCATTAGGTGTAAATCAGTTGCTTGTATTGGTGCATTATGCAAAGGGAGCCATGGAAGTAATATGTCCTCAAGGTGTATAGTAATACTTTGCTCTACCCCTTGGGACCAGGTGCTTAGCAGTCGATTACCCAGTCTGCCCTAGGTTAATAAAGTCATATGTAGCATCCATAAGACCGTAGCACACTGACAAAGTAAATCCGTGGTGCTTTGAGAATTTTTATTGGCTCATTTTAAAGTAGACAAAATGGCAATGTTTTGGGCCATACAGGACCCTTTATCAAGCTGTTTGGAAAGAGGAATCCAGTTGATCCTATGGGTTACTAAACTGTGGCAAACATTTATTAAAAGGGCAACATGGTGTGGGTTATAAGGTTCTGCTTATTTGTTTTTCAGCAAAATGCTCACAATTATTATATTTAGGTTCACCTGCTTCATGGGTAGCACTGCCACAAATGAATGAGATCTTTGCCTTGAGCCCAAGGTGGCCCTAACTGCCAGACAGCTAACTTACTTATCACTTCCCAATTACTCTTCTGTTATAATTCCTTTACAATATGCCAGAAGGTGGGGTAGTAGACCATGGGGTCTGTCATTACTCAATCATGGTCGGCTGAATAATGCTGTAAATGGCCCTCTCCACTGAAGGAGCAACAATCTTAGGTTTCTGGCACAGAACGATGGTAGCATTCGTATTTTCCTGTATTAAATAATAATTCTGCAGATATAATAGACCATTAAAAAGGTGATTGGCCCTTTGTGATCATGAGAAGTCATTGAGCTGTTTCATAGTGTGAATAGGTTATGGAGGAAGTGGGTTGTTAGAAGCGGATGCAAGTATGAAGAAGTATATAGGAAGCCAGAGAAGGTGTGTTACATTTTTATATTGAAGTAAATGATATGAGATGAATCAAGAAACTTTATGGAAGATTATAGCTAAGAAGGGAACCTCTGGAGAACAAGAATGAGAAATGCAATAACCAGAACAGGAGAAGAGCCAGGGAGACAAAAATAAGTCAATAGAAGAAATGCTTACAGTTGATCTGTAAGATCCTGACATTGAGACAATAACAAATAAAGCATAGGATCTACCTCTTCTTGGAGAGTTCTGGGGGATATAAACCCATATGTGTTTACATCACATGAGACAGACAGTCATTACTTCTGATCCATGAATATATCAAAATGTGGCGCTGGTATATTTGTAATATTTGCACAGGTTCTAGCTGATGGTTTACTATATAGGTTGGTGATATACCAGCCTGAATGCAACTCTAGGTTCTACTGGTGTGTCTATTCTAGGTTTGGGTCTCTGTACTCAGTTGGTCAGTACCAAGAAACGTATATCAATGTTGCAAAGACTCAGAAGCCCATGGCATGGATAAAATCATTTTAACACGTGGCTGTAACAGAGGCTCCCAAGCCACAAGAATGTTCCATGGTGCTGGCCTGTGTCTGTAAAATAAAGCCACCTCCTGCCTATTCCTCTCAACTGAAATATGTTCAGCCAACTGGTCACTAGCTAGTTAACTATATCAAAGCTGAGTAATCAGGAACAGAACAAAGACTATGTGATTGCTGGGGGGCCCCAAAAAGTGCAGGGGGTCCAGTTGGGGCTCTGATTGATGAGCAGTTCAATATATGTTTGCAGAATTCAAACAAATGAGAACACTAAGTGATTTCGTTTGAGTGTTTACGTAAAGATTTGAGGGAGCTCAGTTGGTACCAGTTGTTCCCCGGGTTAAACTCCATTCCATATGTATAAATATAAATAACCATGCAGCCCCCTGGGTAATGGCTGGGCAGTTGCTATAGGGGCTGTCAGACAATAAACAAAACACATTCATGTTAACATTCAAATTAACCGATCTCTAGAAAATGTTGGATTTTCATGGGATTTCTTTATAAATATCCTGGTAGGAAATAAATGGAGATGTGACGTCTGATATATCCCAAATGTTTTGAGTGTAAAACACTGCTGGAATTCACTTCTGCTATGAAACATTTTCTACTTCTATTAAAGGGTAAGTGCAGGAGAATCAGATGCTGTGTGTGCCAGAGGAGTAAATACTGCCGCTGCAACAGGGCTCTTCCCCCCCCATGGAGCCTGGCGGGAGGTCGTCATTGAAAACAGCAATGCTGCCAGCTAAGAAGGACGCAGGGCTGGTACAAGATGGCTGCCTTGGTGTGCAGGAGTCTAGTTGCATTAGAAGTGACTGCTAAGGGACTCAACAGAGAACAGGTAGGGTTTTTGGGAAACCAAATCCCCTTCAGATTCAACGATGATGGCACAATTCCATCCACTGACATTATAACTCTGCCCTGTGAAATCACAGCTCCACCCACTTCTGGTCTAATCTGCCCCCTCATGTAACTGCCCCCAGCCCTTGCTAGTATCTTCCCAGATAAAAGTCGGCCAGGGCCGGTATTACAAGTTAAGGTACTTGTAGGTAAATTTATAATACCCTCTTGATCCACCCTAATTCCTGCTCAGTCTTATTTTCTCCATCCCTATCCCTACTATTTGTCCCCCAGTTGGCCCATTGATGGGTCCAATTCACTAAAGGGCGAATTTTCACTTGCGACGGCTTTGCCACACTTTGTGCCGCTTCATCAGGCGCAAATTCACTCCCCCTACACTAATTCACTAAAATGTTAAGTTGCGGCTTGGCAGCCAAAACTCTGGCAAAGTTTGGCTAGCATAAATTGGACAATGCGAGCATTTCGCCTGGCGGAAGGGCGCAAAACTTCATTAGCGATGTACTCTTACATATAGCAAAATGTCCTCTATAACTGTTAGTAAATTGGCGATGTCCCTGCAGATGGGATTTCTGGCAAATTTTTGCTAGCGACGGCCACTTTGCCCTTTAGTGAATTTGCCCTGATATCATCACGTGCACCCCTTTATTGCATTGCCCACCCCTTTGCATTACTGTCCTCACCAGCACACCCCTTCTACATGAGTGGCCTGCCCCCATCATTCCCCGATGGTATTTTTATCGGTAAAGGACTAACCATTTCTTGGGGCCCTTGGTCATTGAAATGCAAAGAGAACGCTGTTTTTTTCTCAATACATGAGCCATTGAGGGCTTGGCACTTTTTCAGGCTCTATTTCTCTGGGGCAGACACAAGGCTGCTGATCAGTTCAGAAGGTTTTCTCAGGTCTGTCATTTACTGCACACTGTAGTTTTCCTGAGTATTGTATTCTGAAAGGGGATGTTCACCTTAACATGAACTTGTAGAACGCTGTAGGCACTGCGGAACACAAGATGTTTTCTAACTAGACATTTTTTTTGTTGTTCTTGATAATTCCTTTTTTTTTTCAGCTCTCCAGTTTGTGTTCTAGTTGCGATGGTGCAACATATCCTAGTAACCAGGCAGTGATAGGAATGGCAATGGCTGAAAGATGAGTAGGAGATGGACTGAATGAAAAGTTAAGAATAATATCAAATAATCTATTCTAAGGATGAATCACTAATTACAGAACTAATGGTGCCTCCCCCATAGACTTTCAGAAGAGACTGGTCATATGATAACTATGTATAAATATATAAAGGGATCATATAATAATCTCTCTAATGCTTTATTTACCAGTAGGTCTTTCCAGCTGACATTCCGATTAGAAAAAAAAACGGTTCCGCCTAAATATTGGGAAGGGGTTTGTTACAGTGAGAGCTGCGAAGATGTGGAATTGTCTCCCTGAATCAGTGGTACAGGCTGATACATTAGATAGGTACAAGGAAGGGTCGGATGCTCTATTCACCAGTAGCTCCTCCCAGCAGACAGGAGGGAGCCAATGAGAATAGAGGAGGGAAAGGGGTGTTATAGGGAGAGCTGGGAAGTGAATCAGGGGTACAGGCTGATACATTAGATAGGTATAAGAAGGGGTTGGATGGTGTTTAGCAAGTGAGGGAATACAGGGTCATGGGAAATAGCCAGTGTCGGACTGGCCCACCGGGATACCAGGAAAACTCCCGGTGGGCCAAGGTGTCAGTGGGCCCTCATGCAGCTAAACCTTTGGCCTATTTCATGGCCTTTTCCTATTCTATTAGAACAAAGAGGCTAAATAGATGTAATAATAGATTATAGTATGTAAAGAAAACAAACTAGCAGAATAGAGGCTAATTGAGGAGATAAAGAATATTAGTACTGAGAGTGGGCCCCTGGTCTAAGGTTTTATGGTGGGCCCCTGGTCTAAGGATTTTGGGTGGGCCCCTGGTGTCCCAGTCCGACACTGGAAATAGCTCATAGTACAAGTTGATCCAGGGACTGGTCCCATTGCCATTTTGGAGTCAAAAAGGAATTTTTCCCCTCTGAGGCAAATTGCAGAGGCTTCAGAATGGTTTTTTGCCTTCCTCTGGATCAACTGGCAGTTAGGCAGGTTAAAAAAAAGTTAAAAGGTTGAACTTGATGGACGTGTGTCTTTTATCAACCTAACTTACTATGTTATTGTGTTACAGCGGATGACTGGGTGAGGGGAGGTGTAAAATAGTGCTCATTGGCATCTCTGTATTTCTTGCAGCAGCCACTTATTGCTGTTTGTACGGCAAAATCCTTAGTCTTAGTATTATAATTTAGTTTCATGGGAATCTGTGAGACTGGTGTGTGTTTGTAACAAGTTAAGAGCTGCTGCTGGTAAGTGTGAGGCTTGGTTTTTACTCAGACACGTTTCTAAGCAGTGAGAGGCCTCGGCACGTCGGCTTCACCTCAACTTCCTGTCAAAGTCCCCACTGACTTCCTGCCACTTGAATCTGTCACTTCCTGCAGAGACATCTACCCCTACTCTATTGACTGGCTTCTGAATTATAAAATGTCACAGTCTGGCTCCCAGGAGCGTATCTGGCATTAAAGCTGCCTGAAGCTGCGTTTATTATGTCCCTTCCCCGGTGCTTACCTTTATATTGCTGGTGCGGTTCCAGGGCAGGCGCATCGCTAGCGCAGGAAGCAAAATTGCGCTCTCTGTATATAAAAAAGCAGCATTCTAAGCTTCATAACTGAAAATTCAGCTTTTAAAGTTCCCAGGAGCAGTTTTTTTGCCACCCCTGGTAACTTCTAGGGAACTGCCGCCTTTCTTCATGGCAGAAACCCCCCTGCTGGTTACATCAATCATGTGTTGGTAGTCAAAAATGGCTCTTATTTTCAAAACCAAAGTCGGCTACAAAACCAGCCCATAACTAGCCAAGAGGCACTTCAACAGTAGCCCAAAAATAACACAATATGTGCAGTGAAAAAAATAAGTCTAAAAAAAATTAATTAATTTATGTGAAAATACTCTTTTTTCAAATTTTCACTGATTTGCAAATTTTCCATGAAGTAAAATGGGACAGATTCACCCGTCACCATGGTCGTAGATACAGAGGGGGGCCCAGGAGGTATAGGGGCCCCATAAGGCCCTAATACGTATACAATTTCAATAAGTGTTGGGAAAACAGCTCAACCTCTAGACATTTTCATGGCCATCAGATTTTTGCCCCAAAATTATCTGAAATTAAGAAAAGTCACCAGAAGATTCGAGAATGCTTAAAGGAAAACTATACCCCCCAAACAATGTAGGTCTCTATTAAAAGATACTGAGTAAAACAGCTCATGTGTAAAACCCTGCTTCTTGTAAATGAACCATTATCATAATAATATACTTTTTTAGTAGTATGTGCCATTGGGTAATCATAAATAGAAAATTGCCATTTTAAAAAATAAGGGCCGCCCCCTGAGATCGTAAGATTCACTGTGCACACATACAAACCACATGTAAGGTCACATGAGCCAATTAACAGACAGAGTTCTGCCTTTTGCTTCCTCACTTCTTCCTGTTACAGTTAGTGTTGTAGTATTTCTGGTCAGGTGATCTCTGAGGCAGCACAGATAGAGTCACGAAATGGTGGTTCAAGGCAAGAGATGTAAACGGGCAATATTTATGTAAATATATATTCCAGTTTGGTAAGATTCTTTAATATGTCATTCAATTTGATATAAACTATCTGTTGCTTAAGTATTAATTTTGGGGGTATAGTTTTCCTTTAAGAGGGACGGGAGACTGGGGTACAGAGGCCAAAATCTGGTAACTCCCAACTTCTACACAAGTCAGTCCCATTGCAAGCTGGGTATTGTAGTCTAACATTAAACTTACATTAAACTTGGCAGTCGGCAAATTGTTAAACAAAAACTACATTACCCAACATGCATTGGGAGACACAGGCTTGGCACATTAGGGCAACAAAAAACTTTGTCTGGTTTCCAAAGTACAAACCAGCCAAAGGCCCAAAAAATAGCCCAAATTTTTATTTTGGCTAGTTTGTACATTCAAAATCCACATGGACTTTAAATTAGTAGCCCAATTTGGCTGGAAACCAGCCAACCTGGCAACCTTGGTCAGTGCTTGCTTATGATGGCTACCATGATCCTCTATATATAGGGTTGCCACCCAGCCACTATACCACTGAGAACCACTAACAGAGGCGGAGACCAGCATTATAGATTTGGTTAAAAAAAAGAATTTGCCAGTAAATTTAGGCTCCTAGTTATCCCTGATATCTAGGGTTGTCACCTGTCCAGATTTGACCCAGATATCCCAGTTTTCAGAAGGGCTGCCCGTATACCTCCCAACATTTTGGAAATAGAAAGAGGGACAAAAAGATTTTTTGACCACGCCTATTTTTGTGGTCACACCGCCTAATTACCATGTCCATTTTAAAAATTAGGCAGGTTATGAAAGTTTGAACACATTTCTGTGGTTTCTATGTGTTATTACATATATGCTAATGAAGGTGAATTGCCTTTTAAACTGCAAATCACAGTTTCCCCAAGAGACAATTTTATCTTAAATTGGTACAAAAATGATCTAAAGGTGGCCATACACAGGCCAGTAAAAGCACCCAATAGAGTCGGCAGCTTATTGGCCCGTGTGAGGGGCCCTCCGAAGTGCTTCCCCGATCGATATCTGGCCGAAAGTCGGGCAGATGCCGATCAGGCAGGGTTAAAAATCCCATCGGATTCAGGCTGCATCTGTTCGCGAGCCGACCGCAAGTATTGGCAACATTATGATCCAATCGTTGGGCCCTAGTGCCCACGATCGGATCAGCCCGATATTGTCCACCTCAATGTGGGCATATCAGGGAGAGATCCTTTCGTTTGGCAAAATTGCCTTAAGTATCTATTCTGGGCTCTCACCCATTTAAGTTAGAAACTTTTTATCTTTTTCTGGCTGTTCAGTGCAGGAGATCAAAGAGAAAATCGGGACATTTCAGTAACAAACCAGGGACTGCGGGTTGAGCTGTCAAAATCGGGACTGTCCCACGAAAAATTGCACAGTTGGGAGGTATGTGTGTAAAGACAGTCTGCCGATTTTCCAAATAAGGAAGGCAGGATCTCCCCTGATTGATATGGCAATCAGCCAATAGTGATCATCACTGACCCACCCCTGTGATGTCATGGCCACGCACCCTGTCTGGATTGTGAGCTGCATAAAGGTGGCGACCCTACTGCTATCTCACCTAATACCAGCCATTGCCCTAAATTTAACTAGATGTTACTGGGCCCTAAAGCAAATTAAAGATAATGTATATTGATATTGCTCATTAAATAGGGCCTTACTGGGCCATTTACACTCCAGGACCCCCTCTGGAACTATGGGGTCTGCTTCCTATGTAGTTACACCCCACACATTAAAAAAAAATACGGTCATAAAAATTTCAGTTCAGAGCAAGACAGTAAGAAAAGACAAAAGTGTTAAAAAAACCCACAATAAATAACCAAATCGTGTCCAAGGGCCTATCTCCTATAATTAATTCCCAGTTATGCCTGTGCTCCACCCTAATACCAACCATTATCATAATTATCATAATTCAAGATAATCCCACTTCCTTTATGCCACCACTCTTCCCCTTTGCATCCAGGGGTCCTGCACCAATGAGAAACTCGTCTCAGACGACAGCGCCCACTGGGGCGGCTAGGATCACCCCTGATTACATCCCACCCTTAATTTTTACAAAAAAAAAATAAAACACAACCTGGAAAGAATCACATGTGATTAAAAAAAGGATCTGCAAATCTATTCACACCTTCAGAGTGTCTTGTGATTACTAGGGTCAGTGACCCCCAGCATAAAATTGTCAGTTTAAAGCAAGACATCAAAACACTCAAAAACCACAATAAATAAAGTCCAAGAGCCAAGTTCCATCACTGGCTTCCTGTCTCCAACATATTGACGGGGAGCAGATATAATAAAAGCCGGTAATGGAAAAACATGCCTGATGTCCATAATTAATGCTGTAATAAAAGCCACTAACGGATAAACACGCACAATGTCAACAATTATCAAGGCACTGAGCTTACTAAACCAACAGAGGGATATTGCATTCAACCATATCTGTAAATTCTTTGTTCAATGTCCCCTTTAATTCTTTTTTTTTTAAATATCATTAAAAACATTTTTTTTTCAATTTTTGGATGTTTTTTAGGTAACCTCGGAAATCAAGCTTGTCATTTAGGAAGTAGGGTCTATAATTCCCCATGGCTCTTTTAGACTTCCCAGAATCCCTTGCTCCAGGAGAGAGTACGCTGAACTATACGTTGTCCCTCTTTCAGGTGCGGCAGGGCAGCTTCTTTTGCTCTGCAGCCTGCACGGCAGCAGTCTTGCTCTTTCACACACTTGTGGTTTCTTTCCGTTGTGATCATACGATCTCACTTCCTTGTGATGTCATTGGCATCCTTATTACTTTGCTCACATGTGCATTTTCTTGCTTCTCTGTAACCGATCGACATACCGCAGGATTTCTTTGTGGCTGGTATCCACCATGTCTATATAAGGATTTCACATAGCTAATGAATCCTTAGGTCCCAAGACATAAGATAGGACCAAAACCTAATTTTTCTTACACTTCAGAGCAACAGTTAGAGGGCCATAGGTTGACTAATGTATATCCTGAACAATCTGAATTATCTAACAATAGGTATATATATATATATTTCCTTCTGCCAGTGTATGCCTTCCCCTCCAAGGGGGCCCCTGAGAGCTCAGCGCCCCTGTTTATCTGACCCTTGAACTAGCAGTGCCTTAAAATAAGAAACTATATGGGGATGGACACAAAGTAATTCCTGGCAGGGGTAAAATAGACAGGGGATGTGTAGCTGGAACCCCTGCAGCCTGTAGCAGCACATCATGATGATTTTTATGATGTATTTTTTATTTCTAAATGACATTGTTTACACTGCAAATAATTCACTCTACAATATAAAATGTCATTCCTGAACCAGCAAGTGTATTTAGTTGTAATATTGGTGTGTTGGTGCATCTCGGGTCATTTTGCCTGGTCAAGAGCCAGCACTTTAGGATGGAACTGCTTTCTGGCAGGCTGTTGTATCTCCTACTCAATGTAACTGAATGTGTCTCAGTGGGACCTGGATTTTACTATTGAGTGCTGTTATCTTGTGTTAGGGAGCTGCTATCTGGTTACCTTCCCATTGTTCTGTTGTTAGGCTGCTGGGGGGGAAGGGAGGGGGGTGATATCACTCCAACTTGCAGTACAGCAGTAAAGAGTGACTGATGTTTATCAGAGCACAAGTCACATGCAACGGGCAGCTGGGAAACAGACCATATGTCTAGCCCCATGTCAGATTTCAAAATTAAATTTAAAAAAATTTGTTTGCTCTTTTGAGAAATGGATTTAAGTGCAGAAGTCTGTGGAGCAGCACTAATAATTGATTAAATAAATTGGTTGTGATTTTTGGGCTGTGGGATCGAATGAGTATGGGTTGTTGGTAGGGTTGCCACCTTTTCCCAAATGTTTTACTGGCCAGTGGGGGGCGGGGACAAAAAGGGGCGGATAGTGACATGAATGGGACGGGACCATGATGCAAAAGGGGCGTGGCTACAGTACCGAGATTTTCAGATGGGGGACAAAGTCAGAAACGCTAAGTTTACTGGGGATTGGGGGCAGGCCAAGGGGTCTTTTTGAAGGGTATTACAAATTTACCGGCAGCTACATTGCCAGTAAATTTGTAATACCGGCCCCAGCCTTGGCAGGTGTTTTACTGGCAACCCTAGTTGTTGGTAATTATTGTCTTGAACTGGGGCCCTCTAATGTTTAAATCTGGCCCTGAGAGGTACACTTGATTTTATTGTCTGGAAAGAACAAATGGCCCAGTGGGAAGCCTGATGGACCCGAAATTAATCAAACTACTCAAAAATGTCACTCTCACAATGGCTTCACCTAATAAGGCAATGCACAATGCAACCAGGGTGGCAATTTTGGTATTTTACCTAGTTGTGTATGTTGCATCATATGCATAATACATTTATTTATATGATTTATATTTAGGGATGGAACCCCTGAATCCTTTGCATAAGATTCGGCCTAATACCGAACTGCAAATTAGGGGTAGGAAGGGGAAAATTTGTTTACTTCCTTGTAAGTAATTTCCTGGTTTGGCCGGGCAGAAGGATTTGGCCGAATCCGAATCCTGCTGAAAAAAGCATCCTGGATTTGGTGCATCCCTTTTTACATTACAGACTAATGAAATGGTACCACACTATATAGAGGTTCCTATGCTGGCATAGATTTATGGCTCCATTCTCTCATATTATTAGAAAGGCCAGGGAGCTGTCTCTGCTATGCACATTGCCTTTTTATAATTCTATATGTCTGGTTGTGCCCCTTCTACTTTCCTGTAATGGGATTATAACACAGGAAGCTTTCAGCAGGGGACCCAGAGAAGCAGCTTAAGCAAGTCTAAAACTACAAGCTGAACCAACAATAATAAAGCCCAAATAATATGGTTAAGTCCAGGAGTATTTGAGATTTAGCTCTGCATAAATATCATTCATATGATACTTAAATCTGTTATGACTTCATGTATATGATCTTGGGGAGAAACCGTAATTTGCCTGATACGTGTAACTGAAACTGAGGCAGAATTAAATAATGAGGTATACAGATGAAGAGCCAGCTATACTGTAAGACAGTGATCCCCAACCAGTAGCTCATGAGCAACATGTTGCTCTCCAACCCCTTGTATGTTGATCCCAATGGCTTCAAAGCAGGTTTGGCACATCTAGGCCGCCAGGTCCTAGTGCTTCCCGCTAACACTCTCCCCCCCAGGCATGTGCGCTTACGCCCCTGAAATTTTGCCACCCTAGGCATCACCATAGATTTGGGCCGGCGTGAGTACAGACACAGAAAAAACAGATGTGAGCGAAGCACAGACTCAGAAACAGCCCAGCGTGTAATGAGCCTACACAGAGAGTCCTGTTCTATTTGTTGTTATCATGGGGTCATCTAAATAACCCTAAGCAATTTCCACATTCCAGAAAAAAGAGCAGAGAAATAAGGCAGGAGGAAACCTAGTGTTAAACAAAAGCTCACCCCCTACTGTGCAGGTTCACATTACTTTCCAGGCACAACCTGCTGACTGAAATAAGAATTACAAGCTAAGGCTTTTCTCCCCCTGTCTCTACAGTGAGATGATGCAAGAGAGCATGAGATAACTAAAATCTGCTGCTTTAGTTTCCATTTAAAGGGGACATAGACTTCTATAAAATCCTCCCTTGTGCACCCCCTAGTGTTCCAAAGTATATGTTTCAATAAATGTTGGCGCAACAAAAGGTTACAGAGACAAATCGCTTCTTCTTCGGGTGAAGAATCTCCCTGAAAAGCCTTCCCACCAGCTAGAATCTAAATCGGAGTTCTTCGTTTTTCAAAGTCGCCCGAAGTTTCCTCGTTAGGCAACTTCGGAAAACGAAGTGCTCCGAAGACTTTTCGGGGAGATTAGTCTCCCCTTACTGTTAGCTGGTGACCAAACCAAACAGTACCAAATACTACAAAGCCTTCACTGTAATCTCAGCATGATAGATTAAAGCAAGACTACTATCTGTGATCAAGCCTGCAACTGCTACTTTGGAACACTAGGGGGTGCACAAGGGAGGGTTTTTTAGAAGTCTATGTCCCCTTTAAATGGAAACTAAAGCTGCTGCTGCAGCTATTTTGCCACGTAAGGGTAGGGGCACCCTGGGCGATTCTGGGAGATTTAGTCGCCTGGCAACTAATCGCCCTCGTCTTTGTGGCAACCAATCTCCCTGAACGCCTTTCCTTGTGAGGCAACTTCGGACGACTTTGGAAAACGAAGCGCCGCGTGTGCTTTAGCGCAGTCGATTTTAGCCGGCACAAGACAGAGGAAAGGCGTTTGGGGAGATTGGTCGCCAATCTCCCCGAATGGCCCAGTGTGCCCCTACCCTAAAAAGAGGCTTCATTTGGACAAGACTTACCATTGAGGATTCCACCAACACTGCCAGTCAATTAGGCACTGGTAGCACACTGCACTTACCCCAGATATGCAGCAGACTGGGGGTCATGTCCAGGGATGTGACAGCAGGGGGTACTCTAGTCTAAGAATCCACATCAAAGGGGGGGCCCTGAGAGATGCAAAGGCCCAATTGGACAGTAGTAAAGTAGTCAGGTTTGAGGAGGAGCAGGGTGTAATTGATGTGGTTAGAAGAATGAACCCCCTATTGTAAATTATAAGGATATTTGAAGTTGCCACAGAGTTCCAAGCACTCAGCCTTCAGCCTTGTTCCTTTATATGGTCCTGAAACTTTATTGTTATAATTTACAGTAGTGAGTAAATTTTTATCTATATATATATATATATATATATATATATATATATATATATATGTGTAAAAAGGGATGGAAGTTTATTTATTTATTTTAACAGGAAAATGATTGTATAGACCCATAACTGTTGAGCCTCTTTTACAAAAACTCCCCTTACTATATTTAGTAAAGAATGCCCAGGATATCAGTTTAGTAAGCGCTCAGCAAAACACAGCACAGTGTCCTCTTTCACTTATTTATTGAAAGGGACACATTTCAAACTTAGAAACCAAGAACAGCAGTGAGTAGGGTTTATTTTGTCTCCTTTCTGCTGGAGTAAGTGGTTTTCTTGTGGGAACTCGGTTCCTTCCCACAGCAAATGTCTTCTCTCGTTCCTGACCCCTCCAGATGACTCGCCCCACTGTATCTGAGAAAGAACACGGACACCCATGTTAAAGAGATAGTGTCTCAATAAACATCATTATGTTAATTCAGCAGATTTACACTCCCAACCAGTAGCCCTTGAGCAACATGTTGCTCTCCAACCCCTTGGATGTTGCTCTCAGTGTCCTCAAAGCAGGTGCTTGTTTTTGAATTCCAGGTTTGGAAGCAAGTTTTAATTGCATAAAAACTAAGTATAGTGCAAAGTAGAGCCTCCTGTAGGCTGCCAGTCCACATAGGGCTACCACATAACCAATTACAGCCCTTATTTGGCTCCCAAGGGATTTTTTCATGGTTGTGTTGCTCCTCAACTCTTTTTACATTTGAATGTGGCTCACGGGTAAAAAAAACATTGGGGACCCCTGCTCTAGGGCTTATTTGTGAAAAGGGTGCAAAGAATGTGTGCAACTGAAAATTGAAAAAGTTCAGGCAGTGGCACCTATACTTAAGGGTCTGCAGACGGACTGGACATGGGTCTGGACATGGGTCCTTATTTGCCCTTCAATGGGTATTAGGTACAGGCATCCCTTGAGTATGGTGCTCCTTGCATCTCATGCAGATTTGGACTGGCCTCTCGGCATACCAGGAAAAATCCCATTGGGCCCCAGTCTTGGTGGGCTCTGCCACTCTTTTCGCTAGTCATCCGACTGGCTTTCTCAATTCAGAATTCTGAATTGAGAAAGCCAGTTGGATGACTAGTGAGCCGTCTTCAAGGAAAAAGAAAATACAGCAAGTCCAGTTGATTTGACTAGTTACTATAGGTGTACCATGACCTGGATGAATGAGAACCTTAACAGACATGCTCACTATCTATTTTTTTGCACTGATCATACTGGCATGCTTGGGGTTAATTGGGTGATCATTGTCCAATTTATGAAGGGGTCATACTGCCATATAAGAGGCGCGGCCTTAAAGTTTCTGCAAAAGGAAACTGCTTCGAATTAGGACCCATACTTTTTTGAGATGGTCCTACTCCTCCATGAACATAACAAGGTGTGGTGGGCCCAAAAATGTTGTTGTACGGGGGGGGCCCATGAATTCTAATGTGTGCGTGGTTAGTTCATACTATTACTCCATACCATTGTGTGCAACTTGTTAAAGAGATTTGGGCATCAGCAGAGAGAGGGCTGGGCAAGAGCAGAGGCATTAGGACATAAACCCCAATCAGATGACAACGGAGAGTAGAGTTTACTGCCCATAGGCTTCAGTGGGTGCTGCTACACTGTTGTATCATATGAGTTACTCACTTCTCCTGTGTCAGAGATCACAGCCATTTCACTGTGTTGATTTAGTATGTGCGTAAAGGCCTCTTATTAGCATGTATCTGGGCTATGACATGGATTAGCTTTTAGTATCTCCTTTCACTCTCTGATGGTATCACGTCACCAGGGAGGTGAGAACATTTATAGCTACATATCTTCCCAACATGAGCCTCTCCATGCTCCATTTGCACATTTCCAATCCTAAAGGATTCCTACCCGTTACTAATATCCCTTGTGCACGTCACGTGTATCTCTGATACCCTACCGATAACTCCATCTTTCCCTTGCCTAGCCTACTGTACTACTATCTGTAAATTTCATTGCACTGGTGCCAACTTCCGGAGTGCACAGTTTACCACATCTGAAAATACATTCCAGGGAAAGTTTATTGCGGAGTTATAAGGTCTGTAGTGTGTAATCTGCTTCACTTGACTGTGGCCACCTCTATTTTGATAAATCTACCCCCATAAACCCTATTTTAATTAATGAATGAATGAATGAATTAATTAATTAATTTTATTTTAAAATAGAACCTTGTACTGGATCCCAGCTATGATATAATTGATCATTGTTTGGGTTTATTTAATGGTGTAGTGACTTGAAGTGTGGAGATCTAAATTACAGAAAGATCCTTTTTCTGCAAAAACTGAGGTCCTGGGCATTTTGAATAGAATGTACCATGCCTGTACCTGTATCAGTAAGTAAGTATATACTAGTATATAACTTGAATAATTTATGTGTATATATTATATATATAATCACATGCTCAGCTCTCTGATTCATCATCTACACTTACCACTCTATAACTATTTTCCTTTATCCTGGGGATGCCATCTTCTCATGAACATATGCCTTCTATCGTGTTCCTTTTCCTAACATTCATTATTCTTCCTGATTCTGTTTACGAATCTTTAAAAGTGTATGTTATGCTGTGATTATGCAAACCATAAATTAGCTGAGGATTATCAAGTGATAATTAACCTTAATCGTTATAGCTCATACACTTGTGCCAATAAAATCTAAAACTATTGTCAAAGTACCGGTATTGAAATAGGAGATGTAATTTGGCCATACATCAATGTCATATGGCATCTTCTCATAGTTATTCCATTACGGCTATGGATATGCAGTGGAAATTGCACTGCTGATAATTAAAAGCCTCTGCCGAAGGGAAACAGGTGAAGTATAAGGCACAAAAACTCTGACATCCCCATTAAAACTACTTGAATGCTGTAGCTCATTGTTAGAGCAGGTCGGAGCACTAGTGTCATCCAAGCTTTTTATATGTTAAACCCTGCCATTCACTTGTTGATGCACAGAAATAATGATGGACTTCAAATAACCTACTCCTAGGTTTCTAGTTGAGTTTCAGTAGTATCCACAGACTAATATTTAACCCATTGGTCTTCTGTGAGGCTTTTTGTTATGTGGGTATGTGGCCATTCCTTAGTGAAATAGACATGAAAGAATGAATAATAACCAAAAAAAAGAAGTCGCCAGTGCTAGAGAAGAAAGGAACGTGACGTCACCTCCCAGATCAGGTATCGCCAACTTTAAGGGACGTCACAAGCTTTATTTACAAGTTTATGTTTTCACGTCCGCATAATACAACTACTGCAAAACCAATACAGAGGGGACCGAGAAATTTGAGCCCCTCCTTGAGTCCATAACATTCTTTAAGACCTTCTAAAAGGGTATAAAGTGGAGTGGTGAAATATCCAGGAGTGGGAGGAGGTAAGACTTCAATATCCCCGCTGGAGAGTGAGCAACAGAGGAATTTCCCCCTAGTTAACAGAGAAGTTAGGGTATGGTGGTTGTCTCTGTAAGCTAAGGGGTTTAAGATGGCAGTGGTCTTAGTGAAGAGTTTAAGCCTCAGATTGAAACATCTTCTTCCTGCCTTCCATGCCGGATTTCTCCTCAATGTTCTTACGCCAGTCACCAACATCACGCAGATCCTTCTCCTGGAGTTGGAAAGAAAAAAACATGTTTAATAAGAGTTTGTTTGCTTAATGGTTTCATTATTTAAATAAGCCATTGAGTCTCACTGAGCTCATAGGATGATTGGCTATAAGGAGCGGAAGTCTATATAAGTAGCTGAAGACTCACCTTGTCAGTGTCTTCCTTCTTGACCTGTTTGAGGTTGGCACGGAGTTCCATGTTGACCTTGTGCTTGGAGCCAAGCAGAGCACGCAGCATAGCATCAGCAGACATACGGACACGTTTAAGGGCAGGCCTCTTGAACTTGCCACGCAGATCAAACATCTTCTGGTTTAAGTCTTCCAGCTACATGACAAACAAATATGGAGTCCGTCAGAGCATAACAGAGAATGTGATGCACTAAAACCACATAGAGTGACATCTGGAAAAGATCCTATGTAAAGTAATAGGAGAAATTAGATATAGATTGTCCTAAATGGTATAGGTTTTTCTATAGACCCATGGTGGACATAAGGTCAGGTATATGGGAAGTCTCGTATGCTGAGGTCTACTATGGCCTAGGCCCACTGGGAGATACTCCGTTAGGCCACTCTGACCATATTGATTATTATGAATGACCATTTTCTGAGTCTTATGATGGAACTACAGAGAGACTTAAAGAGTAAGGATCTGTAAATCTGTTCTTCATAATCTATGGAAGCTACTAACCTCCTTGGTGCTCTTCTGGACTTTGGATTCTGTATCATACCTCTCCTCATCAACCACATCGATTTTGGCGTGCAACTTCTTGCAGAATTCCTAGGCAGACGATGCGAGAGAGAATAAATTTCACTAGTATACAATACACATAAAATATTATATCATGTGATAGCAACTCCACCCAACTGGTTTTTGCATAATGAAACCATATGTCAACAGTAATTACATTTAATAAAAATTAAAAAAAAACATTATAACATAATAAATAAATGTTATCAAGACATTTAAAGTTGGTTTTACCTGCAGATCTGACAGACTGCTGGGCAGGCTCAGGGGTGGACAATGTTCACTCAGGTAGGCTTCCTTCTCTGCGGCAATATCAGCTTCTTCTTTCTCAAGGGCAACTTTGGCCACCTGGAGCATCAAGCTCTGCACAAACAAGAGAAGAGGCGTAAGAACAATTCAATGAGGGAAGGATCTAAAAATTGGACTAAGGAGCATAGTGTGCAGTTATAGTTGTGGTGGAGTTCTGTAACAGTTTCAAGATGTCTTAAGGAAGGAGCATTGACTTATGGGGGGGGGCTTTACATTTAAGTAGTCATATGAATGCTGAAAACTACTGGAGGAGAACAGTATAAAAACACTGTATTGGGATATACAATATGTAGGACATTAGGACAATTCAAGAATTGGGATGACCTGGATGGGATCGGATGGAATGAGGGGGATATATGAAGCTGATATGCATTAGAGTAGAGTAGTAACTTAGTTGGGAAGTATTGTCAGGGCTCTGTACCTATATTAAATGGTATGATATGACTGTTTTAAAAATAATTTATGGAGCCCCATACATGTGTTCACGGATAACTTACCTTCAGGTGGGTTTTGCGAGTATTGGAGATCTTGGATTTCTTCTGTAGAAACAGAAAGAAAATGTTATTAGCATTTTTAAGTTAGAAGATTGTAATTCCAAACCTAATAAAGAAATCTTTAAAACCCTTTAACGGTCGCTCTGATAAAAATGTCACTTTATGAAATCACACTTTTTTCTTACAAAAACAAATATTTCCACTTGTAATTTACAAGCCTTTTTACGCATTTTGTCTACTTGTTGTATTACTGGCACGCAGGCAAAAGACTATGGAAGAGATAATAGCCTCTCCTCTCCTCCGATCAATGCCTGTCCCATCTACCCCTCGTTACACCCCTGGTCTAACTCATACTGTGGGATTTCAGGTATAGTAGGGAGAGATGGTGCCTATAGTAACAGTGGATAATAGTCTCTGGGAAGGGAGTGTGACTGTGGGATAGCAGGTATAGTAGGGAGAGATGGTGCCTATAGTAACAGTGGATAATAGTCTCTGGGAAGGGAGTGTGACTGTGGGATTTCAGGTATAGTAGGGAGAGATGGTGCCTATAGTAACAGTGGATAATAGTCTCTGGGAAGGGAGTGTGACTGTAGGATAGCAGGTATAGTAGGGAGAGATGTGTCTATAGTAACAGTGGGATAATAGTCTCTGGGAAGGGAGTGTGACTGTGGGATTTCAGGTATAGTAGGGAGAGATGGTGCCTATAGTAACAGTGGATAATAGTCTCTGGGAAGGGAGTGTGACTGTAGGATAGCAGGTATAGTAGGGAGAGATGTGTCTATAGTAACAGTGGGATAATAGTCTCTGGGAAGGGAGTGTGACTGTGGGATTTCAGGTATAGTAGGGAGAGATGTGTCTATAGTAACAGTGGGATAATAGTCTCTGGGAAGGGAGTGTGACTGTGGGATAGCAGGTATAGTAGAGAGATATTGTGCCTATAGTAACAGTGGATAATAGTCTCTGGGAAGGGAGTGTGACTGTGGGATAGCAGGTATAGTAGGGAGAGATGGTGTCTATAGTAACAGTGGATAATAGTCTCTGGGAAGGGAGTGTGACTGTGGGATAGCAGGTATAGTAGGGAGAGATGGTGCCTATAGTAACAGTGGATAATAGTCTCTGGGAAGGGAGTGTGACTGTGGGATAGCAGGTATAGTAGGGAAAGATGGTGTCTATAGTAACAGTGGATAATAGTCTCTGGGAAGGGAGTGTGAGTGTGGGATAGCAGGTATAGTAGGGAGAGATGGTGCTTATAGTAACAGTGGGATTATAGTGTCGGGGAAGAGTTGGTAGGACCAGACCCTAGCCATCCTTGCCTAGGAAAATTTCTGTCAGCCCTTTCTTATTTGTAAGAAACTACTACTATGTATGTGAGAGTGGGCCCTTGATAGAATATGCTCTGGTTGGACTAATTTAACATTGTCAATGTCACCTGACAGTTATTGATGATGTACAAGTCCCTGCAACCTACTGGAATATGTAGATCAACAACAACAACATATATAACAACATATAAGTCTTTATAGCCCAGTAAAGACAGCCCCTTCATTGTCACAACATGCACTATTATAATGAAAGGAAAAAGAAGAACTTACGTCACTAATCAGAAGGAAAAAGAGAAGGGAAATAAAAAAGAAGAGGTTAGAAATAAAAGACACAGCACTGAGTATAACTTACTAAGCCAATATAAAATACAATAGCCAATACTCCTTAACCTAGGCTGTACATAGCTTTCCATGAAGAGAGAAAACTATTTATCTTATTGTGTACATAGTGCAGCCCTTCAATGTCTGTGTTTATGAATATAATTGGAGGCTGCCACTAGAATTACCTCCAGCAAACTGTCCTATGTTGCTGATTGGGGGGCACAGGGATGTACCAAAAACAGGATTTGCTTCAGAATTCAAATCCGAGTACTTTTTTCAAAATTCACATTCAGCCAATTTCTTTTATTCAGCAGAACTAAATTCCAACCTTTAATAATGTATAATATTAAAGCCCTGGCCAGCTGCAAGTAGCACATTTGTTGTTGAATTATGATCCCATTTTGTTGATTGATCTTAAATCTAAATATTCTTTGTAATTTGGCCTTCAGCATAGTAAGAGCTGAAAGATTTGTTCCGCATCTAGTGATCTATAGCAACAAATCAGATGTTTGCTTTCATTGTGCAAATTGCAGTAAACCAGTAAATGCTATTTGCTGATTGGTTGCTATTGGTTACTGGACCTGGAGCAAAATAGACATGCTGCTTCATTTACCCCTACTAGTGTATGTATTGAGCAGCTAGGAAGCTTTGTCCTGGTACCTTACACTCTGTTTAAAGGAGAATTGGCTGTAAATAAATACTATAGGCAGAGAGCTGGATACAGAATATACAATCTCAGTGATAAGCAATTGTCATATATGCATGATATTAAATGTTACAGATAGATGGAACGATAGAAACACATAGATGGATAGATTACAGGTTAATAGAGATAGATGGTCGATAAATAGGTAGATGTAGCGTGATAGATAGATAGATAGATAGATAGATAGATAGATAGATAGATAGATGATAGATGATAGATAGATAGATAATAGATCGATAGATGATGATGATGATAGATAGATAGATAGATAGATAGATAGATAGATAGATAGATAGATAGATAGATAGATAGATATAGATAGTAGACAGATTAATAGATAGATAATAGATTGATAGATGATGATGATGATGATGATGATGAAGATAGATAGATGATAGATGATAGATAGATAGATAGATAGATAGATAGATAGATAGATAGATAGATAATAGATCGATAGATGATGATAGATAGATAGATAGATAGATAGATAGATAGATAGATAGATAGATAGATAGATAGATAGATAGATAGATAGATAGATAGATAGATGATAGATAGATAGATAGATAGATAGATAGATATAGACAGTAGACAGATAAATAGATAGATAGACAGATAGACGGATGATGATAGATAGATAGATAGATAGATAGATAGATAGATGATAGATAGATAGATAGATAGATAGTAGACAGATAGATAATAGATTGATAGATGATGATGATGATGATGATGATGATAGATAAATGACGGATGGATAGAGAAAGATAGATGGATGGATGGATAGATAGATAGATATAGAATATATTAATGGATAGATGCATATAATAGATTGATGGATTGACAGATTAGCGACAGTCCAATCAATAGATACATGAATATGAATACATACTAGATGAAAAGAATAAGACAGATAGCAGGCAGACATAACATAGAGACAGACAGAGAGAACATGGTTTGACCAATAGAGATTTCTACTCACTCTTCACCCATCTTGGCGGTTCCTGTGATACCTGAGCACAAAACACAAAGGCACAAGGTGTCAGCACATAAAGTCCTGAGACAGAGCTGCAAAGAATCCCTGTAAGGAACACGCTGAGCCCCACTCACATACCAGCCTAGGCCCTGACTGATGGAAGGATTAGTCTGAAATTCCAGAATGAACTCCCCTCCTTGGATCTGCCTTTCTCTGCCACCGCTGCCCACCCTCGAAATAGAACCTAGGCAGGGGGAGCAGAGAAGGGACACCCTACCAGCCTTTTTGAAGTCATCTGATCCCCGTTGGATACATCAGCAACTTTGCAAGACTTTCCGAAAATATCCCACGGAGCCTTTAAGGAATGGCAGCTGTCTCGCCCTTTCTCTATTAATTCCTCATTCTAATGAGGTCACAGGTGAAGAAACCTCAGCCATGTGTTCATTCCCTTTCCTTGTATTCATGCGCTCACTCTCTGGTTTCAGATTCTAAATAAAAGCCACTGGGTCCTCCATTATGCTGAGTAATATTTCTTCCAGATTTACAGTTTCCATACTGTATATGATATTTCTACATGTCCCTAGAATTCTCCTACAACTCTTTTACTAAAGAAACCAAGGTTCTAATGCAGTGGGGCTGGTCCTATGTCTTCAGCACAGGGAACATGGACACAAATGCTCCAGAATTAAGAAAATCTCCCAAATCTAGCCTGGATGCTTCCAGCAAAACCTGGGAACCAATGACAATTGGACTTTTTACAGGCGGATAAGCAATGTACCCCTTTTTGTGCAGAATTGACCAAATATAATCATCATAGAGGGAATAAGGGGTACAGGGATACATGGTAAAATAATAGGGTTCAGTTGGCTGATAGTTTTGGATACAAAGTGAAATATAGGGCTTATTATTACATATACTTTAAATCTTTATACTGGCGGCCATGATTGTTGAATCCTACCCTTGCCTATTCTGCAGATATGGTACCATCTAATAAAGTCACCGTCATTCCTCATAGAATCCATAATAATACACAATTAATGCTAAAACAAGAGGTCTTAGTACTGTCAGGAATTATACATCAGTTCCAAATGTTTGCTTATTAGTTCTATGGTTATTGTATACAACACAACAGTTAAATACAATGAATAAGCAACATTATATAACAGTATGGAGTATGGAATAGCCTTGTTGCTCTCTACAGAGCATAATAATCAAATGGCGAGAAAATACCTATACGACCATTTGGAAACGTACAGAGAAGCGGTGTCCATTAACCCTTTAATCAATATTATCCACGTCTTCGATACATACGAGACTTTAAAACTGGGAATTCAAAGCAGTTAATAACAAGGCACCTATGATTTGTTATTATTATTATTTATTATTATTGCTATTATTCTGTATATATAATCACTTACACAGTATAGGGCTGTTTCACATCATTATTGTTATTAATGACTATAAAAGTATCATTCCCCCAATGTAATAGAAGCTGTTGAAAATACAAAGGCCAAATTGTGGACTTGCCAAGAACTAGCGCAATATATAAAATTTGCTGTTGTCATTAATATATACAATTCCTGACGACATGAAATTCCCTGTTGTTAATTCCACCCCCCTCCCGTGTGAGTTTTGCAATTACGACTGGTGGGATGGTGAATAAAAACTCTTGTTTTCATTTAAAACTGAGATGTAACAGCTTGTTGTTTTAAGGGGTGCAGAGAATTAAGGAGGTTACAATTAAACAGGACTGGTGCCAGTTATTCATTGATAGTGGGCTAGATAATGATTGAGATAGGGGGGGCTTGGGTATAGGCAAAGATTTAGGTTGCAAGTTGGCCGGGCAGGATCCTAATTAATCCCATGCACATACTGTACTGACATAAATGAATTTATTGTATGTACACAGGCCACTGCCTTTCCCCCCAGGGAGACTGTTCCTTACCTGACCCTCGTAGACTGAGGCCTCTCTATGCAGCAGGGGTGGGACTGGCAGCTCTGTGTAGTGAGGGGGGTATTAATGTGCTGGGGGGCTGCCCAGGGGTAAAAGCTGTCCGGCTCAGTAAGGGCATGCAAAGATCCTCAGCCCAATCACAAGGCAAGTAACACAAATACTAAGACCCTCCCTTGCAGCCCAGCTTAAGACTTAACCCTGTATCTGCTGGTGGTCAGCATTGTGAACTGCAGGGCATTCCTTAAATAACGTTCACCCCAAATGCCTTGTGTAAGGGCATCGGTAGTATCTTCACTTATGGGAAGTGAGCTTAACCCCCCCTGGGAAGGTAGAGGGATCCAAATCTTAAGAAGGAGGCATCTCAGCCACTAGAGGGTTAATATAGTGCTCTCTGCAGATCCCATTACTTTCCCAAAGCTGATACTTCCATCTTTCTTATCCCCCCCCCTCAACCAAAACAGCTAGTACCCTTCTCAGCTATGTCATTTATTCCTAGCAGCTTTCTCTTCTAAAAGGGTCCTGTCCCACCAAATCCCAACTCACACCTGTCTCTCTCCGCTTCTCCAGCCCCTGACAACAGGCTGTCTCATCCCATAGCACTCCCTTCTATTTGTTTGGGGTTTATTTGTCTTTAGCAGACACATTGATAGTCATCTGGTCCTTAATCCTGCAGGCCCAGAGCATTCCTGTATTACTGCCCAGATACAGACAAGAAGCAGTTGGGTGCTGACCTCTCCTGGACATGATGCAAAATAACATTATCCTTCCACCAAGCAGACATTTTGGACCACATTGTCTCCTCCAGAGTACACACCCTGTCAGTCTCCAAGGGGCAGATTTACTAAAGTGAGAAGTTACCGCCCGCTGGGACTTTGACGATTTACTAACAGGAGCAGGCGTCACTTCACTAGCGAAGGAGACAGACGCTAGCGGTGATTCGCACCAGGCAAATGGACTTTACTCCGCAAATTACCTAAAATGCGGATTTTACTGAACGCTACCTCTTTCGCCAGACTTGCCTTCGCCACCTCAGAGCAGGCGCAGTACAATGGAGTGCATAGATCTCAATCTTCAGTTATTTACATCATATTTTGTAAAAAAAACGTTTACGTTCCAAAAACGCTGGTGTCTTTTCCTTTTTTTCAGGGTGATAGGCTGCAAAAGTCCTAAAGAAATATTTTTGTGTAACCGGTTTCCCCCTGTACATTTTCTAACATATGGAACATTATTTTAAAGTGGGCTCAAGTGTAGGGCATTATAACAACTTTATTGTCTTAATTAAAGGGATCCTGTCGGAAAACGTGTTTTTTTCAAAATGCATCAGTTAATAGTTCTGCTCCAGCAGAATTCTGCACTGAAATCCATTTCTCAAAAGAGCAAACAGATTTTTTTATATTCAATTTTGAAATCTGACATGGGGCTAGACATTTTGTCAATTTCCCAGCTGCCCCCAGTCATGTGACTTGTGCCTGCACTTTAGGAGAGAAATGCTTTCTGGCAGGCTGCTGTTTTTCCTTCTCAATGTAACTGAATGTGTCTCAGTGGGACATGGGTTTTTACTATTGAGTGTTGTTCTTAGATCTACCAGGCAGCTGTTATCTTGTGTTAGGGAGCTGCTATCTGGTTACCTTCCCATTGTTCTTTTGTTTGGCTGCTGGGGGGGAAAAGGGAGGGGGTGATATCACTCCAACTTGCAGTACAGCAGTAAAGAGTGATTGAAGTTTATCAGAGCACAAGTCACATGACCAGGGGCAGCTGGGAAATTGACAAAATGTCTAGCCCCATGTCAGATTTCAAAATTGAATATAAAAAAATCTGTTTGCTCTTTTGAGAAATGGATTTCAGTGCAGAATTCTGCTGGAGCAGCACTATTAACTGATTCATTTTGGAAAAAATTTTTTTTCCCATATTAGTATCCCTTTAAGGTTTGCTGGACATGTCTAGTTATCAGTGTCAATGTAATGTATTAGATGCAACATGTAACAGAAAGACGTCCATTCAAATTTAACTTGTTTCCAAACCATTTTTTTCCCTTTAGTGCCACTTTAGGCTGAAGTTGATTTGAATAGGAACAAGTGGTGTAACCGGTTTTTGTAAATATGAAGTATGTGCTGTTAATCTGGTTTGGGACAAAAGACTACAGGTGTATTGCTTCTGCCTTTCAATTTGACTGTAAAGTGATAAACACACAAAGAGTGCGAAATAATTGCACACACAAGCAGTAAAACCAGATTCAAGGGAACTGCTCCTTAGAGTGAACCAGGAGGGCCCATACTTTACTAATGCGAGGTCTACTTTTAGTGATGTTGTCCCATTATGATCTACATCCATGAAAACATTGTTAGCATTCTGTTCCATGGATGATATTACAGGTAAGGGATATATTATCCAGAATGCTTGGGACCTGGGGTAATGGATCGTTCCGTAATTTGGATCTTCATACCGTAAGCCTACTAGAAAATCATTTAAACATTAAATAAACCAAATAGGCTGATTTTGCCTCAAATAAAGATTAATTATATCTAAGTTTGGATGAAGTTCAAGGTATTATTTTATTATTACAGAGAAAAAGGAAATCATTTTTTTAAAATTTGCATTATTTGGATAAAATGGACTCTATGGGAGACAATCTTTCCGTAATTCGGAGCTTTCTGGATAAGGGGTTTCCGGATAATGGATCCCATACCCGTACTTAAAAATTATATTGATTTATGAAAGAATTTGTATTTCTATGTTTAACAAACAACTGTTTCTTATGTCACCTTAGAATAAAAATATCTGAATGAAAATCATGAAAAAGGAGGGTGATTTAGACTGTTTAGTTGTTTGTTGACAGTGTCTTGAGATCTACTGCTCACCAGCTAAAGGTCTACTAGTAGATCCCGATCTATCCTTGAAGTGTTTCAGAAGACCTGTGTGCCATCTTTTGTATTACAAGTCCAGTAACACAAAGTGAATGTGCCCTTTAAATCTAAAGACTTGGTGGCTGGCCAAGCAACAAAGCAAAACATACACACTTATATAAAGATATACACACAAATGTTTATTTATTGATCTAATATTACACCAGGGAATGAAAGATAAAGAAATCAAGAGAATGGAAATCAAACGTATAGAACATTTACAATCACAGATAAAATGAATATATAATTTAAATAACCCCCGGCTGTGTTTTCTCTGTTTGTTGAGGTTGGGGCATCTCCACCGACACATCTGCTCTTTCTTTTTCATGATGTGAGCCGCTACTTAGTGATTTACATAGGAGAATAAAGGGGAAAAGAGAAGACTAAAGGGGATATAACCCCTCTAACTCATTTGTTTCCCCTAACTCTATACTATTGCAAGGGGATCCTCCAGTGAGAGTCATTTCAACTAGTGCAGGGATCCCCAACCTTTTGAACCCGTGAGCAACATTCATAAGTAAAAGGAGTTGGGGAGCAACACTAGCATGAAAATGTTCATGGGGTGCCAAATAAGTGCTGTGATTGGCCATTTGGCAGCCCCTATGTGGATTGTCAAAATACATTGAGGCTCTGTTTGGCAGTACACTGGTTTTTAAGCAACCAAAACTTGCCTCCAAGCCTGGAATTCAAAAATAAGCTCCTGCTTTGAGGCCAATGGGAGCAACATCAAAGGGATTGGAGAGCAACATGTTGCTCACGAGCTACTGGTTGGGGATCACTGAACTAGTGGAACATCAGTCAATGTGTTGTTATTGAATTTAGAATTTTAGGTTGCCTGTATTGCACTTTAAATAAACAGGGGTGGCTATAATTATGTTTAATGTCCTTGGCGACCTTTGCATGAAACCAAGATCTACATCTACTAGTGGTGTCCAAGTCATGCCAATACCAGGTGTTGGGCATGTTAGAGCCTTCAAATTGCTCTTGTAGTGGGTTACTGTTAGGTGGCAAGACTAACCCTTCTCTATAAATGACATTACCGCCCCCCAACACTCTGCTCTGGGGACATCAGCCCTGTCCCAACCTACGATTATTGATGTATGGCAGCGCACTCCAGACCACATTCAATAGTCACCAACACCGCAGTTGCTTGTTAAAAAGATAAATTTTATTTGAACATTAGGCTAAAAAAGCGTCTGAGGTCTGACGCGTTTCGTGTTCACACACTTCCTCAGAGACCTGCCCTGTCCCAACCCCTCCACTAACTTGCCTGCAATACCCCACCCATATCTTCCATCTCTAAAGCTTGCCACACATTGGAAGATCCACTAGTTTGAGAAGGTTGCCAAATGAGCAAATCTTTGCCCAATATGGACACCTCTGTGCTGGGCCAAATCGGGCTGATCAAATTGTTTGGCCCCCATACCAACTATTATTTCATGTATAATGGAGGCCAGTGCAAGCTCTCATCAACACACTGATGTGATCCTTGTCCTGATGGAATGTTCAGACCTGCATAATAGATATCTATCAGAGAAGGCCCATGCATGGGCAGATAAGCTGCCATCTTGGTCAGATAACCAAGATTTGGGGTTCTTTCCTGCAGTATGTCCCTGAGCTGTGCAATAATTCTCATTGATGGAATCGCCCTATAAATCACATGATGTATGTTACCCACTGTGTTGTAATCAATCCCAGTCATATACAGTCTTTATAATTTGAAGATGCCTTTCAGAACATTCATTTATTATGGTAAGCTTCTGAGAAGAGATGGTTTTAGGTTCCTTTTGAGGTCAAGAATTTTGTCCACCTCCCGTGTCTCCTGTAGCTTGTGCCACTGCGCTATGGGTCGTTGGGGGTGAGCCAGCATGTCGGACCAATGCTGCAAAGCGTTTCCAGAGGCTCGGCACCCCAAAAACAATTTTCCAATTTGTTCATTCTTTCCCACTTTGTCATGATCCCACACAGATATGATCAGGTCTACATTCTGAAAGAATCACATAGAAAAGCATTATTTTTATTTATAACTGTCTCAGATTAAAAAAAAAAAGAAAGACAATATCCATCACAAACCAGCTGCCTTCTAGCCTTGACCAGTGATTGAATGGTGATTCAACTGCTCTTGATTGAACTGGTGACTCAATGGCTGACTTGGGAATAGAACCAGAACAATTGTCTTCCTAATATCTGATTAGGGCTCAATAAGGGGAAAATGCTGTTAGCCAAGGACCAAATAAGTTCATGTTTGTTAACTGTAGTTGAAAGTATTCACTGATTCCCAGAACTCAATGACTGAACCCTTGTGCAAACATCTACAAAAGCCTAATTCAGCCCATCAAATATGAGGTTGAATCCAAAGATCCACTTGTTGTAAACTGGGCGAATATGGACTATTACATGAATGAATATAGCTAGTGGTAACAGCAATTCCCTTTCTGGGAATGATTTCTTCTGAAGCTACTGCATATGGGGACAAGTGTTAACCTTTACCCATGTTATGACTATACAAGAGACCCCTTCTCTTGTAGGCACTTGGCATTCAGTGATGTGTCCATACATCTTGAAGCCATACCTTCATTTGTTCTAGGGACACATCAAAAGTAAAGGATTCATTGAAGTATGGCTTCAGAGTACTCCGCTTCACTGCTGTCTTTTTCCGCTTCCATTTTTTCTTGTTAAGGGCCAGGTGAACTTTCACATATGGATCTATAAGAAGTTGGAAAAAGCCATTAGTGAGTACAACACTGAGTATGACATTGTTGCTTCTAGCACAGCATAACTGCCTCATGGAGGAGGTTTTAACTACACACATTAGATTAGGTGTCAAGCTTCATCAATTTAAGTCCCACTTGAATGTCCAACCTTTGGCCAGAATCCCTTTCTAGGTCCAACCTTCGGTCAGAGTCCTCATGAAATGTATACAGATATAAGAAAATATTGCATTATGACGATCAGATGTATATAACAGTGCAAATGTCTCCCTATTTCTCACCAATCTGGCCTTTAGTCTGAGCCCCCAGACACTGCTCCAAGACCCCCATCAGAAGTGGGGGCAGCCACACAGTTTATGAAACACTAAAGTAGAAACTGAGTCTAGAACAAATGGTAGTGCTACTAGGGGGTTAGAGTTTTTAGAGTTGGGATGGATCTAACTGGCCATTTCATGACATGTCTGCCATCACTAATTGAGGAAACATCCCTATGAAGATACAGTGGTTCCTTAGTAATTGAGATTGGGATTATTATTTTTTTAACACTTGTTGATAGATATAAATGTATGTATATTATTGCTAGTACCACTAAGTTCGTCAGTGTACTTATTGCTAGGGATGCACCGAATCCAGGATTCGAGGGATTGGGCAAATAGTTCTGCCCAGCCGAACCGAATCCGAATCCTAATTTGCATATGCAAATTAGGGGAGGGAAATCATGTCACGTTTTGTCACAAAACAACGAAGTAAAAAAAAATTTCCCCTTCCCACCCCACCCCAGGATTCGGTTCAGTATTTGGGCAAATCGTTCGAGAAGGATTCGGGGGTTCGGCCGAATCCAAAATAGTGGATTTGGTGCATCCCTACATTATTGCATTCATATTTCTACTATTGCTGTTCTATCTAATTGTCCCCATTGTCAGATGGATAGCCAGATAATTATGTAGGCTGCTGACACCTATAATTATACAACTGCTGCCAAACACCAGTTGACATACGTGTCCATAATCCAATGCATTTCTGTGGCAGGTGTGCCTGGCAGCCAACTGCCAATTAGAGGTCTGTGTATTTTAATAATGAAGCTGTGTGTATGATTGTCCACTTTTGTAGATAGATGCCTAAGATTCATTTCATGAGCTCTACAGGGCCCATTCAGGGAGATGAAGATGATCATAATAACCCAGTCCCAGTCTGTATCTCCAATATTGCAGGGTTACTTAGTTTGCCTGTAATCCAGGGGCCGAGAAACAATTTGGGGGTGTTGAAGCTTGGAATAGTCACTAAGAGCGTGCTACATGCCAATTAACGTTTTAGCAATTTTTCATTGGTTGTTTATATATATATATATATATATATATATATATATATATATATATTATATTGTAGACATTTGCAGCCCAGAATATGTTTTTTTGTACTTTAGCAAAGTTATTCTGCAGAAAGAATGGCAAACTAACATTCCTTTAATGGTGGCCCAATGCCTTTAAAAATGGATGTGGGGGGATTTCCCCCATGAGACCAATGTTTACGTCGTGGCACTCTCTTTCCTATAAAAGTTAATGGTGGAAGAGGATCAAGTCTTTGAGAACAGCACTTGGTCAAGAGATACATTGTCCAGGAAATTTGACCTTGCAGGGAGGTGCCAGCCTGTAACTATGAGGTCAGTGACTTACCTGAGAATCCATCAGAGTCCATCCTCTTAAGGTTCTTCGCCTCTAGTATGATGACTTTGAGTTTCTTATTACTAGGGACATATCTCAAAGAGAAGCAAATGTCTCCCAAGTGCTCATGCTGCAGAGTCAAAATATTGGCTTATCAGTTATACAAAGCAAAAAAAAAGTTACATTTCTTTTGCAGGAAGAAGAATAAATGAGTGGGTGCAAAACGAATGAAGGTAGGAGGAAAACCAGTTTAGAAAGTGGGCCTATGGCTAAAGATCTGGAGGTGCCCCTAGTCTAGCACTGCATGGATGTAGACCATTCACATCAACTACTGTTTATTATCTCCAGGCTACACTCATCTAGTTATGCACGCCGCCTACTGTACCTCAGTCTTCCCAGCAGGGCCCAGTTCTTTCCAGTCTTCTAAGACATGCTGTAAATTCACTTCTGCCAAGGGTATGCTCATCTCCCCGATCACATCATGCTTTAAGAAGCGGTTGAAGTCATAGATCTGCACCACGGCCGTTGACCTTGGGACCTCTTCTTGTGTTACCTGTAACAAGAACACGGGATCTAAACATAATGTAGACATTTTCTGCCTATCCCACTGGCATGAGGCCTCATATGTATGGCACATCAGTTTAGCAGGTAAGGGCACAATTACATGAAGGTTGATTAGTTAACTGTATGTCTGTAATGCCATCTTGGTCACTTTCATCCCTGTATGGATCTCCTTTATCAGCGACCAGAAGCGTACGCACTGGCAAAGGATCAATGGTTGGCTTTGGTTTGCTCAATAATCCAAGAAGGCACTAGATGGCAGCTGCCAACGCCACTGCCAATTGTTAAATTCTGGCACTTATCAAAGAGGAGGTTCAGAAAGGAGCCCCAGTGGCTAGTGTAATGGTGCTACATTAAAAACGTTAGCAGGCATAACTTTTCCTTTAAGGAATACTGTACCTAGACACATATCCACACCCGCACACTCATCTATACACAGAGGGTACAGATGAGGGTTGTCTTCATTTCCCCCAGCCCTGCCCTTCTATTGAGTGCCAGACAGTGCCACACAGTACCTTGAAGATGAAAGACTCATTAAACACAGGATTCAGTGTCTTGCGATTCACTTTGGTCTCATATTTTTTCCGGGTATCGTTGGTCACATATACTACGGCATAGGGGTCTGATGTCCCCCCAAGGTCCATTGCCTTTAGAGAAGCCGCCTGCTTAACCCCGATTGTAAGCTGTAAGAACAGACATGCAGAGATGAATATGACAGTAAAGCCTTCCTTGGATTTATTTAGGGGTACCAAAATATTGGCATCCCCTAGTATATCCAGGTGTCCATGTGCTCTTTCTGTTTAAACATTTTTATTTAGTCTTGCGGTAGACAAGAAGTGAATAACATGACAACATCCAATCTACGAACACAATAACGCGTTGTATAAGAAACATTAGAAAGCTTTTCCTATAAACAAAAAAAACATACAGTATAGAAAATGGTAAAGTAAAAAAATAAATACATAAGTAATCAAATGAACCAGTGGGTGTAAAAGAAACAGAAAAGAAAAAGCCATTGTTTACAGGGAATACAAATTATTCAACCAGTATTAAACCACATACAAAGAAACCTAAAAAATATGGTCTTTGTTACTGGAATCAAAGATATCAAAATAAAGAGTCCATGGGTTCTCGAGACTTAATTGACTTCATTTTCAAAGTTTCCTACCAACTAAGTTGATTTAGGGTATGTAATAATTTCCTTATTTCCTTATTTGGCCAGTAGTTAAATAACTCTTTCTTGGAAACAGCCATAAACAGAGTAATCAATGTCTTAGTTCCTTGGGGGATAGAGTCTGAGTTATGTTTCAGAAATATATTATTGTTATCGATATGCAGTAGTGCAAAACAAAAGGAACGTTTTAAGGAGAAGGAAAGGCTTCGGGCACCCCCAATTGATTCTACTGACTTACCTGAAACCCCGGCCAGTGCTCCTATCAGCAGAAAACTGCACTGGGCCGGGGTTATACCAATGAGCACCATGGAGCGATCCTCTTCCGGCTTCTTCTGGCTTCTCGCGGCTGCGCATGTGCATTAGAACGAAAAGCAAACTTTACCTAAAAAGTTGGCTATTTCGTCCAACTGCGCATGCGTCTGCCCTGGGAAATTTGAAGAAAGAAGAAGCCGGAAGAGGATCGCTCCATGGTGCTCGCTGGTATAACCCCAGGCCGGTGCAGTTTTCTGCTGATAGGAGCACCGGCCCGTGGTTTCAGGTAAATAAATACAATCACTTGGGGGTGCCAAATGTTAGGTGTCCGAAGCCTTTCCTTCTCCTTTAATGTTTGCATGTGCTCTTTCCTCAGAGTGGTCCCATCATTACAGCACCAATTGGTAGAAGGGCATCGTACACACACACTAGTGCCAAACTTGCCATGGCAGCACTGAAGTTAGAAGCCACCAGGCAATACTGCACCCACAGGGTAAACACAGGATTAGGCACCAACTTTGCATGGGACTTGCTAGTGCTAAGCACTGCTGTAAGGCACAAATTCACTAAGCGCAGAAGCGCCGAACGCTAGCGTTAATTCGCTAGCGTTTGGCATTTTTCGCTAGTGCACAAATTCACTAACGATGCTGGCGTAATTTCGCTAGTGTTACTTCGCACCCTTACGCCAGGCGAATTTTCGCTAGCGACGTAACTACGCAAATTCACTAACTTGCGCAGTGTACTGAACGCTACCTTTTACGCTAGACTTCCTTCGCCACCTCAGACCTGGCGAAGCGCAATAGAGTAGATAGGGATTGTTTCCAAAAAAGTCAAATTTTTTTCTAAGTCCCAAAAAACGCTGGCGTGTTTTCTACATGATGGATGATAGGCTGAAAAAGATCGAAAATTTTTTTGGGGCTCCCCTCCTTCCCCCCTACATTTCCTGACTCATGGCAACTTACGTAGACAGTGGGCACATGTGTAGGGCAAAATAAAATTTTTATTTGCTGATTTGAAGGTT
Source organism: Xenopus petersii (assembly GCA_038501925.1). Taxonomy (NCBI): domain Eukaryota; kingdom Metazoa; phylum Chordata; class Amphibia; order Anura; family Pipidae; genus Xenopus; species Xenopus petersii. The sequence goes on from CM076679.1 coordinate 7,935,877, forward strand.
TTCTAGGCATTTGAAGTGGTGATTCGTGTTCCTCCATTGAAATTTGAATTTCGCGCCGTATGTAAATGAACCATCGCTAGCAAAACTTCGCTTCGCTTGGCGAATTAACGCTAGCGCAACTTTGAAAACTTACGCTGCCCCTGTGCGCAGCTTCAGATTTTAGTGAATTTGCGGAGCGCTGGCGAAAATACGCCTGGCGAAGTGTGGCGAAGTTGCGCCTGGCGCAACTTCGCATCTTAGTGAATTTGCCCCTAAGAGTACGTGCCAATTAGGTTTTCATTGACTTTTTAGGCTTCTCAGATACATCTGATATACTATAAATAATAATGTGTATGATTCCTAAAAAAAGGCTCCTGGCTCCCTTCACGTTTGACAGGTACTAAATGAATAGAGCAAACGCTACATCCCGGAACAGGGAGGGACCGTGGGATTAAAAGGATATTTTACTTATTTAGGTTTTAGAAAGTAATTTGCTTCTTTCATTGACTAAATCCTTGTTAAGCTTCTTTCAGAAGTCATCACCTGGGAATTCTCAGCAAGTTTTCTGCCATTTTTTATACTCTGAGAGTAGTCTTAAAGGCGTGGCTCAATTTAAGGGCAGAGACACGTGGTCAGATTCGGGACGACAAATCTCTTCTTCTTCATGGTGACTAATCTCCCCGAACTTCCTTCCCCTGCCTTCCCGCCAGCTAGAATGTAAATCGCCGGTGGGATGGCACTCGGAGTGCTTTGTTTTCTAAAGTTGCCCCCAACTTCGGAAATAAAGTGATCCGAGTGCCATCCCACCGGCGATTTACCTTCTAGCCGTCGGGAAGGCAGTTCGGGAGATTAGTCGTCCCGAAGAAGAGGAGATTAATCTCCCCGAATCTGACCGTGTGTCTCTGCCCTTAAGTTAACTTTTAGTATCTTATAGAATGACCAATTCTTTGCCTTCTGAATCTTTCCAGCTTTCAAATGGGGGTCACCGACCCCATCTAAAAACAAATGCTCTATTACTCTCCTATTCATATTCTAATCTCTTATTCATACCAATACATGGTTGCTAGGGTAATTTGGACCCCAGCAAACGGATTGTTGAGATTTCAAATTGGAGAGCTTCTGAATAAAAAGCTAAATAACTAAAAAAAAAACCACAAAGAATAAAAAAAATAAAGAATATCACTCTCTACGTCATACTAAAAGTTACCTCAAAGGTATTACCCCTTGAAGGCAACATCAGATGAAGCTATTTCACATGCTTTCATTGATAACTTTTTAAAGTGCCCATAATAACTCCCCATAAGCTTACACCATAATCATTTTCATTGGCAATTTCAGCAGGCACATTAGCACAACAGTTACTTAAAAAGGTCCCCAAAATAGCCCTGTCTGATGTTGCCCTTAAGGTGGCCATAGACGCACAGATAATATTGTACAAAACAAATTTTCGTCCGATATTTGGCGTGTGCATGGTAGAAAAAGAGCTGACCGATATCGGCAGAAGACTTGGATATCGGTCTGCTCGTCGGAAAATTTTGATCGGGTGCCTTTGAAGGGACCCAAACATCGGCCATTGTTAGTGCTGAATGGTCAGATACAGGTAGAATTCTATTGTTTCTATATGTATATCTGACCATTCAGCTCTACACGTGTGTATTGAAGCGAACAATCTTTCTTGAAAAGATCTTTTCCAAGAAAGATCGTAATTGTTACGTCTATGGCCACCTTAAGGCTAGCACTTATTGAAGGTGAGTCCGCCAGTGAAAATAACTCATTGCCTCACCTGCATTGCCTTCATCTTCATTCCTTCTATTGCCCCAGAAGCATTGTAAGTGCACACATTTGCCCTATACAATATCCTGCTACATTTAAGGCTTGGAAATTGACTCATGAGAGGAGAAGACAAGCTTCCAGTTACCTCCTCTGTCTGGAAATTGTATTCCAGTGAGCACTGCACACGGCCCAGATATTCCACCTTCTCTCCTTTCTGCGAGTTCTCTGTTCCAGGCTGTACCTGCATAGTAACCAAAAGCAACAGGATTTATGTCAATGGCTTCCTCTGCCAATGGTAACTCCCAGTTTGCATTTCAAGTGTATAGTGCAGCCCCTAAAACCGAAAGGTACTCCAGGAAAACTCCGAAGCTGAAGGTAAAAGACGAGACTTTATTTCACATCTTTGAAAACAAAACTGCCTGACACATTTTGTGTCCCCCTGATACGCAGTCAAGGGCTATGACTATGTATCACGGATACAAAACGCGTCAGGTGGCTTTGTGTTTAAAGAAGAAGGAAAGGCTAAAACTAAGTAAGCTTTATCAGAAAGGTCTATATAAAAACACCAGTAAACCCTCAAAGTAATGCTGTTCTGAGTCCTCTGTCAAAAGAAACAGCACATTTCTTTCCTTCTATTGTGTACTCATGGGCTTCTGTATCAGACTTCCTGTTTTCAGCTTAAACCTCCAGGGCTAGGGCTTGAGCATGCTCAGTTTGCTCCTCTTCCCCTTCTACTGTAATCTGAGCACAGAGCTATGAGTGAGCAGGGAGAGACTCAGGCAGGAAGTGATGTCACACCAAGCTAATATGGCAGCCGCTTTTCTAAACAGAGAAAGCTTTTAGAGCTGTTTACTCGGGTATGGTAAATCATTCTGCAAAATAAATAAAGTGTTATCACTTTTACTATTGTGGCTAATCTATTGGCAATAAACTGCTTAGGTAGCTTTCCTTCTCCTTTAAACGTGAAATAAAGTCTCGTTTTTTACCTTCAGCTGTGGGGTTTTCCTGGAGTGCTTGACGTTTTCGCTTTTATGCTGAGGTTTCCTCTCACCCCAAGCTACAGGTTAAAGGCTCACCATACATGCCAACGAATTAAATTCTGGGTGACCACTTCTTTGCATGGGATGCTGAGCACTCATTATGGTCTGGTGGAAGTTGGCTGTTAGTTGACATGATTACTCGTTATAAGTACATAAGAGGGCATTATAGACAGATAGTGGGGGACCTTTTTACCCATAAAGAGAATCACGTACCAGAGGCCTCCCCTTCAGATTAGAGGAAAAGAAGTTTCTTTTAAAGGAACAGAGTAGGGGGTTCATCACAGTGAGGACAGTGAGGTTGGGGAATGCACTGCCGGGTGATGTTGTGATGCTGATTCAGTTAATGACTATAAGAGGGACTTGGATGATTTCTTGGACAGACATAATACAAAGGCTATTGTGATACTAAACTCTATAGTTAGTATAGATATGGGTATATATATATATATAGTTTATGTGAGTATATAGAGGGGTCAGTGTGAGTATGTGTATATGGTTTTATTTGGATGGGTTGAACTTGATGGACTTTGGTATTTTTTCAACCCAATTTAATTATGTAACTATGTAACCAAAGTAAAGAAGAGCTCAAGATCTTCCTTCAACTATGCACTAAGGGTACATGAACCAATGCAGGACTTTGAAGAACAAGTAAACTTTCCCTGAAATTGACACATTGGCTCCCCCTGCTCTCACAAATAGGCATCATAAACCTAATTGCAGTCACGAATGGAATCTCTTGGAGTATGGGGTCAGATTTTCTAGATTCACGTTACCATTTTCAGGGACTTCGCCGATTTACTAACACAGGCGTCACTTCGCTAGCGATGGAGACAGACGAAAGCGGTGATTTGCACTCTATCGCCAGGCGAATTTTCGCTCTGGCGAGTAGCCGTTACTCTGCAAATTTACTAAGATGTGGATTTTACTGAACGTTATCGCTTTGGCAGCTCAGACCAGGCGAGGTGCAGTGCAGTGCATAGATCTTCCTTATTCTTCTTTTACTTACATCATATTTTTTAGTGGAAAAAGTCTCTAAGTCCAAAAAACACTGGGTTTTCTAAAATATGGAACATTTACTATACAGTGGGCTTACGTGTAGGGCATTATAACAACTCTTTTTTATTTATTAAGGTTCCCTGGACTTGTGTAATGTAATGTATTTGCTGCAACCTATACGTCCATTCAACTTTAAATTTCCCGCCATATACAAATTAGCCTGAGCGAAGACTTCTAACAAAGTTACGCTAGGCATAATTGAACACTAGCGCATCTTAGCTTTGATTTGCTTGCATCGGCGAAATAACGCTAGCGTAAATTTGCATTCTAGTAAATTAGCGTTGTCTGAGCGAATTTTCGTCTGGAGAAGTGTTGCGATGGCTGTGAATTTTCGCCGCTTAGTAAATTTGCCCCATGCAATTACTTGCCCTGGAGGATTTGGACAAAGCTTTATTGTTCATTGTTGGTTATGAATCAATTTCTTTGGTTGCTGGACTATAACTCACATAGGGGCAAATTCACTAAGATTCATAGTTGAGCCAGGCATAACTTCCACGCACTTCGCCAGGCGTAGTTTCGCCAGCGCTCCACAAATTCACTAAAATTCGGAGTTGGGCACAGGGGTAGCGTAAGGTTGCGAAGTAGCGATGGTTAATTTGCATACGGCGCCAAATTCAAATTTCAATGGAGGAATACGTAGAATCACTACAAATGCCTAGAAAACCTTCAAAACATCAAATAAAATGTTTATTTTGCCCTACACATGTGCCCACTGTATAGATAAGTTGCCATGAGTTAGGAAATGTAGGGGGGAAGGAGGGGAGCCCCAAAAAATTTTTCGATCTTTTTCAGCCTATCACCCATAATATAGAAAAAACGCCAGTGTTTTTTGGGACTTAGAAAAAATTTGAACTTTTTTTGAAGCAATCCCTATCTACTCTATTGCGCTTCGCCTGGTCTGAGGTGGCGAAGGAAGTCTGGCGTAAAAGGTAGCGTTCAGTACACTGCGCGCGTTAGTGAATTTGCGTAGTTACGTCCGTATCGAAAATTCGCCAGGCGTAAGGGTGCGAAGTAACACTAGCGAATTTACGCCAGCGTTCGTTAGTGAATTTGCGAAGTAATGAAAATGCCCAACACTAGCGAATTGACACTAGCGTTAGGCGCTTCGGCGCTTAGTGAATTTGCCCCATAATGTTTTAACCATTGATAATTTGCTGGGAATTGCTGGGTGGGACAACAATGGTACATAAAACTTTGCTAACACTGCCGCTGCTTTCTCCATGTTACCGGTGCAGCTGAGATCTTGACACTCACCAGTTGCGAAGTCATGTCACTCGGCACTTTATCCATGTCGATTTTTCTTCCTTTATCCTTCTTTCCTTCCTTTTTTTTCTTACTTTTGCAGCAGCAACAACAAATGCAGATGATAAAGAGAAGGATGATGAACAGAGCCGCACCAGCCAGAGCATATATGGCCCATCGTGGCACTGGGAATAGAAGTATCGGCACAGCGAGTGGGGTGCGGAGGGAGAGATGAAACATAATGGAAACACAATATTAATACAGGGGTTTAATCACCAGAGGAGATGGGGGCATTGCAATAAGAAAATACATAATAAAATATATATACAAGTATAGGACCTATAATCCAGAATGCTCAGGACTGGGGCTTTCCGGATATCGGATCATCATACCTTAAGTCTACATTAAACATTAAATAAAGCCAACAGGCTGGTTTTGCTTCCAATAAGGATTAATTATATCTTAGTTGGGATCAAGTACAAGCTACTGTTTTATTATTACAGAGAAAAAGGAAATCATTTTAAAAAATTTGGATTATTTGAATAAAACGTCTATGGGAGATGGCCTTTCCGTAATTCAGATCCCTCTGCGTAATGGGTTTCTGGATAACAGATCCCGTACCCGACATGGGCTATATTTATCAAGTTCATTTTACAAAATTATGAAAGTTTGAACACATTTCTGTGGTTTTTATGTGTTATTACAGTTTTTCTAATGAAGGTGAATTGTGCTTTAAACTGCAAGCCACAGTTTCCCCAAGAGACCTGCGTATCTTAAATTGTTACAATTGTTTCTTTGCTTATCTGAAATTGTTACAAGTGCACCCGCACGTTTTCTGGGCTCTCTGCCAAAAGCCGATTAAGTTAGACACTTTGTATCTTTTTCTGCCTGTTCACTGCAGGGGATCAAAGGGAAAGTGGTGACATTTCAGTAACAATCCGGGACTGCCTGTTAAAATCGGGACTGTCAAGTGAAAAATGGGACAGTTGTGAGGTATGTGTGAAATAAAGGTCTTCTTTCCCAAAATCTGGGGAACACTATCATCAGGGGCAAGGTTGCTGCTCTGTGCAGCGTTTTGGGTGTGGGAGTCCCGTACTTAACGCTTACTATAGGTACAGGGCTCTGTTGTTACTTGCACCCCCTGGCACTGCCAAATGTATGTAGCCCTGTATAGACAAGGAACGGACACCCTAATCTGGGACAAAAACATTAATGAGCACTAAGCATAAGTTACAGTCCACCGTGTTATAAACCATGTTACTTTGCACCGTACCCCTATAACTCACTTTTAATATATATATATCTATATATATATTAGGGAATCCACTATTTTGGATTCGGCCGAACCCCCGAATCCTTCACGAAGGATACCTAACCGAATCTGAATCCTAATTTACATATGCAAATTAGGGCTGGGAAGGGGAAAACATATTTTACTTACATTTTGTGACAAAAAGTCACGTGATTTCCCTCTCCGCCCCTAATTTGCATATGCAAATAAGGATTCGGATTCGGTTCGGCCGGACAGAAGGATTCCGCCGAATCCGGATCCTGCTGAAAAAGGTTGAATCCTGGCCGAATCCCAAACTGAATCCTGGATTCGGTGCATCCCTAATATATATATATATATATATATATATACACACATATATATATATATATATATATACACATATACATATATATATATATATATAAGCGAGTGCCAGTAATATATATATATATATATATATATACTGTATATATATATATATATATATATATATATATATATATATATATAAATTTATTTTTGAGACAATAATGCACAAAGTACTTACATGGGATCCGGTTCAAGATGCTTTCTATCCAAGATTCAGGCTCTTTGGTGATGGTTGCGTATATTGTAGTGGCGGCGGTGGTATTTGCCGACTTCCCCACCATGTTTGTCACTGGAGAGGTGAGGGATTTACCCTCCCAGTTTGCAGAAAATCAGCCTCTAGCGCCTATCCCCTGTAGGGTCACAAATGTTACATTAGCACAGTCTTTGGTTTTTATATGGCACATCTATAATTAAACAAGATAGTTCCATCCAAGAAAGCACTGACCCATAGGAATGGCCCCTCTGCAGGGACTGAGCTGAAAAGTATGCAGAGAATAGGAACGAAGGAAGGAAGGGACTTCCCAACAGGATAAACAATAGGAAATGTTAAATAACTGGCCCCCATGATCCTTTGCTGAATTGTAAAAGGCCCTTCAGGATTCTTAGAAATCAGTTCTCCCATTGGCATTCCCAGATATATGTTCTCCAATCTGCTGGTAGCCTCCACAAACACACACGTCACTCTCCTCCCCTGCATGCTGGTGGCTGAAGTTCAACAAACTCAGGATCGTACAAAATGACTTGATAAAACCGTCGTATCCCCATTTTTCTAGGATCAGCAGCTTCATTGAAATGCAAATTAATTGTCCAAGGCCGATATGGAAAAGAACGTGGCCTTTGAAAATGGGCTTGATTTGATAAACTTCATTTTTTTTCCCTCTTGTATTCCCCTTTTTAAATAGTAATATCTGGGAGGCTTAAAGGAGAAGGAAAGGCTAAAACTAAGTAAGCTTTATCAGAAAGGTCTATATAAATACACCAGTAAACCCTCAAAGTAATGCTGCTCTGAGTCCTCTGTCAAAAGAAACAGCACATTTCTTTCCTTCTATTGTGTACTCATGGGCTTCTGTATCAGACTTCCTGTTTTCAGCTTAAACCTCCAGGGCTAGGGCTTGAGCATGCTCAGTTTGTTCCTCTCTCCCTCCTCCCCTCCTGCTGTAATCTGAACTCAGAGCTATGAGCGAGCAGGGAGAGGAAGTGATGTCACACTAAGCTAATATGGTAGTTGCTAAACAAACAGAGAGAGTTTCTATGGCTGTTTACTCAGATATGGTAAAGCATTCTGCAGAATAAATATAGTCTTCATAACTTGCACTATTGGCTAATCTATTGCAATAAAACTGCTTCGGTAGTTTTCTTTCTTCTTTAAGGGCTCATTAACTGAAGGTGTAATGTTTCTTGCACCTTGCTCCCTGCCCTATTACCCTGCCATCAGCACCAGAATGGAGCACAAGTTAGGGAGCAATGGTGAGCACTGGGTGCAAATGAACCTTGTCCTTACCCCCTTGTGTTAAGTGCAGAAAAAGCACCAAACTGAGCTGTTGTATAAAAGTTATAGCTCTGTCCACTCTCAGGTAAATAATTAAGCCTCATGGCCCTGTGACACTTTTTTTAAAAGCTGTGCTCCTATAAATATGCTGTGCGGCTGCTACTATGGCTTTGATTTGAGCTGCCAATGTGTGTGCCATAAAAGTTGAAATGGAGCTCCGCAGCACCGGATGATTGTTTAAAAGCATGTATCTTGGGTGTTTCGGCCCTTAAAGGAGAAGGAAAGGCTAAAACTAAGTAAGCCTTATCAGAAAGGTCTATATAAATACACCAGTAATTCCTCAAAGTAATGTTGCTCTGAGTCCTCTGTCAAAAGAAACACCACATTTCTTTCCTTCTATTGTGTACTCATGGGCTTCTGTATCAGACTTCCTGTTTTCAGCTTAAACCTCCAGGGCTAGGGCTTGAGCATGCTCAGTTTGCTCCTCTCTCCCTCCCTTTTTCCTCCTCCCTACCTGCTGTAATCTGAGTCAAGAGCTATGAGTGAGCAGGGAGAGACTCCGGCAGGAAGTGATGTCACACCAAGCTAATATGGCAGCTGCTATACTAAACAAACAGAGTTTCTAGGGCTGTTTACTCAGGTATTGTAAAGCAGTAAAAATAGTGTTAAAGCTTGCACTATTATGGCTAATCTATTGGCAATAAACTGTCTCTGTAGCTTTCCTTCTCCTTTAATCATAGGCTGAAGAAAACAGTATCCAGAGTGTCCATATATATATATATATATATATATATATATATATATATATATATATATGTACATTTCACAGCACCCTCTGTTGGTAACTATCAAAAATACTCACAAAGCACCTAATAATGGGAATTCTTAATACATAAATGTCACATATCACAAAAAAACAAGAGAAAACAAAGTAAAATTACAGAAGAACCAAACAATATCAACAAAGTACTCAAACGGGCATAAGTCATAATCACGATTCAAAAACAAAAGAGATCTTTTCACGTAGAATGGAAAATAGTTTCATGGAAAGTGGGAAATATCAAATCTGGTATTAAGACCCTGTTGAGAACGCGTACGCAAGGCGAAGATTAGGGATGTAGCGAACTGTTCGCCGGCGAACTAGTTCACGCGAACTTCGACTGTTCGCGTCCGCCGCAAGTTTGCGAACGTCGCGCGACGTTCACCAATAGGCGTTCGCGTCAAAATCGTTCGACCATTCGACCATTCGATCGCTAAAATCGAACGATTTTCGTTCGAATCGAACGATCGAAGCCATTGGATTGAATGAAATCATTCGATCCAATGGCTTCGATCGTTCGATTCGAACGAAAATCGTTCTCGATCGAACGATTAAAATCCTTCGATCGTTGAATCGAACGATTTTCGGATGTTCGGAGTTCGCGAACTGTTCGCGAACTGTTCGCATTTTTTGCCGGTGTTGGAACACATTGTCGGCGGTTCGCTACATCCCTAGCGAAGATCCAATACACCTCGCGTAAATTTAACGACCGTAGTATATACCCACCTCTCAAGGGAACGTGTGCTTTTTCAATCACTTTCACACTTAAATCTAAAGCACCACGATTACTACATAAGTTAAAGTTTTTACCAATGGGAGATGTTATATCGCTTTTTTCTATGGCAATTTAATGCTCGTGAATTCTCTCTTTAAGAGGGTGAACCGCACATCCAACATATTGTTGAGAGCAGGATTTGTACTCCAAAAGATAAGATTACTCAATTGCTCCAGCACATAGGGGTCAATTTCATAAGGGGTGAAAATTCGCAAGCGATGGCCTGGTACCCATTGCAACACTTCGCCAGGTGAAAATTCACTGGGACAACACTAATTAACTAAAAGGCTTAGTTTCTTCCTGGTCGACGGACACTGGTGAATTTTCGCTATCGTTACTTCGGCAATGTGAGCAAATCAAAGCAAAGATGTTCTAGAGTTCAATTCTGCCTAGCGCAAATTCGTTTGCATATGGAGGGAAATTTAAATTTGAATGGACGTTACATCTAATACATTACATAGACACTGATTACTAGACATATCCAGGGAACCTTAAAGGGATACTGTCATGGGAAAAAAAAAAATTTCAAAATGAATCAGTTAATAGTGCTGCTCCAGCAGAATTCTGCACTGAAATCCATTTCTCAAAAGAGCAAACAGATTTTTCTATATTCAATTTTGAAATCTGACATGGGGCTAGACATATTGTTAATTTCCCAGCTGCCCCAAGTCATGTGACTTGTGCTCTGATAAACTTCAATCACTCTTTACTGCTGTACTGCAAGTTGGAGTGATATCACCCCCTCCCTTTTCCCCCCCAGCAGCCAAACAAAAGAACAATCGGAAGGTAACAAGATAACAGCTCCCTAACACAAGATAACAGCTGCCTGGTAGATCTAAGAACAACACTCAATAGTAAAAACCCATGTCCCACTGAGACACATTCAGTTACATTGAGAAGGAAAAACAGCAGCCTGCCAGAAAGCATTTCTCTCCTAAAGTGCAGGCACAAGTCACATGACCAGGGGCAGCTGGGAAATTGACAATATGTCTAGCCCCATGTCAGATTTCAAAATTGAATATATAAAAATCTGTTTCCTCTTTTGAGAAATGAATTTCAGAGCAGAATTCTGCTGGAGTAGCACTATTAACTGATGTGTTTTGAAAAAAACATGTTTTCAGATGACAGAATCCCTTTAATAAAGACAATAAAGTTGTTATAATGCCCTACACATGAGCTCACTGTAAGATGAATGTACCATATGTTAGAAAATGGATGGGGGAAACCGGTTACACAAAAATATTTCTTTAGGACTTTTGCAGCCTATCACCCTGAAAAAAGGACAAGACGCCAGAGTTTTTGGAACTTAGAAGTTTTTCCACTCACAAAATATGTAAATAACTGAAGATTGAGGAAGATCTATGCACTCCATTGTACTTCACATAGTCTGAGCTGGTGAAGGCAAGTTCCGGCAAAAAAGGTAACGTTCAGTAAAATCCGCTTTTTAGGGAATTTGCTGAGTAACGTGAAAAGTTATAGAGTGCGAATCACCACTACTATCTATCTCCTTCGCTAGGTGAAATGACACCTGTGCCCGTTAGTAAATTGGCGAGGTTCCTTAGGGGCGGTAACGCTGGCGAATCGTCTACCGCGTTAGTCACTTTTTAGTAAATCTGCCCCTTAGACAAGTTAAACTTCAACTCAAAGCTGTAATCCCTTCTTGTGCCATTACTGTTCATGCCGCAATGCTATTTCATTTTATCTAAAACCAGACTGACATGTTTTTCTTGGTCCCTTTCCTAATGTCCCTTAGAGAGGAACAGCAATAAACAGCAATAAATACCATAAATACCATAAATACTATACTAGTAGAGCCTCTCACACAGTCTCCCACTCTGCACAGCTACTGTATGATCCCTACACAGGGCGGAATATAGGAATGGTATAATGGGCCTCATCTCTAGAAACTGTTACACAACAAACACAGGCTAATTTTCCATATACACATAAACACTAATCTCAATGCATTACTATCAACACAATTCATTCATAGTGTGAATCCTGTCCTGCTCCTAGTGGTGCCAAATGGGACAAAAACACATTGCTTTCAATTGCACTTACATATACTGAATATTTATCTAATGCAATAACTTTAAAACCATTTCAAAATAAATTTATAATGGAAAGTTGTTTAGACTGACAATTAATTTTATTAAGCTTTTCCCAGAGACTATTATCCACTGTTACTATAGGTACCATCTCTCCCTACTATACCTGTTATCCCACAGTCACACTCCCTTCCCAGAGACTATTATCCACTGTTACTATAGGCACCATCTCTCCCTACTATACCTGTTATCCCACAGTCACACTCCCTTCCCAGAGACTATTATCCACTGTTACTATAGGCACCATCTCTCCCTACTATACCTGTTATCCCACAGTCACACTCCCTTCCCAGAGACTATTATCCCACTGTTACTATAGGCACCATCTCTCCCTACTATACCTGCTATCCCACAGTCACACTCCCTTCCCAGAGACTATTATCCACTGTTACTATAGGCACCATCTCTCCCTACTATACCTGCTATCCCACAGTCACACTCCCTTCCCAGAGACTATTATCTCACTGCTACTATAGACACCATCTCTCCCTACTATACCTGCTATCCCACAGTCACACTCCCTTCCCAGAGACTATTATCTCACTGCTACTATAGACACCATCTCTCCCTACTATACCTGCTATCCCACAGTCACACTCCCTTCCCAGAGACTATTATCCACTGTTACTATAGGCACCATCTCTCCCTACTATACCTGCTATCCCACAGTCACACTCCCTTCCCAGAGACTATTATCCACTGTTACTATAGGCACCATCTCTCCCTACTATACCTGCTATCCCACAGTCACACTCCCTTCCCAGAGACTATTATCCCACTGTTACTATAGACACCATCTCTCCCTACTATACCTGCTATCCCACAGTCACACTCCCTTCCCAGAGACTATTATCCACTGTTACTATAGGCACCATCTCTCCCTACTATACCTGCTATCCCACAGTCACACTCCCTTCCCAGAGACTATTATCTCACTGCTACTATAGACACCATCTCTCCCTACTATACCTGCTATCCCACAGTTACACTCCCTTCCCAGAGACTATTATCCCACTGTTACTATAGACACATCTCTCCCTACTATACCTGCTATCCCACAGTCACACTTCCTTCCCAGAGACTATTATCCACTGTTACTATAGGCACCATCTCTCCCTACTATACCTGCTATCCCACAGTCACACTCCCTTCCCAGAGACTATTATCTCACTGCTACTATAGACACCATCTCTCCCTACTATACCTGCTATCCCACAGTTACACTCCCTTCCCAGAGACTATTATCCCACTGTTACTATAGACACATCTCTCCCTACTATACCTGCTATCCCACAGTCACACTTCCTTCCCAGAGACTATTATCCACTGTTACTATAGGCACCATCTCTCCCTACTATACCTGCTATCCCACAGTCACACTCCCTTCCCAGAGACTATTATCCACTGTTACTATAGGCACCATCTCTCCCTACTATACCTGCTATCCCACAGTCATACTCCCTTCCCAGAGACTATTATCCACTGTTACTATAGGCACCATCTCTCCCTACTATACCTGCTATCCCATAGTCACACTCCCTTCCCAGAGACTATTATCCACTGTTACTATAGGCACCATCTCTCCCTACTATACCTGCTATCCCACAGTCACACTCCCTTCCCAGAGACTATTATCTCACTGCTACTATAGACACCATCTCTCCCTACTATACCTGCTATCCCACAGTCACACTCCCTTCCCAGAGACTATTATCTCACTGCTACTATAGACACCATCTCTCCCTACTATACCTGCTATCCCACAGTCACACTCCCTTCCCAGAGACTATTATCCACTGTTACTATAGGCACCATCTCTCCCTACTATACCTGCTATCCCACAGTCACACTCCCTTCCCAGAGACTATTATCCCACTGTTACTATAGACACCATCTCTCCCTACTATACCTGCTATCCCACAGTCACACTCCCTTGCCAGAGACTATTATCCACTGTTACTATAGGCACCATCTCTCCCTACTATACCTGCTATCCCACAGTCACACTCCCTTCCCAGAGACTATTATCTCACTGCTACTATAGACACCATCTCTCCCTACTATACCTGTTATCCCACAGTTACACTCCCTTCCCAGAGACTATTATCCCACTGTTACTATAGGCACCATCTCTCCCTACTATACCTGCTATCCCACAGTTACACTCCCTTCCCAGAGACTATTATCCACTGTTACTATAGGCACCATCTCTCCCTACTATAACAGTATGGGTTAGACCAGGGGTGTAACGAGGGGTAGATGGGACAAGCATTGATCAGGTGGGGGGGGTGCTGTTAAGAATTAAGAGCAACTAGTGAAGATGGCGTGAGTGTCAACAGGGAATTATCTATTAATAATTGACTAATCCTGCCACAAATCTCTGCTTCGCAGTCAAACACTCTGGGTGCCACACACACCTTTGCTTGCTCTCAGCTTAACCCGGTCTCTCCCACACGTATGATGAGAGTGCTGCTGACGTGTTGTGCATGTACAGTATATTATTCTAGCGCTGTTATCTAGTGATGAGTGAATTTGTCCCGTTTCGCTTCACCAAACAATTTGCAAAACACACTGAAGTCAATGGGCGTCAAAAAAAACAATTTTTTCACTCCAAATGCTTAAAGTCAATGGGTGATTTTTTCTTGATGCTTTAGGTAATTTTTTTTTTATTGCAGCATTTTTTTTTTGTCATGCGACTTTTTTTGTTGCAGTGAATTTTCAGTGGGGAATTTCTCCCATCACTACTGTTATATCTTACAGAGATCTCCCAGGGTTCTGGTGCTCCTGCAGCCCCTGTGTTGTGCTCTTATCACACCCTGCACTGCACACTACTCTCACCCCTGCCCTTTTGCACCTGGTTGTACAAGAACTGAGCACATTCCTTTGGTTTTGCTTCCCTTGTTTGCCAGTCTGGTGTGTGACTCACCTCTGCCTCCTCCCTGTCAGTTCCTACAGTCTGACCTGCATGGGATCAAGTCCCCTTCTGGCTCCATTGTCACTTTAAAGGGGTTGTTCACCTTTAAATGAACTGTTAGTATGCTGTAGAGAGTGATATTTTGAGATAATTTGCAATTGGTTTTCATCTTTTATTATTTGTGGTTTTTGAGTTATTTACCTTTTTATTCAGCAGCTCTCCAGTTTGCAATTTCAGCAGTCTGGTTGCTAGGGTCCTAATTACCTTAGCAACCATGCACCGATTTAAATAAGAGACTGGAATATGAATAGGAGAAGCCTGAATAGAAAAATGAGTAATAAAAAGTAGCAATAACAATATATTTGTTTGGCGATGTCACCAAATGACTGGATCTCTCTCTGATATGCCCACCTTGAGGTGGGCGATATCGGGCTGATCCGATCCTGGACCCAACAATCGGATCATAGCGATGGGTAAACGGATGGTCAGATCGGGAGACCGCATTAACGAACAGAGGCGGTCCGCTATCCGACAGGATTTTTAGTCCCGTCCAATCAACATCTGCCCAACTTTCGGGCAGATATTGACCGGGGAAGCCCGTCGGAGGGCCCCATACACGGGCCAATAAGCTGCCGACTCAGCAGCTTTTATCGGCCCGTGTATGGCCACCTTTACAGAGCATTTGTTTTTAGATGGGTGACCCCCATTTGAAAGCTGGAAAATGTCTCAAAAATAGGGCAATTAATTCGAAAACTATAAAAAAATAAGTAATGAAGACCAACTGAAAAGTTGCTTAAAATTGGCCATTCTAGAACATACTAACATTTAACTTAAAGGTGAACCACCCCTTTAAGAAGGTGATAGAGGACAATAAGGAACTCAGGGGTCAGGTCACTATAATAAGATGTAACAGGGCCAGTGACAGGGCAATAAGGCACCAGGTCATTACAGACAGGTATTACAGGGTCAGTGATAGTGAGCATTTTACAGCTGGATCACTGTAATGTTCCAGACTTAAATCATTGGAATCCAAAGCTATTCAGCTGTAGAACCTCCACCAGTCACCATGTTCTGCCAATAGGAAACACATGCAAGGACAACCTCAGAACCCACGTCCGATTTCAGTAGAACCCCTTGTGAGCAGTCCGATCCAGTTTTGCATGTTTATTTGCATTATCCCCCCAGAGACCTGCAAGGGGTTTTATTGTGGTTGTTCACAACAAGGGAATTGTGGGCACAGCCAATACTCAACAACAAAGCCCTACTTACATTTTATATTTCATAATATAGCACTCAATAAATTTTAAATCAAATTGTTTTTTGTGTGTTCTGTACAATGTAAAACTATTTGTTGAGTTGATAACCTTAAAAAGGGATCCTGTCATCGGAAAACATGTTTTTTTCAAAACACATCAGTTAATAGTGCTACTCCAGCAGAATTCTGCACTGAAATCCATTTCTCAAAACAGCAAACTGATTTTTTTTTATTCAATTTTGAAATCTGACATGGGGCTAGACATTTTGTCAATTTCCCAGGTGCCCCTGGTCATGTGACTTGTGCCTGCACTTTAGGAGAGAAATGCTTTCTGGCAGACTGCTTTTTTTCCTTCTCAATGTAACTAAATGTGTCTCAGTGGGACCTGGATTTTACTATTGAGTGTTGTTCTTAGATCTACCAGGCAGCTGTTATCTTGTGTTAGGGAGCTGTTATCTGGTTACCTTCCCATTTTTCTTTTGTTTGGCTGCTGGGGGGGGGGATGGGAGTGGGTGATATCACTCCAACTTGCAGTACAGCAGTAAAGAGTGATTGAAGTTTATCAGAGCACAAGTCACATGACTTGGGGCAGCTGGGAAATTGACAATATGTCTAGCCCCATGTCAGATTTCAAAATTGAATATAAAAAAATCTGTTTGCTCTTTTGAGAAATGGATTTCAGTGCAGAATTCTGCTGGAGCAGCACTATTAACTGATTCATTTTGAAAAAAAAATTTTTCCCCATGACAGTATCCCTTTAACAACAGCAGAACTCCAGCCCTGTAATGGAAACCTGCATATATTTAGCATTTAAGGAATGCATTCAGGTATTAGTATGTACATATTCCATTCTTTAGCCTCATGTCATCCAAAAGCACCTACCTACTAGCAATGATTTTAGCGCAAGGAAAGTCAACATCTGATTGTGGTTGTTTTGGAGTACAGCTCAGGTGCTTAGTACCTACAGTATTTAATGACATACCTTCTTTGAAATTATAAGGTGGCCACCCCTACTGTATATGTCCCACAGCAGTGATGTTGAGTGCTTATTTGTGCCCTGGGTACCCCTGGAACTATAGCAGGGTGACTGTTACCCCAATGTTTCTATATATCTGTAACCTTGTTATGAGCTAAGGGAGCCTGAAGGCCAATTGGGGTGAGATTTGGGGTGAGTGCTTATTTGTGCCTTGGGTACCCCTGGAACTATAGCAGGGTGACTGTTACCCCAATGTTTCTATATATCTGTAACTTTGTTATAAGCTAAGGGGGATCAGCCTGAAGGCCAGTTAGGGGGAGATTTGGGTTGAGTGCTTATTTGTACCCATGGTGCCCCTGGAACTATAGCAGGGTGACTGTTACCCCAATGTTTCTATATATCTGTAACCTTGTTATAAGCTCAGGGAGCCTGAAGGCCAATTGGGGTGAGATTTGGGGTGAGTGCTTATTTGTGCCCTGGGTACCCCTGGAACTATAGCAGGGTGACTGTTACCCCAATGTTTCTATATATCTGTAACCTTGTTATGAGCTAAGGGGGAACAGCCTGAAGGCCACTTAAGGGGAGATTTGGGGTGAGTGCTTATTTGTGCCCTGGGTACCCCTGAAACTATAGCAGGGTGACTGTTACCCCAATGTTTCTATATATCTGTAACCTTGTTATGAGCTAAGGGAGCCTGAAGGCCAATTGGGGTGAGATTTGGGGTGAGTGCTTATTTGTGCCCTGGGTACCCCTGGAACTATAGCAGGGTGACTGTTACCCCAATGTTTCTATATATCTGTAACTTTGTTATAAGCTAAGGGGGATCAGCCTGAAGGCCAGTTAAGGGGAGATTTGGGGTGAGTGCTTATCTGTACCCATGGTACCCCTGGAACTATAGCAGGGTGACTTTTACCCCAATGTTTCTATATATCTTTAACCTTGTTATGAGCTAAGGGGTCCCAGCCTGAGGGCCGGTTAAAATTAGATTTGGGCTGATTTCACATTTGTACCCTGGGTACCCCTGGAACTATAGCAGAGTGACTGTTACCCAAATGTCTCTATATATCTGTAACCTTGTTATGAGCCCAGCCTGGAGGTCAGTTAGTTCTGCACCTTGTGCTAGTGTTAAAATGCCAATCCCACTGGCAATTTTTGGCTCTGAGTC
Source organism: Xenopus petersii (assembly GCA_038501925.1). Lineage (NCBI taxonomy): Eukaryota > Metazoa > Chordata > Amphibia > Anura > Pipidae > Xenopus > Xenopus petersii. The sequence continues at coordinate 7,954,111 of CM076679.1, forward strand.
ATATGTTTGGAAAGGAAAGAGCAACTGCCAACATAACAACCATTATTTTTTTTAACCTATTAGGCTGAGTGAGCACACTGACATTCAATGTATTTCATTGCAGCATATAGCGTTCATGTAACATGTTCGATAGACGTGTAGTGGATGTAGTTCACACATCAGATTTTTGTATCAGCCCCATTATATTTTGACCCATGCGAATACTACATCCGACTAGTTGCATGTGTTTTGTCGATCCTACGCCATTCTACAAAGACTCCCATGGAGTTTAGCCCCTCCTTTTTAAAGGGTTTTGTTGTATAACAGCAACAATTCTGTGTCCGCAAGAATACACGCTTAAGTCGTGCCAGGTCATTATATTGGTTGGTGTGTGCTTTACTGCATTGTCATCTTCCTTCCAGTTCCATTCCAGTTTCTTATCTATCCTCTTATCTTTTCGTATCTATCCTCTTATCTATCCTCACACTCTGTCCTTAGCAATTCTGTGACCCCAAGCAAAAAGGTCTGTGTGGGGCCCTATTATATATAAAGGGAATAGCAATCCAACTTCTGACCCTCCAGTTGCTGATCTACAACTCCCTAGGGGTCTATTGTAGTTCCAACAAACCAGTCAGCTGAATCCAGCAATATAAACAAACATTCCACAGTGTAAATAGTCTGTAGTCACCTACCTATAGAGAGGTACGGGATTCCCAGGTGGTCACATACTAAATTCTTCGGCAGAGAGTAGACAGTGATAAAAAAATGAAAAAAATATATATATATTCATGATAAAAAGAAGAGACAAAGTATATTTTCCATGAAAAAGGAACAAGTCCTAAATATTCAGGTTGATAATTGATGTTGTATACAGTGCAGGTAATAGATAGAATTCTCATTCCCCTTGTCCTTGTGGACCTCTCCCATATAACCAGCCACTCAAAGGCAAAAAACATTTCTCATTATAAAAAAAATATGTGAACCCAATTCCCAAAGGCTTAGCCCAGAACGTACCTTATGTAGTCAGTCTCCCTGACACCTACACACGCTGTGTCTCTGCCTTGGCCCCCCTTTAGCCAACAAAGAGAACTGGAAATTCAACAATGTTCCTTGCACAGGGCCACCACACCCACATGGTAACTCACAGCCTATGGTAGAAAGAATCAGTCAATGACACTGTTGCACCAAAACAATGCTGAGGAAACTGTGCCATTGGAAACTCCCCAGGGAAGAATTTTACTTTTCCTTAGGTTTAAAGGGGTTGTTCATTTTCCAAAGTTTTGTTTACAGATAGTTCAACTATTGTAGCCTTGTAACATTGTCTTTGAATTATTAAACAAAGAGTCCTGCATATTGATTGATTTTATCAGTGTTGGACTGGCCCACCGGGATACCAGGAAAACTCCCGAAGGGCCCAGACTTCAGTGGGCCTCTTGCTTCTAACCATTTGGCCTCTTTCATGGTCATTACATTTTCTTTATAGGAAAAAATGCTTAATAATGGAAGAATAGAGTAAGTAGATATAAAAGACTAGGAGAATGAAGAGGTTGAGTGAGGAGAGGAAGAATAATAGTTTGGAAAGTGGGCCCATGGTCTAAGGTTTTCTGGAGGGCCCCTGGCATCCCAGTCCCACACTGGAATTTATTTATATTTGAGCCCAAACGCACTGCTTGGAATTCTGTACAGTTGAGCCAAGGAACACTGACTGTGTTTCCCCTTTTCTGAATGGCATGCTAGTGCACGTATTGAATCAAGTGAACCCTGGAGTGACCACCTCCCTGAATACAGCTGTCATTCCAGCTCTCATGGGCCCCACTGACCGCTCCATACAGCCGCCGATCCAGACTTCCCCCCATCCGATTGCATAAAGAATCGATGCGTATAAAGCAAGCACACACTGGCGGGGGTAGGGGGGCAGAGGGTGATTTGCAGCTGCAGAGGGGCCCATTGGGGGGAAGAGGGCCCTGATGTAGCAACCCTGGTGGGCCCAGACCCCCCCCAGTCCAACCGTGCCAGAATTCCCACAACAGGATAAAGGTCCCCATAGACGCAAAGATTTTTCTTTGGCGAACGACCGATTTTAGTGAAATCCAACCAATCCGTCCAATTATCGTGAACCGAACGATCATACATCTTAAGTTTTTTCCTCCGGCATCTGTCAGAAAATTGATCGGGCAGGTTAAAAAATTTTCATCGGTCACAGTGAAATCTATCTATGTTTGCAGGGCCAAGCAAGCAGCTCCCCTCAGTTTTCCTGACAACATCGCTTGAAATGGTCTTTTTAGTTGATGGCCAAATCGTACATTTAAATGATTGTTTCAAGATAAGCTTGGTCTAACGATAATAAAAAGATCTTTTAAAAATCTTTAAGTCTATGGCCAGCTAGGTACAACAGACTTGCACCCAAACAATCACATTTGTGGCTGCAAATTATGCTTGGGATCCCTTCTTTGTAGAGCTATGGGATGCAAATGGGAGATGTACGAAGATGTAAGTAGCCAGCTAGTTGCTAAATCCCACTAGTGCGGTTGCCAATAGCAATTACTCTGGTCTTTGCTTCCATTCATCTAATTTGTAGCAGACTGCTTAAAGAGAATTGCTGATACTGGAAACTCCACACACCAGTAGCAACCAGTTGCAATTTAGCGTCTATGTTAGTAAATCAGTCCCATGTCCAACATGAGGCAGGGGGAGGTAGGGTTAAGCCATAGGCTAAGCATTTACTAGCCCTTTCATTCTTTCTTTCTTTAAAGGACTAAGGGCCAGGGCACACACTTAGATCCAGGGAGATTAGTCTCCCAGTCTCCAACCTTTGTTACCAGTGAGCAACATTCAGATATAAAAGAAGTTGAGAAGCAAAGGAAGCATGAAAAAAATGATCCTAGGTGTGCCAAATAAGGTTGTGATTGGTCATTTGTGAGCCCCTATGCAGTGGCATAAGGCTGGAGGAGCAACTTTCTGTAGCCTGGGAGAATCGATTCAGATTTTTTTTTTTTTTTTTTGGGTGATGGAAACTGGAGGAGGTTGGTCCGGGAAAGACTTTTCTGAAATGTTCATATGGGTTGGTGATGAGGGAAGGAAGGCCGTATGGACTACCCAAGACTTTGCAAATTGGCCTTTGATTTGGTGTGTTGTGGAAAGTTGCCAAAGGACAGAGGGTTAAGGTGGCCATACATTGATAGATCCGCTCGTTTGGCGATGTCGCCAAACGAGCGGATCTCCCTCCGATATGCCCACCAGATCTCGATCGGGGAAGCCAATCGGGGCCCCCATACACGGGCCAATAAGCTGCCGACACAGTCTGTCGGCAGCTTTTATCGGCCCGTGTATGGCCACCTTTAGACTCTGTGGACTGTTGGGACATGGGTGGATTTGTGGGATTTGCTCTGTGTCATGATTTATGAACTGTTTATAATATGTTGAATATTGAAAATAAGAACCTGCATTGAGGCCACTGGGAGCAACATCCAAGGGGTTGGTGAGTAACATGTTGCTTGTGCACTGCCCTATATGTTATTCTCTAGTGGAGATGAGGCAATAAAGATGGAAAGAACTAGTCTGCTAGGTGACAAAACGTTGGCATCTTGCTGCAGCTCATACTTCCCAATGGTACAGGTTTCCATGGTACAGGTTTTCCAGGCCTGGGCCCGGTACAACTGATGGCGGCCCTGCATAGCTGTAACCAGCTAACAGCACTTATACTCACCCCTTGAATTGAATTGCCTATGTTGAGAAGAAGATACTTCCAAGGTTCCCTTAGTGTTCTGCTCCATTTACTTGCTCCTAGTGCTAATTTTCACCTGCATGAGTACATTGTGAGCAATTTGTGGCATCTGCTATTACGATGGGATTAAGATGTGATGTTCCTTTCAATATTAATGGCAATAAATGAGGGTGGGAGATAGGGGCATTATACTGGGTGAGTGCTGTGCTATAAACCTTGTGCTACTTTCATGAAAATCAGTACAGAGAACAAATGCAATTCATGTGACTGTCCAACAGATGCCATCCTAATCCTGCCTAATGGTATTGCAGGACACATGCACGGAGGCACTCACATTCCTTATCATTTTCTTGCAGGAATTCTGTATCTGATGATCTCAGTGATTATGGTTAAAAACATTGCCCCTTTTATGACATTACAGGGGTTGTCTCAGGGTAAAATCTAGGACTGTTACATATAAAAGTGATAATTGCACTGATAAATCATTTATGCAGTGTGCAAAGTGCAATTAAGTTGCGATATTTTTATTATCCACAATATAGCATTTTTTCCACAATTCCAGCGTAACAGCAGCTGCAAAGTGGTGATGCGCCTGCAACAACTGTGCCCGATGCAATAAAACTGGGGGCAACACAAATTGTTCATACTTGTTCAAAAACTCATACTTCCCAATGGTACAGGTTTCCATGGGAAACTGGCATGATATGGGGCAGATATGGGGTATGTATTGGTATAATAGGATATCAGGCAGATCAGGATGCATCCTTAATTGTCCTTTAATTGAAATGTTGGAAGGTGGACAGGACAGTATCGGCACAAACTCAAGTTAGCTTAGTGCATATAAAGATGCAAACGCCATGGGTATATTCCCCTTAGCAATGTTCCATAGACTTTTATCAAGCCATCGCCTACTGACTCTGCTAAAATGTGCCCTGCCATTGCAGCACAAGCTCCAGGGAATCATGTGCTCAGCACTTCAGGAAGTACCATGCTATAGAAGTAAATTATGCAAATAAATTACCCAAGGCTTAAGTTCTTAACACTACTAAGATGGAGAGCTGATTGGCTTCCTTAGTAATAAAAGGACAGAGAAGGAAAGTACAGAAAGACATAAAGGGAACTTATTTAAAGGAAACGTGAAGACATTTTTTTTGATAGATCCCCTTGGTATGTTGCCCAGGGCAGTCCTCTTCCTAGGGACTTTACCTGTGAGGATTAGTAATATGGTATGCACATACCTTTCATTCCATTGCTACGCAGTGACTACTAAACAGCCTCTCAGTAGGTGCCAAGCAGAGTTGTACTGGGCTTTCTTGGGCCCACCAGGGAACCTGACACTTTAGGTAACCTCTCACAGCATTTAAAGATGGATAGTGTCAAATGGTATATGTTTTTATATATAGGCCCATGGTGGAAATAAGGATGGACTGATGGGAATAATCCTAGGCTTTGGGCCCACTAGGGTCTCGCTTCATCAGGAGATGATATTAAACTCTGGTAGGTGGATCTGGTGCCATGTGCAGGTAGGGCTGGTATTTTACCGGCCTGCCCGGTAAAAATGATGGTGGATCCCAATGTTATTAATATGGAAAAAAGATAAATACTGTATATATAGGAAGGCTGGTATTTGTTTCCGGAAAAGGTGGCAATCCTAAGTGCAGGGGTTATTCTCTCTTTCTGCTACCTTGTCCAGGCTGGTTGAGAATTAGGGTGATTGCCTATTTTATGTCATAGATATAGTTAGAACTGTACCCAGACAACATTTTCATTACCCGTAGCCTTGTAATAAAATAGAAAGGGCCCAGGCCAAGCAATAGGCTTTACCCCATGAGGTTTGCAACCCTTTGTCTCAAAGTAACATCCTCAAGAGGACCGATTGTAAATGGTTCCATTGGATAGTGACAGTTGGCTTTTACATTAGTACTTTTTTTATTTAGTAATGTCTGAGAGCATTAGGGATATCAGAGAGTGTTGTATTTGAGAGGAACTAAAATCCCCAGCATCTTCAGCAACCTTTGTAGAGTTGCGTTCTCCTTCTGCCACAGTAAAGAAAGAATAATTTATAGAAAATAGAACACGTATAGCCTTATTTTTGATATAGAATCCTAGGAAAGGAGACATATTCCTTGCTCTGCTAGGGGAACAGCTTAGGATATAACCAGAGCCCAATAGTGACTAATTTAATACAGAATACTAGCCAACTGACTAGACAATGGGCCACAAAAGACATAGGGATTAACTTTAGGTGGATGCATGGTGGTGTAACTTGGTGTTCATGGGGCATTTAACAATAACAATATTTAACATTTAAAACTTAGAACAAAACATACAGAATTCCTGCAAGAAAATGATAAGGAATGTGAGTGCCTCCGTGCATGTGTCCTGCAATACCATTAGGCAGGATTAGGATGGCATCTGTTGGACAGTCACATGAATTGCATTTGTTCTCTGTACTGATTTTCATGAAAGTAGCACAAGGTTTATAGCACAGCAGTCACCCAGTATAATGCCCCTATCTCCCACCCTCATTTATTGCCACTAAATATTGAAAGGAACATCACATCTTAATCCCATCGTAATAGCAGATGCCACGAATTGCTCACAATGTACTCATGCAGGTGAAAATTAGCACTAGGAGCAAGTAAATGGAGCAGAACACTAAGGGAACCCTGGAAGTATCTTCTTCTCATCATAGGCAATTCAATTCAAGGGGTAAGTATACAGTAAGTGCTGTTAGCTGGTTACAGCTATGCAGGGCCGCCATCAGTTGTACTGGGCCCAGGCCTAATGGGGGGGTCCAGCTGTTCTGCACTTTTCGCATTAGCTGGGCCTCCCTTTACATCGCCGAAGTCCCACAAGAGCCGAAGTCCAAATAGAGCCGAAGCCCCGATAAAAAAAAAGCCCGTAAAAGACCCAAAGCCATGAAAGGAGCTGAAGCTGAAGAAGAACCTAATCCACTGAGCACCAATGTGTTTTTTTTAATTTCTATTTTGTTAAACCCCTGGCCACTAATTTTTTTTAAAAAAATATTCTATGGGGCCCCTAACCACCAATGTTTCGCTTTAACTTGTAAGGGAGCCCTGACCACCAATATTTTTTTGAAAACTTTAATGGGGGGCCCTGACACCAATGTTTTATTTTTAAAAACTTGTGGGACCCTAAGCGCCAATTTTTTTTAACTTATAAAGGGGGCCTGACCGCAATGGCTTTTTATAACTTGTGAGTGGGGGGTTTGCCATTTTTAGAGCGGATGTCAGTGTGGACTTTTTACTGTGGTGTGGGGTGGGCCTTGAGCTCTGGGCTGAGGTGGGTGGGTACCACCTGCAACAACTGTGCCCGATGCAATAAAACCGGGGGCAACACAAATTGTTCCAGTTGGTGTCATTTCCAGCATTGATGTCTGCACCCAATTTATTAGGCACATTTTCATTGTGCACTGGAACCCTACCTGGAAAACTACATGGCGGGGGACTAGGCTCAGTCAATTGGTTGTTCATCCAAACAGACTGAAATAACTGCAGCAAACTTTGCGCAACCAGAGTTGCAGTTGCTATTAGTAAATGATCCCCAGTGGAGTGCAAGTGCCGTTTTCCACTTATTGCAGATTAAGAACTAACTTTTTTTATATTTACATACAGTATGTTCCTCTGTGGGTTGAGAAGTGGCTTAGAAGAGCCTGAAGTGTATATTGGAACAGAGCCAGAGAATTTTGGATCATTATATTCTGATATGGGTGAGGTCTATACCAGGGGAGACAACACCTGCCACCTTTAGGATATATTTTTCCTTGTTCTCATTGTCTCTCTATACTGAGCTCCTGCACTAAACTCACTTAACCTTTCTTTCTGTTTTGCTATACACAAGTGATATAAATCCTAATCTGGGAATGTTGTTCTACAGAAAATCTCCTTTTCTCTCCTCGTGCTGAATCTGGCACCTATTCCCTTCTAATCTCCCTGCTCAGCCTGAGTGTATTTCCCTATAAATCTCCCTCTCATTCTCATGGCAAACAAATGCTCAGGACTATACATTCTGCACCTTGTTTGTTAGCATTACTACTACGATCACAAGACTGTAAGCAGTGGTCTAACTTGATATTACTGGGCCACACAGCAAATTATTTTTCAGGCCCCCAAAACAAGTCGGCCAGGCGCCCTAGGCAACCTGACCGACTACGTCGCCTTCCCACCATTCGCGCTAAGGATGCGCGAGTGTGCATGCGTGGAAGAGCCGAGGCAGCATAAGTGCACATGCGTGGAAGAGCCGAGGACTCGCTAGAGAGTGCATGCGCCAAAGAACGAAAGTGCGCATGGGCTGAAAAACGAAAGCACGTATGTGCACACTCGTTATTCAGAACTGCTGCAGGTTGAGGGCACAAGGGTTTGAACTAGGGGATGGCGTCAGAAGAGGTACGTGTCTGGCGCCCCACTGCCTTTGCACCCTAGGAATGTGCCTCTTCTGCCTACCCCTAGTTCCGGCCCTGCCCCAAAATGTTTAGAGGTTGACTTTTTTTATCAATATTTATTGAAACTGCATATGAATTAGGGCCTCATGGGGCCCCTATACCTCCTGGGCCCCCCTGCAGCCGCAGCAATTGCTTCCTCTATAGTTACGCCCCGGACTATAAGGAAGACTGTACAGAGACTTTATTCACAAAAAAATGGTCTGCTTCCATACATTTCAGTTATTCAAAAACTCCAGCATATACTGCATTTGTATTGGACTAGTGGTATGCACAACAGATGCCAAAATGCATCCGCTGATACTTTCTATAGGCTACAATGAAACAGTGCCCCGATTAGCCACATTATCACGTAATTCTGTTGCATACTCACTTGGTTCAATGAAAAATATATTTTTGGTTGCGCATCAAAAACAGTATTTCTCTGAATAATGTTTCCTCAATATAATATACTAAACCAAAGTGGGTCTGTCTACAGGAAAAGAGCAGTAGTGGACAATTCTGTCATATTTGGAACTGCCCAACCATTACTTTGTGTGGGGAAGCCCTGTAAGCAGAAGGTTAGACATACCCTCAAGTACAATTAGTATTTCACAGGGGCCCCTTGGGGGACAATTGATTGATATCAGAAAGGTAATATTATATTGTGCAGCAAGTGTCACATATTTTTACTATGCACATCAGGGATCTGCAAGTTTTTGCACTTTGCACACTGCTTTTGCCTGTGTGCAATTGGCACAGGTCTCTGCACCAGGGCTGGAAATAGGGGTATGCAGATGAGACACATGCCTGCCTAGGGGGATGCCTTTTCTGTCTACCTACCCCTAGTCTATGCACTTGTCCCCCCACTGCAGATAGGTACGTGGTGCCTCCCAACTTGGGCACAACTCAGTGCAGGTAGCATGCCCCTGGATGCAAGTGATTGGTCTTGTTTTTAGGTGTAACACACATCAGGATTAAATGCAGGCCCAGACTGGCTATCTGCGGATTCTGGAAAAAAAACATTCCATCTTTTAGGCATGGCAGTGGGGACTTTGCATATTTAGCAAAATAACCAGGAATTTTAATAACAAATATGGGGTTATGCAATAAATGGCACTTAGTTTGCCCAAGGGCAATAACTCATAGCAACCAATCAGCAGGTAGCGTTTACTCGTCACCTGTTTAAAAGCTAACATCTTATTGGTTGCTATGGGTTACTGCTCCTGGGCAAACTTAATGCCTTTTATTACATATGGGGGATAGTGTCTTAATTGCCTGGCACAATGTTAGGAGAGGGGCAGCTTAGCATAAAGGTCAGTTTAGTTTGAGGCAATTAGGGTAAACTTTGGAAGGAATACATATCTGTGTTAAATGCTCCTGACCTAGAAGATTAACATGAAGGTCAAATAGAGGGGTATTTAGGAGTGAGTACTTATTTGCTACTTAATATCTGTAGGGGTCTTATTATTATTGCCAGGCAATCCCCTAGTGTTATAGATGCCTAAATGGGTCCAAATCAGTGTGGGACTGGCCCACCGGGATACCAGGAAAACTCCCAGTGGGCCCGGGTGTCAGTTGGCCCTCCTGCTTCTAAACTTTTGGTCTGTTTCATGGCCATTCTCTATTTCTATGATAACAAAGAGGCTAAATGAATGAAATAATAGATTATAGTATATTGAGAAAAGAGACTAGGAGAATAGAGGCTGAGTGAGGTACGGAATAATAGTGGTACGGAGAGTGGAGTCCCTTGTCTAAGGTTTTTGGGTGGTCCCCTGGTGTCTCAGTCCGATACTGGTCCTAGTACAGTTAGCAGGGGGCCTATTTCCCTATTCTGCCTTAAAGGGGAACTCCACACAAACATAACTTAAGCTTTTTGTAAGTAAACATGGAACAGTTCCCTAAGCCTAGCCCCCTGCTCTCCGGCTGATCTGTCTGACGTCTACTTTGCTTTGCTGAGCTGGCTGACTACTTTTACTTTGTATCAGCAGCCAGCTGTCTTCAGACAGCAAATCCCTGCAAACGTGATTTCAATAAGGAACGGAACATCAGAGTGCAATGCATTGTGGGTTATTTCGTTCCTGTCTGTAAACTGTAGAGAAGTTGTTACAATTTGTAACATCAGTTTTAGTCCGTCCTTCGCTGCCAGGATTTCAAATGATGCAGAAAGAGAAGAACTGTTAAACAGCTGGATTTCAGCATAGAAAATGGGATTTGTTTATACTTCTTGAAGAAACAGGTAAATGTGATGGGTATATTAGGGGTTTCTGTGTTTTGTGGGCCTCTTTATCAAATTTTGGTTTGGGTTCTACTTTAAGCTATGCCCCCTGCAGTTCTCAAATGTCCAGTAGATGGCACTGTGCTATAGTATAAAGGTCTGGGTAACCATGTGCTCAGGGTCCATTGCTTTAGCCTTTACCTGAGCAGGCAGGAAGGGAATGGGTAGTGGAAACTATGTGTAGTTTAGTTGAGTTTAGTTGAGCAGCCTGAGGCTCCAACGAGGAGTGTGAGAGGGATTAAGATCCCAAGTACTCATTGCCCAGAAGTAGGGACAAAGTGTACAGACTTGTGGATGTAGAGATTCCCCTGGGTTCCACTTAGGGAAAAGGCTGAACGCTGGGTGTACCTTTCTTTACTGTGTTCACAAGTTGATCATTGGTGCTTGTGAGTATATGCTATCTTCTGTTGCTCTATGTACCTGTTAAGTTCTATGAACTCCTATGTGGATCATTCTGTTGAATAAATATTGTTCTCTGGTTAAGCATAAAGAACCACTGTCTCCCAATTATTGTGCATGGCACTTTATTACATTTGCACTACACCCTGCCTCCATACCTTTGTGAGGGCTTAAACCCTGAGAGAAATCTCATCCGGAGCACAATTATATATATGGGTAAGCTCATAGTAGAGATGATGCCACTCCATTTACTATAGTCCTACATATGTATTGTGCAACTCTGTTTAAAGAGTAAATACAGAAATGTTTTCATATATCTGTAATGTTGTGATGACCCAATGGGGTAATTATCAAAGGTTCGACCCCTATATGGTTGAGCCAAAAGAACAACCACAGTCCAACCTGTAACCCTGTACCTTTTGTTGAATGACAGTGTCTCTGATAAATGTTCCCATACCATTTCACAATGAAACTATATCCCTATTGCTCACAGCGTCTGTATTGGACATGTAGGAAGGATACGCTACCCATAAAATCTTCTTCAAGGATTGAGCATAGAAAAAGAATTTGCACAATGTGTAGGAAAAAATAAAATCCAACAAATGCTCAAGGACTGCTTGGGTCTATCAAGAAAACGAATGTAAAATGTCAGAGTTGGCTCAAAACTGTTGAGAGAAACCTTTACCATGAAGAGTTTTTCTTTACTGGATGTTACAAAATGACCTTTTATGCAAGAGTAACCTGTTTCTCAACACAACTTATTTCCTCTTAACATACACAGAGCAACCAACTGTTTGAACAGAGAGAAAAATCCAGATTAAGTCAAGCGAGACAGACTGTCCAAGTGCTGAGAGCTTTCTCCAGGCCTGGATACTGCACCCCTCTCACTGTGAGCACTACTTTATAAAGTATATGCAGGAAAGGTACCGTTCTACCCAGGGGTGTAACTACAGAGGAAGCAGACGGGCCCAGGAGGTATAGGGGCCCTAAATAATTAGTAATTTTAATATATATTTGTAAAACAGGACAACCTCTGGAGAGTTTGGGGTCCCCTCAAATTATTTTGTTGTAGGGCCCAGTAACATCTACACTGATTCTACCAAGTGAGCCGGCAGGTGTATTTGCCTCCTAGTCCGGCCATGTGTACAGCTCAGACCAGCTCCAAGATATCTCTGGGACAGAAAAAACATGATAGCACTCAGTAGCGTAACTTGAGTGTTCCAGGCCCCCCTGCAAAAAATCTTCACAGGGCCCAGTGCATTCCAATACCCATCCTCCCACCTCTGCCCACTCTCTGCCCCGTGCCGACTAGCACCCGTTTCCTCATCCCAGATAAGAGAGCGGCTGGGGACGGGGTTTTCTTGTTAGCTATAGAGGAAGCAAACAGCAGTCCGGGACCCCTGTTCACCGGTCCCCCTTGCAACTGCAGGGTCTGCTTCTTCTATAGTTTTGCCACTAGTAGTACTGCATTCACTAAAATAGTTCTGACACCGCTTGCATTATTATTATTATTATTTATCTATGCAAGGAGGAACCTGCGATACTACAATAATTTTAGCAAAGCTATTTCGTTTGTCATGCTGATAACTTCATTCTGATCCAAAAAGACATAGGACAGAGATAGCGCAGGCCAGTGGAAACAGATTGGGATAAAAGGGAGGGAGGTGATATCACTCTAACTTGCAGTACAGCAGTAAAGAGTGATTGAAGTTTATCAGAGCACAAGTCACATGACTTGGGGCAGCTGGGAAATTGACAAAATGTCTAGCCCTATGTCAGAATTCAAAATTGAATATAAAAAAATCTGTTTGCTCTTTTGAGTAATGGATTTCAGTGCAGAATTCTGCTGGAGCAGCACTATTAACTGATTCATTTTGAAAAAAAAATGTTCCCCCATGACAGTATCCCTTTAAGGGTCAAAATGGGCAGATCTTCTGATTGAGCACCCTGGCCAATACTACTTTCATATGCAGACCCATCAAGAGATAAACTTGACTATGGTCTGATGTATTTCTCCCCAAGATATCAGTAAGGGAAACTGTCGTTTTTACAACATACGCGGACCAATAAGCTGTCTGTTGACATGCCAATGTCACTGCCATAAATCTGATAACATGATCATCAAGAGGTGATTTTTTAACTTCATGTTTGTTAGTTTAGATCCAACCCTATAAAGCCAAACTGAAGCAATATAGTAAACTGAATACTCTTTATAGGGGACCAATGTAGCCCACATAACCCCTGGTCTACTTTTATGCCACATTAGTTTCCAAGCTAAGATATCCTGGGCTTCTTCTGAGCTATGTATTTTATGGAGTAATGTATATTCCTTAGGTCTTATGCTCACCAAAAATGACTCAGCAGCACGGGCAGAATGTGAAAGGGGAAGTAAAGTGGAATTGGGAAATACACCACAGTTTGCTGATGCTGACATCTATAGTTTCTCAATGATGCAGCAGCTTCCAGCTCAACTGTAGATAAAAGAGCAAACAGATTTTTTTATATTCAATTTTGAAATCTGACATGGGGCTAGACATATTATCAATTTCCCAGCTGCCCCTGGTCATGTGACTTGTGCCTGCACTTTAGGAGAGAAATGCTTTCTGGCAGGCTGCTGTTTTTCCTTCTCAATGTAACTGAATGTGTCTCAGTGGGACATGGGTTTTCACTATTGAGTGTTGTTCTTAGATCTACCAGGCAGCTGTTATCTTGTGTTAAGGAACTGTTATCTGGTTACCTTCCCATTGTTCTTTTGTTTGGCTGCTGGGGGGGAAAGGGAGGGGGGTGATATCACTATAACTTGCAGTACAGCAGTAAAGAGTGATTGAAGTTTATCAGAGCACATGACTTGGTGCAGCTGGGAAATTGACAATATGTCTAGCCCCATGTCAGATTTCAAAATTGAATATAAAAAAATCTGTTTGCTCTTTTGAGAAATGGATTTCAGTGCAGAATTCTGCTGGAGCAGCACTATTAACTGATTCAGTTTGAAAAAAAATGTTTTTCCCATGACAGTATCCCATGCAAAGAGCAAAGTGCAGTAAGGTTGCCACCTGTCCGGATTTCACCTGGACAGCCCGGTGTTTGAAAGGGCTGTCCAGGTGAAACCTTCCTGTCTGGATTTCCAAATTAGGAAATAATAGGACATTGGAAATAATGACATGGCGGTCAGCCGATTTTCCGGCCCCAGAAATGGTGGTGAGGAAACTTCGGGCAATGCCGCGTGTGCTTTAGCGCAGACGAGTTTTCATCATAGCGGATGGGAAGACATGAGGAGGCAGTTCGGGGAGATTGTCGCCCAGAAGAAGAGGCCATAAGTCGCCAGGCGACAAAATCTCCCCGGGACCGGTTATCCAGAATGCCTTAAATACCTTAAGTCTACTAGAAAGACATTTAAACATTAAATAAACCCAATAGGCTGGTTTTGCTTCCAATAAGGACTAATTGTATCTTAGTTGGGATCAAGTACAAGCTACTGTTTTATTTTTACAGAGAAAAAGGAAATCTTTTTTTTTTAAATTGTATTATTTCATTATAATGGAGTTCATGGGAGATGACTTTTCCTGTAATTTGGAGCTTTCTGGATAACAGGTTGCAGGATAACGGATCCCATACCTGTACTAACATTTTTTTTTTTTTTCGTTTCCCCAAACTGAACTTTTAAGCAATAAATATTGTGTATTGACTGTGAAAAATGTACTATCAATTAAGTGTAATAACCACGAAAAACTCGAATACAATCTAAAAGCTGGCAAGGTCATGTAGAAGTCAATGAAAAGAGTACTTCTCTAATTGTAAAATATTTTTCTTTGCTTCAAGGTTTTAAACGTTTTGATGGTTTTATTTGGCTGTAATCAAAAGAAATTTCTTCATATCCTAATTTGGATTTATTACGCGTTTTTGTTCATTCACACTTTTTATAGTCAGATCTTGATACATAACCCTCTTAAAGGAATAATCACTAGTGTCACAACACAATAAAAATATAGAGAACTCTCACTTATCTATTAAAGGGGTGGTTCGCCTTTAAGTTAACTTTTAGTATGTTATAGAATGGCTGATTCTAAGCAACTTTTCAATTGGTCTTCATTATTTATTTTTTATAGATTTTTTAATTATTTCCCTTCGTTTTCTGACTCTTTCCAGGTTTTCAAGCTAAATAGCCACAAATAATATAAAATGAAAACCAATTGCAAATTGTCTCAGAATATCACTCTCTACATCATACTAAAAGTTAATTTAAAGGTGAACAACCCCTTTAATCAATATATATATGTAGAGAGTGATATTATGAGACAATTTGCAATTGGTTTTCATTTTATATTATGTGGGCATTGAGTTATTTAGCAGCAATCCAGTTTGCAATGTCAGCAATAACAATAAATTTGTACCTTTAGAGAGCATTTGTTTTTCAGAGAGGGTCAGTGTCCCTCATTTGAAAGCTGGAAAGGGTAAGAAGAAAAAGACAAATAATTAAAAAAAAAAAATTTTTAAAAAAAGGGGCTTAACTAAAGAGGAAGCAGACCCTGTAGCTGCAGGGAGGCCCAGAAGGTATTGGGTGCCCCATAAGGCCCTAACTAACAAGCAATCTCAATGTATTGGTAAAAACAGATATCCTCTGGATATTTTGGGGGCCCTAAAATGTATTTGTTGTGGGGTCCAGTAACATCTAGTTACGCTACTGTAAAAAAAAAAACTATAAAGGTAGGACTACACTGGCATTTTCTGTGCGATCCGACGCACTGCGCAAAAACGCAGGCGTCAATTCACATGCAACGGAAATAAGGTAAGTGAATGCATTGTCGGATGGTGTTGCAGCATTGATCTGACGCGACACGACTGTTGAATGCAGATACAGCGCCATCGGACAATGCATTCACTTACTTTATTTCCGTCGCATGCGATTTGACACCTGCGTTTTTGCGCATCGCGTCGGATCGCACAGAAACGCCGGTGTAGTCCTACCCTAAGAAAATAAATGATGAAGACCAATTTAGAAGTTGCTTAGCATTGGCCATTCTATAACAAAAAAGTTTACTTAAAAGGCGAATCACCCCTTCAAGCCCGAGCCAATTAACATACACCTGTAAATAATTCCCTGTTTTAAAGGCTAAGTGGCAGCTATAGGCAATATTTGGCTACCGTTTGTACATGAGAAGCACCGTTTGTGCCAGTGATCGGTCTAACCCACACTCCGGAGTTGCCCAACTACTATAAACGATAAAAAAGCCGATATTTGTACACAAAAAGAGAAAAATTGCCAGCACAAAAAATAATTATTACAAAAAATGAGGTGTTAGTACCACTCTTTGACCGAAATATGTAAGCTCACGTGCCACGTCAAGGATCCCTCATTGTACGTGAGTCCTATACTATCCATTAGCATTCCAAATATGTAGTGTATTTAAAATCAAGTCCTCCAGCAAACACTCTCCTCATTAGTATGCCAAGGAGAAGGAACCCTGGGGGAAAAAATGTCTGTTCTTCCAATATTTCCAAACAAATGGAATTCTCTATAGGCCTCTGGGTTTTAAAGAACAGGCAAATTACATTGCAGTTCTCTTGCCAGTGGCATAAACAGATATTACTGGGGTCCCACAGCAAATTATTTTTTATGGCCCCCAAAATGTTTAAAGGTTGACTTGTTTTACCAATATTTATTGAAACTGTATATGAATCATACCTCCCAATATTTTGAAAAAAAGAAAAGAAAGAAATGATCATGCCCATTTTGTGACCACACCCCCTAATAACCATGTCCATTTTACACAATTTGGAAAGTTACGAAAGTTTGAACACATTTCTGTGTCTTTTTTATGTGTTATTACAGTTTTGCTAAGGAAGGTAAATTGCCCTTTAGGGTAAGGTTACACTGGGAGATTCGGGGAGATTTAGTTTCCGTGTGAGGCAACTTCGGAAAACGAAGCGCCGTGAATGCCATGCCGCAGGCGATTTTTCATTCTAGCAGGCGGACGACAGGGGGAAGCAGTTGGGGGAGATTAGTTGCCACAAAGAAGAGGTGATTAGTCGTGGGCGACAAAATCTCCCCAAAGCTCCCAGTGTGACCTTGTCAGGGAGCCGAGAGCCCCCTCTGGGGAGTAGTCCGGATCTAGGAGGAAGCCCCTCAGGAGGGATCAGGGTCGTGGTATCCAGGGGTTAGGCAAGGGAATAGTCAAAGTCCAAGCACAGGTCAAAAGACAGGCGGAATACAAACAAAGTCCAGGGCCAGGCAGGGGGTCAAAGGCAGGCAGCGTATCAGCGAAGTCCAGGTCCAGGCAAGGGGTCACAACAGGGAAACAAGCAGATATAAGCAGGGAAACAGCAAGGAAAACCCAGGAAACAATTAGGGAACGGAATCCTATTTTCGGGCGCCATCTTGGCGCCTCAGGTGTCCTTTTAACTTTGAATTTGGCGCCCTTGCGCCAGCGTCAGCGCGACTGCGACCGTCGCGCCGTGCTGGCGTCACAACGCCGACGTCGGAACCCACGTGGGTTCCCTGGGCGCCGCCATTTTGG
The DNA here is from genome assembly GCA_038501925.1 of Xenopus petersii. Classification (NCBI taxonomy): domain Eukaryota; kingdom Metazoa; phylum Chordata; class Amphibia; order Anura; family Pipidae; genus Xenopus; species Xenopus petersii. The sequence goes on from CM076679.1 coordinate 7,971,447, forward strand.
ATTCTTCGCCGCCGGGAGCGGACGCGACTCCTCGCGCTCCCGGCGATCTTGACAGTACCCCCCCCCTCACGGGGGGCCTCAGGACCACCGGGACTTGGTTTCTGGGGAAACTTGGAGTGGAAGTCTTTTACCAAACGAGGAGCATGCGCATCACGGTGTCCCTCCCAAGAGCATTCTTCGGGGCCAAAGCCCTTCCAATGGATGAGGTATTGAAGGGACCCTCTGGAGATTCTGGAATCAAGGATTCTCTCCACCTCGAATTCTTGTTGACCCTCCACAGAGATGGCAGGAGGAGGAGACTGGACATCAGAGAAACGGTTGGAGACGGTGGGCTTCACCAGGGAGACGTGGAACACGTTGGGGATTCTCATCTCTGGTGGGAGTTGAAGTCTGATGGCTACAGGGTTGATAATCTCCAAGATGGGGAACGGACCCAGGAACTTCGGACCCAACTTGGGAGATGGCACCTTCAAGCGAATATTCCTGGAAGAGAGCCAGACACTATCACCCACCTTGTAGGGAGGAGAGGGCCTTCTACGGCGATCCGCGAAAGTCTTGTGGACTAGAGCACTCTTCTCCAGATTAGACTTGGTTGCAGCCCAAATAGCAAGCATATGGGCTGCCAGATCATCTGCAGCCGGGACGTCCGACAACACGAAATCCTGAGGAAAGGCTTGAGGGTGCTGTCCATACACCACCATAAACGGAGACCTTCCTGTGGAGGAATGACATGCATTATTATGAGCAAACTCCGCCCACGGGAGGAGGTCAGACCAATCGTCCTGGCAAAGAGACACGTGGTTCCTCAGGAACTGTTCTAAGGCTTGGTTCACACGTTCAGCTGCCCCATTCGTCTGCGGGTGGTAGGCAGACGAAAATTGAAGTGTTATTCCCAAGTCTTTACATAGGGAACGCCAGAACTTGGCGGTAAACTGGGTGCCTCTGTCGGAGACGATCTCCACCGGGAAACCATGCAGGCGGAAGATGTACTTAATAAAGAGTTGGGATAATTCCACCGCAGAGGGTAACTTCTTCAAAGGGATGAAATGGGCCATTTTGCTGAAGCGGTCAATGACAACCCAGATCACAGTATTCCCACCGGAGGGAGGAAGTTCGACAATAAAGTCCATAGAGAGGTGCGTCCACGGACGAGAGGGAACCGGTAAAGGCTGTAACAACCCGCTGGGGCGGGAATGGCTAGGCTTAGAAGTGGCACAGACATTACAAGCCGCCACAAAGTCCTTTACATCCTTGCGGATTTCAGGCCACCAGACTAGGCGCCTCAAGAGTTCAAGGGTCTTGGCTGGACCAGGATGTCCTGCTTGCCTGGAGCAGTGGGTTTGTTGCAGGATGGCCAGGCGAAGTTCCGGAGGGACGAAGGCCATGCCAATCGGAGTATTTTGAGGAGCCAAGGACTGCCCAGCCAGGATCTGGTCGGCAAATTGGGGATACAAAGAGGCAATGATCTTGACTGGTGGGATGATTGGTTCCTGTCTCTCAGGGTCACGGTCCACCGGAGTGAAGCTACGAGACAAGGCGTCGGCCTTCCGATTCTTGGAACCTGGGCGATAAGTCAAAACAAAATTAAATCGGGAAAAGAAAAGGGCCCACCTGGCTTGTCTGGGATTTAGCCTCTTGAGGGACTGTATAAACTCCAGATTCTTGTGATCAGTGTAAATCTGGACAGGAATTTCAGAGCCCTCCAGGAGATGACGCCATTCTTCAAGGGCAAGCTTGACTGCCAAGAGTTCTCGATTCCCGACATCATAATTCTGCTCTGCGGATGAGAACTTCTTGGAGAAATAAGCACAGGGGTGCAACTTCCCATCAGCGGGGTGTCTCTGAGACAGGATGGCTCCGGCTCCGACTTCAGAAGCATCAACTTCGATGCAGAAGGGTAGTTCAGGATTGGGGTGTCGGAGGACAGAAGCTGACGTGAATGCCTCTTTCAAGGACTGAAAAGCTTCAATGGCAGATGGAGGCCACAAGCTGGGTTTACCCCCTTTCCGGATGAGGGCCAGGATAGGTGCAATGCGGGAAGAGAACCCCCGGATGAACTGCCGATAGTAGTTAGCAAATCCGATAAATCTCTGGATTGCCTTGGTACTCAGCGGAAGAGGCCACTCCTGGATGGCCGACACTTTCACGGGATCCATCTCAAATCCCTCAGGAGAGATAATGTATCCTAGGAAGGGGATCTTGGACACCTCGAAGACGCACTTCTCCAACTTGGCGAAAAGAGAGTTCTTCCTCAGACGAGAGAGTACCTCCTTCACCTGGGAGCGATGGCTTTCTAGGTCTTTAGAAAAGATCAGGATGTCGTCCAGGTACACGACTACGAACCTTCCTAGGAGATCCCGGAACACATCGTTAACAAACTCCTGGAAGACGGCAGGGGCATTGCAAAGGCCGAAGGGCATGACGAGATATTCATAGTGCCCGTCACGAGTGTTGAAAGCCGTCTTCCATTCGTCACCCTCACGGATGCGAATGAGGTTGTACGCCCCCCGGAGATCCAACTTAGAGAAAATCTTCGCCCCCTTCAGCTGGTCGAAGAGCTCTGCAATCAAGGGCAGTGGGTACCTGTTTTTTACAGTGATTTTATTCAGGCCCCGATAGTCTATACATGGCCGAAGGCCTCCGTCCTTCTTCTCCACGAAGAAGAACCCAGCCCCTGCTGGAGAGGTAGAAGGGGCGGATGAACCCCCGCTGGAGATTTTCTTGGATATATTCCTTCATTGCGGTAGTCTCTGCAGGAGAGAGAGGGTAAGTGCGGCCTCTGGGGGGCATGGCTCCTGGCAGGAGTTCGACAGGACAGTCGTAGGAGCGATGTGGAGGAAGGAATTCCGCAGACTTCTTACAGAACACATCGGAGAATCCCTTGTAAGTGGAGGGCAAAGTCTTTAGTTCCGCAGTGGAGACATTCACCTTCTCGAGGGGTTTTGGCGGAAGGCAATGTTGCTGACAAAATAAACTCCAACGAGAGATCTGCCCAGAGGACCAGTCTATGGTGGGGTTATGTAGACGTAACCACGGAAGACCCAGTATTACTGGAGTAGAAGGACAGGGGATGATGAAAAATGAAAGTTTTTCTTGATGTAGCACCCCAACTTGTACAGATAGTTCCGCCGTGAACTTAGTGACGAATTCAAACTCCAGGGGTTTGTCATCTATGGCGGTAATTCGCAGGGGAGAAGACAAGGGGAGCAGGGGAATCTTCATGCGTTCGGCAAAGAAGGCGTCCATGAAGTTGCCATCCGCCCCGGAGTCGAGGAAGGCCCTTTCGCAGATAGTCTTATTTACCAGAAGAATCTGCAAAGGAAGGAGAAGTCTGCGTGAATTTTCTTGATACTTCTCCTTAGGCCCTCGAGTAATGCCCCCTACATGAGAAACCAGTGACATACCTCGGGGTACAAAACTCCTGGCTTTGGCAGGACAGGCATTGGCAAAATGGGAGTGACCACCACAGTACAAACAGAGACCTGCCATTCGTCTTCGGAGTCTTTCCTGCTCGGAAAGGTGAACCTTTCCTACTTGCATAGGTTCCTCCAGGGGTGAGGAGGACACATGAGTCACAGGAACAGCGGGAGCATGCAAAATCGGCCTTTGAAAGCGAGGAGCCAACATGGGAGAAAATCGTCTGCTGCGCTCTCTCTCCACCTGGTGTTCTCTGTGGCGGGTGTCTACCTTAATAGATAAGGTGATCAGTCCCTCCAGGGTGTCAGGAGTCTCTCTGGAGACGAGATCATCTTTGATGCGGATGGATAGGCCTTGATAGTATACGGCCTTGTAAGCGTCATCACACCAGGAAGTCTCCGCCATCAGTGTTCGGAAGTCTATAGCGTACTCATTGACACTGCGGCTTCCCTGCCGGAGCTGCAAGAGACGGGCAGGGGCGTTCGTGACTCGACCAGGTGCATAAAAGACTGTGCGAAAAGCTTGGAGAAAGTCTTTAACAACATACGTCACCGGGGAATTCTTCTCCCAAAGAGACGTAGCCCACTCCAGTGGCTTGCCTTCCAATCGAGACATCACATACCCCACCTTGGAACGCTCACTTGGGAACTGCGTGGGTTGGAACTCAAATTGAATTTGGCACTGTGTGGCAAATCCCCTGCAGGCTTGTGGGTCCCCACTGAAGCGAGGAGGAGGTGGAATGCGAGGCTCACCTGTCGGATAGCTTGCGTTCGAAGAGGCTGCCACCATGGGTGAAACTCCAGAAGGTGGAACAGCGGAGGGCGCAGATGGCTCTCGAGCAAGCAAGATATCGAGTGCTTGCCCAATGCGAACTTGCTGGTTTTCGTAGTCCTCCATGCGGGATGCCAGTCCGCGGAGCGCTCGTCCGACATCAGGTGTGGCTTCCTCAGAAGGATCCATGGCCCGAAAATAATGTCAGGGAGCCGAGAGCCCCCTCTGGGGAGTAGTCCGGATCTAGGAGGAAGCCCCTCAGGAGGGATCAGGGTCGTGGTATCCAGGGGTTAGGCAAGGGAATAGTCAAAGTCCAAGCACAGGTCAAAAGACAGGCGGAATACAAACAAAGTCCAGGGCCAGGCAGGGGGTCAAAGGCAGGCAGCGTATCAGCGAAGTCCAGGTCCAGGCAAGGGGTCACAACAGGGAAACAAGCAGATATAAGCAGGGAAACAGCAAGGAAAACCCAGGAAACAATTAGGGAACGGAATCCTATTTTCGGGCGCCATCTTGGCGCCTCAGGCGTCCTTTTAACTTTGAATTTGGCGCCCTTGCGCCAGCGTCAGCGCGACTGCGACCGTCGCGCCGTGCTGGCGTCACAACGCCGACGTCGGAACCCACGTGGGTTCCCTGGGCGCCGCCATTTTGGATTCTTCGCCGCCGGGAGCGGACGCGACTCCTCGCGCTCCCGGCGGTCTTGACAGACCTTTACCTCTTAGTTCTTATCTTATCTAAAACTGTTACAAAAGTATCTTAAAGGAGAAGTAAACCCCTTATTGAAAAACCCTACTCCCTCCCCCCTCCCCCTCAGCCTAGCTGCTACCCCGGGCAAATGGCCCTAACTTTTTACTTACCCCTCGGTGCAGATTCACGGCACGAGTTCACGGGCACCATCTTCTTCTGTCTGCATCGGGTCTTCTTCTGGGGTTCATCAATTTTCCTGACTTTCAGCTTTGGGGAATATGTAGTGTAGGGTGTTTTTTAATAAGGGGCAGGTCCGGACTGACAATCTGTGGGTTCTGGCAAATGTCAGAGGGGCTGCTAAAAGGTGCCATAGAAAGTCACTATTTAGTGGGCTGGTGGGGCATGTTTGGGCCTCTGTGTGGGCTGATTGGGCCTCTGTGTACCTAAAATGCCAGGGCCTATTTTAATTCTCAGTCCGGACCTGATAATGGGTTTATTTCTCCTTTAAGTATCTATTATGGACATTGGAAGGGGTGACAATAGCCAGAACACCTAAAACTTGCATCTTGGCCATAATTCAGAACTTAAAACTGAATCAATATCAATCCCTGTTCCTCCTAGAGGCACTGCTACTAGCCAAAAGATTAATTACCCAGAACTGGAGAGCTGTGACTCCTCCTACCTTCTCTACCTGGAAAGCAATAATGCAGGATACCTGTACCACTGAATATCTAATGTACTTAAAAAGGGGAGTCCCCAAATCCATAGGATTTGGGGACCCTGGACTGACATTTACCCCCTACACCCAAGACAACCACTAGCGGTTTAAGTCAAATTAGGTTACAGGACAGGTAACTGGTATATGTATTTCACTTGTCTGACTAGTTATGAATCCCTCATAGGAGGGAGTCTAGATATTGTTGTGAAATGTTATACTCATGACGAACTGTATGTTGTATGATATGCTCCTTTCATCCTGCTTGATCTAGACATGTAACATGTGACACAATGTTTTTCCTTAATTTGTCTTTACACTGTAAACTGCTTACTTTATTCTCTCAATAAACTACCCGAATTTAAAAAAAAAAAAAAAAGTATCTATTATGGGCCCTCTGCCAAGAGTTAAAAACTTTGAATCTTTTTCTGGCTGCTCAGTGCAGGAGATGAAAGAGAAACAAGGGACATATCAGTACAAATCTGGGACTGCGGGTTAAGCTGTCAAAAGCGGGACTGTCCCTCTCAAAATGGAACAGATGGGAGCAGGTCCGGACTGAGAATTAAAATAGGCCTTGCCATTTCAGGTACACAGAGGCCAAATCAGCCCACAAAGAGGCCCAAACAGACCCCGCCAGCCCACTAAATACTGACTTTCTATGGCACCTTATAGCAGCCCCTCTGGCAGAACCCACAGATTGCCAGTCCGGGCCTGGTTAGGAGGTGTGTTAAATGAATTAGGGCCTCATGGGGCCCCTATACCTCCTGGGCGCCCCCTGCAGCCGCAGGGTCTGCTTCCTAAATAGTAAAGCCCCTGCCTCCTGCCCTGATGCTTGGGACTCAGTCAGGCCCAGACTGGCAATCTGTGAGTTCTGGCAAATGTCAGAGGTGCTGCTGTAAGATGCTATAGACAGTAATTATTTAGTGGGCTGGTGGGGGGATGTTTGGGCCTCAATATACTTTATTTTGAATCCCAGTTGGACCCTGTATAATTATTCCTGCTCCAGGGCCTGCCCCTTGTTCTACTCCTCACTCATTTGGCAATTCACAATAAATGTAAAACCCATTTTATTTTAGCATGTCATACCTTCCAACATTTTGGAAGTAAAAAGAGGGACAACATTTTTTTTCCCGCACGTAGCGCAGCAATTTTTTTGACCACACCCCTTTCTGTGGCCACACCCCCTAATTACCATGTTTGTTTTACAAAATTTGGCAGGTTATGAAAGTTTGAAAATATTTCTCCTTATCTAAACTGTGTTTTTGTGTCTCAAAATTGTTACAAAGTATCTTATTTGCACCTGTTAGCTGTTCTGGGCTTTCTGCTAAAAGCCAATTAAGTGAGAAACTGTTTCTTTTTCTGGCTGTTCAGTGCAGAGAAAAGAGGGACTTTCCAGTACAAATGAGGGACTGCAGGTTGAGCGGTCAAAAGAGGGACTGTCCCTCCAAAAAAGGGACAGTTGGGAGGTATGATTTAGTGGGCTGGTGGGGGGATGTTTGGGCCTCAATATTTTGAATCCCAGTTGGACCCTGTATAATTATTCCTGCTCCAGGGCCTGCCCCTTGTTCTACTCCTCACTCATTTGGCAATTCACAATAAATGTAAAACCCATTTTATTTTAGCATGTGGAAAACATTCCATTTAATAAGCGACAACAGGTTAACACCACACAGATATAAACAAGCTCCCAGTCTGTGTCTGAGCCGGACACAAACTGTCGCCTTTAGCCTACAGGCCGCGCCCCCTCGCTCACGTGACTGACCAGTCAGCTGACACATCTCATGAGCTTCCAGAATGCTGGGTCATTGCAAACACACTCACACACTCATAAATAGACTGAGCAGAGACTGAGTCACGCACTGGTACCGTTATGGCTTCCTTGCAGCTGCTGTTGTGGGGAGTTCTGCTGGGCAGTTCCCTCCTGCACCCTGCCTCTGCTCTCATCAGGTGAGACAACAATGGCTGCCATGTGGATATTTTGCACCTAATTGTATTTGTATGTGTTCAGTTATTTCTCATTATAGATTGCCCTCCCCTTGTGCTTTTGCTTTACAACTCCCAGCATCATCATTCCCTGGCAGAGGCTGCTGGGAGTTGTAGTTCAGTTTAGAGGGATAAACTTGATTTTGCTCATGCTTTGTTATTTATCTGCATAACTCATCCCCATGCCCAAAATTCCTGTCTTGCCATATTATTATTATTATTATTATTATTTATTGTTATTATTATTAGGAATTATTTATTTTTATTATGATTATTATTTATTATTATTATTTATTATTATTATTACTGTAACTGAAGATACCTCTTAAAGGTTAACGCACATTATCAGGCGCTAATTCTCTCACCGTTATGTGTCGCCTAATCCTTTATAAATAGCTCCCGGCAGTAGACAAGTGTATGATTAGTATAATGTAAAAAAAACCTGCTGCCGGTCATTGTATCTCGCGCTGATAATTAAAGGGCAACTAAACGTGCAACGTAAGCTGCTGTATAAACGAATTCATTGGCATCATTCACAAATATATATACGCAAAGTTATATTGGAGATATGAAGCTTTCTATGACTTCTACATAAAGGCAGTCGCACACTGGGCAATCGGGTGTGTGTTCTCAGCCCACGGGTTGATGGACAGACCGACACACATGGCATTGACCCTTTCTATTGTTTTAATCGGCAGATAGCAAAGAGCACCGTCTTCCTTACTAGGGTCTAGTTTGGAATCACCACAAATGATTTCCCTTATGGACATTAAAGGAAAGTTAAACTAAACAAGTAGCTAGAAATGTTGTACATGATGTTTTGTGCTTCTGTACCAGCCCAAGGCAACCACAGCCCTTTAGCAGTAAAGATCTGTGTCTCCAAAGATGCCCCAGTAGCTCCTCCCCATCTTCTTTTCTGCTGATTCACTGCACATGCTCTGTGCTGCTGTCACTTACTGAGCTTAGGGAGCCACTCACAATATACAGTACACATAGAATAGAAATGTCACAATATAAGGCTGATTAGTAATTAATACAGATAATTACTACATGGCAGCACAGAAACCAGTGCAGTTAGCATCAGAATTTAATAATCAGCAAACCTGTAGCATCAGCTTATATTACAGCCAGGGAAGCTCATTTTCTGCTGGATAATTAGTGACGAGCCCTAAGCTTAGCTTCTCAACAGCCAATCAGAGCCCACTGAGCATGTGAGTGTCACAGACACTTTCCAAGATGGTGACCCCCTGTGACAAGTTTGAAGTCCTGGATCATTGCTGCTATTGACAAGCTGAAACTTTAGCCTCGTGCAATAAGTTCACTATATAAAATATGACAGTTTTTAACCATATTCATTTTTAGGGTTTAGTTCTCCTTTAAAAAAAACCCAATAGGCAGCTAAGTTGTACAAGTAAGCAGCTGCTAATCTCCGGGGTTCAGGGGGCCTCGTTTAAAACCTGCTACCCTCACTGATGTAATTATTTCCCTACATTTACAGGTATGGGGGGGGTAAGCATTAATGTTGCAGGAATATGATGGCACAGTGTAAAAGATAATAATATTGTGTTATGAGCCAGGGAAGACCATAACCCAAAGTGGAACTGAAACCCATAATCCTGCTTTTATAGTATACTCATACAGTGTGAAAAAAAAAAAAAAAAATATATATATATATATATATATATATATATATATATATATATATATATATATCTATCGTTTTTTTTATACATGAAGTTATAGGAATCATTACAGGCACATAATTATACATTATAAGTGAAATGTACCATTTTCTGTAAACTATATAGGGAATAATGTTACATAATTACATAGTTACATAGTTTTCAAGGGATGAAAACATAATTCTGTCTCTTTCTAGGTCCCTGGTGAGGCCTCATCTGGAGTATGGGGGCAGTTTTGGACTCCAGTCCTTAAGAGGCATATAAATGAGCTGGAGAGAGTGCAGAGACTAAGTGCAACTAAACTGGTTAGAGGGAGGGAAGAGTTAAATTATGAGGGGAGACTGTCAAGGTTGGGGTTGTTTTCTCTGGAAAAAAGGCGCTTGCGAGGGGACATGATTAGACTTTACAAGTACATTAGAGGACATTATAGGCAAATAGCAGGGGACCTTTTTACCCATAAAGAGAATCACGTACCAGAGGCCTCCCCTTCAGACTAGAGGAAAAGAAGTTTCATTTAAAGGAACAGAGTAGGGGGTTCATCACAGTGAGGACAGTGAGGTTGGGGAATGCACTGCCGGGTGATGATTCAGTTAATGACTATAAGAGGGACTTGGATGATTTCTTGGACAGACATAATACAAAGGCTATTGTGATACTAAACTCTATAGTTAGTATAGATATGGGTATATAGAATTCAAGTGAAAGTAGGAAGGGGTGTGTGTATGGGGCTGGGTTTTCATTTGGAGGAGTTGAACTTGTCTTTTTTTCAACCCAATTTAACGATGTAACTATATAACTCTTAAGGTGGCCATACATGGGCAGATAAAGCTGCCGATATGGGTCGTTTGGACCGATTTGACAGCTTATCTGCCCGTGTATGGGGGCTTCCGACGGGTCATCCCGATCGATATCTGGCCACGATATCGATCGGGACAGTTGGATTTTTACCCGACCGACCCATCGGAGCCGCTTGGCGCATCGTAATTCGATCGTTCGGCCATACGGCCGAACGCTCGAATTACCCCCGATATAGCCACGCAGTTTAGTGGCATATCGCGGAAAGAAAGAAGGATCTTTAAGTCTATGGCCACCTTTAATTGTTTATAAGGATGAATGGAGTGAGGCTAGCCCAGGCTCTGATATAAAAGCTCAGAGTTGCAGGCTGGGCTAAGAAGGTCATGGAATACGGAGGGTTGATTGGCAGTTTTCCAGAGGACGTTGCCCTATCACTTCTAACACAAGTGCTACTTATTGAACCAAGTACTCCGGTTAATTATTAGTAAGGACTTTCTGCGTTTCACACTAGGCAACTTATCTGTCTGCAGAGCCAGGTTTTTATAAAGAGCTACAGACTGAGAGTCATGTGAACTACATCTCCCAGCACCCCCTAACAGCTGAAGTTCAAGAAGAGTTAGAGGAGTACAGGTTAGAAGTCCTGACTTACATGCTTTCAAACATCATTTATGTTGCTGAACTGTCGTCCAGCAACACTTTTGAGGCTGCAGGTTGGACCTTAGTGTTCCGAATTTGACAGTTGGGGGGTTAATGATCAAAATCGGAAAATATCTTTATTTTCTGAAAGCTACTCCGACCAATTCCGTACAGGTTCCCCCCCCCCCCCTTATTTATCAATACATTTTACCTAAAATTTCTTGTTTGGGTAAAATGGTGAAAAGAAATCTGAAAATTGTGACTTTTTCGTATTTAATGCCAGAAAATCACAAAATCTTCGGATTATTGCAGGAAACCCATGTTCGGGATTTCTCCCAATGACTTCTACATGAACTCGGCAGGTCTGAGTTGGGAGTCCTTTTTTTATTCAGACATTTTACGCCTTTAAGAAAAATTTTAGTTTTTTCCGCACAAAAAATGGTGTTTTACCCCTTTTAAAATGTCAAGTAGATAAATTTGGACTTTGATTAAAAAAACAAAAAAACTTGGTCTTATTAGAGAGGCCCTGGTTTGAATTATATTGTTGGTTGCATGTGACTGAGGACTTCTTGTGCACCCAAATAAGTCATCCCTTGTCCTTGTAAAAAGTGCTGTCTAAATGTTCTCCTTTCCTCTTTACTTACAAATGGGGGGTGTAGTTTCCCTTTAGACTATACAATAAAATTGTCTATGAGCGCAGGAAGTCGGTGGATCCCAAATGAAGCAGATAGCACTTGGACAAGCTGCATTGTGTGTGCTAAACCCTATGACTTGTGGTTTCATGTTGCCTCGCCTCATGCTCACTATCTGTCATCTTCCCCGTGACTCCTCTCTTCGCAGCCGATGTGTAAAGTCGCCACAATCGCACTTCTTGTTAAAAACGGCAACATTTTTTTTAAAGACTTAGTTTAACCAACTTCGACCAATCCCAGTGTATGAGAAATAATCATTTTCTTTATCTTCATCATATAGATCTTGTTGCATCAAGAAAATGAATGTCAGAGGGGGTGGTAGCTGTAGTTCTGCAGCAGCTGGAGCATGAAAGGTTAACTATCACTGTAATCACCTTGTTTGGAATTAACATAATATATCATGCTCTGGACCCTGCAAACCATATCCGTACTTAAAGAAATAGTAAAACCAAAAAAAGAAAATGTTTTAATGAAAATATAGTACTGTACTGGGTAAAACTGGCTGCTGTGTAGCCATGGGGGCAGCCATTCAAGCACAGGATACACAGTAGATAACAGATAAGTACTACTATAGTTTATATAAACATGCTGCTGTGTAGCCATGGGGGCAGCCATTCAAGCACAGGATACACAGTAGATAACAGATAAGTACTACTATAGTTTATATAAACAAGCTGCTGTGTAGCCATGGGGGCAGCCATTCAAGCACAGGATACACAGTAGATAACAGATAAGTACTACTATAGTTTATATAAACAAGCTGCTGTGTAGCCATGGGGGCAGCCATTCAAGCACAGGATACACAGTAGATAACAGATAAGTGATACTATAGTTTATATAAACAAGCTGCTGTGTAGCCATGGGGGCAGCCATTCAAGCACAGGATACACAGTAGATAACAGATAAGTACTACTACTATAGTTTATATAAACAAGCTGCTGTGTAGCCATGGGGGCAGTCATTCAAGCACAGGATACACAGTAGATAACAGATAAGTACTACTATAGTTTATATAAACAAGCTGCTGTGTAGCCTTGGGGGCAGCTATTCAAGCACAGGATACACAGTAGATAACAGATAAGTACTACTATAGTTTATATAAACAAGCTGATGTGTAGCCATGGGGGCAGTCATTCAAGCACAGGATACACAGTAGATAACAGATAAGTACTACTATAGTTTATATAAACAAGCTGCTGTGTAGCCTTGGGGGCAGCTATTCAAGCACAGGATACACAGTAGATAACAGATAAGTACTACTATAGTTTATATAAACAAGCTGATGTGTAGCCAGGGGGCAGCCATTTAAGCACAGGATACACAGTAGATAACAGATAAGTACTACTATAGTTTATATAAACAAGCTGATGTGTAGCCAGGGGGCAGCCATTTAAGCACAGGATACACAGTAGATAACAGATAAGTACTACTATAGTTTATATAAACAAGCTGCTGTGTAGCCATGGGGGCAGCCACTCAAGCACAGGATACACAGTAGATAACAGATAAGTACTACTATAGTTTATATAAACAAGCTGCTGTGTAGCCATGGGGGCAGCCACTCAAGCACAGGATACACAGTAGATAACAGATAAGTACTACTATAGTTTATATAAACAAGCTGCTGTGTAGCCATGGGGGCAGCCATTCAAGCACCCTCCTCTGACATCTATATGATGAAGATAATGAAAAATAATATTTCTCATACACTGTTATTGGTCGAAGTTGGTTAAACGAAGTCTTACAAAATGTTGCAGTTTTTAACAAGAAGTGCGAGTGTGGCGACTTTACACATCGGCTGCGAAGAGAGGAGTCACGGGGAAGATGACAGATAGTGAGCATGAGGCGAGGCAACATGAAACCACAAGTCATAGGGTTTAGCACACACAATGCAGCTTGTCTAAGTGCTATCTGCTTCATTTGGGATCCACCGACTTCCTGCGCTCATAGACAATTTTATTGTATAGTCTAAAGGGAAACTACACCCCCCATTTGTAAGTAAAGAGGAAAGGAGAACATTTAGACAGCAATTTTTACTAGGACAAGGGATGACTTCTTTGGGTGCACAAGAAGTCCTCAGTCACATGCAACCAACAATATAATTCAAACCAGGGCCTCTCTAATAAGACCAAGTTTGTTTGTTTTTTATCAAAGTCCAAATTTATCTACTTGACCTTTTTAAAGGGGTAAAACACCATTTTTCGTGGGTCCAACTCAGACCTGCCGAGTTCATGTAGAAGTCAATGGGAGAAGTCCCAAAGAGATAGAGAGAGATATATATATATATATATATATATATATATATATATATATATATATATATATATATATATATATTAGAAACATTATTTATTTTGCACAGCTTATATATTTACCCAGTTTTTATACTGAACAATTCCTTTAAGACAGCAGACCCAGCAGCTGCTTGGGACCCGTGGGTTAGAGTCCTGCGCGGAACCAATTTGTTAAACCCAAACCCGCAACACGCATACTTACCCGCTACCTGACCCGTAAGTACCTTATCCGCAATCCAATTCGGAACCTGCTGATCATCAAGAAACGGGAAGGGCTGTCATTGTAAACCAGAAGTATGCGTGATCAGAAAAAAAGGAGTAAAATTCGCTATTGAGAAGATCCGCAAACCTGGATATCCGCGTCTATACCTGCTCCCGAAATTTCTACCGGCAACCCGCATGGTACCGCAGGTTTTTGCGGGTAACTTGTGGGTACCCGCGGGTTCCCTACCCGCTGCAGGACACTACCGTGGGTGCAGAGGACATTACTGCGGTCTTAATTAGTTTGCATTCCAGTATTTGTGTGCGTAACAAATCCCATTAGTTCAACCTTGGGAACTGGGGTTGGGGATAAAAGATATAAAAAAAAGGATCCATTCTTGAGACTCCGTGCTACAGCTGCTCTCGTGTACCCCGGTAGTGCTGGCTGAGATAATGAATCTTGCCGTTATCTCTTCCTGTTGCATCTCGACAACGCAGACCACAGATCCTGATGAGAACAAAAAAATAATGTTGTACACATTCTAGCCTTGTGCATTCGTTTGTCCCAACTACATCAGGACAACCAATTAAAAATGGCTTTACATTAATCAGACTTGACTAATCAGTTTTGTTGCTGTGGGTTACAGTAACTATACATTTAGCAACGTTTTATTGTCTCTATTGAACTTTAATAACATAGAACCGTTATCCCCAACCAGTGGCTCATGAGCAACATGTTACTCACCAAGCCCTTGAATGTTGCTCCCATTGGCCTGCTTATTTTTGAATCCCAGGCTTGGAGGCGAGTTTTAGTTGCATAAAAAACACATTTAATGCCATAATGAGCCTCCTGTAGGTTGACAGTCCACATAGGGGCTACCAAATAAACAATCACTGCACTTATTTAGCACCCCAAGAACCCCATTTTTCATGTTATGGTTGCTCCTCACCTCCTTTTACATATGAATGTTGCTCATGGGTTCCTCTGACATAGAGTAAGCTCAGACATCTCAGAAGGTTGTGGAAACTGGAGGTTTGGTGTCCGAAGACCTGGCAATTGTACAACTACTCTACCTATTTATCCAGGACGTGGGGTTTGAAGTTAAAGAGAAATGAAGAAATAAACCAGACAGGGGTCTTGGGGAGACAGGTGTTTTAGAAGTATTGTCTCCAATCAGAGGGCTTCCAACCAACCTCCCATTGAGACCTTGAGAAAATTGCCTTTCTTGGATTTTTGCAGAAAGGATTGACTGGTTCCTCCGGGGAACCAGAAGCTTCATCATAAATGGGGGGAGAACCACCAAGTAAAGATGATTGGAAATCAGGTTAATGGACATTGGAAGTGCTAGGCTAAGCCCCTTTCTTTGTGAAGGCCATAATGTTGTTGAGGCTTATGCTATTGTGCAGAGTTGTTATTGGAAGGCCATGCCAGAAACAAAAGGACAACAACAGTATTAGAAGAGTGCAAGTAATGGCGTCTCTGTCTTGTTCTTCCATATTTCTATAGAATTTTAACACTAGATTCAAGTTATTCTGATCTTGTAGCATGGTGCAACATGCCTAAGCCAACAACTGTTTTCTGTCTGTCTGCAGGATCCCATTAAAGAAATTTCCTTCTATCCGGCACACCTTGACTGAAGCTGGTGGGGATGCGAAGGAATTACTGGGTAATGGGATGCCTTTGAAATATTCCACTGGATTCCCTCTCAATGGGAAAGCCACACCCGAGGCTCTAATGAATTACTTGGATGTAAGTACTAGATGGGATGACGTTGACTTCTGACTTTGGAAACCAGGCAATAGCTGAAAGTGTCAATTGTTTGAAAAGATCAGCCAATTAATGCTAGGGGTTCATTAGAGGAGATGTAGAACTTGATCGGGGCCCCCTATCCCTGCTTATTAGGCAGCAGGAATGTAATTACATATGCAAGAGAATTATCCAATTAGAATCTGAGAACACTGAGCTCTAACACACCATACAGCAGAATGGTACAGCTCAAAGCAATCCCATGCTAGATGAAGGCAGTGACTAGATACTCTTAGATGATCTATGTAAGAAGATGTATAGAGATATTTATCAATGACACACAAGTTGCTGTTTACATGTTGTTGTTTTTATCTGCAATAATGAAAATCAATAAAGTGCCAGATCTTTGCTCAGAAGTGTCTGATTTGAGTTCTTTATCTGCAGGCTCAGTACTATGGCGAGATTGGCATTGGCACACCTCCCCAAACCTTCACTGTTGTGTTCGACACAGGATCCTCCAACCTCTGGGTGCCTTCAGTCCACTGCTCTATGTTCGATATTGCATGTTGTGAGTAACCTGATGAGCTGCAATAGTTGCTTACTCCATGCAATTCATTTTATGTCCCATAAATGCCATATCCAAATAACATGTACCCAAATGTGTAATTTAGCTTGAACCTCTGTGGACAGAGCAATTATTTATGCTCCAAAAGCCCTATAAGAAGGTTGTTTCTTTAAATATAAAACACCCTATGTTGTAGAACAGTGATCCCCAACCAGTAGCTCGTGAGCAACATGTTGCTCTTCAAACTCTTGGATGTTGCTCCCAGTGGCCTCAAAGCAGGAGCTTATTTTTGAATTCCAGGCTTGGAGGCAAGTTTTGGTTTTATAAAAACCAGATGTACTGCCAAACAGAGCCTCAATGTAGGATGACAATCCACATAGGGGCTACCAAATGGCCAATCACAGCACTTATTTGGCACCCCAAGAACATTTTTATGTATGTGTTGCTCCCCAACTCCTTTCACTTCTGAATATTGCTCACGGGTTCAAAAGGTTGGGGATCCCTGTTGTAGAACTATACATAACCATATGTAGTCCACCCACTCTCTCTCCTTTAAATCAGCAACTATTGGCCTATACATGGGCCCGACATGAAACACCTTCCACCACTGCTATTTCATCATGGGACCATTCTGATTTTGATTGGGCTGACCAAATATCAAAATGATAAAATCAGCCCAATATGGACCCACCACTTAATTGGCCAAAGACTGCTCATTTGGAGATGAGGTCACATTTCTGCTAGGTTTAGTGTCCCTTTAATTTTGACACACATGTCTGTGCTATACCTTTGCTGAGCCTTCTCTTTCTACCGCAGGGATGCACCATAAGTATGATTCTTCCAAATCCTCCACATACGTGAAGAATGGCACAGAGTTTGCTATCCAGTATGGCACTGGGAGCCTCTCTGGATACTTGAGTAAAGACACTGTAACGGTGAGTTGGATGTGGCCCCTAAATGAGAACTAAAGCTTAACTAATGAAGTAGGTAGAAATGTTTTGGGCTTGTGTACCAGCCCAAGGCAACCACAGCCCTTTAGCAGTAAAGATCTGTGTCTCCAAAGATGCCCCAGTAGCTCCCCATCTTCTTTTCTGCTGATTCACTGCACATGCTCTGTGCTGATGCCACTTACTGAGCTTAGGGACCCACTCACAATATACAGTACACATAGAATAGAAATGTCACAATATAAGGCTGATTAGTAATTAATACAGATAATTACTACATGGCAGCACAGAAACCAATGCAATTAGCATCAGAATTGAATAATCAGCAAACCTGTAGCATCAGCTTATATTACAGCCAGGGAAGCTCATTTTCTGCTGGATAATTAGTGACGAGCCCTAAGCTTAGCTTCTCAACAGCCAATCAGAGCCCACTGAGCATGTGAGTGTCACAGACACTTTCCAAGATGGTGACCCCCTGTGACAAGTTTGAAGTCCTGGATCATTGCTGCTATAGACAAGCTCAAACTTTAGCCTCGTCACTATAAAATATGGCATTTTTAGCCCTATTCATTTTCATCAAGTACTGAAAGATTATAAGCACAGGAGTCGGTTTTACTTTGAGATACAATATTTCCTGGATCATTGCTGCTATTGACAAGCTGAAACTTTAGGGTGGTGCAATAGATTAAGTATGTAAAATATGGCATTTTTAGCCACATTAATTTAGTTCTCCTTTAAGGAGATTTTATGGCCCCGTATGCCTTATAAATCCATAGACTTTTTTGTATTTATTTTTTTGTAGTAAAGTAGTCCACAGTAGTTGACCCATGGGATGAGTGAGAAAAGAGAGCAACCCCAGTGGGCCAACTTCTAATTAAAGGATAAAGGAAAGTAAGGTTATTTCTGTCAGTGGAGGTGCAGAAGGGTAGATGGACTGTCAGATGAATGAGTACGAGTAGCAGTCAGACTATTAATTGACATTTAGTCTACCTTCTAACACTTTTTTTCTCTTTCACTCATGGAAACAGATCGGAAACCTGGGCATAAAGGAGCAGCTTTTTGGAGAAGCTATAAAGCAGCCTGGTGTCACCTTCATTGCTGCCAAGTTCGATGGCATCTTGGGCATGGCTTACCCCATAATATCTGTGGACGGGGTCAGTCCTGTGTTTGACAACATCATGGCTCAAAAGCTGGTGGAGTCCAACGTCTTCTCTTTTTACTTGAACCGGTGAGAAAATCTGCTACTAATATGGAGCGAACCGTCTAAATGGGCGCTTGGAGAAGTAAAGTTTCAAGGGCATATAGTATTCATAAATAGTGGAATTTCATACTTGCTTTAGCGCAAGTACCTGCATTGCCAGTTTTTGATGTCCTCAACATGAGTTCAATGAAATCGGGATTGTGCTGAACATAGTTTTTGCCTAATGTTCATTCATAGAAATCCAGACAAAATCAATGATTTATTTCTTGGGCAATAGGGAGATTGAAGTTGGTCCTTGTGAGATCGTTGCATAGATAAACTAATATCCATTTTGCAGGGGGATTATCTGTGCCCTGGTAATCCAATTATTTTTACTCGCTAAGCGCACACCTGGAGCAGTTCCAACCTCCCTGTTTGTCTTACAAAACCCAAAGATTTTGTGATTCAAGTAAAAAGAATGTTCACAAGCCCTATTCATTATACTGAACAAGGGGGTTTACTGTCCATTTAACAGCAATTCTCTTTCTGATGAGCAACAAATATAGTACAAATCAGATTCATGTCGTTATGCTTTAGAATGACTAATTCTGAGCAACTATTCAGTTGGCCTTTGTTTTACCTTTTTTTTATAGTTTTTGAATTATTTGCCCTCTTATTCATTTTTCAGCTTTCAAATGAGGGTCACTGACCCAGTATAAAAACAAATGCTCTGTAAGTAGGGATGCACCGAATCCAGGATTCGGTTCGGGATTCGGCCAGGATTCGGCCTTTTTCAGCAGGATTCGGATTCAGCCGAATCCTTCTGCCCGGCCGAACCGAATCCGAATCCTAATTTGCATATGCAAATTAGGGACGGGGAGGGCAATCGCGTGACTTTTTGTCACAAAACAAGGAAGTAAAAAATGTTTTCCCCCTTCCATCCCCTAATTTGCATATGCAAATTAGGGTTCGGATTCGGTTCGGTATTCGGCCGAATCTTTCACAAAGGATTCGGGGGTTCGGCCGAATCCAAAATAGTGGATTCGGTGCATCCCTATCTGTAAGGCTACACATGAATATTTATTTATTGATCATCCTTCTATTCAGTGCCACTCCTGTTCATAGTTCAGTGTCTTCTTCAAATCAATGCAATGTTGCTAGGGGAATTGGATCCTAGCAACTGGATTGCCAAAATTGCAAATTGGAGAGCTGCAGAATGCTAAAAAATTAAACACACAAAAAACGAACACCAACTGCAAATTACACTCTACACCATACTAAAAGTTAATTTAAAGGTGCAACCCCTTTATATAATATAACAAATGGCTATTGGAAATAACTTATTTCACAACACAGGAAGGGTTTACTAGAGAAGGAATGAACACTGCACATGGTATGTTCCCAAGGTGAATAAAAGACTGATAAATCTTCCTTATTACCCTTGAGTCTTATGACTGTTTATGATGGTTACTGATTAACCAAGATGACTTCCATTTCTGTACATAGAACTTCATATTTAAGCTCTTAGAAATTGAATAATTTTCTACATAAAGGAATCTCACACATTCTTAGATGTGGTTCTTTATGGTGTGTTATAGCCAAAAAAAGGAGCAGAAACCTTGGTGCCAAGTTGATTGATAGGATTTTACCATGTATGGCCTGCTTTGCTAATACAGGTTTGGTATCGGTTATCCGGAAACCTTTTATCCAGAAAGTCTCCCATAGACTCCATTGCAATAAAAAAATCCAGATTTTGAATTGATTTTCTTTTTTTCTCTATAATAATAAAACAGTAGCTTGTACTTGATCCAAACTAATATATAATGAATCCTTATTGGAAGCAAAACCAGCCTATTGGGTTTATTTCATGTTTCCATGGGTTTTCTAGTAGATTTAAGGTATGAAGATCCAAATTACGGTAAGATCCGTTATCCGGAAAACCCCAGGTCCTGAGCATTTTGGATAACAGGTCCTGTACCTGTACAACAATTGTGCCCACCAGGTGGGCCTTGCTTACATAAAAAAGATGGCTGAACATAGCAGAGTTGCTGCATTATAAAAACAAACCTACTTGATAATATAAAATATTTTTGGCCCCAGTGCTTTCTTTCTATTTTTCCCTTTTTAAGGATCCGGATCATAAACTACCTCCCATTTATCTCCTAATTTGGAATGGTGATAGGGTTTTTCTAGAAGTTGTTAGACCCTATCCAATGTTGCTACAGCTCTCGAAATTGTTTCTTGGAATATTCCTAATGTTTGCTGCTTTCATTCATAGAAATCCAGACACCCAACCTGGAGGAGAGCTGCTTCTAGGAGGCACAGACCCCAAATACTACACTGGAGATTTTCACTATTTGAACGTGACTCGCAAGGCATACTGGCAGATTCACATGGACCAGTAAGTAATAAATGCTTCGGCGCTGTGATTCGCCACTCTGTGCTTCCTTGTGCAGATAATTTGGCTAGTTAATACCAGTTTGATCTGTGGTTCCATATTACAGGTATGGGATCTGTTATCTGGAAACCCTTTAGCCAGAAAGCTCTGAGTTACGGAAAAGCGGTCTCCCATAGACTCCATTTTTACCCAAATAATCCAAATTTCTTTTCTTTTCCTTTTTCTGTGTAACTTGTACAGTAGAACCCCCATTTAACGTTTTTCAGGGGACCAGGAAAAAATTATTTTAAATCCGGGAAAAATTGAAAATCAGGAAAATGTGTTAAAGGAGAACTAAAGCTTAACTAAAGAAGTAGGCTAGAAATGTTGTACATTATGTTTTGTGCTTCTGTACCAGCCAAAGGCAACCACAGCCCTTTAGCAGTAAAGATCTGTGTCTCCAAAGATGCCCCAGTAGCTCCCCATTTTCTTTTCTGCTGATTCACTGCACATGCTCTGTGCTGCTGTCACTTACTGAGCTTAGGGAGCCACTCACAATATACAGTACACATAGAATAGAAATGTCACAATATAAGGCTGATTAGTAATTAATACATATAATTACTACATGGCAGCACAGAAACCAGTGCAATTAGCATCAGAATTGAATAATCAGCAAACCTGTAGCATCAGCTTATATTACAGCCAGGGAAGCTCATTTTCTGCTGGATAATTAGTGACGAGCCCTAAGCTTAGCTTCTCAACAGCCAATCAGAGCCCACTGAGCATGTGAGTGTCACAGACACTTTCCAAGATGGTGACCCCCTGTGACAAGTTTGAAGTCCTGGATCATTGCTGCTATAGACAAGCTCAAACTTTAGCCTCGTCACTATAAAATATGGCATTTTTAGCCCTATTCATTTTCATCAAGTACTGAAAGATTATAAGCACAGGAGTCGGTTTTACTTTGAGATACAATATTTACTGTGTTAATAACAAGGGTAAACATTGCAGTGTTAATGTTACACTATGGGGGGCAAGTGCAAGACTCTGTCAGTCAAATACACAACCTAAAGCAATAAGTGATTGGTGCAGGACTGTATAAGGGTAGGGGCACACAGCGCGATTTCGCCGCGATTCTGCGCTGGGCGAGTTGCGAGTCGATGCGTTTTTTAAGCCGAAATAGCTTTGTTAACTTTGGCGCTGGCGTCAATGCAAAACGCGGCAAAATCGCTGCGCTAATTCACACGCGGCGATTCGTTTTCTATTGTCGCCCGAAGTTGCCTCGCTGGGCGTTTCCGGGCGACAGTAGAAAAAGATTCGCCGCGTGTGAATTAGCGCAGCGATTTTGCCGCGATTTGCATTGACGCCAGCGCCAAAGTTAACAAAGCTATTTCGGCTTAAAAAACGCAGCGACTCGCAACTCGCCCAGCGCAGAATCGCGGCGAAATCGCGCCGTGTGCCCCTACCCTAAGGGGCAGAACTGAGTATATACTGTACATCTGGTTAGTATTTTAAACCTCTATTTCACAAATAATAACCTAATAAAAAGCAGTTTTTGGGTACATCTGGACAGCATTTTGATGTAAGATCCAGGAAAAGATAACTTAAAATCATGGAAATGCACCCGTTGAAATGCATTATAAATTAGCGGGACCACAAATAAAAAATTTAAAATGCGGGAAAACTTAAAATCAGGGGACTTTAGGGTAAGGGCACGCCTGGCGATTTGGGAAGATTGTCACCTGGCGACTAATCGCCTCTTCTTTGGAGCGACTAATCTCCCGGAACGGCTTTCCCCTGTCTTGCGCCGGCTATAATAATGAGTAGCCTGCGGCATGACACGCGGCGATACGTATTCCGAAGTCGCCCGAACTTTCGTGAGGCGACTTCGGAATACGAAGCGCCGCATGTGCCATGCGCAGTCAGCTTTTCATTATAGCTCGGGGAAGCCGTTTGGGGAGATTAATCGCCCGAAAGAATCTTCCCGAATAGCCAGGTGTTTCCCTTAGCCTTAAAGTCGACGTTTCACTAAACTTGATTCAAACGAAGATATAATTTAATCCTTATTGGAAGCAAAACCAGCCTATTGGGTTTATTTAATGTTTACATGATTTTCTAGTAGACGAAAAATGAAGGTCCAAATAAGGGAAAACCGCAGGTCCCGAGCATTCTGGATAACGGGTCCCATACCTGTTGTACTTCCTTTTAACCAATGCCTTATGTTGTCATGCACTATGTAATCCAGTGTGTAATGTCATGTAATGCACCACAAGGTCCTTGGATAACTCTCCATGGCGTTACTTTTACAGGTTGGGAGTTGGGGATCAGCTGACGCTGTGCAAGGGGGGCTGTGAGGCAATTGTGGACACCGGGACTTCATTGATCACTGGTCCTTTGGAGGAAGTGACAGCCCTACAGAAAGCTATCGGTGCCGTCCCGTTAATCCAGGGACAGGTGAGAAACTGTTTGCATTAGGACAATGGCCGATATGGTGTATATTTGTCACAGATATGGTTATTGCTGAGATTATTCCATTTTCATGATCTGTAATGGAGGCAGACTGAGACAACTGCAGCTCCAAAACAGCTTTGATTTTATGTTCTCGTTTTGAGCAGAATGAATCACCAGTGTAATCTCTTTTGCAGTATATGGTGCAGTGTGATAAGATCCCCACGTTGCCTGTTATCAGCCTGACACTCGGGGGACAGGTTTACACCCTGACAGGGGAGCAGTATATAATGAAGGTGAGTACATTTCAGCTTGGAGCAGGCCTGGACTAGGATTACAAATAATTAGGGATGCACCAAATCCAGGATTCCGTTCGGGATTCGGCCAGGATTCTGCCTTTTACAGCACGATTTGGAGTCGGCCGTATCCTTTTTCCCGGTAGAATCGGAATCCTAATTTGCATATGCGAGAAATTGCATTTTTCCCTTCCCACCTCTAATTTGCATAGGCAAATTAGGATTTTGGTTCGGTATTCGGCCGAATCATTCACAAAGGATTCGGGGGTTCGGCCGAATCCAAAATAGTGGATTCGGTGCATCCCTACAAATAATCCCTGGGATTCAAGTACACCGAGTCCAACCCCAGCATCTGACTAAATAGCGATTATCTATGGCCCCCCCCAGCGACAAATCTCCTCTTCTTTGTGGCGACAATCTCCCCGAACTGCCTTCCCCTTCATTTTAGCCGGAGGGCAGGGGGAAGGCAGATCGGGGAGATTTGTCGCTGGGGGGGGGCGACTAATCTCCCCAAATCTGCTTGTGTGGCCAGACCCTTAAAGGAACAGTTCAGTGTAAAAATAAAAACTGGCTAAATAGGCTGTGGAAAATAAATAATATTTCTAATATAGTTAGTTAGTCAAAAATGTAATGTATAAAGACTGGAGTGACTGGATGTGTAACATAATAGCCAGAACACTACTTCCTGCTTTTCAGCTCTCTAACTCTGAGTTAGTCAGTGACTATAAGGGGGGCCACATGGGACATAACTGTTCAGTGAGTTTGCAATTGAT
This sequence comes from Xenopus petersii, assembly GCA_038501925.1. Lineage (NCBI taxonomy): Eukaryota > Metazoa > Chordata > Amphibia > Anura > Pipidae > Xenopus > Xenopus petersii. Next base: position 7,995,653 of record CM076679.1, read on the forward strand.
CCTCAGCATTCAGATCAGAAACAAAAGCAACAGTTATGACCCATGTGACCTGCATGGAATCCACTATTTTGGATTCATCCGAACCCCCAAAAGATTCAGCCAAATCCTAATTTGCATATGCAAATTATGCGTGGGAAGGAAAAACATTTTTTTTTTACTTCCTTGTTTTCACGCGATTTCCCCCCCCACCCCTAATTTGCATATGCAAACTAGGGTTCAGCCGGGCAGAAGTATTTGGCCGAATCCTGCTGAAAAAGCCGAATCCTGGATTCCGTGCATCCTTACTGCCTGGTAACCAATCAGTGGAAAGCAAGAGAGCTGCAAAGCAGGAAGTAGTGTTCTGGCTATTATGTTACACATCCACTCACTCCAGCCTTTATACATTACATTTTTATTCATTTAACTATATTCGAAAACATTTTTTTATTTTGCACAGACTGTCTATTTACCCAGTTTTTATTTTTATACTAAAAAATTCCAAAGCAGCCACTCTGGAATTTGCCAAAATCTTAAGGTTGGCAGCCTGGGCCTGTTAAGAGGAGGGGTTACTATGTTATATAATATGCTAGTGACTTATTCATACTGTGGTTGTGTGACAAGTAATGCGGCCCCTTTTATTAGATAGTAGCATAACCTCATTCAAGTCAAGCCTTTCCACTAAAACATCGGCAACTCGAGTGGCCAGTGTCCCTTTATCTATCATAAGACATTGGGAATATTTGGCACTGCCCACTATGGGGCAAATTTACTAAAGGGCGAATTTTTGCCTTGGAAGGCTCCGCCACACTTCTCACAAACTTTGTTGCGTATTTATTAAAGTGCAAAAAGTTACGTCTCGGCAGACAAACGCGAAAATTAGTCAGCGCGAGCAATTCTAAGGGAACTTTGGCTAGCGTTACTTTCTTCCTAGAGAAACTTTAACACGCTTACGTCAATTTTAATATGGCGGGTTAATATGGTGTGTCTTTATTAGAGATGTTGGTGAAATTGCTTGAAGTGGCCACTTATTATTAAAAATGTTCAAGAAAGCGAAATAATAGGGATGCACAGAATCCAGGATTCGGTTTGGGATTCGACCTTTCTCAGCAGGATTCAGTTCGGCCAAATCCTTCTTCCCGGCCGAACCGAATAAATTCCCTAATTTCCGGATTCAGGATTCGGTGCATCCTTACAAAATAAAGACACAAGAGATCCTCTATCGTCCTAGGCATGAGCCCACCCTAAAACAAATTTACACATTTTGTTGAAAAAAATATATTTACCAGTTACAACTTTGTTTTGGCCATTTTTTTTTTTTTTCCTCTTTCGCTAGCAACTGCCACTTCGCCCCTTAGTAAATTTGCCCCATTGTATCTGTCATCGACAATAAGGCTGGCTTTGTCCTAAGTAGATTGCAACAACCTTTTTTGCCTTAAACCATTCTATTATAGAGGAGTACAAAGTATAAGCACAATGGGCATTGCCGTGACAACACTGACTCTTCTGCTTCTCTCTTCCCCCCCAAAGGTATCCCAACGGGGCAGTACCATCTGCCTCAGTGGCTTCATGGGTCTTAACATCCCTCCTCCTGCCGGACCCCTCTGGATACTTGGAGACGTTTTCATTGGCCAGTATTACAGCGTCTTCGATCGTGCTAATGACCGCGTTGGATTTGCTAAGTCTAAGTGATGTTCTCCCCCTTATATAATGCTTTCAGTGCAATAGCTACTCCTGCCAGACTACTGCAGTCATTAAAGGATAAGTAAACCTTTAAAATAAGTGAATGTAAAATTGATGAGGGGGGCTATTCTAAGCACTTGTCATGTACATTCATTGTTTTTTTTGTTTTTATTCCAAGATATGAAGGGATACATGTACAGTTAATATGAAAAATTGTTACAACAGCGCCACCTGCTGGTCAGTTTCCCACCAGTCTGACCACCAAGTAGTCAAGGAAGTTGTCAGGCGAAAGTAAGAGGCTGCTTTGATGTTCTGCTTAGGAATAAAAACAAAATAAAAAATGAATGTACATTGCAAAAGTTCTTAGAATAGCACCTTCATCAATTTTACATTCACTTGTTTTAAAGGTTTACTTCTCCTTTAACCTGTTCTCCTGACTACAGAGCCCCCAAGCACCGGTCCAGCCAGCCACAAAATTCATATGTTTTATTGATACATACAAAATCTACTTGATTAACACTGAGGGCAAGGCACTGCTCTGATACTTGTGAAGTCTTAGCCATCCAGTTATTGCACAAATACTTCCTGTACTGAAATATTTAACCCCTACGTTCCAACAAGTCTGAGAGCAGCGCATGCCAAACCACTCGGGGCAGAGAAGGTACCAACTGAGACCGCTGTACAATCATGAGCAAGATCATCAGGCTCATTGGTACTGGTTACATTTAAAGGGCAAGTAATGCCTAAATGCACATGTAAATTAAAGTTATACTGTCATGGGAAAAATGTTTTTTTTCCTTCTTCAAAATTTATCAGTTAATAGTGCTGCTCCAGCAGAATTCTGCACTGAAATCCGTTTCTCAAAAGAGCAAAACAGATTTTTTTTTTTTTTTTATATTTAATTTTGAAATCTGACATGGGGCTAGACATATTGTCAGTTTCCCGGCTGCCCCCAGTCATGTGACTTGTGCTCTGATAAACTTCTTTACTGCAAGTTGTTAGCCTAACAACAGAACAATGAAGGTAACCAGATAGCAGCTTCCTAACACAGGATAATGGCTGTCTGGTAGATCTAAGAACAGCACTCAATAGTAAAATCCAGGTCCCACTGAGACACATTCAGTTACATTGAGTAGGAGAAACAACAGCCTGCCAGAAAGCAGTTCCATCCTAAAGTGCTGGCTCTTTCTGAAAGCACATGACCAGGCAAAATGACCCGAGAGGCACCTACACACCAATATCACAACTAAAAAAATACACTTGCTGGTTCAGGAATGACATTTTATATTGTAGAGTGAATTATTTGCAGTGTAATTTAGAAATAAAAACAATATAAAAATCATGACAGAATCCCGTTAACAACCTTTAGTGCTGGTAAGACATCCAGTAATATATTGGTTAATAATTGTTCATATGCTCAAGTCCTGTAAGTAAAAGCTTTGTTATAAATTCTCTATCATATTACCAACACAGCCCATTTGCACCCTGCCCATAGGCAACACAGGTGTGAAAATTCCTAATATAGTCAAGTTATCAAATATGTGGTGAGAACAAAAGAGAGAAGGCAATGACCGCCGGCTACTTGCCCTTTAACTAAAAGCTATATGTTATGTCGATAGTTTTAAATTATTTTCTATCTGGAATAAAATACGGTTAACCCTTTCCTGTCCCCTTCCCCAAGAAATATTTGTAGAATAAAAAAAAAATTTGGTTTCACAAAGTGTGAGATATATGATGGAAATGTCCAATAAAGAGTGGAATAAAACATTTGTGTTGTCCTGGTAACGAGCTTGTCCCTTGGTGCAATGATCTGGAGCCCAGGTAAAACTGGGATTTATAGAGCAGGTAAGAGGTGCCTAGGGAGGCGGAAGGAAATACCGTATATACCCGAGTATAAGCCGAGTTTTTCAGCATCTAAAATGTGCTGAATAAGTCTACCTCGGCTTATACTCGGATCAGCGGTACCCGAACCGACTAGCTGAGATTTCAGTCACTTTTAATCATTCCTATACCAACAGTGCACTTGGGGAGAGACTGCAATATCCCACAATGCCCTCTGTTGGTTATATGAAAGAATAACAGTGCGCCCTCTGTTGGTTATATGAAAGAATAACAGTGACTGCAATATCACACAGCGCCATCTGTTGGTTATATGAAAGAATAACAGTGACTGCAATATCACACAGCACCATCTGTTGGTTATATGAAAGAATAACAGTGACTGCAATATCACACAGCGCCCTCTGTTGGTTATACGAAAGATTAACAGTGATGGCAATATCAAACAGCACCCTCTGCACATTGTAGTGGGACAATGCACACAGTAATCCGTTTGTCAATTCTCTGTCACCATCAACTTTGCAAAGAAGTCCGGTTGATCTCTGGGGGGGTCGCTTTGGCAGAATGTGCGCTGCTGGGAGACAGGGCTGTAGTTGTGTCTAGGCTTATACTAGAGTCAATAAGTTTTCCAAATTTTCGTAGGTAAAATTAGGTACCTCGGCTTATACTCGGGTCGGCTTATACTCGAGTATATACAGTAAAGGGCACCTGTGGGGTAAAAATGTTATGCCCAACCAAAGATGTGGGATAACTAGTTTTTTTTTTTTTAAATGCCCCCCGCCATTGTTGCGATACTCGCACCTACGTCCGGTCACTCGCATGTGTCATAATGAAAATGTGCCACAAATCGATTTAAAAACAAAACAAAAAAAAACTACTACTAAAAACTACTGTTATCCCCAACCGGAATGCAGGCTCTATTAGCCCACGCCTTTGGTTGGGGAAAACATTTTTACCCAACAGGTAATCTGGAATTAACCTTACCAGTTACGTGCTTGTATACTGAACTCCTCCAGATCTGTAAAGCTGAGACACATGCGTTCATTTGTGGAAGGGAATAAAGATTACAATAATATATATTATTGAGGTTTACCCAACAGGATGTGCTGCGCCCCAAATTAACCAGAGAACCTCCCCTTTTTTTTCTTTAACAAACACATACTCAACTGGGGGTGGTATAATTAACCCTCGATATTCAACCATCAAAGTTAAATCCTTCGAATAGTCAAAGGATTTACCGCAATTCGTTTGAACGATTCGAAGGATATTAATCCATCGATCTAACGATTTTTCTTCGATCACAAATTGGTAGGAAAGCCTATGGGGATCTTCCCCATAGGCTAACATTGGTGCTCGGTAGATTTTAGGTGGCGAAGTAGGTGGTCGAAGTTTTTTTTTAAAGAGACAGTACTTCGACTATCGAATAGTCGAACGATTATTAGTTCGATTCGAAGGTTGAAGTAGCCAACAAAATACTTTGAAATTTGAAGTATTTTTCATTCTAACCCTTCACTCGAGTTTAGTAAATGTGCCCCTTACCATCAGATGGAAAATAGTTGCAACTGATTTATTAATTACTTAATAATTCCTCTTAGCCTCTCCAGGTCTTTCATTTCTATTTTGTTTTTGCAAATTCTGCTTTTCTATTTCGTGCCTAACACTTAATTCACTGTAGACAGGCAATGTAAAGCTTCACCAACATAACTGTTGCTTTCCAGATTTCAAATGGGGGGGGGGGGGGTCGCTGACTCCATCTAAAAACAAATGCTCTGAAAGGCTACAAATGTTTGTTATTGTTACTTTTTATTACTCTTTCTTTTCAAACTCTCTCCTATTCATATTCCAGTCTCTTAATCAAATCAATGCATGGTTGCTAGGGGAATTTGGACCCTAGTTACCAGATGGCTTAAGATGCAAATGGAGATCTGCTGCATCAAAAGCTAAATAACAAAAAATACAAATAATAAAACCCAATTGCAAATTGTCTCAGAATATCACTCTGTACATCATACTAAAGGTTATTTCAAAGGTGAACAACCCCTTTAAAGGGGTTCAATTTGGATTTGTTTTTCATATTTTCTTCTTACTCCACTGATCCCTGCCGTAAAGTAAAGCTGCGCTGCTGTTTTTCTCTCCGAGATAAGTTGTATTTTATATATATATATAAAGAGTGATATTCAATTTGTAATTGGTTTTCATTTTTTCTTCGTGGTTTTTGATGTATTCAGCAGCTCTCCAGTTTGCAATTGTAACAGTCTGGTTGCTAGGGTCCAAATTCCCCTAGCAACCATGCAACTGATTTGAATAAGAGACTGGAATATGAATAGGAAAGGCCTGGACAGAAAGATGAGGAATAGTTTAAGTAAGAAAGTTATTAAAAAAAATGAAAACCAATTGTAAATCTGCTCATACTAAAAGAACAAGCCCTTTACATAGAAAGCCCAAAATGCACCAGAAAGCAAATACACATTAGAGCCATCAGGGGGCGCACTTGTACATTCAACGTAAAAGGAAGACGAGTATTTGTCCCTCTCTCAAATCTGTAAGAATGTCAGCCCGTTGCAATGGAAGCTCATTTGGATTTGCCGCTGGCTTCGCCTCTTGTGAAAATTGACCCACGTTCATTAAAACTTGGCCCAGCCTTCAGCTCTCGTGATTGTGCTCGGACCCGCCCCCAGCCGGTCACGTGACGGCGCTGTCGCCTGACTCTGATCACGTGGTCTGCCTGCTAGCGTCGTAGAGGGGCGATATATAAGCGCGCAGTTTCGGGTTTCCGGGTTCCTTCAGCCGCTGCTATGGTTTCCGCACCGGTATGGTCGCTGCTATGTCTCTGCTGCTTCGTGTTCCAGCCAGGCTCCTCGCTCGTCAGGTAAGTGTGTGAGGAAGGTTTATTTCACTGCACAACTTGACAACGCCAAGTCCCTGCCTGCTGATTGGCTAATTCTTGTCCTCTCCTCCTGTCTGTCACTAGATCCTTATTGTATTTGTGGAAGGGACTATCTGGGCCTCTTGTAGGGGGGGCTTCCAATGTATCCAACTACTTGATTGGGTTAAAATCTTTACTATTGTCCCAGTTTTAAAGTTGTTGTTGTTGGACTTCAACTCCCAGCATCCTCCCTGCACTACCTGGGCTTAGGGGGCTGCTCTTCTTTCCTTCCTCACTGCAGAAATAGTTTAATTGGCTGCCACATGAAACTGACACTAGTGTGGGGGGATCAGTGTTTGTTCTATTGTTTATTTGTGACAGGGGCTAGTGGGTCTCTGGCTCATGCACAATGTCCGTCCATATCCAGCAAATGCTTAGTAGGGGGTTAGCAAGGTTTACATTACAAAACCAGCCAAAGACCATCAAAAAACTAGCCCACGGCCATTTTAAATGTAGCCCAAAAATAGCCACATTAGCACACTGCAAAAACGTATTAAATGCATGAATTGACCGCACCAACTTTTCAAGCTACTTCACTTGGTGTGAAAAACAAGGAGATGGGGAAAAAATGAACAGCACAGGATACATAGTAGATAACAGATAAGTACTACTATAGTTTATATAAACAAGCTGCTGTGTAGCCATGGGGGCAACCATTCAAGCACAGGATACACAGTAGATAACAGATAAGTACTACTATAGTTTATATAAACAAGCTGCTGTGTAGCCATGGGGGCAGCCATTCAAGCACAGGATACACAGTAGATAACAGATAAGTACTACTATAGTTTATATAAACACGCTGCTGTGTAGCCATGGGGGCAGCCATTCAAGCACAGGATACACAGTAGATAACAGATAAGTACTACTATAGTTTATATAAACAAGCTGCTGTGTAGCCATGGGGGCAGCCATTCAAGCACAGGATACACAGTAGATAACAGATAAGTACTACTATAGTTTATATAAACAAGCTGCTGTGTAGCCATGGGGGCAGCCATTCAAGCACAGGATACACAGTAGATAACAGATAAGTACTACTATAGTTTATATAAACAAGCTGCTGTGTAGCTATGGGGGCAGCCATGCAAGCACAGGATACACAGTAGATAACAGATAAGTACTACTATAGTTTATATAAACAAGCTGCTGTGTAGCCATGGGGGCAGCCATTCAAGCACAGGATACACAGTAGATAACAGATGTTTTGAAGGATCCCATTGTATAGTACAGAGTTTATCTGTGAGTGTCTGGGGGGTCACTAGGGGTTGCAAGTGCCATTGCACCCCAGTAGTTCTACCCCTGTAAGGAAGGAGTTTCATTCTGGTGCTAGATGTAGAGCACAGACACACCCTGGAAGCAAGTACATGCAAGTGGACCTGTCATCCAAACAAATTATTAAAAATCCTATTTCGTCACGTTAGTCAAGTAAAATAAACTTTAATTACACTATATAAATTATTTGAATCTTGTTTACTTTGTTCTGGTAATTCATAATCATAACAAGGAGGTAGGAGACCTATTTCTAAACCAAAGCGGTAATAACAAGGATGCCTTTGCTGTAATGCTTTTTTTTTTTTTTTTTAGGTTTTGTTCTCCTTTAAGTCTATTTATAACCGGCAGGTACAGACTTAAAAGGTTGAAGTTAATGGGCGTGTGTCTTTTTTCCAACCTAAATTACTATATGGAGGGCCATTAAGATCTGGTGCTAGTTCTAATGAGGTGTAAATTCCCATTGTGTCTGGGAAGCATTAGTAACTTGTGATTAATTGCAGCTTTGTACTAGCAGCTCTGCTGGATGTGTCTGGCTGGTTCAACTAAAACTCCCAGCTTTCCGCTGACACCTGTAGATGGGGAGGATGCTGGGAGATTAAAGGGATACTGTCATGGTGAAAAAAAATTTTTTTTTCAAAATGAATCAGTTAATAGTGCTGCTCCAGTAGAATTCTGCCCTGAAATCCATTTCTCAAAAGAGCAAACGAGTTTTTTATATTCAATTTAAAAATCTGATATGGGGCTAGACATCTTGTCAATTTCCCAGCTGCCCCAGTCGTGTGACTTGTGCCTGCACTTTAGGAGAGAAATGCTTTCTGGCAGGCTACTGTTTTTCCTTCTCAATGTAACTGAATGTGTCTCAGTGGGACCTGGATTTTACTATTGAGTGTTGTTCTTAGATCTACCAGGCAGCTGTTATCTTGTGTTAGGGAGCTGCTATCTGGTTACCTTCCCATTGTTCGGCTGCTGGGGGTGAAAGGGAGGGGGTGATATCACTCCAACTTGCAGTACAGCAGTAAAGAGTGATTGAAGTTTATCAGAGCACAAGTCACATGACTTGGGGCAGCTGGGAAATTGACAATATGTCCAGCCCCATGTCAGATTTCAAAATTGAATTTAAAAAATCTGTTTGCTCTTTTGAGAAATGGATTTCAGTGCAGAATTCTGCTGGAGCAGCACTATTAACTGATTCATTTTGGAAAAAAAAATTTTTTTCCTGTGACAGTTTCCCTTTAACCCCTAGAGATGCAGCTATATAATGAGTCATAGGTTGTAAGTGGCAAATATGTGATTTTTCTCTGCTGCAGCTTCCAGGTTTCCCAACACACAACTTTATTAACAGTTTATTAACAAGTGCTCGGGGTCGGGTAGATTTGACTCTGACGCAGAAATATCTTTGAAGTCACTTAAGCAGGTTCTGTGTCTGAAGTAGTGATGTGGCGTAACTAATGTAAGTGCCCCGTCTCTGTCACAAGTGTGTGCAATTCAGTTTGTTGTCCCCTTCCTCACGCAGAACCTCAAGTGCATTTCCCAATGATGTCCTTAAACGTTTGTCCCACTGTTGCAATGGAGTCAAGCTGCAAACGCTCGAGCGCTAGGATGAATAATGACACGAGCAATAAGAGAGCTCTGGGTGTCTCCCAGACATCAATGGTCGCCAAGGCCCCCTGTAAAAGCTTTTTAAAAAACATTGGTGTTCAGGGCCCCCCTACAAGCTAGAAAAAAACATTGGTGGTCAGGACCCCCTTTCCGCGGCTTTGGCTCTTTTTGCCGCTTTGGCTCTTTTTGCAGGTTCGGGTATTCGGCTTTTTTCGGCATTTCGGTGGTGCATCACTTAAAGGGATACTGTCCTGGGAAAACATTTTTTTTTTTTTTCAAAATGAATCGGTTAATAGTGCTACTCCAGCAGAATTCTGCACTGAAATCCATTTCTCAAAAGAGCAAACAGATTTTTTTTTATATTCAATTTTGAAATCTGACATGGGGCTAGACATATTGTCAATTTCCCAGCTGCCCCAAGTCATGTGACTTGTGCTCTGATAAACTTCAATCACTCTTTATTGTTGTACTGCAAGTTGGAGTGATATCACCCGCCTCCCTTCCCCCCCAGCAGCCAAACAAAAGAACAATGGGAAGGTAACCAGATAGCAGCTCCCTAACACAAGATAACAGCTGCCTGGTAGATCTAATAGTAACACTCAATAGTAAAAACCCAGGTCTCACTGAGACACATTCAGTTACATTGAGAAGGAAAAACAGCAGCCTGCCAGAAAGCATTTCTCTCCTAAAGTACAGGCACAAGTCACATGACCAGGGGCAGCTGGGAAATTGACAAAATGTCTAGCCCCATGTCAGATTTTAAAATTGAATATAAAAAAATCTGTTTGCTCTTTTGAGAAAAGGATTCAGTGCAGAATTCTGCTGGAGTAGCAATATTAACTGGTTTCCAATGACAGGATCCCTTTAAGGTGGACCTGGCTAATTCAAAAACTGTGGCACAGCCGGCCCCCCTTCAGGCCTGTGCCCAGCACAGTTGTGCCTCCCTGATGGCGGCTCTGGGCATTTGTTTGTGTCGGACTTTGGGCAGACATTGGTGTTTCAATCAAAATGCTGGAATCTTTACCCACTATTGAGGCCTGCTAGTAACCCATAGTGACCCTTATGGTATTGTATTGTTGCTACTCAGATTTCACCAGTTGATGATAAATTGCAATTTTAGTTTTTAAGCCCTTGTTCTTTAAAAGCTGCTCTTTTGTGCCCTCCTTCCCATCCCCACTCTTCTGTCCACAGGATCCCACTGAAGAAATTCACTTCCATACGGCGAGCGATGTCCGATACAGACAAGGATTCACTGAAGCTTAGTGGAAATGAAGCAGCCACCAAATATTCTGCCTTTCCCAAAAGCAAGAATCCCACCCCAGAGACCCTGCTGAATTATTTAGATGTAAGTGGTGAATGCTCTGTAGTTCTCTGGTAATGACACATCGTCTGCCTACAGGCAAAATGACTGGCACGTCTGGTTGGATACAGAATTGGCAGAACTGTTAATTTATGGTAGAGATGAGCATTTTATTTATGTATATGTTTTATTATACAGCTTTTTGTCTTGGCTTGGTGACAGGTCCACTTTAAGGAGAACTAAGCCCTAAAAATTAATAAAACTAAAAATGCCATATATCATATAGTGAACTTATTGCACGAGGCTAAAGTTTCAGCTTGTCAATAGCAGCAATGATCCAGGACTTCAAACTTGTCACAGGGGGTCACCATCTTGGAAAGTGTCTGTGACACTCACATGCTCAGTGGGCTCTGATTGGCTGTTGAGAAGCTAAGCTTAGGGCTTGTCACTAATTATCCAGCAGAAAATGAGCTTCCCCTGTAATATAAGCTGATGCTACAGGTTTGCTGATTATTAAATTCTGATGCTAATTGCACTGGTTTCTGTGCTGCCATGTAGTAATTATGTGTATTAATTACTAATCAGCCTTATATTGTGACATTTCTATTCTATGTGTACTGTATATTGTGAGTGGCTCCCTAAGCTCAGTAAGTGACAGCAGCACAGAGCATGTGCAGTGAATCAGCAGAAAAGAAGATGGGGAGCTACTGGGGCATCTTTGGAGACACAGATCTTTACTGCTAAAGGGCTGTGGTTGCCTTGGGCTGGTACAGAAACACAAAACATAATGTACAACATTTCCTGCCTAAATGTCTTCAGTTAGGCTTTAGTTCTCCTGTAAGGGCCCCTAAGGAGATTTAGCCCCACAGTTTGGTCTTGCCGAGCTGAATGCACAATGGCTGGATACGCTGCAGAGTTGTGTGATCCTCATTTGTTTGGCAGTGAGCAGGAAATGATTGTGGAAGAATGTCATAGCCACATGACTTATCTAAGAATATTGAGTTAATAAATGGTGTTCTTGCCCTCACATGCTTTGTCTATTCTCCATCTCTTGCAGGCACAGTACTATGGGGAGATTAGCATCGGAACTCCTCCTCAGCCATTCACTGTGGTGTTTGACACGGGATCCTCTAACCTCTGGGTGCCATCAGTCCACTGCTCCTTCTGGGACATTGCCTGCTGTGAGTTGGAGAGATATCTGTCGTTCTGTTTCCATGTAATGAATAAACGTGAGAGCACTTACCTGTCAGAGTTCAGCCCCAGCGTGCTGCACAAACACACTGATCCCACACAGCCAATTTCCATATAAAGCCGGAGAAAAATGGAGCACCAAAGGAACCAATCATTCATCCGTTACAAAAGAGAAATTTATTGAAGAATCATTAAAAATGGTGAAGGCACGGCCAGAACATATTAGGCTGCCCACTTTACACGTTTTTTAATGATTCTTCAACGCATTTCTATTTTTTAACTGACGAATAATCAGCTCCTTTGGTTCGGTCTCCCTGTCCCCATCGGCCGTCCCGTCTCCCTGTCCCCACATGCTTCAATTTAAAGTCGAGGTGAAGCATGAGATTTGTAGTTCACAAACATCTAGGGACCCAAGTTATAGAAATATGGCTTTCCATTGTACAACTCTGCCCTTTTCTCTTTGTTTGTCTAGAAAATGTACAGAATCTGGCTTGTTGTACAAAGATTGCTCCATTTTAATAAAAACATAAATAGGTTAGTTCTCTTGCCTTTTTGTTTTGCCCAGGGCCCTCCAGGCAATGTTCACTCCAATTCCTTCTTGGCTGTGTGCTCCGAAAAAAAAATTTTGCGTGCACATTTTTAAAAACCATGTGCTTAGGTCAGAATAAATGAAATTTGTGCGCACCACAATTTGTTGTGTATATAATGGCCTCAATATCGCACCTTAGAGGGAACATTGCTTCCAGGCACAGTTTTTAGATCTATTTCCCTCTTTATATATGCACAAGATAACTCTGTGGTTTGTTTCAGTATAATTGTGGCTTTCCCTGTCTCCGGGTTGGTGCAATATTTACATCCTGTTTCAGAATCTGTTCCTTGTTTCATATTGGGCTTTATTCCTACTCTTTCTCTTTCCAGGGTTGCACCACAAATACGATTCTTCCAAATCCTCCACTTATGTGAATAACGGCACAGCGTTCGCCATCCAATATGGCAGTGGGAGCCTGACTGGTTACCTGAGCAAGGACACTGTAACGGTGAGGGAAGATCTAGCCCATATATGTGCCAGCCACACCTTGTAAATAAAGTACTCCGGCAGTAAAAACCTTAGCCTCCACCTCCCTAAGACTGGCAGAGCCATTCAACCCCTCCCTCACCTTGTTCCATATTAATAGATTTTGGAACTTGAATTCAGTCTGCTTTCCAGAGAATCTGTGCACCGCCCTTCATGGAAAGCAGGACGAACTCCGTGTTGCAGTGTATGCACCTTTTTTTTACCAACTGAATGAGCTCATGTCAGAAAGTTAGGTATATTTCCCGTTTACACCGCAGGATGGACACTGACGATGCAGCTATAAGGAAGAACAGGCATGAGACATTGCTAATTGTGTCCTTTCTCTCTCATAGATCGGAGATTTGGCAGTAAAAGGGCAGCTTTTTGCGGAAGCCGTCAAACAGCCTGGTATTACATTTGTAGCAGCCAAATTTGATGGTATCTTAGGCATGGGGTACCCCAGGATCTCTGTGGATGGAGTCCCTCCTGTGTTTGACGATATAATGGAGCAAAAGCTAGTGGACAGCAACCTCTTCTCTTTCTATCTGAATCGGTGAGTGTAGGCATGGTATGTAGGGCAGTGACACTGCTGCTTGTTCCTACTCTCTTCTCATCTTGTCTCAGCCAGTCACTAGTCCTGCAGCGGGTCGGTTACCCGCAAACACTTGAGGGGTAGAAGTTCCGGGTGCGGGTATAGACACAGGTTGGCGGTTCTGCAGGTTTTTACTCATTTTTTTTTTTTTTCTTATCACGCCTTTCAATGATGTCGCTTTGCGTCTATGGCCAGCTTAAGGTTGCGGGTCCGGGTTACGGATTGCAGGTGTCAGGTACGGGTTCCAAAAAATGGACCCGCGCAGGACTCTACCACTCAACCTTGCGAGGGTTGGATCAGCCCACTGCAAGTTAGAATGGATTTTCACAAGGGAACTAGATTTTGTATAATTGTGGGGCGGTTGGCGTAAAAATATGGATCATTTATTTCTGCAGGGCCCATTTAAACATGGAGCCAAAAATCATGTGTATATGCATTCTGAGAGTTCTGTGACTAAGGGGCATGTTTACTAACATTGGAGATGTTTCACATAGCAACCAATCAAATCTTTGCTTTCTAAGTTATAGGTGGCTGTTTAAATCTAATTGCTGATTGGTTGCCATGGGCAACATCTCCAGAAATCTCTCCAGATATTTATCTCGCCATAGCCCGTAACTTGCCTGTCTTAGGATGCAGGGAGCTGTAGTTCCCACCAGGTGGAGCACCTGCACCATTTTCAAACTGATCACTGCAAAGCAAGAGGGTTTTCTGCCCCTTGGTTAGGTATGTAGTATAGAACTTTAATATTGGGGTCACCCTCTACTCCATAAATAATGTGCTGGACACTCAACAGGCTTGCACCCTGTTGCACCTAGAACCGCATGCAATTAAAGCTAATATACATGTCCGGGGACACTGCACTAGTGCACTGCTACTATTTGCAAATTGACGCCCATGTTTGCCAAACCTAATTATTATTTAAGAAGAGATTTCTGCACTTGCAGGTCTTATGAAAAAAAAAAAAAAAACATTCATTATGGGAGACTATAGATTTTAGATATACTGTAATGACATGCACACAAGCCATAATTGTTGCCTATGAATGGGTTATAATGCTTTTTGCTGTACATATATAACTTTATAAAGTGTTAGTCACAAGGATATGCAGCACTGTCTTGAGGAACTCCATATTTGGCTATTTGTAACCAAAACTGATCTCCTCTATGTTCATGTGTGACCCGTACAGCTTTGTAAGAAGTCTATAAAAACAGCCCCTTGCACAAAACCCATTGTAGCCAGACACTTACTTTATTACTGCACTAAACTATTCAAAGCACACTTATTGGTTGTTAAAGGATAAGTAAAACTTTAAAATAAGTGAATGCAAAATTGATGAGGGGGGCTATTCTAAGCACTTGTCATTTACTTTCATTATTTATGTATTTTTTATTCCAAGATATTAAGGGATACATGTGCTGTTAATATGAATGAGTTTTGTTACAACAGCGCCACCTGCTGGTCATTTTCCCACCAGTCTGACCACCAAGTAGTCAAGGAAGTTGTCAAGAGAAAGAAAGAGGCTGCTCTGATGTTCTACTGCTTAGGAAAGATGTGAAAAAGGTTTCTAATTGTATCCTTAAGCAGAAGACCATCAGAGCAGCCTCTTTCTTTCTCCTGACAACTTCCTTGACTACTTGGTGGTCAGACTGGTGGGAAACTGACCAGCAGGTGGCGCTTGTAACAAAGTTCATTTTATATTAAAAGTACATGTAACCCTTAATATCTTGGAATAAAAAATACATTAATAATGACAAAAAGTGTTTTGAATAGCCCCCTCATCAATTTTACATTCTTATTTAAAAGTTTTACTTATAGCTTAAAAGGAGAATCTCCCTTTTTATCCTCGAAATTCTGAAGCGTTTGCGGCCTCCTTGTTTCCAGGGTCTGTATTTGCCATCAAGCACTTTGCCCACAAACTCAAACCATGTTTAAAATTTACATTGTGCAGGTAAATACAAGTATTCTGCTCCTGCACTAGAAAGGTTTTACACATAGGGGCAGATTTATCAAAATGTGACATTAGAACTCGCCACGCAAAAACGCGTGTTATATTCATTCCTATTCCTACGGAGTTCATCATTTGAGAAATAGGCTTTTAAAAATCCCATTGGAAGGGATGGAACAAAAGTGAGTTTAATTGTGGTGCGTTACAAATCCACACTTTGATAAATCTACCCCATGGTGCTCTGTTCTTGTTTAGGCAATTTATCAAACGTATTTGCCTGATTAGTCTAACCTAACTCTAGTCTCCCTGTTTTATTGTGATCAGGAATCCAGACACCCAGCCTGGGGGAGAGCTGCTACTGGGAGGCACAGACCCCACATATTACACTGGAGACTTCAGCTACATGAATGTGACTCGTAAGGCATACTGGCAGATTCGTATGGACCAGTAAGTGAATTCTGATTGGGTGTTGTGTCAGCTGACTGGTATTTGAGATGTAATACTTTTAACTCTTAGGGGCTGATTTACTAATGGTCCGTCGCTAGCAAAAATTCACCAGAAATCTCATCCGCAGGGATATTGGCGATTTACTAACGGGTGTAGAGGACAATTTGCTAGTGATAGAGTCCGCCGCTAGTTTATATCCAAGTGATTCTAAAACAACTGGACTTGCTGAGTAATCACTGAAAAAGTTTCACTACTCATCCGAGCTGCTTCTTCAGCTTCTCTCTCTGCTTTCTAGGAGTTGCATGACACACTGGATAATCCTATCACAGTAACGACACCGAATCAACAACTCTGTGTAACTCTTCAGAGAGGTGACATCTGCAATTCTATGTGCCATTGTGATTGGATTAAAGGAAAACTATACCCCCCAAAATGAACACTTAAGATGGCCATACACGGGCCGATAAAAGCTGCCGACAGACCGTGCCGGCAGCTTAATGGCCCTTGTTTGGGGCCCCCCGACGGGCTTCCCCGATCGAGATCTATCTCGATCAGATGGGATGAAAAATCCCGTCAGATCGCGGCCGCATCTATTCGTTGATGCGGTCCCGCAATCCGACTGTCCATTACTATTCGTTAGGATCCGATCGTTGGGCCCTAGGGCCCACAATCGGATCAGCCCGATATTGCCCACCTCAAGATGGGCATATCGGGGAGAGATCCACTTGTTTGGCAACCGCCAAACGAGCGGATCTCTCCGCGTATGGCCACCTTTAAGCAACAGTTTACATCATATTAAGTGACATATTAAAGAATCTTGCCAAACTGGAAAATATATTTAAGTAAATATTGCCCTTTTACGTCTCTTGCCTTGAACCATCATTTTGTGATGGTCTGGGTGCTGCCTCAGAGATCACCTGACCAGAAATACTGCAACTCTAACAGGAAAAAGTATGGAAGCAAAAGACAACTGTCAATTGGCTCATGTGACCTAACAAGTATGGTTTGTTATGTTTGTGTTCACTGTGAATCGTACGATCCCAGGGGGTGGCCCTTATTTTTAAAATGGCAGTTTTCTATTTAGGATCAACCAATAGCACATACTACTAAAAAGTGTATTATAAAAATGGTTTATTTACATGAAACAGGGTTTTACACATGAGCTGTTTTATGAAATATCTTTTTATAGAGACCTACATTGGGGGTATAGTTTTCCTTTAAGCATGGGACATAGAGAGGGGAACATGGAAAATAACAGCACAGTGTTCTCTCTATCATGGCTGCTCTGTGCAAATGCACATTCTCCTTTAATGGAAGTAAAGCTTGCAAAATAAATGCAATAAATCTACTGTGAATCACAGTACAAGACACACTTTTTGTTTCCTTTTACATCTCGGGGATATTTTAAGATACCCCCTTTCATCTTTAGATACCCCCCCCCATCCAATGCTGATTTTATTTCCTCCAAGAAGCCTCTGTCCTTGTGAATTGATTGACTCTCACCGCACATCAATAAATTGATTTTCTCTCTAGGCTGAGTGTCGGGGATCAGCTCACCCTCTGTAAGGGCGGCTGCGAAGCGATCGTGGATACAGGAACCTCGTTAATCACCGGGCCGGTAGAAGAAGTGGCAGCTTTGCAGAGAGCTATCGGTGCTATCCCACTGATCCGCGGAGAGGTGAGAAACCCGGAGGGCAGATCTACTAGCATTGAGCCCGTTTTTATTCGTGCATTTACCTCTAATGAACAGTTTTCTGATCTGTGTCTGCTGCAGGGTTGCTACACTGAGATCCATTTATCCAGTGTTAAAGGATAAGTAAACCTTTAAAATAAGTGAATTATAAAATTGAAGAGAATGCTATTCTAAGATATTTTGCAATGTACATTTATTATTTATTTTGGTTTTATTCCAAGATATTAAGGGATACATGTGCTGTTAATATGAATGAATTGTGTTACAACAGCGCCACCTGCTGGTCAGTTTCCCACCAGTCTGAACACCAAGTAGTCAAGGAAGTTGTCAGGAGAAAGAAAGAGGCTGCTCTGATGTTCTTCTGCTTAGGAATAAAATTAGAAACCTTTCTCACATCTTTCCTAAGCAGAATAACATCAGAGCAGCCTCTTTCTTTCTCCTGACAACTTCCTTGACTACTTGGAGTTAATATGAATGAATTTTGTTCCAACAGCGCCACCTGCTGGTCAGTTTCCCACCAGTCTGACCACCAAGTAGTCAAGGAAGTTGTCAGGAGAAAGAAAGAGGCTGATGTTCTTCTGCTTAGGAAAGATGTGAGAAAGGTTTCTAATTTTATTCCTAAGCAGAAGAACATCAGAGCAGCCTCTTTCTTTCTCCTGACAACTTCCTTGACTACTTGGTGGTCAGACTGGAGGGAAAATGACCAGCAGGTGGCGCTGTTGGAACAAAATTCATTCATATTAACGGAGCATGAATCCCTAAATATCTTGGAATAAAATATAAATACATAATAAATGTAAATGACAAAAGTGTTTAGAATGGCACCCTCGTCAATTTTACAATAACTTTAAAGGTTTACTTATGCTTTTAATACTAAAACACCAGGATTTAGTGTATTTGCTATAAGTGCTGTCTGGTTTCATCTCTTTCAGTATATGATCCTCTGTGATAATATCCCATCGCTTCCTGTCATCAGCTTCACATTTGGAGGTCAGGTATACTCCCTGACAGGGGAACAGTATGTCCTAAAAGTAAGTTTTCACTGTGATGTTCTGCTAAGCTATAGAGCTTTATATATACGTCTCAGTCTGACCTCTCTCGTCTCCTCACAGATATCAAAGGCTGGTCGCACCGTCTGCCTCAGTGGCTTCTTGGGCCTTGACATTCCTCCTCCAGCCGGGCCCCTCTGGATTATTGGAGATGTTTTTATTGGCCAATATTACACTGTTTTTGACCGTGCTAATGACCGCGTGGGTTTTGCTAAAGCAAAGTAATCTCCCTTTAAAGGTCTCTTTCTCCATTAAACGACTAAAACCACAAAATCAACCTGCCCTAAAATACATTGAAGCATAACGTTCCCTTAGTCTGCACTGCTGAAAATTGTGAATCCTGTATAGAATGTTTATTTATCGGTGCCTAGATTTCTCTTTTATAGGGCTCATAGACCCACAACTTTAATAAAATGACACCGCACTTAAAGGCATTAGATAAAGGATGTCTGCAGACTTTTTTTTTAGACTAATATTAATTGGTAGATCAATTAACTTAAATTTGATGTTTCGGTAGTACTGGTCCTTTAGCTCCTCTTTCTTAAAGGGGAACTATCGCAAAAATAAAAGTAAAGCTTCCTCAAACTGAAGTAAGAAACTTTCTAAATATAATCTATTAAAAATTTTGCATTATTTCTGAAATAATAAAGTTTATATTCACTATTCCTCTCTCAGCATCTGTTTCTCCTCATTCTGTCTTCATGCAGCAGTTGGGTGTCCCAATAAATGATGAATGATCCAATAAATCTTATAGGGGGGGGGATCTTTTTGCCTAGAAGATGTATTAGAACTCACTCTATTAAAATCACCAGACATCACGTCTCTCTACATGCAGAATTTGTGCAAAAGGCAGTTATATTGTGTTTGTACTGGATCCATGCAGGAGTTGGGTGTCAGATATTCATTGACCGTTGGATCCAATCTTGTATAGGGGGGCTCCTTTTGCCTAGAAGATGTATTTGAGCTCACTCTATTAAAATCACCGGACGACATGTCTCTCTACATGCAGAATTTGTGCAAAAGGCAATGATACATCTGTGGTATTGGGGTCTTCGGAAAAGGGGCCCAGGTGCACCGCCCTCAGCACGGGGAGCGGACAAACCGAAAAACCAATTGAGAGCAGGCACTCAAAGAAGGCAAACTTCCACCAGGCCAGTAGTTCAAAGTGAAGAAAGTTTGTGTCCACGGCCTTACGCGTTTCGTGTCATAAACACTTAATCAAAGGCATTTGTGCAAAAGGCAGTTTTGTTATATTGTGTTTGTACTGGATCCATGCAGCAGTTGGGTGTCAGATATTCATTGACTGTTGGATCCAATATATCTTATTGGGGGGCTCCTTTCCTAGCAGATGTATTAGAGCTCATTCAAATAACTGATTCCAGTACAAACAAAATAACTGCCTTTTGCGCAAATTCTGCATGTAGAGAGACAGGATTTTAATAATGAGCTCTAATACATCTTCTAGGCTCCCCTTAAAGCTATATTGGATCATTCATCTGACACCCAACTGCTGCACGAAGACAGAATGAGGAGAAACAGATGCTGAGCGAGGAATAGTGAATATAAACTTGATTATTTCAGAAACCATGCAGAATTTTCAATTGATTGTATTTAGAAAGTTTCCTACTCCTAAGTGAATACTTAATTTTCATTTTTGCGATAGTTCCCCTTTAAATGAGAGCCTGCCGTGTGGTCTGTCTTTAGAACGTTATAAAAAATCAGCTGAGCAGTGCAACTGATGCTGCATAATAAATATTAACTAGTTATGGGTTTGTACCCCATGCAGAATATCTTGCATTTTCTCTTTAATGGCTTTCACAGGGTTAATTGTGCATCTTTTGTAGTGGAGCAGAATAGTTTGGGATTAATTAGTAGGTTCCAGTGATCTTTAAAATCCAGATCAGAGCCACTTGGGGGTGATCAGTCCTTGCAGGAGCAGGTTTGCTTGGCCTTTAAAGCTCTGCTTCCTCGTGCCATTTATGAATGCATTGTTCTCGCTTCTCGTCTTTGCTCAAGTCCAATTCCCAGAGCTCCATGTTTCCTTGTTGTTCCGCATTCTTGGCGCCAACAAAAGAAATGCACCATCAAGGTCATGAGCAAAACACTGTCCGGGGACGGGAGTTTAAAAGAAACTGAACCAATTACTGGAGGTGTGTCGTAGATCATACCAAATACACTAGGGAGGGGGGGGTCAGAAAAGAAACCTCAATATGGTGTGATTGTTATAATATGTATTCCTTTTTATATGGGTGAGGACAACTTTGTATAAAGTGCATTTTGTATGTAGTTTTCTGCCAGATGCTTAAAGGAGAACTAAAGCTTAACTAAAGAAGTAGCTAGAAATGTTGTACATGATGTTTTGTGCTTCTGTACCAGCCCAAGGCAACCACAGCCCTTTAGCAGTAAAGATCTGGGTCTCCAAAGATGCCCCAGTAGCTCCCCATCTTCTTTTCTGCTGATTCACTGCACATGCTCTGTGCTGCTGTCACTTACTGAGCTTAGGGAGCCACTCACAATATACAGTACACATAGAATAGAAATGTCACAATATAAGGCTGATTAGTAATTAATACAGATAATTACTACATGGCAGCACAGAAACCAGTGCAATTAGCATCAGAATTTAATAATCAGCAAACCTGTAGCATCAGCTTATATTACAGCCAGGGAAGCTCATTTTCTGCTGGATAATTAGTGACGAGCCCTAAGCTTAGCTTCTCAACAGCCAATCAGAGCCCACTGAGCATGTGAGTGTCACAGACACTTTCCAAGATGGTGACCCCCTGTGACAAGTTTGAAGTCCTGGATCATTGCTGCTATTGACAAGCTCAAACTTTAGCCTCGTGCAATAAGTTCACTATATAAAAGATGACATTTTTAGCCCTATTTATTTTTATGGTTTAGTTCTCCTTTAATTGTACTCAGGGAAGTGTAAGGTATAGACCGCAGGTATTGGAGACACCCAACGGTTTTGTGTTTGACATGATTTCTATTTATTGCTTTTGGTTCTGAATACCCAGGACAAACCTTCATAGGGGGTCTTTCAGTAGGGACACTGTATCAGTCTGGATATACAATTTGGAGGAGCTTTTAAACGGTTTCAGAAGCATTTAAAGGATAAGTAAACCTTTAAAATAAGTGAATGTAAAACTGATGAGGGGGCTATTCTAAGCACTTTTGTCATTTACATTCATTATTTATTTTTTATTCCAAGATATTAAGGGATACATGTATTGTTAATATGAATGAATTGTGTTACAACAGCGCCACCTGCTGGTCAGTTGTAACAAATCCATTCATATTAACGGTGCATGTATCCTTTAATATGTTGGAATGGAAAAAGAATAAATAAAATAGCCCCCTCGTCAATTTTACGTTCATTTTATTTTAAAGGTTTACTTATCCTTGAAGTATAGTTCCCAAAAATGTAGTTCCCACTGTAGTAGAAACAATAGGGTAATTGACTAACACTGGGCAAGCCAATCAAATTGCTGCATTCATGCTTCTTCTTGCAGCTGGCTTTAAAAAGCTTATCACTGATTGGTTGCCCAGTGTTGATAAATAACCAGGCAGTTGGTTGTAGCGATTGTATAAGATCCCATGTTTGTGAGGGCAGTTGCACAGAGGGCACTGATTAAACTAAAACTAAGCACTTTAACTGTGTTCGTTTTCTTTAAGGGGCAGATTTATCAAAGGTCGAGGTGAATTTTCAAATGAAAAAAAATTCGAATTTCGAGCTATTTTTTTGTGTACTTCGACTAGGGAATGGTGCAAATTCGATTTGAATTTGAAAAAAATTTGAATATCTAAATTTATCACGTACTGTCTCTTTAAAAATTCGACTTTGACCATTCACCATCTAAAACCTGCTTAATTGCTGTTTTAGCCTATGCGGGACCTCCTAGAACCAATTGGTGGACTTTTTAAAAAATCTACGGTAAGTTTTCGACTTAATTTCGGTTGGTCTTTTTGAATTCGAATTTGGACCATTAATAAATATGCCCCTATGTCTCTGGTAGAGGGCACTCGCTTCCTATGACTGCTGGGATCTTTGGATGTTTGTTGTGCTGTTAATATTACAAATAAAAGCTGCTGCTTCTCACTCGGGCTGCATTGTGCGTCATTCATTTGAACACTGTAAGCAGAAGTTCTCCCTAAATAAACTGAACATGTGATGGGCTTGCAGCTTTTCTATACCAATAGCAAAACCTTGAGGGGAAACTCGGATGTTCTGGATAGATCATGTTTGTGTTCATTATACATTGGGCTGTATCATCAGCTTCTTTGAGATATAATATGGCCCCTCTGTGCTCTCTTATTCGCATGGAAACTTGATTAAAAGGGATCATTCACATTTAAAGGGGAAGTAAAGTCTAAAATAGAACAAGGCTAGAAATGCTGTATTTTGTATACTAAACATAAACACAAACTTACTGCACCACAAGCCTAATCAAACAAATGATTTATGCTTTCAAAGTTGGCCACAGGGGGTCACCATCTTGTAACTTTGTTATACATCTTTGCAAGACCAAGACTGTGCACATGCTCAGTGTGGTCTGGGCTGCTTAGGGATCATCATAAATTATCAAAACAACACAAGTCAAATAATATCTGCCAGAAGCCGATACAGCAAGACTGATTAATAATCAGAATATACAGACTGCACTGGGTCCTGTGTTGTCATGTGATCTAATGTGGATTTTATAGTTTTTGTATTGTTTAATATAAACTTTCTCCAACTCTGCAGAACCAGTGGCTGCAGCAAAATAATCCTCCAAATAGAATCCCAGTTTATCTGTTTAAATCTGGCTCCATGATCTTTGTCCCTGCAGCTGGAGTTGGAAACAGTAAAGGGGATGTAAAGGCAAAAATAAAATCCAATACAAATCTCTACACAGTCGCCGACTGCTCTACAGGGAAACAAACAAAGCTGCTTGAGATCTGCATGGCTGGGAAGTAAGGCGGGGGCTCCCCCTGCTGTTCATAAGTATGATTGTTTCCCTGCAGAGCAGTTAGGGACCGTCTGACAATTCCTATCCACAGCAGTAAATGAAGGGAGAATTTCACTGCTTACAGTCAGGTTTCTTATAAAAACAATACAGATTTTTTAATTAAAGTATATTGGAGATAGGTTTCTTTTTCATTAAAGAAAGTAAAAATGGGATTTTATTTTTTTGCCTTTACATGCCCTTTAAGTTAAATCTTGTTCTAGAATGGATACTATTTTTTTTTTTTTAGTCTTTCAATTATTTGCCATCTTCTAACTCTTTCCAGTTTCAAATGGGGGTCACTGATGCCAATCTAAAACACGAATGCTCTGTAAGGCTACACGTATTGTTATTGCTACTTTTTTTTTTTATTACTTTTCTATTCAGGCCTCTCCTCTTCATATCCCAGTCTCTTCTATAAATCAATGCATGGTTGCTAGGGGAATTTGGTTGCTAGGGTCATTTGGACCGCAACAGGATTGCTGAAACTGCAAAATGGAGAGCTGCTGAATAAAAGACTAAATAACTCCGTAGCCACAAATAAAAAAAAAAATGAAATTGTCTCAGAATATCACTCCCTACATCATACTAAACGTTTATTTAAGGTGAACAACCCCTTTAATTTACCAATCAATGCTTGGCACAGTCCAAATTTTTATAGGATAGCTACTAAGCCATCCGACCAATCAGCACTCAGTATTTTATAGTACTGGAAAAGTGCTTAAGAACATAGGGGTTTGTTGTGGATTTGCCTGAGATCTCTATGCGCCACTTACTTTGCCCAATATGTATAATAATATTTCTTTTTGTACTGAAGGAAATGTAAAGTGCATAGTTTGGGTCATAAAACCCCACAATTTAGTTAAAGGAGAAGGAAAGGTTAAAATTAAGTAAGCTTTATCAGAAAGGTCTATATAAATACACCAGTAAACCCTCAAAGTAATGCTGCTCTTAAACCTCCAGGGCTAGGGCTTGAGCGTGCTCAGTTTGCTCCTCCTCCCCTCCCTGCTGTAATCTGAGCCCAGAGCTATGAGTGAGCAGGGAGAGACTCAGGCATGAAGTGATATCATTCACATTTCTTTCCTTCTATTGTGTACTCATGGGCTTCTGTATCAGACTTCCTGTTTTCAGCATAAACCTCCAGGCCTGGGGCTTGAGCATGCTCAGTTTGCTCCTTCTCCCCTCCCTGCTGTAATCTGAGCCCAGGGCTATGAGTGAGCAGGAAGAGACTCAGACAGGACGTGATGTCACTCGCATCTCTTTCCTTCTATTGTGTACACATGGGCTTCTGTATCAGACTTCCTGTTTTCAACATAAACCTCCAATGCTGGGGCTAGAGCATGCTCAGTTTGCTCCTCTCCCACCTCCACTTCTTTCCCTGCTGTAATCTGAGCCCACAGCTATAAGTGACCAGGTAGAGACTCAGGCAGGAAGTGATGTCACACCAAGCTAATATGGCAGCTGCTATCCTAAAGAGAGCTTCTAGAGCTTTTTACTCAGGTACAGTATGGTAAAACATTCTAGCTTGCACTATTGCAGCTACTCTATTTCCAATAAAATGCCTCAGTAGCTTTCCTTCTCCTTTAAGAGTAGAAAGAACAATTTACTCATTTTTAATTTGTGGGAATGTGTCACTAAGTTGGTTTTCTGGGGTCAACTGATTGTTAAGGGCATTTTAGTCTGAAGAATAATTAAATCTGACGCTGGGCTTTTACCTTGAGTATTGTGCTGCTCCGGCTTTATGATCTCTACAAGGCAGTAGCCTGACACCATAAATATTTATTATAAGACCACACTTTCCGGGCATAGGATAAAATAGATACATTTATATTGTAAACAGTATTTTAAATAATTGAAAAAATCAAAATCACGGTAAAGTACCATAAATATTTTGGTTCCACGTAAAAAAAAAAAAAAAAAAAGAAGAACATAAATCTATATTATCCGTTTATCTGTCACTTCAAAGTGGTGAATTCAGATTGGGCTTTGCACAACTGCAGACATCGTACTCCCACACCATTCAAGCTGGGCTCTTGGAATCCTCCCCTTCTGCAGTCTCAAAAGCCTTTGCGGCTAACAGAACAAACTGAAACCTGATAATGGCCATGGATATGGCTTCTTTCTCATCTCTATCCCTTTACTCAGTGAATTTCAATACCAGCCAGTGTAAGAAAATGACGTAATACCGCTCCATTTAGCCCATAAATCAGGTTTCCATGTTTTATTCTCCTTTTCCCTGCGGCCACCATGTCTGCCATCTTTCCTTGTAGCCAGAGAGCAAACGTTAACCCTGTCATTTCCAGAAAGATATAAAGGAATATAAAGAATATAAAAGAATAAAGGAATCCCTCTCTCATATGAACTTTAAACATTTCAGTGGCAAAGACAGTAAACCCACATTTGCTAAAGTTCATTTAACTCTCGAGTGATCCGGTAATATTTTAGATATTGCAGACTATAAGGCTCACGTTCTATATTAGCTGTGCCCATGTTATCCCCTTTAAAAGGGGAAGTAAAGTCTTAAATAGAATAAGGCTAGAAATGCTGTATTTTGTATACTAAACATAATCATGAACTTACTGCACCACAAGCCTAATCAAACAAATGATTTATGCTTTTAAAGTTGGCTACAGGGGGTCACCATCTTGTAACTTTGTTATACATCTTTGCAAGACCAAGACTGTGCACATGCTCAGTGTGGTCTGGGCTGCTTAGGGATCGTCATAAATAATCAAAACAGCACAAGTCAAATAATATCTGCCAGAAGCCGATACAGCAAGACTGATTAATAATCAGAATATACAGGCTGCACTGGGTCCTGTGTTGTCATGTCATCTAATGTGGATTTTATAGTTTTTCTATTGTTTAATACAAACTTTCTCCAACTCTGCAGAACCAGTGGCTGCAGCAAAATAATCCTCCAAATAGAATCCCAGTTTATCTGTTTAAATCTGGCTCCATGATCTTTGTCCCTGCAGCTGGAGTTGGAAACAGTAAAGGGGATGTAAAGCCAAAATAAAATCCAATACAAATCTCTATACAGTCGCCGACTGCTCTACAGGGAAACAAACAAAGCTGCTTGAGTTCTGCATGGCTGGCAAGTAAGGTGGGAGCTCCCCCTGCTGTTCATAAGTATGATTGTTTCCCTGCAGAGCAGTTAGGGACCGTCTGACAATTCCTATCCACAGCAGTAAATGAAGGGAGAATTTCACTGCATACAGTCAGGTTTCTTATAAAAACAGTACACATTTTTTAATTAGCGTATATTGGAGATAGGTTTCTTTTTCATTAAAGAAAGTAAAAATGGGATTTTATTTTTTTTGCCTTTACATGCCCTTTAAGCACAAAATGTCCAAGTAGATGTTAGAAAGGCAAGGGGGTATGAGCAAACCCCAGAGAAGTAGGATCAGATGTTTTCATCTGTGATGGTGCTCAAAATGTTTCTCCTATGAATCATGGTTTGACTCTCCTAGTTTGAAGGACTTATTGATATTTTACTCATATGTCACATCCTAACCCCTCTCAACTAACTTGTCTTCTAACCACACCTCTCGCACATACAAAACATCCAGTCTGTTGTCAATGATCATGTCAAGTTCATTCACCTCACCAGTATTTTTTTTCTAGCCAATTCACAGGCAAGATATATACAGTCATGTGAAAAAGTTTGGGAACCCCTCTCAGCCTGCATAATAATTTACTCCACTTTCAACAAAAAAAGGTAGTCTTTCATTTCCCAGGAACATCTGAGTACTGGGGTGTTTTCTGAACAAAGATTTTTAGTGAAGCAATATTCAGTTGTATGAATTTTGCTCATTCGAATGCTTGTGTCACGGTTGGCACCCTAAATCTAGAACAGATGCCAAGCACCCTGGTCTCGGCTCGTGCTTCTGTCTGTAGCAGCCGCCTTTGGCCTCGGGAGGAGCCATCAGCTACTCGGATGCCAATAACGAGAGGTGCAAGGCGAGGGGTTCTGGACAAGCAGAGGGGCACAACTGTAAAGCAGAGTCTTTGGGCAGAAGGTTGTGGTGCAAGGCGTTAGGCAATAGATTAGTCAGATCAGGCCGGGTCGAGGCAGGCAGAGAATAAACGTAGTGTAAGAACCTACCCTGGTGGTCTAGTGGGCAGCGGGGTCCACTCCGTGTCCTTGGCATGGACACCCGCTGCGTCACTCCTATCCTTCCTTTGCCAGCTTTGTGCTACCTGTTCCTGAATTTGCTATACTAACTGATTATCCGTGTTTGACCCTGACTGTTACTGACTATTCTGCATTCTGTATCCTGACCCTTGCCTGCCTACGAAAACTCTTCCTGCTTAACCCCTTGATTGACAACCCGGTTCGACCCTTGCCTGCCTGACGATTCTGATATCCGCCTGCCTCTACCCAGCCTGTCCGACCATCCTTCTGCTTTATCCAGTCTGTCTGATTATCAAGTTTCGACCCCTTGCTTGCCTGACGATTCTGTTATCTCCCTGTCCTATCCGGTCTGTTCCGTTTCCACCAGACACCTTGTCCTTGACCTTCTGCCCAAAGACTCTTGCTATACGGTCATGCCCCTTTGCCAGCCTTGTACCCCTCGTTAAGTCCAGGTGGCACCCAATTAAGCTGAGGGCTCCTCCCGAAGCCCAAAGGTGGTCACACTACTGGTGAAGCCGAGACCAGGGTCCTTGGCATTTGTTCTGGTATTGGGTGCCGGCACGTAGTCAGGCAGGCAAGGGTCAAAACCAGGAAGTCAATCAGATGGATTAGGCAGAATAGGTAGTCGAATATCAGGCTAGGGTCAGGATACAGGAGTTCAGAATCGTCAAAAGCCAGGCAGAGGTCAAAACAGGGATCAGAATCAGATTAGCACAAAGCTCAAGACACCACAGGAGTAAACCTATAATGGGCAAGCCCGAACAAGCTTTATATAGCACTTGATTTGCGCACCGGCGTCATTACGACAGCGAGTCCGCGTCAATATTAAGAGCGAGACGCGGGTGCGCAGGCCCTAGGTAACCAACATGGCGGCCCAAGAAGAGCGGCTGGCGGGTGCCCCCGTTGGACCACCAGGGTGAGTGTTTTTTATTATGTAAATGCTCAATACTGATTATTGGCAACACCAAATTGGTTGGATTAACTCGTTAAGCCTTGAACTTCATAGGCAGGTGTGTCCAATCATGAGAAAGGGTATTTAAGGTGGCCATTTGCAAGTTGTGCATCTGTTTGACTCTCCTCTGAAGAGTGACAGCATGGGATCCTCAAAGCAACTCTCAAAAGATCTGAAAACAAAGATTGTTCAATATCATGGTTTAGGGGAAGGCTACAAAAAGTCACAAAAAATCTCAGAGGTATAAACAGTTTCAACTGTAAGGAATGTAATCAGGAAATGGAAGGCCACGGGCACAGTTGCTGTAAAACCCAGGTCTGGCAGGCCAAGAAAAATACAGGAGCGGCATATGTGGAGGATTGTGAGAATGGTTACAGACAACCCAAAGATCACCTCCAAAGACCTGCAAGAACATCTTGCTGCAGATGCAGGTGTATCTGTACATCGTTCTACAATTCAGCACAATTTGCACAAAGAACATGTGTATGGCAGGGGGATGAGAAAGAAGCCCTTTCTGCACTCACACAAACACAGTCGCTTGTATGTAAAAGCTCATTTAGACAAGACACAGTCATTTTGGAACAAAGTGCTTTGGACTGATGAGACAAAAATTTAGTTATTTGGTCATAAGAAAAAGCACTTTGCATGGCGGAAGAAGAACACGGCGTTCCAAGAAAAACACCTGCTACCGACTGTCACATTTGGTGGAGGTCCCATCATGCTGTGGGGCTGTGTTGCTAGTTCAGGGACTACTGGGACCCTTGTGAAAGTTGAGGGTCAAATAAATTCAACCCAATATCAGCAAATTCTTCAGGATAATGTTCAAGCATCAGTCACAAAGTTGAAGTTACTCAGGGGTTGGATATTCCAACAAGACAATGGCCCTAAACACACTTGGAAATCTACAAAGACATTTATGCAGAGGGACAAGTACAATTTTTATAGATTGGCCGTCACCGTCCCCCGACTTGAATATCATGGAAAATCTATGGGATGATTTGAAGCAG
The DNA here is from genome assembly GCA_038501925.1 of Xenopus petersii. Taxonomy (NCBI): domain Eukaryota; kingdom Metazoa; phylum Chordata; class Amphibia; order Anura; family Pipidae; genus Xenopus; species Xenopus petersii. Next base: position 8,025,307 of record CM076679.1, read on the forward strand.
ACTGTCCATGCTCGGCAGCCATCAAATTTAACTGAACTGGAAGAGATTTTGTATGGATGAATGGTCAAAAATACCCAGGGCCGGATTTACATAGCAGGCTCCCCTAGGCCCACTGCTGTTCTTTGAATCTATACCCTCCCCTTAATAGGGATTGGCTCATGGGAAATTTCATCTCCAGCGCATCCCCAGTGTTTTTGAACCAATGTGGGTGTGGTTGGGCAGCATGCCGCCCCCTAAAATCCTGCCGCCCGGGCCTTGGAGGCCTTTCCACAAATCCGGGCCTGAAAATACCCACATCCAGAATCCAGACACTCATCAAAGTCTATAGGAGGCGTCTAGAGGTTGTTACATTTGCAAAAGACTCAACTATTGTTGTAATATCTCTGTTGTGGTGCCCAAATTTATGCACCTGTCTAATTTTGATATGATGCATATTTTCTGTTAATCCAATAAACTTTATGTCACTGCTTAAATACTACTGTTTCCATAAGTCATGTTATATATTAAAAGGAAGTTGCTACTTTGAAAGCTCAGCCAATGATAAACACAACTCCAAAGAATTAAGAGGGGTTCCCAAACTTTTTCATATGACGGTATCTGTAGAAATAAGTCAAATCAACTGGACAAGCTGTGTTTTTTGAGCTTTGAGAAAGCCAGTTGGATGACTGGTGATCATCTCAACATCTTCAAGAAAAAAACACAGCAAGTCCAGATGATTTGACTTATTTCTACAGATATAACATGACCTGGATGAATGAGAATCTTCCCAAACATAGGCCAGACATATGGTCGCTGCTCTTGGACAGAAGCCATATTGGACATGATTTCCTACTAAAGTTGAATCCTGTCCTTTTATAGCTAAGCTGAAGCCCTTGGAACTGCCTCCAAGCTCTACCTGAAATGATAGGTCTATCACTCACCTAACAGTAATTGATTAAAGCTACTGTGTACCGTTGATACATCTATTGGTAGCTTCTGTAAGAAGAACCATTACAAGATTGTTCTTTAATCTAACTTCAATCCAGTTGCAGTGATTCACTCCAAAAGGACCTTCCTTGGTTCATGTTGGAGGTCAATGACCAACAACAACAACAAAGGCTTGAGATGCAAATTCCTATTAGCGTGGGTGAATTCTAATGAGGGCTTGGAGAAGGCTTCCCAGACCATTATCAATGAATTTACTTGCAACAAACAGAATGGATATATTATACATGACAATGACATTTTATTTATTCCAGGCCAGTACATAAATCCTTCGACTCCAACACCTCAATTTATGGTACCTGTTTTTTTCCATGTTGACTGAAAGAACGCACCGTACATGGCATTTAATCGCTGCCAGAGTTATATGAAGATGGTGTGTGCTTTTGGGAACAAGCCGAACAACTACTGGCAAGCTGACGCACTACCTTATTGGCCATCCAAGCTGGTTACTGTGAGGATACTGTTCAAGTTTGGGAGATCTATAACTAAACCTATGTCATTGGGACTTTTAATGTTATTTATTAAAGAAACTACAAACATTCCTTAAACCTAAACTTTAAACAAAAGACCAAAATATGAAAACAATACTGTCACGACCGGCACCCAATACCAGAACAAGTGCCGAGCACCCTGGTCTCGGCTCGGCTTCACCAGTAGTGTGACCACCTTTGGGCTTCGGGAGGAGCCCTCAGCTTACTTGGGTGCCACCTGGACTTAACGAGGGGTACAAGGCGAGATGTTCTGGCTGGCAAAGGGGCACGGCTGTTAGCAAAGTCTTTTTGGGCCGAAGGTCAAGGTACAAAAGGATTAGGCAGAAGGATGGTCAGACAGGCTGGGTCGAGGCAGGTGGATATCAGAATCGTCAGGCAGGCAAGGGTCAAACCAGGTTGTCAATCAAGGGGTCAAGCTGGAAGAGGTGTCGTAGGCAGGCAAGGGTCAGGATACAGAATGCAGAGTAGTCAAGGAACAGGCAGGAGTCAAAACCGGATAATCAGGACAAACAGATACAAGATCAGATGCACAAGGCTCAGGAAACCACTAGAAACCAAGTTCAATCACAGACATCTGTCTGCAGTCAGAATGGGCCTTTTATAGGGGAAGAATTTCGTGCCCAAGAACGTGCGTTTTCGCTCCAAAGCGTGCTGGCGCAATCACGGCAGCACACCTGCGCCTTTAAGAGGCACGCCCTAAGAACACTAATGGCGCTGGGAGGAAGAAGGAGAAGGAGCACAACTAGACCACCAGGTATTTTTATTACAAATACATTTATAATAGCTCCGTTGAATCTTCATATCTTGTCTACTAAAACATCATTCAAATGAGAACTAAACCCCTTGCTAATGAAAAAACCCTGTCCCCTACCCTCCATAGTCCCCCCTCCCTGCTCTCCGCACAGTTGTTAACACAAGTAAATGTCCTTAAGCCGTTAATTACCCCTCGTTGCAACGTCAGCGGAGCACAATCTTCCGGCCAATCGGTAATCTTCGGGTCTTCTTCCCTTCGGCCATTTCCGTGATATTGCTACAACTGCGGATGCACCGATACGATGTTTATTTACTGAAGATTACCGAATCGATGAAGATGGCGCCCGTGACCTCCGCTGTGCTGACTCGGCAACAAAGGCAATTGCCCACTTAGGGGCATTTACTTGTGTTAACACCTGTGTAGGGGGAGCAGGGAGGGGGGACTATAGGGGGTAGGGGATTTTATTAGCAAGGGGGTTTAGTTCTCCTTTAAACATGAATTAAACCCTATAGGATTGTTTTGCCTCCAATAAAGATTGATTATATCTTAGTTGGCATCAGGTACAAAGTTCTATTTTATAAATACAGAGAACAAAGAAATAATTTAAAAGTATGGAGTATGGTAGATGGCCTTCCCATAATTCAGAGCTTTCTGTATAAAAGGTTTCTTGATAATGGATTCCTTACCTGTACCCAACATTGCTTCCGTCTCCACAGCTTTGATTTTATAGCACGTGTTATATACTGTATATGGAGTTTGCACTGTATTTATCTATGTTCTTGGGTATTATACATAACAATGACACCGTATTTACATTACCATGTGTTCTGGGGACATTACATGTAGAACTGGCAATATATTTATTATGTCAGGTGTTCTGGGGTAAGAGGTTCTGCTACCGTGTGTTCTAGAGGCATTTTATATGGAATTGTCACTGTATGTATCCTGCCATAAATTCTGGGGTTATTGTATATAACATTGGCACTTTATTTATACTACCATGTGTTCTAGGGGCATTATATTTGGAAATGGCACTGAAATTATCTTGCTGAGTTTTCTGGAATTTATCAAAATTGTCACTGTATGTATTTTGCCATATGTTCTGGGGTTATTATATACAACATTGTAGTTATACTACTGGGGCATTATGTGGAATTGTCACTGTATGTATCTTGCCATAAGTTCTGGGGTTATTGTATATAACATTGGCACTTTATTTATACTCATATGTGTTCTAGGAGCATTATATGGAATTGTCACTGTATGTATCCTGAAATATGTTCTGGGGTTATTGTATATAACATTGGCACTTTATTTATATTACCATATGTTCTAGGGGCATTATGTTTGGAAATGGCACTGAAATTATCTTGCTGTGTCTTCTGGAATTTATCAAAATTGTCACTGTATGTTTTTTGCCATAAATTCTGGGGTTATTGTATACAACATTGTAGTTATACTACCGTGTGTTCTAGGGGCATTATACGGAATTGTCACCGTATGTATCCTGCCATAAGTTCTGGGGTTATTGTATATAACATTAGCACTTTATTTATACTCATATGTGTTCTAGGAGCATTGGGGCAAATTTACTAAGATTCGTAGTTGCGCCAGTGTCTGATTCGCCGCACTTCGCCAGGTGTTTTTTCACCATCGCTCCGCAAATTCAATAAAAACCGAAGTTGCGCGTAAGGTTGCGAAGTTGCGCTAGTGTTAATTCGCCAAGCAAAGCGAAGTTACGCTAGCGATGCTTAATTTGCATACGGCGCCAAATTGAAGTTACAATGGAGGTATATGTAGCAGCACTACACAAGCCTGGGAAACCTTCAAAACATCAAATAAAATGTTTATTTTGCCCTACACATGTGCCCACTGTATAGTTAAGTTGCCATGAGTTAGGAAATGTAGGGGGGAAGGAGGGGAGCCCCAAAAAAATTTTCGATCTTTTTCAGCCTATCACCCATAAAAAATAAAAAAACACCAGCGTTTTTTTGGACTTAGAAATTTTTTTACCTCTTTTGGAAGCAATCCCTATCTACTCTATTGCACTTCGCCTGGTCTGAGGTAGCGAAGGAAGTCTGGCGTAAAAGGTAGCGTTCAGACAAATTCGCGCGTCAGTGAATTTGCGTAGTTACGTCCGTTGCGCAAATTCACCAGGCGTAAGGGTGCGAAGTAACACTAGGGAATTTACACCAGCGTCCGTTAGTGAATCGCCGAATTAACGAAAATGCGCTACGCTAGCGAACGAACGCTAGCTTAAGGCGATTCGTCCTTTAGTGAATTTGCCCCATTGTGTTTGGAAATGGCACTGAAATTATCTTGCTGTGTCTTCTGGGATTTATAAAAATTGTCACAGTGTTTTGAGGTATGTATGTGTTTTTTGGGGTATACATTTGTTTTGGGGTATGTACTGTATTTTAGGTATGTTTGAAAAGTGGCACTACATTTTATGGATGCACCGAATCCACTTTTTTGGATTCGGCCGAACCCCCGAATCCTTCACGAAGGATTCGGCCGAATACCGAACCGAATCCGAACCCTAATTTGCATATGCAAATTAGGGATGGGAAGGGGAAAACATTTTTTACTTCCTTGTTTTCTGACAGAAAGTCATGCAATTTCTCTCCCTGCCCCTAATTTGCATATGCAAATTAGGATTCGGATTCGGTTCGGCCGGGCAGAAGGATTCGGCCGAATCCGAATCCTGCTGAAAAAGGCCGAATCCTGGCCGAATCCCGAACCGAATCCTGGATTCGGTGCATCCCTACTACATTTATTCTGCAATATATTGCAATATATTGCAACTGCATTTATCCTGTCCTGTTCTGTATTATTATTGTGTACAAAATAATTACCAAAAAAAAAAAAATTAAAAATCCCCCTGTGCCTACGAGGGAATAGCGTGAAATTCTCGCTAGCATTTGGTTCATGTTTCTCTTCTTTGCTTTATCGATTCACAGTGAAGGCTTCATAATAAACTATAAAATAATCATGCTTAAAAATGTAGCGGCAACTAAATATGATGAATATTACATGTCACGTAAGTGCATTGACAGTTACAGATCTGTCAATGCGTTCCACGTTCTTGATTACAATACAGCGGCTCAGCGCTCATTTATACAAGGCTAATTGGTTAAAGGAGAACTAAAGCCTAACTAAAGATGTAGCTAGAAATGTTGTACATGATGTTTTGGGCTTCTGTACCAGCCCAAGGCAACCACAGCCCTTTAGCAGTAAAGATCTGTGTCTCTAAAGATGCCCCAGTAGCTCCCCATCTTCTTTTCTGCTGATTCACTGCACATGCTCTGTGCTGCTGTCACTTACTGAGCTTAGGGACCCACTCACAATATACAGTACACATAGAATAGAAATGTCACAATATAAGGCTGATTAGTAATTAATACACATAATTACTACATGGCAGCACAGAAACCAGTGCAATTAGCATCAGAATTTAATAATCAGCAAACCTGTAGCATCAGCTTATATTACAGCCATTTTCTGCTGGATAATTAGTGACGAGCCCTAAGCTTAGCTTCTCAACAGCCAATCAGAGCCCACTGAGCATGTGAGTGTCACAGACACTTTCCAAGATGGTGACCCCCTGTGACAAGTTTGAAGTCCTGGATCATTGCTGCTATTGACAAGCTCAAACTTTAGCCTCGTGCAATAAGTTCACTATATAAAATATGCCATTTTTATCCATATTCATTTATAAAGTTTAGTTCTCCTTTAAGTCTGTGTTACAGTTGGAGGGAGATGTTTCGGCACCTCCAAATAGATAATCAAGATGGCAGTGAGCTACAATTCTTATTAAGGGTCAAATAAAGGAATGGGCAGCCTAAAACAGGTGAATAACTGGCATAGATCAAAAATGGTTAAAACACTTGGCCTTTGAATTTCTATTTTCCAATTGCTTTTGGCGTTTTATGGTATTGCGTTTCATTTTTCATAAAAATGATATCCCGGCGCGGGCAAAGGGCTTCGAGATTCATATCATGATTACTGCGGGACGGAACACACCAGCTTGGCCATAAAACAACATAACTGCATGGGAAGTGGGTGAATAAAACTAAAGTCGTTTCTAGTTTATGATGTGTCCTGCAGGGTACAGTGAGTGAAGAGTCGAAGGGAAATGCCAGCTGTCACCCCATGAGAAATGCCATCCTTATTACCCCCATGAGTAATATATATAGAATGATTTGTGCTCTCAGCAGACATTGTACAGTACACATCATTCACATGGAGTAAGATCACAAATTGAAGAACAGATTAAAGATTTTGAGGGCTGAACCCAAAGTAGAAACATCGGGCATTAGATCAGGCCCGGACTGGCAATCTGTGGGTTCTGGCAAATGCCAGAGGAGCTGCTATAAGGTGCCATAGAAAGTCAGTATTTAGTGGGCTGGTGGGGGCTGTTTGGGCCTCTGTGTGGGCTGATTGGGCCTCTGTGTACCTGAAATGCCAGGGCCTATTTTAATTCTCAGTCCGGACCTGCATTAGATAATAAATAATATACTAAAATTGTGTTTGCTGTCTGGGTGCCTCTAGGACACTTGGGGGTCGATTCACTAACTTCGAGTGAAGGATTCGAAGTAAAAAAACTTCGAATTTCGAAGTGTTTTTTGGGCTACTTCGACCAGCGAATGGGCTACTACGACCTTCGACTACGACTTCGAATCGAACTATTCCAACTAAAAATCGTTAGTCGAAGTACTGTCTCTTTAAGAAATAAACTTCGACCCCCTAGTTCGCCATCTAAAAGCTACCGAACTCAATGTTAGCCTATGGGGAAGGTCCCCATAGGCTTTACTAAGTTTTTTTGATCGAAGGATATTCCTTCGATCGTTGGATTAAAATCCTTCGAAACGTTCGATTAGAAGGATTTTATCGTTCGATCGAAGGAATAATCCTTCGATCGTTCGATCGCTCTATTTGCGCTAAAATCCTTAGTCGGAGTCGGTTAATTAACCCTCGATATTCGACCCTTTGTGAATCAGCCCCTTAGAGATACCTGAACCTTAACTGACTCAACAATGGGGTATATTTATCAAAGAGTGAAGTTAATAGTGAAGTTCCGCCACTAGAGTGAAATTCCGCCACTTCCCATTCATTTCTATGGGTTTTTTAAAGGCGTATCTATCAAAGGGTGAAATTTCACTTTCACCCATTGATAAATACGCCTTTCAAAATCCCATGGAGAGCTGCGGGATTTCACTCTAGTGGCGGAACTTCACTCTTTGATAAATTTACCCCAGTGACTCTCAACTGGCTTGCTTCTGATGTGCTAAATCTACCGCTCAACCGCCGCTTCTGATACCCCCATATCACATGTGGCAAAATGGGTGTCTGTTGGGAAGAAGACTTCCACCAGAGGACAAAAAGCTGTGCATATGGTGAAGCTAGAGCTGTATATATAATGCTCTAGGAAGGATGTAGACCCCTGCCAATGTACCAAAGTTGCGGCCTAATCTAAGGATGATGGGTATAAAGGTGGCCTTACACTGTAAGATTCGCTCTTCTGGAGAAGTTGCCAAAGGAGCGAATCTTTCCCCCAACTGGCCCACCATGGGTGGGAGATATCGTGGTAATGCAACCGTTGGCCCTAAGGCCAAACAATCACATTACAATGAAGGGGATATGAAAAGTCGGAGTGAGGACCACATCAATGAGCCGAAAAATCAAGGCTGCCTAATCAAGATCTGGATCATTTTTGGCCAGATATCGATGGGGAGGCCTTTCAGAGGGCCCCATACATGGGGCAGATAATTTGCTGGATTGGTCTAAGGCAGTGATCCCCAACCAGTAGCTCGTGAGCAACATGTTGCTCTCCAACCACTTGGATTTTGCTCCCAGTGGCCTCAAAGCAGGAGCTTATTTTTGAATTCCAGGCTTGGAGGCAAGTTTTGGCTTCATAAAAACCAGGTGCACTGCCAAACAGAACCTCAATGCAGGTTGACAATCCACATAGGGGCTACTAAATGGCCACTCACAGACCTTATTTGGCTCCCCAGTAACATTTTTCATGCCAGTGTTGCTCCCCAACTCCTTTTACTTCTGAATGTTGCTCATGGGTTCTAAAGGTTGAGGATCCCTGGTCTAAGGGCAGAGACACATCAGATTCTGGGAGATTAGACGCCCGGCGACAAAACTCCTCTTCTTTGGGGCGACTAATCCCCCCGAACTGCATTCACCTGCCCTCCCGCTGGCGAGATGGCACTCGGAGCGTTTCTTTTTCAGAAGTTTCCTCGTGAGGAAACTTCAGAAAACGAATCGCTCCGAGTGCCATCCCGCCGGCGATTTTCATTCTAGCCTGCGGGAAGACAGTTCAGGGAGATTAGTCACCCAGAAGAATAGGAGATTCGTCGCCGGGTATCTAATCTCCCCGAATCTGACCGTGTGTCTCTGCCCTAAAGGACCCGAATCTGCAGCTTAAATCTGCGTGTATGGTCTCCTTTACAAAAATCAGGGATGTCCAAGCTGCAACCTTCCAGTCTAGTCAAAGTACAACTTCCATTGCTACAGACAACCAACCCAAACACCAGCCTTGGCTTATTAAAGGGCCTGGTGGGCTTGAAACGTTGCCTTTTGTATGTGGGCTTAATAAATTCTTCTATTTTGTGCACTATTGCAACCCAATTCAGTGTGCTGCTGGTATTTTTTTTGATTTTGTTCTGCAATGCAGGGCCAGAACTAGGGGTTTAGGCAGAAAAGGCACGTGCCTAGGGTGCAACAGTGGGTGTGGGTTGGCAGGCACATACCTCTTCTTAATTCTACCCCTGCCCTGGGTCCTTGTCCCCCTGCCTGATAATCACAGACTGCTGCTATGGCACATAAACACAATGAGCCACATGGCAGCCATGTGGGTGCCCTTCAATAGTACATACAGGGTATTGCAATTTAATTTTCAAAACATATAGCAGGTCTTAGATGCCAGAACTTTTCAACAGTTCACCAGTAAATGTTACCTGCTGGTTGGCTGCTAGAATTCTACAGACCTGGTGCAAACTATTTGACCTTTACTACATTACTCCCCTTCTCCGAGTCCATTCAGTGTGGGTGTGTTTGGCTTTGTGACATCTGAAATAATGCAGTTATATGTGTATGTCTGTCCCTTGTCCTATACCCAAATTGGAGTGACAAGACGGATGGAGAAAAAAAAAAAAAAACACGCAACAATGGCTGCATTTTTGGTCTCTGGTTAACGTTTACTTCTTATACAGACAATTAATATTTCCAAAAAAAGATGCATTAGGAGATGCAATGGGTACATAATATGTATGTATGTATTTATATGGCACCACAACTGTACACGGCGCTTTACAAGGTGCAAACACAGACAGTTATATTAAGTTATACAGTAGATACAGCTATGATTATAGCTTGGAGCTTTCAAAACACAGTGGAATGAGGTCCTTGCCCCAAGGAGCTTACAATCTATTAGGAAGATATTCCCCTTCCATTTCCTTGCACTATAGCTGTTAGCTGCACCCTGTCCCCCCCCAATTGCTGTATGTAACATATGCTAATTTGCTATCGACCGGGATGGCAAATGGCTGAACCGACAAGCGTTGCTCCTTGTACTTTTCGCACTGGCAAGAAGGTAATTTCTATAAAAGGCTTCTATAGAGGCCACCGTGTGTGTATTCAATAGCTTTACTGCATTATGTGCCATTGATCAATACTGATTTGCATGGATTATCATGCACTGTGGATAAACAAACACAGGAGGAGGACAATGTGAATGCATGAAATATTCATTGTGTAACTCCTTCCCTTGCTTGTGTGTGTGTGTTGTGTTGTTGTATAGAGAGGTTACAATGCTCTCTCTTTTCATTTATCTCATCCCTCTCTGTTTGTCCTCCTCCTCCCCTCCTGCGCTCTCTTTCCCCTTCTCTTCTTCTTCTTTTTCCCACCCCCTCTCTCCCCAACGTTTCTCCTCCCTCCTCCTTTTCCGTGTGGTCTATCGGACTGATACAGACAGTCTCTTGTTTTAAGACATGCAGCTGTTCCTTTCTGCACTATATCCCTGGGGACACCCACTTGTCACAGACAGACGGACAAAGGGGTCATAACGACAGTAAGACCCCCCCCCGGAGGTGAGAGGACACCGCATATTAGGCATTGGATGCGGCGCTGTGTGTGGGTATGATGGGTACCACTCTGCAGAGGTCCAGAGAATGCTCCATTGGATGCTCTGCAGAGGTCATAGAGGGATACTTGATACAAAACAAGGTTGTGCTGTGGGTTTGTGTTGGGTGGTGGAAGCTCTACAAGGGTTATTGTAAATCTGTCTCTACTAGATACTAACCTGCCAGGGAGGTCACATCATCGTAAGTCTTATGAACGTTAGTTACAGGTGCCCCACCAGGCAGAGCTCCATCAGACACTCTCGGTGGAGCTGTAGGTGGGATAGGACCACTGAGAGACTGCACAGTTTTGTTGAGAGTGTTGCTAAAGAGTCTCAGATGCAGACCGATGCTCTGGTATCCCAGGCAGTTTGATGCTTGGACATTGGGTGCAGTGAATTGTGACTGATGCAGTGCAGTACTCGGCAAGGTGTTTGATGCAGTGTAATAGTGTTACATGATGGATGGGCAACCGTTGTAAGTGCTTTGTAAGCAGTGCAGCAATCGATAAGCTTTATGGCTCCCCGTGAAGCATTGGCAGAGGAGAGGGCCACCCGGAGGTGTCCATGGAGCGTGATGTTCTCCAACCCTGGGTGGAAGGTGATCAATAAGAAGCAGCCAGCTCTGGTGTGTAGTGGGAAGCCCTATCTAGTGAGACACTGAGATTAAATATGTTGCATTCTTGGCGCTGAGGTTGCAGTAAGTTGTTTTTATTCTGGCTACCATCAAGTAGGGTTAATCCTAGAAAGACATCTTGTTGGGCGCTGAATGAAGAAGCAAGCACAGCAAAGTGTTGGCTGCAGTATGTGATTCTGCAGGTTTATTGATAAGTTGTGTTGCACCGCCTGCAATGCCTGGGAGCACAGCAATGAATACGAGTGCGTGTGTGTGTGAGAGTCAATTTATCACCCAACTGCTTATAGATATTCTGCAGCTTTGTAATGTTGTAGGGCCAGGGGTCCAAAACAAAATGCAATAACTTCTTGGAGTAAATTCTTACATTTTAATTTTTTCTTCTTAAAACATTATTTTTTCCATTGCAATGTAATTTTCTTCATACCTCCCACTTAGTGATGCTTTCTTGTACCTGTTTTTTTGTCTTTATTTCCTCTCTCTCTCTTCCCTACAGTTTCCCTATCCTTTGTTTACCACGGCAAGCCCTGCTTGCTCCTTGTGGGCAGGGTTTAGCTCCTTGTGGGCGGGGCTTCCAATTCATTACAAAGCTGGGACTAACTCCAAACGGCTGCTCTACCTCTTGTGCTGGTCATGGAAAACAAGGCTTACAAGGGCGACGGGACATGGCCACCACCTCATTGTAAACACACACTGGAAAGGGAAAAGAAGAAGACCAAACCTCCCCCAGGCACTGCCTCGGTGGCTACGGGAAAGAGTGGACCACCTGTTACTGTGATCGAGATTTCACCCGAGACAACAGAAGTCAACGATTATTACCTTTGGTCCATCTTCAACTTTGTTTACCTGAACTTCTGCTGCCTGGGCTTCATTGCATTAGCCTATTCCCTCAAGGTAAGTAAGGGGCCATTGTGGTGCCCATTGGAGGATCTCTTCTGTGGTTCCATCACCTTTTTCTGCTACTACTGTCATTGTCTTTGATAGGGAAAGCACATAAGTGTTGGGGTCAGAGGGGTGTCTGGATATAAACTTAAAGCTTATAGGATATATGGGTAATAGATTTAATTATCTCACAGATATTCCCATTGTAATGTTATTCTGTACAGCCAAGGGTTATTGTATGCAAAGTCCATTTGTATAAATAAATAAGAGAGAGAGCTGCCATATTGTTTACTTCTGCTGATGCATGTAATAGAACACAGCTACAACAGCGTAACCCTTTCCTTGCCAACCAAATAAATAAAGAAATGACATAATGCCATGAAAAAGCAAAATCTACATTGCCCGCATTTTAGTTCGATCAACGGGGAAACGTGGGGTGCCTTGCAAAGTGCAATGGTAAAGTGCAGTGGTAGAGCTGCAGGGAAAAGGTTATTGACCAATAACTGCTGCTGATCTGACAGTGTCAATGGAAAAATAGCATATGCATATTTTTGTTTTTTTTTTGAAAGCCCAGGATCAGTTTAAAAAACTCCTACCCTCCTACCCTACATAGACCGCCTCCCTCCTCCCCCCAGCCTAAATGTTACCCCGTTTTACTTACCCCTCGGTGCAGATTTAGGCATCAGAGTTCACGGGCGCCATCTTCCGCCGCTTCGGTAATCTTCGGAATGAGACCGGCGCTTCTGCAATGTTTGTGAGTTTCGGCGCATGCGTAGTTGTCACAAAACAGAAAATTGCTGCGCATGTGCTGCCATGCCGGTCTCTTTTCGAAGATTTCCAGAAGATGGTGCCCGTGAACTCCGATGCCTGGATCTGCACCGAGGGGTAAGTAAAACGTTGGGGGCATTTGTCCTGGGGTAACACTTAGGCTGAGGGGAGGAGGGTTTTTTTAACTTTAGGGTTGAATTCTCCTTTCAGTGCACAGTGCATAAAGGGCAAAGTGTGGGTGCCCCAGTGAGACCTACTAAAAATGGCATGGGCTCCAAAAATCTAGAAGCCCCAAGCCAAAAGGCCCTAATGGCATCCAGAATAGATTGACTTTCTTTGCCCGCAGGCTAGGGTAAGTCCCCCGGCAAAAAAGGCACAGGCGGGGGGCAAGGGTATTCTGACTCTCCTTCGCCTCATGGCTATGGAGAGTCCGTTTCACCCTGGTTCTGCCGAAGCTTCCCCTAGGTCACCAAAACCTGGGGCAGAGTCCAAAAGGACTTACTGCACCACTGCAGTGATACAGAATGTGGACACACATATAAAAACATAAATAAGTGCCATGTGTAAAAGTGCTAAAGTGCAATTAGGGATAATGTGCCATGGTATCGCTGCGGCTGGGCAACTGAATAAAAAATTGTCTCACTGGCCAAAAGGCTGGAGTGAAGAACAGGATTCGGTTCAGAATTCGGGCAGGTTTCAGCTTTTTTTCAACAGAATTCAGATTCGGGCAAATCCTTCTGCCTGACCGAATCCAAATACTAATTTGCATATGCAAATTAGGCACAGGGAGGGAAATCGCATGTTTTTTTGTCACAAAACAAGGAAGTAAAAAAATTTTCCCCTTTCCACCCCTACTATGCATATGCAAATTAGGATTCGGGTTCTGTATTCGGCAGAATATTTTGCCAATGATTTGGGGGTTCGGCCGAATCCAAAATGGTGGATTCGGTGCACCCCTAGAATAAAAGCAATATAAATTAGCTTTAGCAAATGTGCAGGACCCAATCGTGAGTCGGACATCCCCCTTAGGCGACACAATTTTATGGAGCTACGGCCCCTGGCCAAAGGATCAAGTGTTTCTCTGAAGATACTACACTTGATCTGAGCCAAAAGCTTTACATAAGCTCATCTGGTACTTTCTAGTACTGACTAGTCAATCTGTTAATGTTCCAGGCTGCCGGCCTTACCCAATCCTGTTATTCTTTCCATAGGTGCGAGACAAGAAGCTGTTGAATGATCTCGCTGGGGCTGTGGAAGATGCAAAGACGGCACGAGCCTTCAACATAACAAGCTCAGCTCTAGCCACACTCTGCATCATAATCCTGCTGCTCTACCTGCGGTCCCCACCTGCTCACTACTAGGGTCACAATATGATCCCTGTAGCCAAACTCTGAGGCATATCCAGGCCCTATTGACTGAGACAAGACATGATTAGAAAGATATCTATCTCTCAGAGCAGCAAGCAGTGAGCACAGAGTTCTCTTCATTTAACCCTTACTCCTTTATACACCCCCCTCCGGAACTCACTGTGATACCATTATTCCACTCCACAAGGCAGCCTCCCGATTGGCTGATGGCAGCTAATATGCAACATAGCAAAGGAGGGCGTTTTACCTTGTCGGCAGCACAGAGGTGGGAATTCCCTCATGTGAAACTGGGCTATTTGTTGAGCTCATTCCTCTCCTGTGCCGAATCCAAAATGACCATGCCTGTGAATTTCAATTGTCAGCTCTCTGGGCAGCTGATTACATCCCATTAAATAAAAAAACATTTTTTTTTCCTAAGTTGTGTTTTTTGTTCTTCCTAAGAGATGGCAGCAGGTCAATTTGCATTGCTGATGCTAACTTTGTAAGAATTTTGCATTTATGTTAATTATATAGCGAATAAAGTACCCCCTCTTGTAAAATATAAGGATATTATAAGTTACCGAGGAGTTTCATAACCATATAAAAGCACGAGGCTGAAGGCCAAGTATTTTTATACAGGTCATGGAACTCCGAGGTAACTAATAATATCCTCATATTTTGCAACTGGGGGTACTTTATTATTATAATACACATGACATCAGAACTCACCGTTTATAACTGATGACATCAGAACTCACCGTTTATAACTGATGACATCAGAACTCACCGTTTATAAGGATATAATTTACAGGATATTCATGGCTCTTGTGTATTATAACAATATTATAGAACATATAACAAAAATTGGTTGCGCTCAAACTCTATTCCCCCTTCTGTGAAATTGATTAAATCGGGCTAATAATTGCCACCGCTCACCCTGTAACTTGGTGGGCCCAAGTGCAGATGCCTCGGACCTTTCACGTATTCAATGTATATTCAAAGGCATTCAATATATACAGGTCACTCACCGCTTGAAGTCCCTGGTCCGGGTGCAGCAACACGAACCCGCAGCTTTGGGAGACGCGACAGTCAGTAAAATCCAATATTGCGCAGATCAGCAGACAGCAGTGGTTTTAAAAGGCTTTATTTCCCCAACAAATCACCTAACGTGTAGTATGAGTACATGCGATGACACACAAAAAGCGTTAGGTGATTTGTTGGGGAAATGAAAGCTTTTAAAACCACTGCTGTCTGCTGCCGTGAAAGTGCGTAACATTGGATTTTACTAATTTTTTGAAATACGTTAAAGGGATGGTTCACCTTTCAAATACTTTTTTCCATTCAGTTTTTTCAAATTGTTGACTTTTTTCAATTGCTTTTTTTTTTTTACTGTTTTCCCAAAATTGAAGTTTAAAGTTTAAAGTTCGTGTCTCCAGTGTCTGTCTGGCAGCTCAGTGATCCAGGAGCATCTGAACTAGGGATGCACCGAATCCACTATTTTGGATTTGGCCGAACCCCCCAATACTTTATGAAAGATTCTGCCAATTACCGAATCGAATCCGAACCCTAATTTGCATATGAGGGAGGGGAAAATTTTTTTTAACTTCCTTGTTTTCTGAAAAAAGTCACGCTATTTCCCTCCCCGCCCCTAATTTGCATATGCATATTAGGATTCGGTTCGGCCTGGCAGAAGTATTCAGCCGAATCCGAATCCTGCTGAAAAAGGACGAATCCTGGTCGAATCTCGAACTGAATCCTGGATTCGGTGCATCCCTAATCTGAACTGTTAACATTTTCTACATTTAGTTGATACAATTAGTTGATCCATTTCTCAGCAGCATCTCTGGAGTATGAGCAACTATTGTATCAATTCAGCTGCCTGTAATGAAACACAGAGATTCTGCTCAGCAGGGACAAAGATAAGAAATGTATCAACTAAATGTATCAATTTAGAACAGTTACAGAGTCGGCGACCCCCCCCCAAAGGCTTTAGAAAATGAAAGATTTAACTTTACACTTCAATATTAGATAAATGGTCACAAATAGAAAGTATTTGGAAAAACTCTTCATTTCTGATGAACTATCTGAAACCAACTGAACTGAAAAAAGGTGTTTGATGGTGAAGAACCCCTTTAAAGGAGAAGGAACTGGTGCATCCAATTTGTTAGCCCTTCCAGTGATTACAATTGGTAAACATAGACCCCAGGTTGGTGCTCTTCTTCACTGAAAAATACACTGGGATTGGGGTTCCTATTCTAGTGAGCGCTGTGCAGCCATGTCTCCTGTGCCAGTGATCACTTATGGCTGCCCCGGGCTGTGCACATGTGCAGTAGAGTAAAATTGGAACCCACAGTATATATATATACACACACACACACACACACACACACAAAATAGCAAGCTCCACTGGGGCAGGGACTGATTGCTGCAGAATATGTTCCTATGATGCTAATTTAGAGCACCTCTGGGCATAATTCTGCACATACAGCTGCTTTATGAGTATGAATATTAACGATTAATGTTCCCCTAAGATTAACTTTGCCTATGTTGTAAACAGTGGTGTTCTAAGACAAACCCATCCTCACCCAAAAGGCGATGTCCGACCCTTTATAAGGGGTCTGCAAATTGGGAAGTATTCATCTAGCATGTGTCATCCGTGCAGGGGATCTGGGCAAATTGGTGATGTAGAGGCAGATGAGATTCAGTGAACATAAAATGTAAGGTGGTATAACATATAATAAACTTGCAATTTATGATTGCAAAGCACAGAGCCACATGCTAATACCAACGGAGAATGTGCCAGTCAAAGCTTGTTATGCCTTGTGCTCATTTATACATATGTTGTGTGCCAATTATGCCCACAACCGAATCCTGGATTCAGCACATCCCTGATTTGTTTCACCCTTTTTATTAACCTTCTGGTCTTCAATGTCAAACCTTACTGATCATTGAGCTGCAATCTGTTCAACCTTTGTTTGTGTGTGTTTTGTGAAAACATCCTGAACCCTAATTGTACATAATCAGCAAACACAACGCTTAGACAACTGCAAGCTCATTAATGAACACATAGCATGCCAAAAAGGTGGAACACTGAGTTAAGGATTTTCATCCAAAAAAAAAATCAATTTTTAGCACGTTTTCAGTGTATATCTTCATTAGGTCCAGAGAGTGATGCACTCAAAAATGGTAGGGATATGCCCAGGTGCTACTGTATCTAATGGTTCATGTAACACAGGGGTGTCCAAACTGCGGCCCGAGGGCCACATGCGGCCCAGGATGCATATGAATGCGGCCCAGTTTAGTTCCCGAGGAAACGTCATGTCGCAAAAGATATAGGAAGAGGGGGGACTCTGCCCATTGCCCAGTTAGTAATAATAATATAATAATAAGTCTATTTAATATCCAGGTGTCCCATATTCCAGTGTATAGCTCCATCTGGTTATCCAACTGGCATTGTAGTTCTTTTGTGTGCATTTCCTTTACTTTTACAAACCAAACATGTTTGTGTATTTCATGTGTGGCCCCAGACAATTTTTCTTTTTCCAATGTGGCCCTGCGAGCCAAAAGTTTGGACACCCCTGATGTAACAGAATTGTAGTATATAGGGGCACATTGAAACGTTAAAGTAAAGTGAGAAAAATTAAAATGTATTTGTCAATGTTTTGGTCATTTTATGAGACCTTTCTCAAGACCTAGAAACGTTGACAAATACAATTTGATTTTTTTTTCACTTTACTTTAAGGGTAGGAGTACACGGGCATTTTCTGTGCGAAACGCAGGCGTCAAGTCAAATGCGACGGAAGTAAGGTGTCGCGTTGGATCAACGCTGCGACACAATTCGACATTTGTATATCTTACCTTACTTCCATCGCATCCGACTTAACGCCTGCGTTTTTGCACCGCACGTCGGATCGCACAGAAAACGTCCGTGTAGTCCTACCCTAAGTCCCAGTGTGCATCTATATTCTACAAGTTATTAAAAATATGTCATGGTTTTAAAGTTATTTCAAAATGTCATTGCAGTTAAACGCAGTGTTTGTTTAGCTTGTCTGACTCCTGAAATAATGTAGCAGAGGTCAGTTCTCCTCCAGGGTCTGTTAATCAGCTGCTTCTGATGCACTGGAGTCAGAAACAGGAATGCTGAGAATATAAACAAACAGACTAATACTGTTTTCAGGGGTTGAGGATCTGTTTAATTCACTGGTACACTCCTGTTTTTCTCCTTTATTGTATATTGGCATCATGTAGCCATCTGCTATACCATAAAAGTATCTAACGGGCAAGTAAATCCTTCCAAAATAGTAGGCTGACATTACATTTCATATGAACGGAGCTACTGTACCAGTCTGGAGCTACAATATAACCCTAAAAAAGGGAGAATCCATGACTCTGGAGTTACCTACAGATATTCAGTGCCCTTGTGGAGTCTTTGACAAGCCTCAAATGGAAACAGCACCAGTTATAAATAGGGTTGCCACCTGGTCGGTGTTTAATAGGCCTAGCCGTTAAAAATTATGGTTGATCCCAATGCTGTAAATAGGGAAAAGAGATAAATATATAGGAAGGCCATTTTTTTTTCCAGAAATGGTGGCAGTTAGTTATAAACCATTTTAAAACATATCCCGTTTGTGATTGGTTCTTTGCCTGCTATTATTTGCTGCAGCAATAATTCCCACTATTATAACACAAGCTACCACAGTATACTTACTCTGAATTATATGTACAGTGAAAGGTAATTCTTCTTATCCACCTACTAGTCTGCTTGACCAGCCACAGCAACTGTTGCCTTGCAGAAGGGTAAAGGCTTCTATACTGAAACGTTGTGGGGCATACGGTCTAATACGGTAGATTTGTGTGACTTTTTTCTGCTTGCTGTCTGTCAGACCCTGCTTTATTACATAAAGCCTACTCAGGCCCGGATTTGTGGAGAGGCCACCAAGGATTTTAGGGGGCGGCATGCTGCCCAACCACTCCCACTTTGGTTCAGAAACACTGGGGATGAGCAGGAGAGACGATAGTTTTTAAAATTACCTGTACGCCAATCCCCATTGCTCTGGTCCTGATGATGAAAATTTGATTGAATAAAAGGGAGGGGCGACAAATGACAGCGGGCCTAGGGGTGCCTGCCAGGGCCGGAACTAGGGGTAGGCAGAAGAGGCACTTGCCTAGGGCTCAAAGGTACAGGGGCACTAGGCACGTACCTCTTCTGAAGCCTTCCCCTAGCTCGGACCGCTATGTTCAGAAGCTGTGGCCGCAATTCTATGTATTTTACGGTCTTCTGCGCAAGCGCACTAGCGTATTTTCTGGGCACGCACTCTTCCTTGCAGCTCGCACACCTTTGTGCATGCGCGAGCGACGGGGGCGAAGTAGTTGGCCAGGTTGCCTAAAGGGCCTAGGGCGCCCGGCCGAGTAGGCCCGGCACTGGCGCCTGCTATGTAAATCCAGTCATGATCCTACTAAACGCTGACCTTAAGATTAGGGAGGCTGCTTTGGGAACCAGGTCGAAACTGAGAGTCAAAATAGGCCCTGGTATTCGAAATACACAGAGCCCCAAACAACCCCACACAGGCCCAGTAACTGATGACTGTCTATGGCCTCTCAGCTGCCCCTCTGGCATTTGCAAAAATCTACAGACTGTCAGTCTGGGCCTAGTGGGTACCCTTGGTCAATATCATACATTGGGATGGTGTGTACTTATATACAGGGCTGTATTTAGGTCAAATGCCGTCCTAGTGAGGATGCACCGAATCCAGGATTCGTTTCAGGATTCAGCTTTTTTCAGCAGGATTCGGATTCGGACGAATCCTTCTGCCCAGCTGAACCAAATTCTAATATGCATATGCAAATTAGGGATGGGGAAAGAAATTGCGTGACTTTTTGTCACAAAAAAAGAAAGTAAAAATGTTTCTCCATTCCCACCCCTAATTTGCATATGCAAATTAGGATTTGGTTCGTTATTCGGCCGAATCCAAACTAGTGGATTGTTTTGACCCGAACAGTTCGGGTCTCAACTTTCTGTCTGGGTTTCAATCTTATGAAACCCGAACAATAATCTGCCAATATATGAAAAGCAATTAAATACCAAGATACTCACCTTGACCCGGCTTAGTTAGTATCAAGTGCAGTTAATTTCTTGTTATTACAGAAACAGAAATAAGCAAATCAATCAAAAACAAGAACTTTTTACAGCATTGCTGTATTTCAAAGCTTTCTGGATAACTGATTTCTGTATAACAGATCAAATATCTGTAGTTAAAGGATTGGTCTTACTCATGGGGCAGAATAGATAGGTAGTGTTTTCAGCCGTGTGATTTTCAACTGAACACAGCGCCGGATTTCAATAAGGGGCGCCCCTAGGCCGTGCGGTCCGACCAGATGGCCGCGCGGTCCTAGCGCCCACCTCACCTCCCCTTCCCAGCGCGCCGGCGAAAAAAAAGCCGGCGCAGCTGCTGTAATTGAATGGGGACGCACGCGTCCCCATAATGCGGCTGGGCGGCATGCCGCCCCTATTTTTTCGCCGCCCTAGGCCCGGGCCTATGCGGCCTTGCCGTAAATCCAGGCCTGACTGAACATCTCAGTTTGTCAAAGGGCTGTCCGTTCATAACTGTCCCATTCAAAACATTGTGAAAACTGGACAGAAATCCAGCCAATTGCATATCACTGATGCAAAAACCCTGACGAGGCATCATAACTCCACGACATCATCTCTGATGTCATCATGCCCACCCAAACATCACTGCTCCACCCCCAGTGCTAGTTGCCCCGCCCATTTTTTGGGGTTTAGCCACTGGCAAAGGTGGTAACCCTAATCCCTTCTAGGGTTGCCACCTTTTCTGGAAAAAAATACCGGTCTTCCTATATATTTAACTTTTTTCCCTATAAATAACATTGGGATCAACCATCATTTGTAAATTACCAGCCAGGTGGCAACCCTAATTCCTACCCTGAACTGCCCTTCTGCCGGCTAGAATGTAAATCACCGGTGGGATGGCAATTGGTGCCTATGATTAAGGGATTGTTTCCCGAAACGCGTAGGGCGTTTTGATCCTTGCATGAGCTTCCAATAAAGACCTTTTTCCCTCTTCAAGTGGAGTGCCGTCCATTCCTTTGGCACAGGATGGCAATCGGTGCCCTTCTTTTCCAAAGTCGCTCGAAGTTGCCTCACAAGGAAACTTCAGGTGACTTCGAAAAACAAAGAGCACCGAGTGCCATCCAGCCGACCGTTTTAGATTCTAGCCAGTGGGAGGCAGTTGGGGAGATTAGTTGCCCCGAAGAAGAGTTTGCCCTAAATCTCCCTGAATCTGAGTTTGTGTCACGCTCTGCCCTAAATCTCCCCAAATCTGAGCGTGTGTCTCTGCTAAGGTTGCCACCTGGCCTGTATTTTACCGACCTGTAGGTAGGGCTGCCACTTTTCTGGGAAAAAATACCGGCCTTCCTATATATTTAGCTTTTTTCCCTATTAATAACATTGGGATCAGTCATCTTTTTTACCGGCCAGGCCGGTAAAATACCGGGCCAGGTGTTTTTCTGGAAACAAATACCAGCCTTCCTATATATATTTATCTTTATTCCCTATTAATAACATTGGGATCACTGACCTTCCTATATATTTATCTTTATTCCCTATTAATAACATTGGGATCACTGACCTTCCTATATATTTATCTTTATTCCCTATAAATAACATTGGGATCACTGACCTTCCTATATATTTATCTTTATTCCCTATTAATAACATTGGGATCACTGACCTTCCTATATATTTATCTTTATTCCCTATTAATAACATTGGGATCACTGACCTTCCTATATATTTATCTTTATTCCCTATTAATAACATTGGGATCACTGACCTTCCTATATATTTATCTTTTTCCCCTATTAATAACATTGGGATCAACCATAATTTTTACTGGCCAGGCCTGTAAAATACCAGCCAGGTGGCAACCCTTGCGGCCTGGCCAGTAAAAATGATGGCTGATCCCGATGTTAATAGGGTTGCCACCTGGCCGGTATTTTACAAGCCTGGCCGGTAAAAGCAATGGTTGATCCCAATGTTATTAATAGGGAAAAAAAGATAAATATATAGGAATGCCGGTATTTTTTTCCAGAAAAGGTGGCAACCCTATTCTTGTCCTGTCAATATTTACCTCACACAATTAGGATTTGTGTTCTCCGCTCTCTGCCCTAACAGGGAGAACGAACACAAATCCTAATTGTGTGAGGTAAATATTGACAGGACAAGAAGTGAGTGTGAAATGGATATCATATGGAGCAGTTATGGATAAAGAGAGGCTACAGAAGCTATTGCTAAACTTTAATATTCTAATGTGTGTACTTCAGGTTCATGTGAAAATAAACAAACAGGAGTTAAATGAAATGGACAACTACACTTCCCAGAGTTCCTAGGGGTTTGTGACAGTCCCGCCTCCTCATGCTTCCCCGCTAGGTGACGTCAGACCCGGAAGCGTGCGTGCCCCGGGCGGTGCTGTGTTTACTTCCGCCCGAGCCGGAGCCGGGGGAGCAGGAGGGAGCGAGAGACCGAGGATGAGCTGAGGCAGAGTAGGCCGCAGATATGGAGTGGTTAATGGGGTAAGTTGCTGACGGCCGGGTATTCGGTGTGAGGGGAGGTGGGAAGGATGTAGCCGGCTGAGCAGCCTGAGGGGGTGGAGCAGGTGGAGTGGCTCTAATATGAAGGGCAATGGGAGGGGTGACAGGAGGGGACATGAGAGGAATTCGGGACATGGGTTGAGTGGGACCCTCGCCTGTACGTGTGACAGTGAGACTGGGGAATAGGCTGCAGGGCTCGGCTTATTCATTGTCAGCCAGTTTGTAGCAGTTGTTGACTACAAGTCCCGTCATGCACTGAGAGACCCAGGGTTGTAAGTTGTATATGAGGAGCAGCTGAAGCTCTCACACTGCAGGAGAACTAAGGGCAATGTCCGATCCAATCACACGTGAGTGTTGGGCAACTTGAATCTATTTCAATATATGGACAAATAATCCCTGTGCTGTTTAGAGACATTTCCCTGGGTGGGTTTGATATGGGCGAGTGCAGAGGATCTGTCAGTCTGCAGCACAAGGGACAGGTGAGCTGGCGATATGGAACGACTGGAGGGCCTATCGACTGTAGCACCGGCTTTGCTTTCACTGACAGAGCAGCAGGTAACTTGCACTAAGCATATAATGCAGAGTATTTAACCATAAGCTGCACTTGTCAGAACACCCCTGTCCCTCTTGTGAATGGAAAGTGCTCGGGATGCTGAACAAGGGAGCAGTGTCTGACGGACCTCTGCTCTATATTTACCCCCTGTACTGTAGATACAGTAAAGATCATGCAGCTTATCTGTTGGGTGTAGTAGATGGAGGGTTTCCCAGTGTGGAGCATCATCTATTCAGTATTGCGTGTGCAGCAGAGATCTGGTAGCCCGGGTGACGTTGCCATGGGCAGGATCTGCAGCAAAGGAGAAAACTTGTAAGAACCGGACAAAAAACAATTGGATGTACACTGATATGTATCCGAGCAGGAGTCTATGGATTCTGAGTCCACAGCAGTTTCTGTTCTGCGACTCCCTGAATCCGAGAACTGTAGCTGCAGGGGCGTATCTACAGACGAAGCAGGCTCAGGAGCTATAGGGGCCCATGAAGCCCAATAATCAGTCATTTTAATATATATTGGTAAAACATGACAAGGGGGTCCAAAAACCTCTTGATGTTTTGGGGGCCCTACAATTATTTTGCTGTGGGGCCCAGTAACATCTAGTTACACCACTGTGCAGCTGTCTGAGGATCTAACTTGCACCCTATTAGCTGAGAATAATTTGGATCATCTTATGTATCACGGAAACCATCGCTTGATGAAGGGACAGTAGCTAAGAGTCACACATACCCTCCCATTGAATCTTGGTGTAAGGGGATATCGAGGTGTAATTCGGATACGTCGTTCCTTCTTCCGAGTGCTAGGAAATTCTCTTGGCAAATGTACTTTAATTAATTAATCAAAGGGTTACTGTGCTGCCCAGAAATAGTAACCCTTTCCTAATTTCACCCTCTTTACAATGCCACCCTCCTTATAATGCCACCCTCTTTATAATGCCACCCTCGTTACCATGCCACCCTCGTTACCATGCCACCCTCGTTACCATGCCACCCTCGTTACCATGCCACCCTCGTTACCATGCCACCCTCGTTACCATGCCACCCTCTTTATAATTCTACCCTCTTTATAACGCCACATTGAGCCTGTGTGGGTCGGGCAGGTAAGATCGAGGGAGGGCAGTACAGTTCACACCTAAGTTGTTTGAAATTCCTCCCTCCTGTTTGAAAACAGAACAAGTTTTTAGTCAAGCAGATAATTATGGTTATTTGAAATAACAACAGGCTGTGGCAAAGCAATGTTGTGTTGTTCGGATGTAACAGTTGAGACGTGTGCCTCATGACTTGTGTTGAAGTCTGATGGAACATGAATGACAGGAGTAGGAGCAATTTGCAGTTGGCCTTTTTTTTTGAGGTTTTCAAATGATTTAGCTCTACAACATCTGGTTGCTAGGGTGCAGTTTATCCTAACAACCAGGCAGTGGTCTAAATGAGAGACTGGTAGAGGAAAACAACAGCAGCAGCATTTTAAGGGTCACCGAACACACACACACACACACACCGACACACACACATCCTGCTTTTAATTTAAAGGGCCAGTAACACTAAAGACTGAAAGTGAAAAATAATGTGCTTGTAAACACGTGTAGCTGGCTTCTGAAGCTCTATTATAAATGATATAAGTGCTGTCCCACTCCTTCCATCGAATGAGCTGACACATGTAGGCTGCATTATATAAAAAATAATGATGTTATACATGGTAGCCTATGGAGCCACTAAGCAGACAGGGGCCTGAACAGATACCTTGGACTTCCATATCCGCCTGCTCCCCATGGACTGGTTTATACAATGAATCAAATAGGTAGATATGGGATTTTCCGTTAGGGCCCCCGTTTGCAGAGCTCACAGCAGATGAGCTATTTAGATTATATTTAGATGACAATGGTTTTAGAAGATTATCAGGGGTCAAATGCCAGGCTCACTAGGCACCTGTAAGATAAAAGTCTGATTTATTTGAGGAATTTCTTGCTCAAAAGAAATATTTCATTGGCTGATGCTGGGCAAACTAATTTAAATGTAAATACATTATCACTTTAATACAGTGGATGCCAGTTGTGCTGTATCCACCACTAGCTGTCAGGTCTGAGTTGCAGTGTGGCCCCACTGGAGAAGGAATGGGGCTGCCCAAATGTTAGCCTGGTGTCTCAGGTAAGCGAGTATAATATACGTTTCCTTTAATATTGCTTTTCAGCAGTCCAGTAGAATAGAAGTCTTAAGTACATATTAGAGAAACCTTGATGACCTTTAGACGCATGTTACCAAATGCCCTTTTCAACTTATTTCAACTGTGTTTTCCTTCTGATGATTGTGATGTTTATCTTGCGGAGTCTGCACATAGGACTGTCATTTCCCGGGCATCACTGAGAGCAGTAGCGCCGTTTAACTGATCCTTCCCTTCCTGCGAGTGAATGCACCGTCATTCTCCTGTTTGTGCCAAGTCCCAGCAGCATCGGTTCCTTTCTACCCACACACTTGTGCATTAAGGCTGCCCGTCCCACTCTTCAGTATTTATTGGACATGCAGTTAACTGGATGTGCTGAGCAATGGGAATGTTTAGACTTCATTGCTGGGAAGGCACTGGCTTGCATTGCATTGCATTGTATTATTTTCTATTAACAATACTTCTGTTTTTTTGGTGACATGAGGCTCATTGAGGGACAGCAATTGTGCGTTATGGTTTCTTGTTAAGCGTGCATGTCATAAAGGGAGTCCGCAAGTTACATACAACTCATACTTACATACAACTCATACTTACATACAACTCATACTTACATACAACTCATACTTACATACAACTCATACTTACATACAACTCATACTTACATACAACTCATACTTACTAGGGATGCACCGAATCCAGGATTCGGTTCGGGATTCGGCCAGGATTCGGATTCGGCCGAATCCTTCTGTCCGGCCGAACCGGATCTGAATCCTAGTTTGCATATGCAAATTAGGGGCGGGGATGAAAATTGTGTGACTTTTTGTCAGAAAACAAGGAAGTAAAAATGTTTTCCCCTTCCCACCCCTAATTTGCATATGCAAATTAGGGTTCGGGTTCGGTATTCGGCCGAATCCTTCGTGAAGGATTCAGGGGTTCGGCCGAATCCAAAAAAGTGGATTCGGTGCATCCCTAATACTTACATACAACTCATACTAACCTACAACTCATACTTACATACAACTCATACTTACATACAACTCATACTAACCTACAACTCATACTTACATACAACTCATACTTACTAGGGATGCACCGAATCCAGGATTCGGCCTTTTTCAGCAGGATTCGGCCGAATCCTTCTGTCCGGCCGAACCGAATCCGAATCCTAGTTTGCATATGCAAATTAGGGGCGGGGATGGAAATTGCGTGACTTTTTGTCAGAAAACAAGGAAGTAAAAATGTTTTCCCCTTCCCACCCCTAATTTGCATATGCAAATTAGGGTTCAGATTCGGTTCGGTATTCGGCCGAATCCTTCGTGAAGGATTCGGGGGTTTGGCCAAATCCAAAAAAGTGGATTCGGTGCATCCCTAATACTTACATACAACTCATACTTACATACAACTCATACTAACCTACAACTCATACTTACATACAACTCATACTAACCTACAACTCATACTTACATACAACTCATACTAACCTACAACTCATACTTACATACAACTCATACTTACATACAACTCATACTTACATACAACTCATACTTACATACAACTCATACTAACCTACAACTCATACTAACCTACACCTCATACTTACATACACCTCATACTTACATACACCTCATACTTACATACACCTCATGCTAACCTACAACTCATACTAACCTACAACATACTAACCTACAACTCATACTTACATATGGAGGATATTACAGTAACATACTATGGTTTTCTTGGCCTTTAATAACATTTAAAAAGCACCTGCCCCAATACCTTCTGGCATGTGTTGTCTACTGCAGAGCACAGAAAGGTTAAAATAATTACAGTTATGGGACCGGTTATCCAGAATGCTCTGGATCTGGGGTTTTCTGGATAATGGATCTTTCTTTAATTCTGTAAAAAAAAAAGACATTAATATGAATAGGAGAGGGCCTGAATAGAAGGATCAGTAATAAAAATTAACAATACATTGTAGCCTTACAGAGCATTTGTTTTTTAGAAGAGTCAGCGACGCCCATTTGAAAGCTGCAAAGAGTCAGAAGAAAAAGGCAAATAACTATAACAAATAAATAATGCAAACCAATTGAAAAGATGCTCAGAATTGGCCATTCTATAACATAATGAAAGTTACCTTAAAGGTGAACCACCCCTTTAAAGGAGAAGGAAAGCTACCACGGCAGTTTATTGCCAATAGATTGGCCACAATAGTGCAAGCTATAACATATTTATTCTGCAAAATGCTTTACCATACCTGAGTAAACCACTCTAGAAGTTCTCTCTGTTTGTTTAGGATAGCAGCTGCCATATTAGCTTGGTGTGACATCACTTCCTGTGTGAGTTTCTCTCTGCTCACTCATAGCTCTGGGCTCAGATTACAGCAGGAAGGGAGGGAGAGAGGAGCAAACTGAGCATGCTCAAGCCCTAGCCCTGGAGGTTTCAGCTGAAAACAGGAAGTCTGATACAGAAGCCCATGAGTACACAATAGAAGGAAAGAAATGTGTTGTTTCTTTTGACAGAGGACTCAGAGCAGCATTACTTTGAGGGTTTTCTGGTGTATTTATATAGACCTTTCTGATAAAGCTTACTTAGTTTTAGCCTTTCCTTCTCCTTTTAGAACAAACCCACAGACCCTGTCTCATAGGTATACCGGGGACTGCCTGCACATCTTTGGAGACACAGATCTTTACTGCTAAAGGGCTGTGGTTGCCTTGAGCTGATACTGAAGCACGAAACATCATGTACAACATTTCTAGCTACTTCTTTAGTTGTTTTAGTTCTGCTTTAAAGGTATCTGTGGTGAGGACCATGAAACAGTAGACAACCCAGCTAAGTTCATGTGATTTATCACATCCTATTGCTCAGTAAGTAGTTAAACCATATGGCAATGCAGGTCCATATTTTGTTCCCTGGAGCTTCATGCTGGCACATCAGGTTAGGTTGCAGGACAGAGGCAATGTCTAATTCGTCTCTGTAGAAAATGCTGCCCATAGTCTTCATTCTTTACTATGAGATATGAGCTTATGAGATATGGAAGAGCTTCATCATGGAGGGTGTGAACCAACAGTGGATTAAGTTCTCTGCTCAGATTGGTCACTTTATTGGTCCGCTGGATTGTGTGCCCCTACCAATGGTTAAAATCTAATGGGATTGCATTGGAGCTGATAACTCAGGACAGACTATGTGGTCACCATCAATGTGGGTAGAGGGTCACTGGCTGACCTTGAAGCTCAGACTGCTACAACTGCGTTGGCCATGTGGCTTACTCTTTCCCATTTTGTCATTCCTCCATGCATAGTAAAGGGGTGGTTCAACCTTTAGTTTAGTCAAACAATGTGTATGTGCTCATGTGTAAAACCCTGCTTCATGTAAATAAACCATTTTCATAATAATATACTTTTCTAATAGTATGCGCCATTGGGTAATCATAAATAGAAAATTGCCATTTTAAAAAATAAGGGCCGCCCCCTGGGATCGTAGGATTCACGGTGCACACAAACAAACCATACATGTTAGGTCACAAGAGCCAATTAACAGACATGGTTCTGTCTTTTGCTCCCACACTTCTTCCTGTAACAGTTAGAGCTGCAGTATTTCTGGTCAGGTGATCTCTTCCTGTTACAGTTAGAGCTGCAGTATTTCTGGTCAGGTGATCTCTGAGGCAGCACACAGACCATCACAAAATGGTGACACAAGGGAAACGATGTAAAAGGGCAATATATTCCAGTTTAGTAAGAATCTTTAATATGCCACTTAATTTGATATAAACTGTCTGTTGCTTAAATATTAATATTGGGGGTAAAATTTTCCTTTAACTTTTAGTATTTTCTTAAATGGACAGTTCTAAGCAGCTTGGTCTTCATTATTTATTGTTTTTATAGTTTTTTTTTCAATTATTTGCCTTTCTCTTCTGACTCTTTCCAGCTTTCAAATGGGGGTCACTGACCCCATCTAAATGCTCTGTAAGGCTACTAGGGATGCACTGAATCCACTTTTTTTGGAGTCGGCCGAACCCCCGAATCCTTCCTGAAGGATTAGGCCGAATACCGAACCGAATCCGAACCCTAATTTGCATATGCAAATTAGGGGTGGGAACGGGAAAACATTTTTTACTTCCTTGTTTTCTGACAAAAAGTCACGCAATTCCCCTCCCTGCCCCTAATTTGCATATGCAAATTAGGATTCGGATTCGGTTCAGCCGGGCAGAAGGATTCGGCCGAATCCTGCTGAAAAAGGCCGAATCCTGGCCGAATCCCGAACCGAATCCTGGATTCGGTGCATCCCTAAAGGCTACACATTTATTAGTTATTGCTACTCTTTCTTTTCCGGTCCTCTACTATTCTTATTCCAGTCACTTGTTCAAAATCAATGCATGGTTGCTAATTTGTACCCTAGCAACCAGATCGCTGAATAAAAAGCTAAATAACCCAAAAACCACAAGTAAAACCAATTGCAAATTGTCCTGGGATATCACTCTCTACATCATACTAAAAGTTAACTCAAAGGTGAACAATCCCTTTAAAAATTAAGGGAATGGAGGCAAAGGTTTCCATTGTAATGTCACAAGGTGGTGCTATGGAACGCAAGCAATATTTTTTTACTGTTTAAGTAGATAAAGAAGACAAGTTCACAATATATAGTGCACCCTAGTGTCCAACAGCTTCATATTATTTTCAATGGTTGCCCTGATATGAATGCAGAGACACAAAGTAGTGGGGGTGTTATTAGTACTCCCATCTCTCACAGCTCCCATAGGGCAATGTTAGAATAACCCCTGCATGCCAATCAACTCTGATCACAATAGGACAGGGAAACTTCAGGAACCTTGGGGGTTATTTATTAAAATACGAATGCCAAAACCCCAAAAATTTTAGTTTTTTTTTTTTTTTTTTTTTACTAAAAAATCCTAATTTTTAGTGAAAAAAACCCTCGAATTTCGTGATTTAGTATACCCCGAGGATGGAAAAAGTCAGAATCTGAAAATCCGCCATCTCAGACCTGCCGAGGTTGTATATAAATCAATTTGATAAGTCCTGAAGATTATAAATCAATTGGATAAGTCCTGAAGATATCCTCCTCTGCGCTGGGTTTTGTGCAGAAATCTGAAGATTTCATGGTTTTCGAATTAGATTTTTCAGATCCAAAAAATTCATAAAAATTAAAATTTTCAGCCGGTTTTCAAGATTTTTTAGAGGTATTTCCCGAACTGGAATTTTTCGGGAAAATTTATTGATAAATAAGGGGAAATAACCCTTGGGTTGTTGGCCTTAAAGGAACAGTAACATAAAAAAACAAGTATTTTAAAGTAATAAGAATATAATGCAGAATTTTCGGACGATTTTCAAGATTTTTTCGAGTTTTTTCCCAAACTGGATTTTTTTCTGGGAAAATGTTTTGATAAATAAGGGGAAATAACACTTGGGTTGTTGGCCTTCAAGGAACAGTAAAAATAAAAACCAAGTATTTTAAAGTAACAAAAATATAATGTAGTGTTGCCCTGCACTGGTATAACTGATGTGTTTGCTCCAGAAACACTAATATTGTTTATTTAAATAAGCTTGTGTAGCAATGGGGGCAGCAATTCTAAGGAAAAAAGTCTCAGGTTACACAGCAGATAAGCTCTGTAGAACATAATGGTGTTATCTGTTATCCACTGTCTAACCTGTGTCATATAGCCTTTTTTCAATTACCGCCATTGCTACACAGCATAGAGTCCAGCAGCGGGTCGGGTACCCAAAAACTTGAGGTACCCTGTGGGTTGCGGGTAGAAGTTTCGGGTGCGGCTATAGACGCAGGTTGGGCCACGGGTCTTCTCAATAGCGATTTTTACTCCTTTTTGCTGATCACGTCTACTTCCGATGATGCCACTTCCGGTTTACAATGACAGTACTTCCTGTTTTACTCCTTTTTTCCCTGATCACGCCTACTTCAGATGATGTCACTTCCAGTTTACAATGAGGGCACTTCCTGATTCTTGATGGTCAGTGGGTCTGGGTTGCGGATAAGGTACCTGGGTCGGGTAGCCGGTAAGAATGCGTGTCCGGGTTGAGGATTGCAGGTTGCAGGTATGGGTTCCAAAAAATGGACCCGTGCAGGACTCTTAACACAGCAGCTTGTGTGTATAAACTATAGTAGTGTTTCTGAAGCAAACACATCAGTTTTACCAGTGCAGGGCAACACTGCATTATATTTTCATTACTTTAAAACACTTTCATTTTTTTGGTGTTACTGTTCCTTTAAGACTGAGACACTTTTTTTGTTGGCCTTGAAAGCAGATGTTCAAGGGGAAGTTCACCTTCCAAATACTTTTTTCAGTTCACTTGTTTAAAACAGATGTTTTTCAATTCCTTTCTATAATTTTCAGTATGAAAACAGTTCATTTTAATATTCTTCCCTCTGTTGCTTGCCAGTAGAAGCTCAGTAAACCAAGCTCTGCTGATTGTAGCTGAGCAAGGGGAGCATGCTCATTAGGGAGCTGAAGCGTATTCTGTTAAATATGCCCAACCTAATAAGTGTAGCCTGCAGCAGGTATTTACATTATTGGACAAGTTAGCCATGCACGTTGTAGATTTGATATTGTTATACTCCGTTGTGGAGTAGTAAATAATATCAATGAACAAGTGCTTCAGTACAACCATAAAACAAAACGCTTGACTGTGTTACTACTGTAGTAGTAAAAACAACACCTGGTAGTAGAGTGCTGTACAGACCAGAGTGCTTAGTAGGTTGCTGCTTGTACTCTCAGGAGCCCGATATTCTGCCTAGTCACAGACTGAGAGGAAGGAACCTCCTGGCCAGCGATTCTACCACAATAGCTCCGTGTTTGTGTTCCTTGTATTGTGTTCTTTGTATTGTGTTCCTAGGCACTCGCAGGGGGTGTGGTGCTGCTCTCACAGGCATGTAGTTCTCATTCCATTGGCATGCCACTAACAAGTAATACATCTCTCCAAGTGCCCTTTATCTAATCAGTTACCCTGGGGGAATGCAAAAAAACAAAAAAAAAACCCCAGACTGGGTGTTAAAGTGCACTAAAATATTCACTAACAGAAGCTGATGTGAAAGTGAATGGCCTTAAAGGAACAGTAACACCAAAACAATTTGAAAGTATTTTAAAAGAATGGCAGTATAATGTTGTATTGCCCTGTACTGGTAAAACTGGTGTGTATTAGCTTCAGAAACGTTACTGTAGTTTATAAAAACAAGCTGCTGTGTATCCAGGGGGGGCAGCCATTCAAAGTTAAAAAAGGAGAAAAGGCACAGGATACACAGTAGATAATAGATAAACTCTGTAGTATACAATGGGATTATTCAGAATTTATCTGTTATCTACTATGTATCCTGTGCTTGAATGGCTGCCCCCATGGCTACACAGCAGCTTGTTTATATAAACTATAGTAGTACTTATCTGTTATCTACTGTGTATCCTGAGCTTGAAAGGCTGTCCCCATGGCTAAATAGCAGCTTGTTTATATAAACTATAGTAGTACTTATCTGTTATCTACTGTGTATCCTGTGCTTGAATGGCTGCCCCCATGGCTACACAGCAGCTTGTTTATATAAACTATAGTAGTACTTGGTCCTGACGGTTCATACACTAAGAAAGAGTGAAAGAGCTTCAAACCCTGTGTATAGGCTGTTCATTTAGGGGAACTATCACTAAAATGAAAATTTAATATAAGCTTCAGCATACTGACATAAGAAACTTTATAAATACAATCAATTAAATATTCTGTACCGTTTCTGTAATAATCAAGTTAATGTTCACTATCCCTCTTCCTGCAGCTGTTATCTTATAGGGGGGCTCCTTTTGCCTAGAAGATGTATTAGAGGTCACTCTATTAAACTCACCAGACATCATGTCTCTCTACATGCAGGATTTGTGCAAAAGGCAGTTATTTGGTTAGATTTTGTTTGTACTGGAATCAGTTATTTGAGTGAGCTCTAATACATCTGCTAGGAAAGGAAGCCCCCCCCTCCCCCCATAAGATATATTGGATCATTTATTTGACACCCAACTCCTTAAAGGAGAACTAAACTAAAAATAAAAAAATAAATGTAAAAATAAATGTGGCTATAATGCCATATTTTATATAGTGAACTTATTGCACGAGGCTAAAGTTTGAGCTTGTCAATAGCAGCAATGATCCAGGACTTCAAACTTGTCACAGGGGGTCACCATCTTGGAAAGTGTCTGTGACACTCACATGCTCAGTGGGCTCTGATTGGCTGTTGAGAAGCTAAGCTTAGGGCTCGTCACTAATTATCCAGCAGAAAATGAGCTTCCCTGGCTGTAATATAAGCTGATGCTACAGGTTTGCTGATTATTAAATTCTGATGCTAATTGCACTGGTTTCTGTGCTGCCATGTAGTAATTATGTGTATTAATTACTAATCAGCCTTATATTGTGACATTTCTATTCTATGTGTACTGTATATTGTGAGTGGCTCCCTAAGCTCAGTAAGTGACAGCAGCACAGAGCATGTGCAGTGAATCAGCAGAAAAGAAGAAGGGGAGCTACTGGGGCATCTTTGGAGACACAGATCTTTACTGCTAAAGGGCTGTGGTTGCCTTGGGCTGGTACAGAAGCACAAAACATCATGTACAACATTTCTTGATAAAAATTTTAGTTAAACTTTAGTTCTCCTTTAATTTAGAGAGGAATAGTGAAGATGAACGTGATTAGAAACAATACAGAATATTTAATTAATTGTATTTGGAAAGTTTCTCATTTCAGTATGATGACGCTTTTATATGAAATTTTCGTGATAGTTCCCCTTTAAATTGCAAATGGGTCTCTTGCCCCTGGTTAGATCCAGCTTGGCTGTATGTCTCTAGTGCAGCTCTTTGTACAGGACACGACTCCGACAAGTGCAGACGGGTGTCACTGGCAGAAATCCCACGCGACTCAGTACAAGGCGAGGACTTTAGTCGGCCGTTGGATGCAGCCCTGTACGTGAGAAAGATTTCGCTGTTTCGCTCTTTTACTTTCCAGGTCTGTGTCTCCCAGGACTGTGCTGGGCTATATTTTGCTGCTGAGTATTTATAGCAGGTGGGGTGTGTCTCTCCCTGGCTGGCATTGCCTCCCCTCCCTGCAGTTCCTGCCTTTCACTTTAACCCTTCTCTGCCCTCCTGTTCCTGAAAAGTGCCAGTCTCTGTGTGTGTGTGTATATATGTATATATATATATATATATATATATATATATATATATATATATATATATATATATATATATAGGATGCACCGAATCTACTTTTTTGGATTCGGCCGAACCCCCGAATCCTTCACAAAGGATTCGGCCGAATACCGAACTGAATCCGAACCCTAATTTGCATATGCAAATTAGGGGTGGGAAGGGGAAAACATTTTTTATTTCCTTGTTTTCTGACAAAAAGTCACGCAATTAACCTCCCTGCCCCTAATTTGTATATGCAAATTAGGATTCGGATTCGGTTCGGCCGTGCAGAAGGATTCGGCCGAATCCGAATCCTGCTGAAAAAGGCTGAATCCTGGCCGAATCCCGAACCGAATCCTGGATTCGGTGCATCCCTAATAAATATATATATATATATATATATATATATATATATATATATATATATATATATAACAAACAAGGGAAATTATGGGATGACTTTGACGTAGTTGTTCAGCTTAAATATATTGCAATATATGGACAAACAATCCCTGTTTTGTTTAAAGGGTAAGGCATTTTTCAGTAGCAGTATGTGTCTTAAATATATTGATAATGGGTTGAGTGCAGAGGACTCTTGTATTTGACTATATATATATATATATATATATATATATATATATAAACCCAGGGCACCCGGCCCACCCCATACTGCACCCCCGTCTTTATTCTATATGAACAGCCCTGCAGCTGGATTATTTCCCGCCCAGTGACTAA
The DNA here is from genome assembly GCA_038501925.1 of Xenopus petersii. NCBI lineage: Eukaryota > Metazoa > Chordata > Amphibia > Anura > Pipidae > Xenopus > Xenopus petersii. The sequence goes on from CM076679.1 coordinate 8,060,521, forward strand.
TTGGAGCAGTCCGGATTAATTAGCCGCCATTAGTAAGGGCGAGGCTCTCACCTGGTGGAGGGGTTGGAATAACAGCAACGAGACAGAAGGCTTTTCATTGTGGAGCTGTTTGCAAAGCTGCTTTCCTTTATTATGAGCATCAGGCGCAGTGGCTCCTACACCGTGCAGAAGTAAGGGCGTCCGTACAGACCCTCAGTCTATTACAGGCAATAAGTGGCCCCTTTCCGTCCTCTTTTTATATTCCTTCTGCTGAATTGCAGCTTTTTTTTTTTTTTTTTTTTTATTCAGCAGAAACATGATAAACGGTGCCTGTCATTTTCTCTTTGAAGCTCCATTATACAGAGTGTGTAGGGACACGGGTATCATTGCACCAATCTGGGATGTAAAGTGCAAATACACTTGTAATAGAAGGATATCAAACTGACGGGAGGAAGGCATTATGTGGGAGCCGACGCTCATGACAGCCAATCAGGCCTTTTCTTTCATTCATCTTACGGCACTTTATGGATCAGAACTAATCATTCGTTGGTAGTTAACTGTTTTCGATGCATCTGTGAGATTGCAGACTGAAATCATGTTGCTATGAGCTCATAAAATCACATCTATGGATATGAATCTTTACTATGAACAGCTGATTTGTTACTATGGGTTCAAGGGCTGAAGTAAAGCTACTAAATGGTTTTTTCTGTCATTCAGAAGGCTGCATGATTGCTAAGGTCACTACATTCCCTGACATGCAGCCGCTTGTGTTTTGCTGCTAGATGGAGCATGTTTACCTTTTAAATTACATTTTTTAAATTAACTTTTAGGGCTTTTACAGACAATCGGGTTTTACCTGCGCTCTGCTTTCTTCCATTCTGCCGCAGGGGAGCGCAGGAGTAGACACACTGAATTATTATCAATTGGGCTGTACTCCCACAGACACATGTATGCGACGAACGCAGGTAAAATGCAACATGCCTTACATGTGTCTGTGTGAGTACACATTGATGATAATTCAGTGCAACTACTCCTGCGCGGAAGAGAGCGGAGGTAAAACCGCTCATCTGTAAGAGCCCTTAGTATGATATAGTAATTGGTTTCCATTTTTTATTATTTGTGGTTTTTGCGTTGTTTCACTTTTTATTCAGCAGCTCTCCAGTTTCAGCCATATGGTTGCTAGGGCCCCAATTACCCCAGCAACCATTTACTGATTTGAATTAGAGACTGGAATATGAATAGGAGAGGGTCTGAATAGAAAGGTGAGTAATTAAAAGTAGCAACAACAATACATTTGTAGCCTTACAGAGCATTTGTTTTTAGGTGGGGTCAGTGACCCCATTTGAAAGTCAGAAAGAGTCCGGCAAATAATTTAAAAAAACATAAAAAATAATGAAGGCCAATTGAGCGCAGGCAAACACGTCCGTGTGTTAAAAGCCCTTAGCCATTCTATAACATGTTAAAAGTTAACTTAAAGCTGAACCAACCCCTTTAAATGCAGACTCATGGTAAATCCACGCATGTAATAAGACACTAATTCAGTTGCATGCTGCCCAAAAATCTGTGCAGTCTGCAGCATTCATCTAAATCACCTATTAGCTAGGCTGAAAGATTCCTTCTGTACAAACCCGCAAAGATCTAAGCAAGTTTCAGATAGACATTATCTGTAGGGTTTCAACCAATTGGTTACCAGGAAATAAGTTGAGGGGGGGGGACTCACTGAACAGTTATGTCCCATGTGGCCCCCCTTATAGTCACTGACTAACTCCGAGTTAAAGAGCTGAAAAGCAGGAAGTAGTGTTCTGGCTATTATGTTACACATCCAGTCACTCCAGCCTTTATACATTACATTTTTGCCTTACTAACTATATTAGATACATCTTTTATTTTGCACAGCTTGTCTTATTTACCCAGTTTTTATTTTTACACTGAACTGTTCCTTTAAAGGGGTTGTTCACCTTCCAAACACTTTTTTTCAGTTCAGTTGTTTTCAGACTGTTCCCCAGAAATAGACTTTTTTTTCAATTACATTCCATTATTTATTCTTTACCATTCTTCCAAAATCTAAGTTTAAATCTAAAGCTTTTTGTCTGGTGTTTGAGTCTGACAGCTCAGTAATTCAGGTGCAGATTCTGATCTGTTACAATTTTGCAACATTTAGTTGATCCATTTCTCAGCAGCATCTCTGGAGGATGAGCAACTATTGTATCAATTCTAACAGCTGCCTGTAATGAAACCCAGAGATTCTGCTCAGCAGGGACAAAGTTAAGAAATGTATCAACTAAATTTATCCATTTAGAACAGTTTACAGGGTCGGCGACCCCCCTTCCCAGAGCTGCTTTAGAAGGTGAAAAATGTCACTTTACACTTCAATATTAGAAAAATGGTGACACATAGAAAATAGAAAGTAATTAGAAAAAGTTATTTCAGGTGAACTGTCTGAAACCCAACTAGTTGTTTGAAGGTGAACCACTCCTTTAACCAATCGCAGTATGTGCTGTTTTGACGTTACAGTGGATGCACACGCAAATGCCCACGCCTTGCACAGATCTAAACATGCTGCTGAGTACATAGACATGCATGTGCCACCCACCTTCATGTTGCACTGCCACCCTATGCCTGACACAGCTGCTGGTTTGTGGGTGGATTCTAGTCCTGTTGCACACAGTGTCTGCACTTGTATCCTGCACCAGGTGCTGTTTCTATAGGCCAGTTGCACTCAGGTCACATGGGCGCTCTATATATTAGAACTGTCTGGGCTGCTTACTGTATTACTCAACAGCCAAGTGCATGCTTTATTTGCTAGGCATATATATCTATGTTAGGGATGCACCAAATCCACCATTTTGGATTCAGCCGAACCCCCGAATCCTTCGCAAAAGATTCGGCCGAATACCGAACTGAATCCTAATTTGCTTATGCAAAGGGCAGAAGGTTTCCTGGATTCGGTGCATCCCTAATATATATATTTATATTAATATATATCTATATATATATCTATATATATCTATATATCTATCTATATATATATATATATATATATATATATATATATATATATATATATATATATATATATCTATCTATATCTATATATATATAAATATATCTATCTATATCTATCTATATCTATCTATATCTACATATAGAAGCAAAAAAGAAAAACTGCACCAACAGGTGTTTATACAAAAATAGAAAAACTTTTATTAATCAACGTTTCGGCTCGACCACTGGAGCCGTCTTCAGGAACTTTTTGTTCCGAAACGTTGATTAATAAAAGTTTTCTATTTTTGTATAAAGACCTGTTGGTGCGGTTTTTCTTTATAGAAATATATAGATATGTATATATATATATATATATATATCTTCATAGGGGCAGCACTCCGCCATTGGAACATGCCTCGGTGCACAGTAAAAATTTCACAATACAACTTTGAGAATTTTACAAGTTATCTCGGTGTTGCTGGTCTTCTTTTTGCTATATATATATATATATATATATATATATATATGGATTCGATGCATCCCTAATATATATATCTATGGGATGCACCGAATCCAGGATTCAGTTAGGGATTTGGCCACGATTCTGCCTTTTTCAGCAGGATTCGGAATTGGCCGATTCCTTCTGCTCAGCCGAATCCAAATCCTAATTTGCATACGCAAATTAGGGGCGGGGAGGGAAATCAGGTGACTTTTTGTCAAAAAACAAGGACGTAAAAATGGTTTTCCCCCGTCCCACCTATAATTTGCATATGCAAATTAGGATTCAGTTCGATATTCGGGCAGATCTTTCCCGAACGTTTCGGCCGAATCCAAAATAGTGGATTTGGTGCATCCCTAATATACACACACACTAGAACCCCCTTTCCAGCGACCAGAAGAAAATGGTGTAAAATCCAGGAAAATGTAAAATCAGGGAAAAGTATGATGCATAATATATACAAAAAAAATGAGGGAAAACTGCAAATGAGGCGCATTCTGTATATAGACCCCCATTGCTCTGTGTATGGTACATTCCCTTTCTCCACTGTAAATAGGAGCCCCAGGGAGCGGGTGAGTGTTACTTGTGTGTATTGTGGGGGGATTGTAGTGTCGTTGTGTTGCTTTGTATATATTTTCTATCCCTCCTGCTGGCACAGAGACTCCTCTCTTCCCGTAAAACAAGTGTTATATGTTTCCTTGCATCTATGTGCTACTGCTGCTGGGGGGCCTCTCCTGATCTTCCTGCTCCTCTCTATGAATAGGACCTTTCAGCCTGTTTGTTTTTCTCCTTGGCTCCCTCCCTCTCCCCTCCTCTCCCAGCCATTGGCTGATTGCTGGGCTGGGCGTCAGGGTGGGCGTGGTTATCCCCCCTCTCCTGTATGTGGCCAGAAGTTTGGGAGCAGGTTGTGTCAGTGAGCTGTGCTTTTTGGAGGGACACCCCCTGGCTGCTGTGAGGATGCTGGGGGACCCCATGCCACTCTCCCCAGAAAGAGCCCTTCTCACCAGCAGCCCCAAATCTGGATTCAGTTGCAAGATGGTGCTGCAGGCAGTTGGAAAAGTGTTAAGGTAGGACTTCTAACTGTCAGCAAGTCTGTAAGCTCTAGGCATGTCGACAGTTACTCGCTGAGCTGTTGGGTCCTAGTGCCGTCTGCTCCTGCCAAGGGCTTTTATGGTACATGTGATGCTAACCATAGATTGGGGGTAGGGCTTCTAATAGTAACTTTTTTTATATTGTAATATGGAAGGCCCTATATTCTGCAGATATGCATATAATGTATTGCTTTAGTCCAGTTAACCTGCTGGGAGCTGCAGAGAGTTGTAGTTCAGTGTCAGAACCCTGATCAGTATGAAGATGTACTGAGTTGTTAGTCGTAGTAGTATGTATTATTTCTGTATTACTGATTACAGAGCGACTCCTTAGTGCAGCCTGGGCATCTGTTTGTGCTGATTGTAGCGCATATCTCTCCGTTGTGCATGGAGTGCGTCTGTCTCTCCTGCCCTTTAAAGGTTTTTTCTTAAAGGGGTTGTACACCTTTAAATTATTATAAATTATTTTTGGAAACTGGAAAGATTCAGAAGAAAATATACAAAATTAATAATGAAAACCAATTGAAAAGCTGCTTAACACTGGCCATTCTATAACATACTAAAAGTCAATTTAAAAATGAACTTTGCCCAATGGAGCTGACACTCTAGAGTCAAACAGCTTGTAACAACTCACAGGCTTTGGTGTAGTTACTCTATAGCTGTGGTTTAATTGCTTTGTGTTAATAAGGATGGGGCTGCCCTTGCCTAGAAGCCATATGTATTGTTATGTATTGTTATGGCAGCCCTGAAGTATAGACACATTTCATAGTGCCGCCTTAAAGAGATACTGACACAAATTTTTGCTTATTTTATGAAGTGACATATCCAAGGCCTGACAGTTGCTCCATTGTCTACATTTCAGGGATATACTCGCCCAAAAACACAGGCTACTTCCAGTCCTCGGGGTCCTACTGTGTCCGTATCCCTTTTACAGATTTACAGATTCAAATGTGACCCCTCCAGGGGCAGCTTTAAGACTTGTGAAAGGGCAAGTGCCGTTGCGATAAGCATCCCCTGATACAGTGTTAGGGAAAGCAGGAGCAGTGTGTGCTCTCACAGTGTGGGGTTCATTTCACTAATCCAACACAGTCAGACCCCCCCAATTCACATGCACTCATGCACACACTCACTCCTCACTCACTCCTCACACACGCACTCACACTCACTCACACACACATACTCACACACACTCACTTACACACATACTCACACACTCACTCACACTCGCACACACTCACTCACACACACACTCACTTACACACACACACACTTACACACTTACACATCCACTTACACACTCACTCACACACACACTTGCACACGCACACACACACACATACAAACTCACTTACACACTCACACAAACTCACTTACACACACACAAACTCACTTACACACTCACACACACTCACATATTCACACACACTTACACACTCACACACACTCACTTACACTCACTTACACACACATTCACACACACTCACACACACTCACACACACTCCCTTACACACACACACACCGCAGTAACAAAAGGAACCCCACACTGAGCCACACTCAGGACTTCTGCCATTAAAGTGTGACTGAGAGCAGTTGCCTTGGGCTCAGGCTTATTTGCTAAAAGAGAGCAAGTCCAGTAACTCACAGCGACCAATCAGAATTCCACCTTCCTTGTGTAACCTATGTGTTTTGGTTGCCGGTAGAAATGCACTGAATCCACTATTTTGCATGGAATTGGGAATCTTTCATGTCGGATTCTATCAATTCCTGAACCAGATCCGACCCCTCATTTACCTATTCAAATTAGGTTAAGGAAGGGTTAAAAAGAACTGTGTGCAAGATTCTCAATTTCCTTGATCATGTGATGAAAAGTCACATGATTTAAGGATTCGGATTTGGCTCAGCCAGACACAGAGATTCGACTGAATCCTGATGAAAATCCCTAACTGAATCCTGGACTGGAGGCATCTCTAGTTACCGGGGTCAGTGACTCCCAGGTGGAGGCAAGATAGCCATACTAAAATGCGACCAACTGAAAAGATGCTTAGAAAAGGTTCCTCGTCTATAACTTGGGTTATTATAGCACATGGGTGATTGGCAGCGGCCATATTGTGATTCTTTGTAGAACTCCCAGAAGCCTCTCTGTTATTAGAGGCCGGAGCAGCTTGGCTGAATATACAGTATAGACAGAGGGGTAAGTGAAGGAGCCGGGGGAGGGGAAGAGGTGCGTCTGGCTTTATAAAGGGGTCTGTGTGCAATGGGAGCAGCTACATGGGACACAGAAGCAGCATTGAGTTCAGTTCCTGATACAGGAATGGGACCTGTTATCCAGAATGCTCGGGACCTGGGGTTTTCCGGATTATGGATCTTTCCGTAATTTGGTTTGTCTACTAGAAAATCATGTAAACATTAAATAAACCCAATAGGCTGGTTTTGCTTCCAATAAGGATTAATTATATCTTACTTGGGATCAAGTACAAGCTGCTGTTTTATTATTACAGAGAAAAAGGAAATCATTTTTCAAAATTTGGATTATTTGGATAAAATGGAGTCTATGGGAGACGGCCTTTCCATTATTTAGAGCTTTCTGAATAACGGGTTTCAACATAACTGATCCCATATCTGTACATGGCTCCATAACTCATTCCTGTGATATATATTATGAATAGATGTTACTGGAATAGTTTACTGTAGTGGAGACCTACATTGCAGAAGATACACCTTTACCTTCCCCTCCCTCCCCTTCTGATCATGCCATAGGCTGTTGAGTGGGTGGGCGGAGTCATAGGGTGAGTCCATGATGCAGTGTTAGTCAGGCTTAATCACCATCCTGGGCTTGGTCTCAGCCGGTGGAATTAAAGGGGAAATTAAGCCTTCCCTGATGCCAACTTGTCTCTTTAATCCTATTGTACGTTGTGTCCATTCTCATTTCCTGGCTCTGTCTGCCCAGGGGACACACATGTGCCTTTGTACATAGTCAGCCTTACCTGAGGTTAACCCCCCTGACCTTGGGGACCGACACAGGCCAAGATAAACATAGCAGCTTCCATATGAATTTATTTAGAGATGCTTCTAAAACCCCACTGCAATAGAAGCGTGGGCTGAAGACTAATGGAGAATGATCATAAATACTTCTTTTATGTCCGTATCATGTCTGTAGCTCTGACAAGGGGACATGAACTGTAACCAAGTTTTATTTTCCTTTATATAGCACTTAGTCCCTTGTGCTGAGCAGAGATTGTCCATCGATCCCATCAAACTCTGCGCCAGTGGAGCTTATCAGTTCTAGTAACCCCCGGCAACCAATACACAGGCGGCAGTTTCATATGAAATGACCTGCATGGGCTGTAGCGGGGTTTATTAGTGGCAGTGCCGTCTGTGAGTATGTTATGTCTCAGTTCTGGGATGGCAGTATGGGGAAGCGGCCATTGTGCTGGCTGAATGTGGTTGTCCGTTTAGGAAGTCTGGCACTTCTACTTCCTTCCTGGATTGCTTGCGGCAACTCAGGCTTCTGTGCTGAGCTTTGTGCCAGTCTGTGCCCATTGTGTGTGTGTGTGTGTGCCCGCCCATTTCCTGTGTGTGTTTTGCTGTGTGTGTGGTATGTACAACATGCCTGGGCACTGCCCCCCTATCCCCCTCCCTTCCCATGTCTCAGGGATTCGGTGGCGTCTCTGTGATTCCTTTTAAGGCAAAGACTTCTCTGTGAGAAATAAGGCGTAGGAAAGTATCCCGTCCTTTAACCCCGTCACTGCCAGTCAACCATGCTATAATGCCGGGATGAGCAGTGCAGCTGGCCTTTACACTTAGAGGCCCATTTATCAAATGTATCGCATTATTTTCTGAAAAGTACTCCGCGCCAAATCCGCACAGGTTTTTACCCTTATTTATCAATACATTTTCCACAAAATTTCCTGTGCAGGAAAAAACCCGAAACAAATTGCGTATCTAACTAATTTTTCAGATTTTCCACCAAAAATATAATATTTTTCAAATTTTTGCTCAAAAACCACAAATCTTCGGATTTTTGCGCAAAACCCAGCACAGATCAGGATATCTTCTGGACTTCTTCCATTGACTTAAATACAACCTTGGCAATTCTGAGATGCAGGATTTTCGAATCAGACTTTTTTTTTTTTTTTCAACTAAAAATTTGGATTTAAAACACAAATTTTTCGTGTTTTTGGCATTTGGGTTTAATAAATTACCCCTTTAGCGTATATACTTCTATATGTCCTCCCGGGCCAATCAACAGAATGAACAGAAACGTACAAGTTAGTGATGTGAGGGTCAGGTTTTTCCTGTCCCTGACCCACACTCCCTCAGCCCGAGCCCGCCCGCATCCGGGTTCCTTTTATAGGGCTGCTCTGACCCGATCCACTGATGATGTCACAATAGGGGTGGGGCGAGCAGGCGTGTGGCTATAAAGCCAGAAGCCGGCATTTGAAGGTGGCCACCCACGAAGAGGAGTTTGAGGTCGGCCCAAAGTAGGGATGCACCCAATCCAGGATTCGATTTGGGCCTTTTTCAGCAGGATTCGGTCTAATCCTTCTGCCCTGCTGAACCGAATCCGAATTTGCATATGCAAATTAGAGGCGGGGAGAGAAATCGCGTGACTTTTTGTCAAAACAAGGAAGTAAAAAATGGTTTCCCCTTCCCACCCCTAATTTGCATATGCAAATTTGGGTTCGGTTCTGAATTCGGCCTAATCTTTGGCGAAGGATTTGAGGGTTCGGCCCCCAAATCCCTAGCCCAAACCCGCCCGATCCGTTGTTATCGGGCCGGCCCTAACATCATTAAGGCTGGTAAAGCTGAGTCACCAGATTATTCGCCCGTGTATGGGGGCCCTCCAACAGGCTTCCCTGATCGAAATCTGGCCCATGTTGATTGGGCAGGGTAAAAATCCTGTCTGTTGACGTGGTCCCGCGATCCGACCGCCCGTATTGCTTCAATTCTGATCCGAACGTTGGTCCCTAGGGCTCACGATCGGATCAGCCTGATATCGCCCACCTCAATGTGGATATATCTGGTTGAGATCCACTCGTTTGGCAAACGAGCGGATCTCTCTGTGTATGGCCAGCTTTAGTGACCTCATACACTCACTTCCTGCTTTAGATCCCTCCTCCCAGGTGATGACATCACTCCCACACCCGCAGTGTTAATTAACTGCAGATTGTTCACAGCATCTGTAATTCTCTTTACATTCTGTGTCTCATAGAGCATTCTGGGAGATATGTACCGTCCCCCTAGACACTGTATTAAACGATCCACACAGTCCCATATAAAGTGTCGTTCTTTTGCCGCCTGCAGGAAATCGAAAGGAAAGCCGAATGGGAAGAAGCCAGCGTCAGAGGAGAAGAAGTTGTACCTGGAGCCAGAATACACCCGAGTCCGAGTCACAGACGTGGAATTCAAGCAGCTGGTGACCTTGCCCCAGGAAATCGACCTGAATGAGTGGCTGGCTAGTAACAGTAAGTGGCTCCCTTACACTTGCACTGTATTATGTTGCTATCATTGGGGGCTCTGTTGTACAGGAACAGGACCTGTTATCCAGAATGCTCAGGACCTGGAGCTTTCTGGATAATGGATCTTTCTTTAATTTTGATCTTCATACCTTAAAGGGGTTGTTCACCAAACACTTTCTTCAGTTCAGTTGTTTTCAGATTGTTCCCCAGAAATAGACTTTTTTTTCAATTACATTCCATTATTTATTTTTACCATTCTTCCAAAATCTAAGTTTAAATTTAAAGCTTCGTGTCTGGTGTTTGAGTCTGGCAGCTCAGTAATTCAGGTTCAGACTCTGAACGGTTACAATTTAACAACAATTAGTTGATCCATTTCTCAGCAGCATCTCTGGAGTATCAGTAACTATTGTATCAATTCTCACAGCTGCCTGTAATGAAACCCAGAGATTCCGCTCAGCAGGGACAAAGATAAGAAATGTATCAACTAAATGTATCAATTTAGAACAGTTTACAGGGTCGGCGACCCCCAGTCCCAGAGCTGCTTCAAAAGGTGAAAAATTACACTTTACACTTCAATATTAGAAAAGCGGCGACGCATAGAAAATAGAAAGTGATTGGAAAAAGTCTTTATTTCTGGTGATCTATCTGAAAACAACTAGTTGTGTGAAGATGAACAACCCCTTTAAGTCTACTAGGAAATCATATAAACATTAAATAAACCCAATAGGCTGGTTTTGCTTCCAATAAGGATTAATTATATCTTAGTTGGGATCAAGTACAAACTACTGTTTTAATATTACAGAGAAATGGAGTCTATGGGAGATTGCCTTCCCATAATTCGGAGCTTTCAGAATAATGGCATTCCGGATAACTGATCCCATACAGGGCTTTGTTGTATCTCTGAGCGCTGTGCCTTCTGCTTAAAGGTGTTGTTCACCTTTAAATTAACTGTTAGCATGATGTACAGAGTGATATTCTGAGATAATTTGCAATTGCTCTTCATTTTTTATTTGTGGTTTTTGAGTCATTGAGCTTTTTATTCAGCAGCTCTTCCGTTCGCCATTTCAGCCACCTGGTTGCTATAGTACGAATTACCCTAGCAACCACGCACTGATTTGAATAAGAGACTGGAATATGCATAGGAGAGGGGCTGAATGGAAAGATGAGTATTAAAAAGTAACAATAACAATACATTTGTAGCCTTACAGAGCATTTGTTTTTTTAGATGAGGTCAGTGACCCCTTTTTGAAAGCTGGAATGGGTCAGAAATAAAAGGCAAATCATTAAAAATTGATAAAAAAAATAAAGAATGAAGACCAATTGGAAAGTTGCTTAGAAATGGACATTCTATAACATAATAAAAGTGAACTCAACCATTTTAAGGGCAACACATAAATGCTCTGATGATCTAAGGGCACAGACTCGCTCCAGCATTGCGCCCCCTAGTGTTTTGCTTTTTCCTCATGTGTTTTTCCCTCTGTATTTCAGTTACGACTTTCTTCAACCACATTAACCTTCAGTACAGCACCATCTCCGAATTCTGCACGGGGGAAACCTGCCAGACTATGGCCGCCTGCAATACGTGAGTATTCCCACCAGCACGCCATTGCCTTCCTTAGTAATGTAGGTCTGCTGATAGGGGGCGGAGTCTTGATACCAACTAAACCTCCACAGGGCAAATATATGCTGCGTGAAACCCAATCAAGTGCAGCATTTCAGGGGGCATATCCTAATGCTTGTTAAAGGGGTGTGTGTCCCCCTCCCCCAAAATCATTGCCTTTGATTAAAGGAGAAACAAACCCCTTATTAAAAAAACCCTACCCCACATAGTAGTCAAATGCCAGCATCTGCGCTTCTGGGTTGCTTTCATAGACCTGCGCCGCCAAGGATGTCACAAAAGGGGTGGGGCAAGCAGGTGCAGTGTTTATAAAAGAAGAACCCAGAAGCCGCCATTTGACGGTAGCAGATGGGGAGAGCAGGAGAAGAGCTCAACTCGCACCTGCCGGCCATCTGCGAAGAAGCAGGCAAGGTCGGCCCAAACATGCCTGACCCGCGGGTAAACTGTGCCGGCCCACACATCACTAACAGACCCCTGTCCCTCCTCCCCCCCCCCCAGCCTAGCTGTTACCCCGAGCAAATGCCCCTAATTTTTTACTTACCCCCCGGTGCAGATTCAGGGATCGGAGTTCACGGCAGCCATCTTCCGGGTCTTCGTGTCTTCTTCCGGCACTTCGGCAATTCGGCAATTTCTGTTAATTTCAGACTTGCGCAGTTGTCGCAAACCAGGAAACTGCTCCAACTGTGAATGCGCCGCCACGCCAGTCTCGTTAGTTTACGAAGGACCCGGAAAGGTGTCTGCCATGAACTCCGATCCCTGAATCTGCACCGAGGGGTAAGTAAAAAGTTAGGGGCATTTCCCTGGGATAACAGGCTGGGGGGTGGGGGGGATGGGGGTCTACGTTGGGTAGGGTTTTTTTTAGTTAAGAGTTGATTTCTCCTTTAGTCTGTGTAGCTCAGGTCAGTTTATTTGCTTTATATTGATACTCCCCAATATGATACACCTTTCCCTCTGCTTTCCCCCATTACAGACAATACTACTGGTATGATGAGCGGGGTAAGAAGGTAAAATGCACAGCCCCACAGTACATTGATTTCGTCATGAGCTCTATACAGAAGCTGGTGACGGATGAGGATGTCTTCCCCACCAAATACGGTTAGTACCAGTGATTACTTTCCCTTTAATTTTGCTTCTTGGACTTATCAAGGGTTGTTAGACATAAAGCAGCCAGGTTTTCTAGACATTTGGAGGCAGTAAAACACGTAAGGCTTTGGCATACTGCCACTGATGCTGATTGAGAGATGCCCCATTGATTTTCTTAAAGGATAAGTAAATCTTTAAAATAAATTAATGTAAAATTGATGAGGGGGGCTATTCTAAGCACTTTTGTCATTTACATTCATTATTTATTTATATTTTATTCCAAGATATTAAGGGATACATGCACTGTTAATATGAATGACATTTGTTACAACAGCGCCACCTGCTGGTCAGTTTCCCACCAGTCTGACCACCAAGTAGTCAAGGAAGTTGTCAGGAGAAAGAAAGAGGCTGCTCTGATGTTCTTCTGCTTAGGAAAGATGTGAGAAAGGTTTCTATTTTTTATCTTAAGCAGAAGAACATCAGAGCAGCCTCTTTCTTTCTCCTGACAACTTCCTTGACTACTTGCTGGTCAGACTGGTGGGAAACTGACCAGCAGGTGGCACTGTTGTAACAAAATCCATTCATTTTAACAGCACATGTATCCCTTAATATCTTGGAATTAAATATAAATAAATGAATGTAAATGACAAAAGAGCTTAGAATAGCACCATCTTCAATTTTACATTATTTTACTTATTTTAAAGGTTTACTTACCCTTTAAGTGGGTGTCCGCCTCAATTTTGGGATCCAGGTATGATGGAAAGAGAGAGGCGTATGGCACACATTTTGCACAGTGTCTGGAATCTGAAACATTAATGTTTTCATGTTATATCGGCCTCCATGTTTCCCATTCCTGCCCCTCCAATAGAATCTGCTGGCAGGTGATTGGTGGCTCAGCTGCAGGTTTATTTTTTGATTGGTTCATATTTGGGACCTTCTTTTCCCGCAGGCAGGGAATTCCCTAGCTCCTTCGAGTCGTTGGTGAAGAAGATCTGCCGGTACCTGTTTCACGTTGTGGCTCACATCTACTGGGCGCATTTCAAGGAAATCACGGTGCTGGAGCTGCACGGACACTTAAACACTCTCTTTATTCACTTCCTCTTATTCGTGCGGGAATTCAGCCTGCTGGACCCCAAGGAGACCTCCGTACTGGACGACCTGTCGGAAATCCTTTTCTCGGAGGAAAACAGGGAGGCGGTGGGGGCTACAGGGGAGGCACAGAACCACGTGAAGGAGAGATGAGCCCCCCCCCTTAATCTCCTAATTCCTGTCCTACCACTGCCCCTTCCCAGCGTGCCCCACCCCCGACCGAGAGCTGACCCAGCACAGGGGAGAAGGGGGTTCAGGACGGCTTTTGGGGTGTAGGAAGGGAGCACTGCCTGTTATACCCCCCGCCTGAGGGGGAGCAAACCTCGCTCTTCTCTTTAGCAGAAACTTGCACCGAGCATCACCTTAATTTTATTTTGTGTCTTGCGTTTGTCTCTTTTTCTTTCCTCTCCTTTTCCTTCCTTTATTCATCCCCCTTCTTCTCATCATGGGCGGCAGGTTCATTCTCTTATTCCGAGGAAACATTTGCATCTTCTCTTTTATTTTGCGGTGGTTTTTCCAAGAAATGTTTGAGGCTCCGGAGTCGGATGATTGGGCTGGAGAGATACGAGGCTCCGGAATTGGATCCGGTCTCCCGCCCCATCCTGGGCAACAACTTCTTTCCCCACTTCACGGGGATCAGGGGAAAGCCGGATGCTCGCCCCTCATTGGGGTGCAAAAATACTGTCGGCTTCTTTTAGTTTATCTGTTAAATAATGATAATATTAATAATAAAAACAGATTCTATTAGTCTCTCTGATTGGAGTCTTCCATTTGAATTGATGATGGGGATGGTTTAATGCACTGCCCCCTTCCAGTTCACAGCTAGTGGTATGGTCCTTAAAGGGGTAGTTCATCCTGTGCATTTAATTTTAGTACGATGTAGAGAGTGATATTCTGAGACAAGTTGCAATTGGTCTTCATGTTTTATTATTTGTGGTTATTTAGCTTTTTATTCAGCAGCTCTCCAGTTTGCAGTTTTGACAATCCGGTTGCTAGGGTGCAACCATGCATTGATTTGAAAAAGAGACTGGAATATAAATAGGAGAGGCCTGAATAGCAAGAGGAATAATAAAAAGTAGCAATAACAATACATTTGTAGCTTTTCAGAGCATTCGTTTTTATACGGGGTCGGTGACCCCCATTTGAAAGCAGGAAAGGATCAGCAGAAGACGGCAAATAATTAAAAAAAACTATACGAAATAAATAATGGAGACTAGTTTAAAAGTTGCCCAGGGTTGGTCATTCTATAACATATTAAAAGTTAGTTCAAAGGTGAACCACCCTTTTAAAGTGATAATGACACATTTTTCAGGAATGAGTCACCATAAAAAATGTTTCTTTAGTAAAAAGACTTGAAATGTGCCCCACGTCTGTCTGCCTAGCAACTGGCTGTCGCAACCCTCCGCCCGAGACTGACTTCCGGGTTCCTTTTATTGACCCTCGCTGACCTGCCCCGCCGATGATGTCACAAAAGGGGCAGGGTCTATAAAAGTTCAAACCGGAAGCCGCTATTTGTAAGTATTTTCCTTCTTCTGACACTTTCCAACTACAAATATTAAAAAAAATTAACGCCAATTGCAATTTGGCTCAGAATATCACTCTCTACAATACATCATAGTAAAAGTTGATTTAAAGTTAACTATTAATATGTTATAGAATGGCCAATTCTAAGTAACTTTTCAATTGGTCTTCCTTATTTGCTTTTTTATAGTTTTTAAATTATTTACCTTCTTCTTCTGACTTTTTCCAGCTTTCAAATGGAGAGGGGGGGGGGGTCGCTGACCCAATTTAAAAAACAAATGCTCTGTGAGGCTACACATGATTTTTTATTGCAACTTTTTATTCCTCATCTTTCTATTCAGGCCTCTCCTATTTATATTCCAGTCTCTTATTCAAATCAGTGCCTGGTTGGAAAGCTGCTGAATAAAAGCTAAATAACTCAACAATAATACAAAATGAAAACCAATTGCAACTAGTTACAGAATGTCACTCTCAAACGTGAACAACCCCTTTAACATTTGACCCCTTTACAACTGGGATGGACTATCCCAACAGGAAATCTGGGTTGCCATTACTGAGCTCTATACAGGTATAGGATCCCTTATCCAGAAAACCGTTATCCAGAAAGCTCCGAATTACGGAATGGCTGTCTCCCATAGACTCCATTTTATCAAAATAATCCACATTTTTTAAAATGATTTCCTTTTTCTGTGTAATAATAAAACAGTCGCTTGTACTTGATCCCAACTAAGATAAAATTAATCCTTATTGGAGGCAAAACCAGCCTATTGGCTTTATTTAATGTTTAAATGAATTTCTAGTAGACTTAAGGCATGAAGACCCAAATTACAGAAAGATCCGTTATCCGGAAACCCCCAGGTCCCGAGCATTCTGGATAACAGATCCCATACCTGTATATAATTGATGTTCCACCTCTGTGGCTCAGCTGATTGGACGGATATAATCTGGCTGTAGAGGCGCATTGAGGAGAATATCCCATGAGTTGTTCAGCCAGACTGTAACGTGTCCATTGTGTGTATCCAGGTAGTGTGTGTGTGTCCTGTGATATCACAATGGGCCTGGCTGTACTGCAGTGTAACTGTGCAACACACAACTATTAGTAATTACCAATCAAACAAGAGCCTAATCCCTCAGCACACGCCTCGTCCAATGGAACAATCCGCTTTCTAGGGTTGCAGTGAGTCCACTGTTTTGGGATTCAGCAAATCTGAAATGAAGCTTTTGACCTAATCCCAACCCAAACCCTTATTTGCGAATTGGGGAAGGAAGAGTTAAAAATAACCACAAGGGGGGTGTAATTGTGATTTCCTTGATCATATGATGAAAAGTCACATGATCTTAAAGGAGAAGTCAACCCTAACGTTAAAAAAAAAAAAAACCCTACCCCCCTAACCTACATAGACCCCCCCCCTTCCAAATATTTTGGGGCCCACCCCAGATCCGGCCCACTCCACACCTCCGTTAAAAGACCACTCGGCGCTATAAGAGATAACCCCCCACCGCACACGCACAAGTTATAAAAAGCCAGGTTTTTTATAAGTTAAAAAAAAAAACTGTGGCACCAGGGCCCCCATAAGTTTTTTTTTTAAAAAAAAAAATTGGTGCTTAGGGCCCCCCTATAAGTTCCCCTATCAGTTAAAAAAACCCATTGCTGCCTTGCAAGTAAAAAATATACACTTCAGGACTTTAATTTCGGCTGTTTTCGTGAGTTCGGGTCTTTTCACCGCTTAGGGACTTCGGCTCTTTCGAAACGTGCAGCAGAGACGCCCCCCCCCCCTTCAGGGAAAGTTGTAGCCCCTGATGGCGGCCCTTGTTACCCCGGGCAAATGCCCCTAACTCTTTACTTACCCCTCCCTGCAAATTCAGGCATCGAGTTCACGGGCGCCATCTTCAGCCGATTCATAATGAGACCAGCGCTTCGCCAATTTTCTTGAGTCTCGGCAAATGCGCAGTGGCCGCGAAACAGAAAATGCGCATGCGCCGCCATGCTGGTCTCATTCCGAAGAGAAGAAGATGGCGCCTGTGAACGCCGATGCCTGAATCTGCACCAAGGGGTAAGTAAAGAGTTAGGGGTAACAATTGGGCTGTGGGGAGGGGGGTAGGGTTATTTAAGTTTAGGGTTGACTTCTCCTTTAAGGATTTGGATCTGTCAAAACCAGACCCTGCTGAAAAAAGGCAGAATCCTGAACCAAGTGTCAGATTTTGTGCATCCCCAGATCTTCCTCCTGGAATTGTTCTACTTGTGGACAAGCTGGGTTTCTTTTCCACCCAGCTAATAAATATTGGTCACACCTATTGGTCTCTCTCTATTTATATGTATAATATTTATGGGATCCGTTATCCACAAGCCCATTATAGAGAAAACACAGAATTATGGGGACTAGTTACAGAATGTCACTCTCAAACGCAAACAACCCCTTTAACATTTGACCCCTTTACAACTGGGATGGACTATCCCAACAGGAAATCTGGGTTGCCATTACTGACCTCTATACAGGTATAGGATCCCTTATCCAGAAACCCGATATCCAGAAAGCTCCGAATTACGGAATGGCTGTCTCCCATAGACTCCATTTTATCCAAATAATCCAAATTTTTAAAAACGATTTCCTTTTTCTCTGTAATAATAAAACAGTCGCTTGTACTGGATCCCAACTAAGATATAATTAATCCTTATTGGAGGCAAAACCAGTTTATTGGGTTTATTTCATGTTTACGTGATTTTCTAGTTGACTTAAGGTATGAAGATCCAAAATACAGAAAGATCCGTTATCCAGAAAACCCCAGTTCCAGAGCATTCTGGATAACCGATCACATACCTGTGTATATAGGAGCTCACTGTAATGGTGGTTTATCCCAACAGCAATGTGTTGTGCGCAGGATTCTACCAATTTGTAGAGTGAGGGAGGGGTCGCACACAGGTAGGGTTACCACCTGTTCGGGTCTCAAATTTGTTTGTTTTTTCTGCCTTGTGAAACCCGAACAATAATGTGGCCAAATGAAAACCAATTAAACACAAAGATCCTCCCTTTGACCCGGCTTTGTTATTATCAACAAGCAGTTCATTTCTTGTTATTAAAGGAACCGAAATCAGGAAATCAATCAAAAATTAGAAATTGTTTTTTTCTAAATGAGCGTTGCTGTGTTTCAGAGCTTTCTGGATAACGGATTTCTGTATAACAGAACCCCCTGCCTGTAGATAGAGGTAGAGTTTCCAGCCGTGTGGGTTTCAACTGTTTGTTAAAGGTCTGTCTGTTCAAAACTTTCTGTCCCATTTAAAATAGGGATGCACCAAATCCAGGATTCGGTCTGTTTCAGCAGGATTCGGCCGAATCCTTCTGCCTGGCTGAACCGAATCCAAAACCTAATTTGCATATGCAAATTAGAGGTGGGGAGGGAAATCGTGTGACTTTTTGTCACTAAATAAGGAAATAAAAATGTTTTCCCCTTCCCACCCCTACTTTGCATATGCAAATTAGGGTTCGTATTCGGCCGATTCTTTCACAAAGGATTCGGGGGTTCGGCCGAATTCAAAATAGTGGATTCAGTGCATCCCTAATTAAACATTGGGAAAACTGGACAGAAATCCAGCCATTTACATATAAGTGATGTAATAACCCTGACATGGCATCATAACTCCATGACATCATTGTGCCTGCCTCTGATGTCATGATCACTGCTCCACACCCCAATGCTATCTGCTTCGCCCAGATTGTTCAGGTTTAGCCACCGGTAAAGGTGTCAACCCTACACTGAGTCCTTTGGGTCTCAATATACAAGTGGTTTATCCCAATAACAAGGTGTGCCATGCTGGGCTCTACCACTTTAACTGCAGAATGAGGGGTGGCACACAGAGTCCTTTGGGTCTCATTATAAGGTGGTTTATCCCAATAAGAAGGTGTGCCATGCTGGGCTCTACCACTTTAACTACAGAATGAGGGGTGGCACACAGAGTCCTTTGGGTCTCAATATACAAGTGGTTTATCCCAATAAGAAGGTGTGCCATGCTGGGCTCTACCACTTTAACTGCAGAGTGGGGGTGACACACAGTCCTTTGGGGATCACAATAAAGATGTGTTACTGGGGATTCACATGTGATATTTATACAGTAATGAAACTTGTACAGGCAGGAAAGGCCTAGTTTGTATCCTGCTGTTAAAGAAAGAACCGTTCATTGAAACATCCAATGGCTGCAGCCTGTATTCTGAAGGGTCGGGGTAGGTTCATTGTTAATACTGAGCAACTACTTCTGTGAACGGTGATGTCTATTAGATTTACAACAGCCTTTTGCTGTAGTCTAATTGTGACCATGGCGCCCTCTTGTGGTTTGATGAGCAAAGTGCAGTTAAATGACTTACACTGTATGACACTCGCTCTGCACTTGCCCCCTGTATATTTCTTCTTCTCGGCCTCTCACTGCTCAAGTGATCACATTAGCAGCCACAGTTCCCAGTACGTCCAACTCAGTGACTAACGTTGGCCACACATGGGCCGGTTTGGATGCAGTCCTTGCCCGAGGGGCCTCTGTAGTCCCCAATGAGTGAGTGGGTCCCTAAGCTCAGTAAGTGACAGCAGCACAGAGCATGTGCAGTGAATCAGCAGAAAAGAAGATGGGGAGCTACTGGGGCATCTTTGGAGACACAGATCTTTACTGCTAAAGGGCTGTGGTTGCCTTGGGCTGGTACAGAAGCACAAACCATGATTTCTACCTGAGCTCAAGTTCTCCTTTAACCCAAATTCATTCCAGAGATTAAGGTTACCAAAGCCTTTAAAGGGGTTGTTCGCCTTTAAATTAACCTTTAGTATGATGTAGAGATCAGACAATTTGCAATTGGTTTCCTTTTTTTTTTATTATTTATTCTTTTTGACTTCTTTATCTTTTTATTCAGCAGCTCTCCAGTTTCAGCAGTCTGGTTGCTAGGGTCCAAATTACCCTAGCAACCAGGCATTGACTCGTCTAAGAGTCTTAGTGCAGTGTCTGAATAGAGAGACAATAACAATACATTTGTAGCCTTACGGAGCATTTGTTTTTTTACAGGTGGGGTCAGTGACCCCCCCCATTTGAAAGCTGGAAAGAGTGAGAAGAAGAAGGCAAATACATGGGCCAGTCTATATGACGCTACAAGTTAAGTTAAAGGAGAAGTACCCCTTTAGCAATGGGCTGTTAGAAGCCAGGCACGTGCAGGACCCCAGTAAAGACGACACCACAAGAATTTACATATGGAACAATTTTATTATTTACTCTGCCGTTCAGTTATCACTCTGGGCACCAGCCCAGGCAGGTACATGCCGCTGTGTGTGCCCAATAGTTTTACCCAATACACAAGGGAAGTATTGCTGTCCACTCCCGCCACACGACTGTGAGCTCTTGCGCCCTCTAGCAGGGTGGGCGGGGTTTAACACTGTAAGATCCGCGGGATTTGGAAGGGCAGGAAGAGGAAGTACCACCATCATTTCATTGAGATTCAGACTAGGCCCTGGCATTTCAAGTACTCGGAGCTCAGAGCAGCCCCCGGGCATGTGCCAGACTTTCCAGATTGCCAGTCCGGGACCCAGGGTTGCCAGGTTGGCGGTTTTCCAGCAAAATTAGGCTACTAATTTAAAGCCCAGGCAGGTTTTGAAAGTACAAACAAGCCGAGGTACAGATTTGGGCTACTTTTTGGGCCTTTGGCTGGTTTGCACTTTGGAAACCAGCCAACGTTTCTTTGTAGCCCTAATGTGCCAAGCCTGCGTCTCCCAGTGCATGTTGGGTAATGTCGTTGTTGTGTAACACTTGGCCAAGTTGAATGTAAGACTACAATACCCAGCATTCAACAGGACTGACTAGTGTAGAAGTCGGGAGTTACCAGATTTTGGGCTCTGTACCCCAGTCTCCCGTCCCTCTTAAAGGAACAGTTCAGCGTAAAAATAAAAACTGGGTAAATAGACTGTGCAAAATAAAAAATGTTTCTAATATAGTTAATTAGGCAAAAATATAATGTATAAAGACTGGAGTGACTGGATGTGTAACATAATAGCCAGAACACTACTTCCTGCTTTTCAGCTCTATAACTCTGAGTTAGTCAGTGACTATAAGGGGGGCCACATGGTACATTTCTGTTCAGTGAGTTTGTAATTGATCCTCAGCATTCAGCTCAGATTCAAAAGCAACAGTTATGTCCCATTACTGCCTGGTAACCAATCAGTAGAAGCCAAGAGAGCTGCAAAGCAGGAAGTAGTGTTCTGGCTATTATGTTACACATCCAGTCACTCCAGCCTTTATACATTACATTTTTGCCTAACTATATTAGAAACATCTTTTATTTTGCACAGCTTGTCTATTTACCCAGTTTTATTTTATACTGAACTGTTCCTTTAAGCATTCTCACATTTTCCGGTGACTTTCCTCAATTTCAAACAATTTTGGGGCATAAATCTGCTGGTCACCAAAATGTCTAGAGGTTGAGCTGTTTTACTAATAAATATTGAAATTATATATGAATTAGGGATGCACCGAATCCAGGATTCGGCCAGGATTCGGAATCCTTCTGCCCGGCCGAACCCGAATCCTAATTTGCCTGTGCAAATTAGGGGTGGGGAGGGAAATCGCGTGACTTTTCGTCACATGACAAGGAAATAAAAATGTTTTCCCCTTTCCACCCCTACTTTGCATATGCAAATTAGGGTTCGGTATTCGGCCGAGTCTTTCACAAAGGATTCGGGGGTTCGGCCGAATCCAAAATAGTGGATTCAGTGCATCCCTGATATGAAATAGGGCCTTATGGGGCCCCTATAACTCCTGGGCCCCCCTTTGTAATTACTCCCCCTGGTGATGGGCGAATCTGTCCCATTTTCATTTACATGAATCTATTTTTTTGACTTTTTTTTTCACTGCACAAATTGTGCTCTTTTTGGGCTTATTTTGAAGTGACTCTTGGCCAGTTTTGGGCTGGTTTTGAAAATTAGACCTGGCAACCCTGTCCGGGCCTGACACAGAGCTGGAGAAAGATAAAGGGGAGTCATGCCCCGCCCTCTCCCTCCCCTGCTCTGCCCTCTCCCTCCCCTGCTCTGCCCTCTCCCACCCCTGCTCCGCCCTTTCCTGCCCCTGCCCCGCCCTCTCCCACATTTCGGCACCTCTTTGTACACAATATAGCGCTTATCTTTGCTTGTTCTGACTCTATACACAACATAAGCAGGTACAATGAATGCAGAGAAGGAAACAAGGGCTGATGGGAAGTCGAAGCTCGAGGCAATGACTGGCCAATTGGACCTCAGCTAAGTGACTTGTAGTGGTTTTTTGTTTCTCCTGTTGCAGATTCTTAGGGACTGTATATTGTGCTGTCTCTCCCACCCACAGGACATGTCAGAAATTCCGATTATTTACAGGAAATGGTTCAATGCAGTCGCCATCCTTGCACGGCTAATCGCTTAAATATATATATTTATATTGTATTTATAAATAACAGAGACTTTCACTCCACACGCTGCGCGGAAGGACCTGCGGAACATTGTGCTGCATTCGCTCTCAGGAAGCCGGCGCTTTGTTCCCATAAATAATCCAGGAGGTGCCGCATGTCCCAAGCCAGACATAGACCTAATAACTTGCTGTCTTCTTCAGGATTTAAAGGGGAAGTAAAGTCTAAAAATAGAGGCTAGAAATGCTGTATCTTGTATACTAAACATAAACATGAACTTACTGCACCACAAGCCTAATCAAACAAATGATTTATGCTTTCAAAGTTGGTTACAGGGGGTCACCATCTTGTAACTTTGTTATACATCTTTGCAAGACCAAGACTGTGCACATGCTCAGTGTGATCTGGGCTGCTTAGGGATCGTCATAAATGATCAAAACAGCACAAGTCAAATAATATCTGCCAGAAGCCGATACAGCAAGACTGATTAAATTTCAGAATATACAGACTGCACTGGGTCCTGTGTTGTCATGTAATCTAATGTGGATTTTATAGTTGTTGTATTGTTTAATACAAACTTTCTCCAACTCTGCAGAACCAGTGGCTGCAGCAAAATAATCCTCCAAATATAATCCCAGTTAATCTGTTTAAATCTGGCTCCATGATCTCTGTCCCTGCAGCTGGAGTTGGAAACAGTAAAGGGGATGTAAAGGCAAAAATAAAATCCAATACAAATCTCTACACAGTCGCCGACTGCTCTACAGGGAAACAAACAAAGCTGCTTGAGTTCTGCATGGCTGGGAAGTAAGGTGGGGGCTCCCCCTGCTGTTCATAAGTATGATTGTTTCCCTGCAGAGCAGTTAGGGACCGTCTGACAATTCCTATCCACAGCAGTAAATGAAGGGAGAATTTCACTGCATACAGTCAGGTTTCTTATAAAAATGATACACATTTTTTAATTAAAGTATATTGGAGATAGGTTTCTTTTTCATTAAAGAAAGTAAAAAATTTTTTGCCTTTACATGCCCTTTAAGATGCATTCTGCGTGGCTCTATGGAATTCTGTGTGGCCTACAGCATGCCTCACTAGATGTGGAATGATTTGTATCAAAGGGTGATGGTTGGACAGCAGCAAGAGTATCTGACCTGTCATGTCTGGCTTTTACATGCGCTCTGTGGAGCACTGGAGGGACGTATGCGCGGGTGCCCCATGCACGGGTGGCTGAGCTGCAGCTGTAGGACACTGTTCCATAGGTCGCTCCTGCAGCCAGCAGTTAATAATTTAAACACAAAGAATAACACCCCCCAGCAAACATACAAACCTTTATAAAAATAGCCCCAATATTTCACATTATGCAACAGGCCATGCCCCTCCCTGTGTCACACCCACCCCTCATACCATGAAGAGCTGAATAATAGGGCACTGCCCTAACTAGGTGTGGGGGGGGAAAATGCAGCCCCAGTTTAACCCTTTGCAGGCCATGCGGCTGTGTGTTTAGGGGTGTACTTGATAAAGCGCCAACATATGCTGCGGCGCTGTCCAATAGGGAATCGTATGTACGTGTTTGTGTGATTGGGCTACATGTTGATGGATGCATTAGGGATGCAGCAAATCCACTGTTTTGGAATCGGCCGAATCCTTTGCGAAAGATTTGGCCGAATACCGAACGAAGTCCTAATTTGCATATGCAAATTAGGGATGTGAAGGGGGAATCATTTTTTACTTCCTTGTTTTGTGACAAAAAGTCACACGATTTCCCTCCCCACCCCTAATTCGCATATGCAATTTAGGATTTGGATCGGTATTCGGCTGAATCCGAATCTTGCTGAAAAAGGCAGAATCCCGACCTGAATCCTAATTTGCATATGCAAATTAGAGGTGGGAAGTGGAAAACATTTTTTACTTCCTTGTTTTGTGACAAAAAGTCACGTGATTTCCCTCCCCACCGTATACAAATTAGGGTTTGGTATTCGGCCGGGCAGAAGGATTCGGCTGAATCCTGCTGAAAAAGGCCGAATCCCGACCCAAATCCTAAATTTGCATATGCAAATTAGGGATGGGAAGGGGAAATCATTTTTTACTTCCTTGTTTTGTGACAAAAAGTCATGCAATTTTGCTCCCCGCCCCTAATTTGCATATGCAAATTAGGATTTGGTCCAGTATTTCGGTCGGGCAGAAGGATTCGGCCGAATGCTGCTGAAAAAGGTCGAATCCCGAACCGAATCTTGGATTCAGTGCATCCCTAGTATGTATGTGTGTAAACTTAACCCCATAAATACATTCAGCATTAAACCCCCTCCTTGTTGTCTATTAAAGTCCCTGCCTAGAAAGCTGCTCCCACCCATACGCGTTATAGGGGGGCACGGTGGGTGCAGCAATCACTGGGATGCACAAATCCACGATTCGGTTCAGGATTCTGCCTTTTTCAGCAAGATTCGTATTCGGCTGAATCCTTCTGCCCGGCCGAATACCAAACCGAATCCTAATATGCATTTGCCAATTAAAGGCTGGGAGGGAAATTGCGTGACTTTTTGTAACAAATAAAAAATATTTTCCAGGTCCCACCCCTAATTTGCATATGCCAATTAGGATTCAGGTCGTGATTCAGCTTTTTTCAGCAGGTTTCGGATTCGGCCGGATCTTTGTGTCCGGCCGAAGCCAATTTGCATATGCAAATTAGGAGCGGGGAGGGAAATCGCGTGACTTTTTGTCACAAAACAAGGAAGTAAATTCTTTTCCCCATCCCATCCTTAATTTTCATATGCAAATTCGGATTCAGTTTGGTATTCGGCCAAATCTTTCGCGAAGGATTCGCGGGTTCGGCCGTATCCGAAAAAGTGTATTCGGTGCATCCCTACTAATAATGCCGAGCAGTTTATCAGGGGAAGGGTTATCACTGAGGTAACAGAACATTTGCACCCCACGAGGAAGGCTCCAGCTGCGTCACTCGCTCCCTCTTCGCTCTTGTCATGTTACGGCTTGATGATAACCCGGTTCCTGAGGGCCCTCGGGGGCCACTCTCTTGGAGAGGGCTTGTCCACGCTTTTCGGTTGGCGCGGGGGAGAGTCCGTTTCACCTTCTGCCCAGGCAGTCGTAGGGGGGAAAGGAGGAGGCGGTGAAGGGCGGCTGGTTAACTTTTTGGGATAATTCCTGGGGAGTGATGGACGGGTGCAGGTGGCAATAACAACAGAGGGAAAGACATGGGCACAATGCAGAGAGACACATACAGTAATGGTGATTGAAATGCACAATGGAATGGAAAGAAACACACAGAACAGGAAAGAATAATCATTGTCAGTAACGAGAAATAGAACCACAAGCAGAATATGCAGCAGCAGCAGCCTGTAACCATTGTGCTCCGAGCTCTCACTATTTATATACATATTTATAGCTCTATTATATATTATATATATATTATATATCTGTACAAACGTTCAGTTGTCTAGAAAACAGTGCACTCCTATATCATCCTCATAACACTGACTGCCAGTTCTGTGTGCAGCACATTGCAAAGCCCCGGCAGTGCACAACATCTAGATCTATAGATCCGCAATCATATACCCATACATGTATTTACAGTGCAGAATAAATATTTATATATTGAAACCCATAGCTTAATACTATGTACAGTCGTGGAGACACAGGGATGGGGCCCCGGATTGGAACAGATACACGTATTCTTTATATGTCAGTGAAAGCAAATGCTAAAATGACAGTTTATGGTCCAGTGGGCATCGACTTCCACCAGCCTGTCCTGCTACAGATGTTATAGCACCATGTGACAGGAAGTGGGACGTGTACGCAAAATAGCTTCCCCCGGGGTGATCTTCAGTAGCGGAACTATAGAGGAAGCAGTTGTAGGGGGGCCCGGACTGTGGCGTCTGCTTTCTCTGTAGATAATAAGAAAAACCTACTCCCCAAACGGAAGCAAGTCGGGCAGGAGTGGGCGGGGCTGGGTGGGGCAGTGGCAGGATGTGGGCGGAGGCGGTATGGGAAGTGGGCGGGAGGATGGGGATTGGAGTGCGCCAGGCCCCTTTGAAGATTTTTTTGTAGGGGGGCCGGCACACTCAAGTTACGCCACTAGTGATTTTTAGTAGGGATGCACCGAATCCAGGATCCGGCCTTTTTCACCACGATTCAGATTGGCCAAATCCTTCTGCCCGGCTGAACCAAATCCAAATTTGCATATGTAAATTAGGGGTGGGGAGGGAAGTCACGTGACTTTTTGTCACAAAACAAGGGAGTAAAAAAATGTTTTCCCCTTCCCACCATTAAATTGCATATGCAAATTAGGATTCGGTTCCATAGGCAGCCAAATCTTTCCCGAAGGATTCGGGGGTTCGGCCGAATCCAAAATAGTGGATTCGGCGTATCCCCAATTTTTAGTGATGGGTGAATTTGTCCCGAAAATTAGTGAATTTCCTGCAAGTTCGCAAAACGGACGAAACAGCGCAACAATTGACGCACATTAAAGTCAATGGGCGTCCGTTTAATTGTCACCGGCATCTAAATCTTCGTGGCAAATTTGCCAATTTATTCACCGGTGGCGAAAAACACGCAAATTTGCATCTGCTAGGGATTTTTCTTTAATATTTGATTGGCTAATTCTAGGCATTTAGAGATCCCTTCATAGTACCCCATGGCCGTTCCATAAATAATACCCCAGAACACATCAGGATAAACGCAGCAGCAATTTCAAGTCAAATACCCCAAAACACCTTTTATACATCCCAGAACCCAGTAGTTCCCTATTTAACCCCCTCCCTCCCACCTGGAAGTATTACTAGACTTTCCGTTCCATATATACAGAATGCCCCCAGAACACAAGGCAGAATAAATGCAGTGGCGGCTCCATGTAAAATACCTCCATCCTGTTTGTTGCAGGAAATTCATTGGTGTTGGGTTTGATTCAGCCAAGACTTTAGAACATGTTTTGACTTGTATTAGAGCTATAAGGGGTACCATGTATATTTTAGCATTTGCTTCCCTTTAAGGGCATGGGACATATATTTCTGGGACATATAATGGAGTTTTGGGGATATAAATGGGTTCAGTTCCTATTGCCCCTAGTAACACTGATGTAACATGTGTCCCTGGTAATTGAAGTCCAACTAAGGCCCAAATAAAGCCCATGTCTACGTCCTGGTGGCCATGGAAAGCAGTCCCTTTGCTACAGGGCCTCGTACCCCAGCTGTAACCATAGCTCTAGGCTTAGGCTAAGAACAGACAGGTGTATTCCTTGGACATTGATTATGTTGGGCGCTGAGCCATATGGGTGAGTCTCTAAATAAATAAACATGCACTAAACCATGAGGATTTTCATGCATTTCACTGTTGGGCACATGATTTCGTGTGATCGGAGAGACATAAAGCAAAATGCAATTATAAAACCATGTGTAATCAGCATGCGGATTTGCCTTTAGTCAAGTTTGTCTCCAGCACCCTACGATGAATGAGCCCAGCTCCAGACTCAGCTTCTCACCCCCAATATGGGATAAATAGGACGCGTATCCCCTGTAGGCAATGCACCCATCATTTTAGCATGGGGAATGAATATGGCCTTAGACTTGGGCTGTGAAACACTGATTTGTTTTCCTGCTGTGATGCTGCCACCGTGTGTTCACTGAGTGTATTGCAGGGTAGACCCATATGCAGTTGTTTTTGCTCTATAGGGACACCCTCTGGTCAGGACTGGTATTTCCTCATCTGTTATGTGCCCTGTTTGCTGGGGGAAGCAGGGACAGGGGGCTCCTGAGTGATGGCAGGGCTGATTTTCCTGGCTCTCTCCTTCCCGCTGGCTCCCAGGGGCCCCTGCTCCTTGTTATCAGCCGGGCGCTGCTTGCTGTGGGGCCCAGGGGGGGGAGAGGTGTGACCATTCTTCTCGTCTGAAAAAAGTTGTTTAAGTACGTCAAAGAAGTTACTGATTGGGCGGCCTAGAGATAGAGAGAAAAACAGGGAAGGGAGAGAGGAGGGGAGGGTAAGAGAGAGACAGAAAAGGAGAAAGAGACAGTGAACAGGGGGAGAAAATAAAAAAAAAAGGGGTGAAAAGGAAGAGATACTCCATATCAATATATGGAGCGACGGAATGAAGCAAAGAAGAGTGTGAAGGGATGAGAAGAGTGTGCCAATAAAACAGCATTCATTGATTCACATTGTAATTTAGTCTCACTCTACCTTTCTCTTGTATACACTGGGAGTAGGGTTGCCACCTTTTCTTCCTATATATTTATCTTTATTCCCTATTAATAACATTGGGATCACTGACCTTCCTATATATTTATCTTTATTCCCTATTAATAACATTGGGATCACTGGCCTTCCTATATATATTTATCTTTATTCCCTATTAATAACATTGGGATCACTGACCTTCCTATATCTTTATCTTTATTCCCTATTAATAACATTGGGATCACTGACCTTCCTATATATTTATCTTTATTCCCTATTAATAACATTGGGATCACTGACCTTCCTATATATTTATCTTTATTCCCTATTAATAACATTGGGGTCACTGACCTTCCTATATATTTATCTTTATTCCCTATTAATAACATTGGGATCACTGGCCTTCCTATATATTTATCTTTATTCCCTATTAATAACATTGGGATCACTGGCCTTCCTATATATTTATCTTTATTCCCTATTAATAACATTGGGATCACTGGCCTTCCTATATATTTATCTTTATTCCCTATTAATAACATTGGGATCACTGGCCTTCCTATATATTTATCTTTATTCCCTATTAATAACATTGGGATCACTGGCCTTCCTATATATTTATCTTTATTCCCTATTAATAACATTGGGATCACTGGCCTTCCTATATATTTATCTTTATTCCCTATTAATAACATTGGGATCAATGACCTTCCTATATATTTATCTTTATTCCCTATTAATAACATTGGGATCACTGACCTTCCTATATATTTATCTTTATTCCCTATTAATAACATTGGGATCACTGACCTTCCTATATATTTATCTTTATTCCCTATTAATAACATTGGGATCACTGACCTTCCTATATATTTATCTTTATTCCCTATTAATAACATTGGGATCACTGACCTTCCCATATATTTATCTTTATTCCCTATTAATAACATTGGGATCACTGACCTTCCTATATATTTATCTTTATTCCCTATTAATAACATTGGGATCACTGGCCTTCCTATATATTTATCTTTATTCCCTATTAATAACATTGGGATCACTGGCCTTCCTATATATTTATCTTTATTCCCTATTAATAACATTGGGATCACTGGCCTTCCTATATATTTATCTTTATTCCCTATTAATAACATTGGGATCACTGGCCTTCCTATATATTTATCTTTATTCCCTATTAATAACATTGGGATCACTGGCCTTCCTATATATTTATCTTTATTCCCTATTAATAACATTGGGATCACTGGCCTTCCTATATATTTATCTTTATTCCCTATTAATAACATTGGGATCAATGACCTTCCTATATATTTATCTTTATTCCCTATTAATAACATTGGGATCACTGACCTTCCTATATATTTATCTTTATTCCCTATTAATAACATTGGGATCACTGGCCTTCCTATATATTTATCTTTATTCCCTATTAATAACATTGGGATCACTGGCCTTCCTATATATTTATCTTTATTCCCTATTAATAACATTGGGATCACTGACCTTCCTATATATTTATCTTTATTCCCTATTAATAACATTGGGATCACTGACCTTCCTATATATTTATCTTTATTCCCTATTAATAACATTGGGATCACTGACCTTCCTATATATTTATCTTTATTCCCTATTAATAACATTGGGATCACTGACCTTCCTATATATTTATCTTTATTCCCTATTAATAACATTGGGATCACTGACCTTCCTATATATTTATCTTTATTCCCTTTTAATAACATTGGGATCACTGACCTTCCTATATATTTATCTTTATTCCCTATTAATAACATTGGGATCACTGGCCTTCCTATATATTTATCTTTATTCCCTATTAATAACATTGGGATCACTGACCTTCCTATATATTTATCTTTATTCCCTATTAATAACATTGGGATCACTGACCTTCCTATATATTTATCTTTATTCCCTATTAATAACATTGGGATCACTGACCTAAATTAATTGCTAATTAGCCATGCAGACTGTGGATTCCATATGTGTTTGGTTTTAAAGGGGTGAAGTCGTAACGTGGCCACATGTAGGTAAAAACAGCTCAGGTTTGCAGGTTTATCACATAGTGGGTGGAGTTGTAGAGTGGGGAGGAGTCTTGGCATAACTAGGAGGGTCCAGATTAATCGCCAGTGTATACAAGGTTGTCCCAATAATGCTGCTTTAAGGAAGAAATGGGAACTGAATAAGAAAAAGGGAGGAGTTAAAGGGCAGAGACATGGATAACAAGTGATAGGACGTGAGAGAGGAGACAGATTGGGTGTTACACACAGAGCACTGATTTGCACAGACAGCCACGGACACGATGCACAGGGGTAATTCTAAGTCAGACATCACTCATAGGAATGTGCAGTTCAATGTGACGCAGACAATGCAACAGGCCAGGATCAGCGTTGGGAGCTGCAAGTTGCTGCCAGTTGTATGTGAGCGCATGGAGCTGATTGCAAGGTGATTGACAGATGGAGCCAAAAGGTTAGTGGATATAGGAGGGGAAGGGGTTAAGGGATGAAAAAGGGGAGAATGGGGGGAATGAGATAAGCAGTGCAGGAGTTGTCTAGATCCTTATAACTGGGGATTCTGGGAAGAACGAACTGAGACCCTACTGTGCATCATGGGTACAGAAGGGAAATATATGTATAGACCTGTGGTATTATCAGAGCATCCCTTTTCTATTGTGTGTATGTCTTTAAATTAGAACTGTATTTAGGGGGTGCAAGCAAGAGCTCAATATGGGGGTTCCAAAGAGCAGCAGCTGCGAGAATGTAGGACAGTGGGTATAGTAAGGCAAGTCAGTGTCGGGGGAGGGTCTGCGACTACATCATAGAGTCTTAGGGGCACATGCTCAGATTTGGGGATATTAGTTGCCCGTCGACAAATCTCTTCTTCGGGCGACTAATCTCCCCGAAATGCCTTCCCTTTGGCTAGAATGTAAATCACCAGTGGGATGGCACTCAGATCGATTTGTTTTTCGAAGTCGCCCGAAGTCGCCTCACAAGGAAAGTGCGGATGACTTTGGAAAAAGAAGTGCTCTGAGTGCCATCCCGCTGGCGATTTTCATTGGCACTCGGAGCGCTTTGTTTTTCATCAAACAATAAATCTTCGGCACAGACAATGTAATGTGTGACAGCTTTAGGGGGAGTGATCTGTTCAGACAAGGCAGAAGGTTGAACATCAGCAACTGTGAGAATCTTCCAGTCATAGGGGCAAATTCCCTAACCGGCAAAAAATCGCCAGCGGCGGCTTCACAGCCGTCGCAAAACTTAGCCAGGCGTAAATTTGCTAGGACAACGCTAATTCACTAAAGTGAGAAGTTTCATCCAGGGCGATGAACGCTGGTGAATTTTCGCTAGCGTTACTTCCGCCATCAAAGCGAAGATGCGCTAGCGTTGCCTAATTTGCATATGGCGGGAAATGATAACTTTGAATGGACGTAGTCCAGGGAACCTTAATAAATAAAATAAAGTTATAATAATGTTCATATGAAAATGGAGGGGGGGACCCGGTTAACCAAAATAATTTTACGGACCTTTGCAGGCTCTCGCTCTGAAAAAACGAAAAGACGCCAGTGTTTTTTTTTAACTTTTGCATTAAAAATTGAGAAAGTTCTATTCACTCCATTGCACTTCACCGGGTCTGAGCTGACGATGGCCAGTCTGGTGAATGAGGGAACGTTCAGTAAAATCCGCATCTTAGTGAATTTGCGGAGTTACGTCCATTCGCCAGAGCGAAAATTCACCTGGCGTTAGAGTGTGAAGCAACGCTCGCGTCTATCTTCTTTGTTAGCGAAGTGACGCCTACGCCTGGTAGGAAATCGGCAAAGTTCCAAAATGACGTCACTCTGGCGAATCTTCTCTAGCGTTAATCACTTCGACCTTTAGGGAATCTGCCCCATAGTCTGTGATATCAGGATCCAGGTAGGAATAGGCTACTAATGGGGGGCGAGCGCTTCCCTAAAATGTTGCTCCAACACAGGAGGCCAATAGGCACCCCCAGGAGCAGTAACATGGAGACATTCAGCAGGTTAAAGCGCTTCCCAATCTGGAGCATTGGCAGTAGATGCTCAACCTGATGGTCATTTTGGGTGAGATTGGAGGATAATGTCTATTTGCCCTCATGGATACTCCCAAAACCCCATCTTGCAGGACCGAGACGGTGACATTTGGGTAGAAGACGTGGAATCCCTTGATATCCCTGGAACTATGACTGAATGGCTTATACACCAATGTTTTATTAAATCAGTAACCTATGGGGAGTTAGTATTTATCTTTCCTTAAATCATTGTAGGGGTTGTGGGCTTTTTAGGTACAAACCCATCTAGGTCCAGCATTAGCTCCTATCAAGGTTACAGACATAGGGTGCTGGCCCCTTAAATCTCACTTCATTCTAACTGGCTCCCTCTCCCCTCTCTGCTGTAATCTGAGCCCAGACCTATGAGTGAGCAGGAAGAGACTCAGGCAGGAAGTGATGTTACACCAAACTAATATGGCAGCTGCTATCCTTAAAGGAGAATTCAACCCGTAATAAAAAAAAAACCCTCCGCTCTACCCTGGGTAGACCCCCTCCCTCCTCCCCCCAGCCTACCTGCCTCCCAGGCAAATGTCCCGAATTTTTTACTCACCCCTCCGTGCTGATTCTGGGCTCGAAAATTTACGGGCGCCATCTACTTTCTTCTGTCTTTTTCGGAAGTTTCGGCGCAAGCGCAGTTGTTTGAGTGCGGAAACTTACTCCAACTGCGCATGCACAGAAAATGCCGTCAAGACACAAAGATTAAGAAGAAGAAGAGAAGAAGAAGAAGGCTGCCGTGAACTCCGAGGCCAGAATCTGCACGGAGGGGTGAGTAAAAAAAAAAAAGGGGCATTTGCTCGGGGGGGGGGGGCAGGTAGGCTGGGGGAAGGAGGGAGGGGGTGTACCCAGGGAAGGGGGAGGGTTTTTCTTTTATTACAGGGTTATTTTCCTTTAAGGGTAGGACTTCACGGACGATTTCTGCACGACCTGACGCACTGCGCAAAAATGCAGGCGTCACGTTGGATGCAACAGAAGTTGTCGGATGGAGTCGCAGCATTGATCTGACGCAACACGATTAACGCTGCGTTTCATCCGACATTTCCATTACTTACCTTTTCTCTTTCGCATCTGCGTGACGCATGCGTTTTTGCACAGTGCGTCGGTTCGTGCGGAAATCGTCCGTGGAGTCCTACCCTAACAGAGAGCTTCTAGAGCTGGTTACTCAGGTATGGTACAACATTCTACAGAATAAATATAGTCTTATAACTTGCACTATTGTGGTTATTTTATTGGTAATAAACTGCTTCGGTAGCTTTCCTTCTCCTTTAAAGGATAAGTAAAGCTTTAAAATAAATGAATGTAAAATTGATGAGAATGCTATTCTTAGAACGTTTGCAATGTACATTTATTATTTATTATTTTTTAATTCCAAGATATTAAGGGATACATGTACTGTTAATATGTATGAATTTTGTTCCAGCATCGCCACCTGCTGGTCATTTTCCCACCAGTCTGACCACCAAGTAGTCAAGGAAGTTGTCAGGAGAAAGAAAGAGGCTGCTCTGATGTTCTTCTGCTTAGGAAAGATGTGAGAAAGGTTTCTAATTTTATTCCTAAGCAGAAGAACATCAGAGCAGCCTCTTTCTTTCTCCTGACAACTTCCTTGACTACTTGGTGGTCAGACTGGTGGGAAAATGACCAGCAGGTGGCGATGTTGTAACAAAATTCATTCATATTAACAGTACATGTATCCCTTAATATCTTGGAATTAAAAAATAATAAATAATGAATGTACATTGCAAACGTTCTAAGAATAGTATTCTCATTAATTTTACATTCACTTGTTTTAAAGGTTTACTTATCCTTTAAGTGCACTAATATGTGGCTAATAATGGGAAAGGTACAGGTTTGTGTATTTGGATCAGAAAGGTCCCAGCCTGCGCCTCCTTAAAATCAGTGCATTGCTTGTCAAGGTCACATACAGAGAAATGAGGAGCAAGAAGATGAAATGAGGGCAATAAACGTAAGGGTTTAACGTGAGAAGCGGGGAAATGCAGAAGAAGAAACAGGCAAATATTCATATGATCGGACAGGTGGTATGGAAAGGTTGGGATGCAGGGAATGCTGTGCAAGAACAAAAACATGGAAATAAAAAGGGTGGAAGAGACAGAGACATGGGACATGGGAGAGTGGGAAATTATAAGAGAAAGAGACAGGCAGTGGGAAGATAGATATAGGGATAGATAGAAAGGGGGCGGGGCTGTTATATTCCATAAGGAATTCTGGGTAGGAACAGGTTCTGATAGGATTGGGTTCTTGTGTCTCTAGCAGCACCTTATGCATAAACTCCCATCTAATGAGGGTTTTTACGTTTACCCTAAATACGTGGGAATTCAAACAAGACATTTACAGCACACCCCCTACTGTAGAGTGTAAGGATATTACAAAGCACATGTTCCATGACCATAAAAAGGCTGCGTAGGCCAGGCGTTTCTTTATAGGCCGCAGAACTGCGAATCGACTGCCAATGTTCTTATATTTCTGGATAATCTCTTATAATACACAAAAGCCATGAATATCTTGTAAATTATAACCTTATAAACGGTGAGTTCTGATGTCATCAGTTATAAACGGTGAGCAGTGATGTCATTTCTGTCACATGACTCAGTGAAACTTGTGTATTATAGTAAATAAAGTACCCCCAGTTGCAAAATATGAGGATATTAGAAATTACCTCGGAGTTCCATGATCTGTATAAAAACACTCGGCCTTCAGCCTCGTACTTTTATATGGTCATGAAACTCCTCGGTAACTTATAATATCCTTATATTTTACAAGAGGGGGTACTTTATTCACTATATATAATACACTAGGGTTTATGGTATGGGGTGTGTTGTATAAAGGTGCAAAGGGGGTGGGGACAGAAGACTGTTTAAAGGGGTGGTTCACCTTTAGGTTAACTTTTAATATGTCAAAGAATGGCCAATTCTAAGCAATCTTCATTTTTTTAATTATTTGCCTTCTTCTTCTGACTCCTTCCAGCTTTCAAATGGGGTCACTGACCCCATTTAAAAAAACAAATGCTCTGTAAGGCTACACATTTATTGTTATTGCTACTTTTTATTACTCATCTTTCTATTCAGGCCTTTCCAGTTTCCTGTTCAAATCAAAGTAGATTCCTGCAGCGGGTCGGGTACCCGTGGGATACCTGCAAAAACCTGCGCTACCCTGCGGGTAGACGTTTCGGGAGCAGGTATAGACATGGGTGGGCGGTTCTCCGGGTTTGCAGGTCATGGTTTGGGTCGCAGGTCTTCTCAATAGCGAGTTTTACTCCTTTTTTCTGATCACGCCTACTTCTTATGATGTCACTTCCGGTTTACAATGACAGCACTTCCTGTTTCTTGATGGTCAGCGGGTTGCGGATCGTGTTGGGTATAAGGTACTTGCGGGTCGTTTATCGGGTCCAAGTGGGTAAGTATGCGGGTTGCGGGTCCGGGTTGCAGGTCACACGTCGGGTTCGGGTTTAACAAATTGGTTCCGCGCAGGACTCTAAATCAAAGCATGGTTGCTAGGGTAAGTTGGACCATAGCAACGAAATGGGCGAAAATTAAAACTCGAGAGCTGCTGAATAAAAAGTTAAATAACTCAAAAACCACAAACAATAAAAAATTAAAACCAATTACAAATTGTCTCAGAATATCACTCTCTACATCATACTAAAAGTTCATTTAAAAGGGGTGTTCACCTTTAAATTAACTGTTAGTATGATGTAGAGAGTGATAGTCTGAGACAATTTGTAATTGGTTTTCATTTTTTATTATTTGTGGTTTCAGACTTATTTAGCTTTTTATTCAGTTGCTCTCCGGTTTGAAATTTCAGCAATCGGGTTGGTAAGGTCCAAATTCCCCTAGCAACCATGCATTGATTTGAATGAGAGACTGGAATATGAATAGGAGAGGCCTGAATAGAAAGATGAGTAATAACAAGTAGCAATAAGAATACATTTGAAACCCTACAGAGCAATTGTTTTTTTAGATAGGGTCAGTGACCCCTATTTGAAAGCTGGACAGAGTCCAGAGAAGATGAAGGCCAAATAATTTAAAAAAACTATAAAAAAAAATTAATAGTGAAGACCAATTGAAAAGTTGCTAAGTCATTTTATAACACACTAAAAGTTAACTTAAAGGTGAACCACCCCTTTATTACAAAGCCTGCTGTCCAATGAGGATACATGTGGCAGGACTGCATATCAGGAGACCAAATTAATTGTGACTTATGACATATAGTGCTTAGTGATGTCATTAGTTATAACCAGTATTTAGTGATGTCACATGAATCAGTGGACCTTGTGTATTATAAGAAATAATGCAGCCCCTTGCTTATAATATAAAGCTATAAGAAGTCACCTTGGCGTTCCATTACCTGTATAGAGGCACTCATCCTTCTTTCTGCATCCTCAAGTGACTATTAATATCCTTACATTTTAAGGTAGGGGGTACATTATTCCCTACATGTTTGTCGCTTTCTGGTAGTTGTATGTCAGTATACTGTACATTCCAGGGTATATTGAAAGCTAAGCCCTAACCAGAGGGAGAGTTGGGAGAAGAGGCAGAAAGGGTGGCATGCTGGGCACTAGCTGCTGGGGAAAGCAAAGGCATTATTACTTAGCAAAGCATTTTTTAAAAGATAAGTAAACCTTTAAAAAAATGAATGTAAAATTGATGAGTATGCTATTCTAATACATTTTGCAATTTACATTCATTATTTATTTTTCTTTAATTCCAGGATATTAAGGGATACATGTGCTGTTAATATAGATGAATTGTGTTACAACAGCGCCACCTGCTGGTCAGTTTCCCACCAGTCTGACCACCAAGTAGTCAAGGAAGTTGTCAGGAGAAAGAAAGAGGCTGCTCTGATGTCCTTCTGCTTAGGAAAGATGTGAGAAAGGTTTTTTTTTTCTCCTAAGCAGAAGAACATCGGAGCAGCCTCTTTCTTTCTCCTGACAACTTCCTTAAAGGGATTCTATCATGATTTTTATGATGTATTTTTAATTTCTAAATGACACTGTTTACACTGCAAATAATTCACTCTACAATATAAATGTCATTCCTGAACCAGCAAGTGTACTTAGTTTAGAGCCAGCACTTTAGGATGGAACTGCTTTCAGGCTGTTGTTTCTTCTACTCAATGTAACTGAATGTGTCTCAGTGGGACCTGGATTTTACTATTGAGTGCTGTTCTTAGATCTACCAGGCAGCTGTTATCTTGTGTTAGGGAGCTGCTATCTCGTTACATTCCCATTGTTCTGTTGTTAGGCTGCTGGGGGGAAAGGGAGGGGGGTGATATCACTCCAACTTGCAGTACAGCAGTAAAGAGTGACTGATGTTATCAGAGCACAAGTCACATGACTGGGGCAGCTGGGAAACTGACAATATGTCTAGCCCCATGTCAGATTTCAAAATGAAATATGAAAAAATCTGTTTGCTCTTTTGAGAAATGGATTTCAGTGCAGAATTCTGCTGGAGCAGCACTATTAACTGATGGGGTTTGGAAAAAAAAACATGTTTTCCTATGACAGTATCCATATCAGAAAATGACCAGCAGGTGGCGCTGTTGTAACAAAATTCATTCATATTAACAGTACATGTATCCCTTAATATCTTGGAATTGAACGAAAATAATGAATGTATATTGCAAAATTTATTAGAATAGCCCCCTCGTCAATTTTATATTCACTTATTTTATTTACGTTTACTTATCCTTTAAAGGGGGGCATCCAAATGCCAAAGACGTGTACAGTCACACATCAGAGGAGAGGTTATTGCATATAGACATACGTCACACGGAGATTAGTAGCCGCTATTATAAACAGGGTTTATTGCTTCTTCTGGTGCAAATAGTTAATGATTCCTAGTGGCCACAAGTAGCAGCTACTATTCTCCCCGTTTGACGTAGGAACCAAACAATGGAGACCTTCGCCCCCTGGGTTGGTATATGCAGGCAGGGTATTCAGTTTGGGCATCCAGTATCTGTGGCCCTTGTGTTTCTGTCGTTGTACAGGGAGCTCCTGTGGTGGGTGCGCATGACTGAAGAACTCAAGGGGAGGGTGCTAGGGCAATAGGGCGCCTTTATGAGCAAGGGGGTGCGTGGATAGCAAGGGGATAGAGCAGTAGCAATAGCAGCAGAGGTATGAGCACACAGCTGGACGATCCTTACCACATTTCGAGAGCTTTCCACTGAGATACTCCACACAGTTATTTGGGTCTGGACAGCACAGGGGGGAAAAACAGGGTGGGGCGACATGAACCAAACGTTCCCACACAAAACAGTCAAACCCACCCCCCTCAATATCAATCCCCAGCCACAGAGAAAGGGAACAACAGCCAAACACAATATACACAGACGTGGCCATTATATATAGCAATGGCATCATAACCCACAGCAGCCAATCAGATGCTTGCTTTCTGGTTCACCAATGAGAGGTGAAGCGCTAACTGGCTGATATGGGTTACTGGATCCGGAAGAGCACCGGCAATATTATAATGTATTAATTAGACCTCCCTTTTATTATTTATTATTAAAGGATAAGTAAACCTTTGAAATAAATAAATATAAACATTGAGGAGAGAACAATTCAACAATGAACAATGAAGCACTTTTGTCATTTACATTCATTATTTGTTTATATTTTATTCCAA
Organism: Xenopus petersii; assembly: GCA_038501925.1. Taxonomy (NCBI): domain Eukaryota; kingdom Metazoa; phylum Chordata; class Amphibia; order Anura; family Pipidae; genus Xenopus; species Xenopus petersii. The sequence goes on from CM076679.1 coordinate 8,100,153, forward strand.
GATATTAAGGGATACATGTGCTGTTACTATGAATGCTGGTCATTTCCCTCCAGTCTGACCAGCAAGTAGTCAAGGAAGTTGTCAGGAGAAAGAAAGAGGCTGATCTGATGTTCTTCTGCTTAAGAAAGATGTGAGAGAGGTTTCTATTTTATTCCTAAACAGAAGAACATCAGAGCAGCCTCTTTCTTTCTCCTGACAACTTCCTTGACTACTTGCTGGTCAGACTGGTGGGAAAATGACCAGCAGGTGGCGCTGTTGTAACACAATTCATTCATATTAACAGCACATGTATCCCTTAATATCTTGGAATAAAAAAATAAATAAATAATGAATGTAAATGACAAAACTTCTTAGAATCATCAATTTTACATTCACTTATTTTAAAGGTTTACTTATCCTTTAAAGGTGAACAAGTTAGTCACACTTTCCCTTCCAGTGCAAGGACATATAATGAGCTTCCCGCTATGCTGCCTAAAGTAGGCAATATGTGCAGAGATCTGCTCGTTACGTGGATCTCTCCTCGATATGCACACCTTGAGTTAAGTGATATCGGGCTCTGGCCAAATAAATACAGGCGTTTGGATTGAGGACACATTAACAAATCAATGTGGTCCTCGATCCAATAGGATTTAAACCTGCCATCAACATCGGAACAGTTTTTGGCCAGATATTGATCGGGGGAAGCCTGTCGGAGGGCCCCATACACTGGCCAATGTGCATTTTGGTGATGTTGCCAAATAAGAGGATCTTTCTACTAACATGTCACCCAGGCCTGGACTGGGAGTCAAAATAGGCCATGTCATTGCAAGTACACAGAGGCCCAAACAGCCCTCCTACCAGCCCAAACAGCCCACTATATAGTAACTTTCTATGGAGCTGTATAGCAGCCCCTCTGGCATTTGCCAGAACCCACAGATTGCCAGTCCAGGCCTGATGTCACCCACCAAAGGCAGGGCAATGTACGGCTAATGCTATTGTTCGTCCCTAGGGCCAAAAAATTGGATTTCAACTCTGGGAATGAGCACTGACAAAGTTCCACAGAGTTCAGAGGGCACCTGGAGACCGGAACCGGGATCCACAAGGAAGAAACGCTGCCCGGGAAGGTAATATCCCGCAACGTTCCAACACAAGTTGGTGCTGCAGCGATGCAACCTTTTGCACTAAGCGCGGAGTTCACCCGTATCGACAGAATAAGGACCACATCAACCGATGCGCTCCTCGATTGTGGTGGAAAATCAAACCTGCTCGAATTTTGTGCGGGAGGCCCCATACACAGGCAGATAAACTGGCGAATTGGTCGAAAGGACCCGAATTGACAGCTTAAATATGCCCAGGTATAGCCACTAGTGATGGGCGAATCTGTCCTGTTTCGCCGGAAAATTTGCGTAATGGAGGAAAAATTCACAAAACGACAAAAAAGTCACGAGAACCCCATTGAAGTCAATGGGCGGCCGAATAAATTTGACGCGTGACAATTCTTCCACGAGCGACAATTTTTATATGCGCGACTATTTTGTTCAAATGCATTAAAGTCAAAGGGCATCTGGACGAATTTTTTATCGACCAAATTTTGCCACAGTTTTGCGAAAACATTTGCGGACGGCAAACGTGGAAATTGGTCGCAAATCCATGCCTGCCGAATTTATTCGCCCTTTAATCTGCCTACAGCCCATCTCCCCATAGTAACCCATAGTAATAATAGGAGGCCAAAACTGCAGAGGAATGACTGTTCTTACAGGCTGACATAACCCACTATCAGAACTCTGTGCACTGCCCAGATTAAACCGATTTAATATTTAACGGATTCTACAGATGACAATGTCATATTAATTTATTGGCCAGTGTACAGGGCCCAGCAATCAGGGCAGGAGTGAGACCTAGTGGGGAGGTGAACTAGAAAAAAGGACATCAATTAAAAACACAAAAATGTGCAAAATGTAAAACTGTTCAGCAGGCAATAATTACTCTGCAGAGTTTCATATACAGCCAAGGTCATCATACTGGAACAATATTTACATCAACAGGGGTCACTAGGATCCCCCTTCCCCGGTTAAGAAGTATAAGGATTTCATGTTTCAGAATCACAAGGCCATAAACAGAATGCAGTGTTATTCAGAAGATGCATTTTTTTGGATTGTGCTCATTTTTAAGAATAAACACTTGGGGGCAAATTCACTAAGCGCCGAACGCTAGCGTTAATTCGCTAGCGTTTGGCATTTTTCGTTACTGCGCAAATTCACTAACGAACGCTGGCGTAGTTTCGCTAGTGTTACTTCGCATCCTTACGCCAGGCGAATTTTTGCTAGCGACGTAACTATGCAAATTCACTAACTTGCGCAGTGTACTGAACGCTACCTTTTACACTAGACTTCGTTCGCCACCTCAGACCTGGCGAAGCGCAATAGAGTAGATAGGGATTTTTTCAAAAAAAGCCAAATTTTTTTCTAAGTCCCAAAAAACGCTGGCGTGTTTTCTACATTATGGGTGATAGGCTGAAAAAGATCGAAAATATTTTTGGGGCTCCCCTTCTTCCCCCCTACATTTCCTGACTCATGGCAACTTACCTATACAGTGGGCACATGTGTAGGGCAAAATAACATTTTTATTTGCTGATTTGAAGGTTTTCTAGGCATTTGTAGTGCTAATACGTATTCCTCCATTGAAATTTGAATTTCGCGCCGTATGCAAATTAGCCTTCGCTAGCGTAACTTCGGAACCTTACGCTACCCCTGTGCGCAACTTCGGATTTTAGTGAATTTGCAGAGCGCTGGCGAAACTACGCCTGGTGAAGTGCGGCAAAGTTGCGCCTGGCGCAACTTCGCATCTTAGTGAATTTGCCCCTTGGCATTTCAAAGCATTTATGGAGGACTCTAGACGCTAGAGGGCAGTACCTTCAGTTTCTACACTTCTAGTACAGGGATCCTTCAACCATTTTAACCCATGAGCCACACTCAAGTGTAAAAAGTATGGATGCACCCAATCCACTATTTGGGATTCAGCCGAAATCCCTGAATCCTTCGTGAAAGATTGCATATGCAAATTAGAGTTGGAAAAGGAAAAAGTGGGTAAAGAATGTTTTACTTCTGTGTTTTGAGAAGAAAAGTCACGTGATTTCCCTTCCCACATCTAGTCTGCCGAATCCAAATCCTACTGAAAAAGGGCGAATCCTGGCCAAATCCCGAACCGAATCGTGGATTTGGTGCATCCCTAGTAAAAAGTGTTGGGGAGCCACAGAAGTATAAAAAAAGCCCTTGGCTGTTGCCAAATAAGCAATGCGATTCCTCTCTCTGAGCAATGTGCTATGATAATATACACAAGATTAAACGTTTCGGGAACGCATGTCCCGAAACGTTTGATCTATAGTGTCATAGCACCATGGAATAAATTTGGGATCACCCCGTTTGCTGCATAACCAGGTATTGGCTTTCTTTTTGTTTGTGGGTACATCTATTTCACCGTAGAGTGAATTCACTAGTCAGATATTATCCGTATTAGTAACCCCTTGCTCCCTGAGAGAGGTGTAAATTAAAAACTAGGCAGCTGCTGAACAAAAATAAAGGTTTATTATTTTAAAACAAAAACATTTTCTAGGGTCAAACCAAACATTGTGTGCAGCAATTTAAGTTGGCGATACACATACAGAATGGCTCATTTGGCAAGGTCACTAAACAGGCAGATCTTTGTCCCATTTTGCCACCCGAGTGGTGGAGCAAATCAAGTTGATCTGATCATTTGGCCCTGAGGCCAGCTATTAGATCACATGAGCAACTGTGCGGAAAGGACGACAAGTGCGCTATTCTCCCAATGGGACTTTCCAACTTTTCTGATCGATATGTGAGCAAGCCCTAATTAGATATTGACATCACTTTAACCCTGTACAAAGATTTATTAGCTCTCAACTCAGTAATGAGTGGCCAAGTCAGCAGCCACTATCAGTCTGTGTGTAGCCAGGTATAAGGATTCTTATAGGGTCAGGGCACACGCTGAGATTCGGGGAGATTAGTCGCCCGGCGGCAAATCTCCTCTTCTTCGGGGCGACTGCCTGCCGCTGGCTAGAATGTAAATCACCGTCAGGATGGCACTCGGAGCGATTCGCTTTCCAAAGTTGCTCAAAGTTTCCTCGTGAGGCAACTTTGTGCGACTTTGAAAAATGAAGAGCACCAATTGTTCCCGGCGGGATTCAGTTCGGGGAGATTATTCGCCCCGAAGAAGAGGAGATTTATCGCCGGGCGACTAATCACCCCGAATCTGAGCGTGTGCCCTGACCCTTAAAGTAAACATCACCTTTATCTGATTGGTGTTTTGAAATCTTCCCTTGCAAGGGAAGAAAGAACTAAAGTAACTCCACCTTCAATGAAAACTGCTCCTTCTTCAAAAATTGATCTACTGGAATCCTGACCCATTATACTCTTCTAGAGAGATCCTACTCCCGCATCATATCATGGAATAGGGCGCCCTTCTGCCACAGCACTAAAAGGCCTGGCCAGACTTCTGATTAAAGCAACAAGCATATATTCTATTGGACGACAGAGCCTTGCCATAACAAATTTCTTAGAAAGTGGAGTTTTGTTTAATAAGGAGGACTATTCTGACCTATCGAGGCCAGGCTCTTACATTTCCAGTGGTTTGACTCTTACCTGAAAGCTGCAGTACGGATGGCTGGTCATGTGAGCTAAGCAGCTGAGTCTGAATTGTTTCAACAACCCGTTTAAACCTTCGACTTGGACCTGCAGAGGAAGAAAACAAAAGAAAAAGATGGACCTCAGGTTTAAAGGGCACGTAAATAAAATACCATTTTTCTTTCTTCAATGAAAAAGAAACCTATCTCCAATATACTTTAATTAAAAAATGTGTACCGTTTTTATAAGAAACCTGACTGTATGCAGTGATATTCTCCCTTCATTTACTGCTGTGGATAGGAATTGTCAGACGGTCGCTAACTGCTCTGCAGGGAAACAATCATACTTATGAACAGCAGGGGGAGCCCCCGCCTTACTTCCCAGCCATGCAGAACTCAAGCAGCTTTGTTTGTTTCCCTGTAGAGCAGTCGGCGACTGTGTAGAGATTTGTATTGGATTTTATTTTTGCCTTTACATCCCCTTTACTGTTTCCAACTCCAGCTGCAGGGACAAAGATCATGGAGCCAGATTTAAACAGATAAACTGGGATTCTATTTGGAGGATTATTTTGCTGCAGCCACTGGTTCTGCAGAGTTGGAGAAAGTTTGTATTAAACAATACAAAAACTATAAAATCCACATTAGATTACATGACAACACAGGACCCAGTGCAGTCTGTATATTCTGATTATTAATCAGTCTTGTTGTATCGGCTTCTGGCAGATATTATTTGACTTGTGCTGTTTTGATCATTTATGACGATCCCTAAGCAGCCCAGACCACACTGAGCATGTGCACAGTCTTGGTCTTGCAAAGATGTATAACAAAGTTACAAGATGGTGACCCCCTGTGGCCAACTTTGAAAGCATAAATCATTTGTTTGATTAGGCTTGTGGTGCAGTCAGTTCATGTTTATGTTTAGTATACAAAATACAGCATTTCTAGCCTTGTTCTATTTTAGACTTTACTTCCCCTTTAATTATCTACTCAAAAGTTATGGGAAAGGGAATGCTAGCAAAGATGCAAAGTATACTCTGTTTTCATTAACTCAGCGACTAATCAGATGTCAGCATTTGCTGGTCTGCTCTTTAAAGCAAACATTGGATTGGTTGTTGTGGGTTACCAGGCTTGAAACACCCTTTGAATTTCATATTACATTAGCTTCTTATTTGTTTGTACCCCACAAGATCCGGCAACGAAAATAACTATATTCACACAATGACAAAGCCTGGAATGAGGAGAACATCATTAGTGAGACGGGAAAAATCATAGGAAAATAAAGCCAGTAAATTATGAGGTTTCTTTAGTGCAGTGGGAAAAGTTCCAATTGATTGGCCTTAAAGGGGAACTATTGCGAAATTAAAATTTAATATAAGCTTCAGCATTCTGAAATAAGAAGCTTAATTAACAAATTTTGTATTGTTTCTGAAATAATTAAGCTTATCTTCACTATTCCTCTCTCAGCATCTGTTTCTTCTTATTCAGGAGTTGGGTGTCAGATGAATGATCCAATATTAATTATAGGGGGGCTCCTTTTTGCCTAGAAGATGTATTAGAGGTCACTCTATTAAACTCACCAGACATCGTGTCTCTCTACATGCAGAATTTAGCAGTTATTACGTTAGATTTTGTTTGTACTGGAATCAGTTATTCGAGTGAGCTCTAATAAAGTTCCATGACATGCTGGCCAAAGAAGTCCAGTGTGTGAACTCAGTATCCGTTTGAGCGCACACTCATACCTGAGAGCAGAGTGAATGTGACTGAGTATATCCCGCAGTCCTTCTGCTTCTCTCCACTCTCTGAGTATGTGATATCCACCTGGAACTTCACCGGCTTCTGGAAGACAGACGGACCCCCCGTAGACTTGTACTCTGCTCGGAAGCTGGTCTGTGAGATTACACTGTGACTGAGACTTGGGATCTGCAATGGGGACAAGTTGGATATCTGGGTCACATAAACTCCTTACAAATTCCAAAGCGTTCAATGTTCAAGCTATCGTTTTGTACTTTTGGGAAACAGTCTATGTCTGGGATAGTCAAGGGTCAAGGGACAGAAGATAACTGTGCTTAGTGTTTTGTGTGTAACGGTAACACAAACAAATGAAAGTGTTTTAAAGGAAAGACAATATAATGTACTGGTTCCCTGTACTGGTAAAACTGGTGTGTTTGCTTTAGAAAGACTACTATAGTTTATATAAACAAGCTGCTGTGTAGCCATGGGGGCAGCCATTCAAGCACAGGATACACAGTAGATAACAGATAAGTTCTGAAGAATCCCATTGTATACTACAGATCTTATCCGTTATCTACTGTGTATCCTGTGCCTTTTCTCCTTTCTTCCAGCTTCGATGGCTGCCCCCGTGGCTAAACAGCAGCTTGTTTATATAAACTATAGTAGTACTTATCTGTTATCTACTGTGTATCCTGTGCTTGAATGGCTGCCCCCATGGCTACACAGCAGCTTGTTTATATAAACTATAGTAGTACTTATCTGTTATCTACTGTGTATCCTGTGCTTGAATGGCTGCCCCCATGGCTACACAGCAGCTTGTTTATATAAACTATAGTAGTACTTATCTGTTATCTACTGTGTATCCTGTGCTTGAATGGCTGCCCCCATGGCTACACAGCAGCTTGTTTATATAAACTATAGTAGTACTTATCTGTTATCTACTGTGTATCCTGTGCTTGAATGGCTGCCCCCATGGCTACACAGCAGCTTGTTTATATAAACTATAGTAGTACTTATCTGTTATCTACTGTGTATCCTGTGCTTGAATATAAACTGTAGTCGGCTTTCTGAAGCAAACACACCAGTTTAACCAGTACAATGAAACACTACATTATATTTTCATTACATTAAAATACTTTAATTTGTTTGGTGTTACCATTCCCTTAAGGAACAATTGGTAAAAAAAAAAAAAAAACAACAACCTATCATACCGAGAGAAATGCTTGTACAATATCAGCTTTGATGGAACTTAAAGGTTTGTCTTTTATGACCACAAATATCTGATCCTCCTTTTCCAGGGTGAGGAAGTTACCGAACCAGGACTTCTTGGCCAGTCTGTTGAGAGAGTTTGATGGAAAGTCAGAAAAGTCAAGATGAGAAATAGACCAATTTAAGGGATATTACACTAAGTGAATGGCATCCAACTGTTGACATTATACGTGCATTGAAACACTACAAAAATAGCAACAATTTTGGGTAAGTTCTTGACAGCAAAGAAGCATAAGTAATTGTATGAGTTAAAGAAACAGCTGGTTATTGTCATGGGTAGAAGGGGTTACTCACTCGGGCGATGATTCTGGTGTCAGATTGGTCATTTCATCAGCTGTGGGAACTAAAAAAAGACAGACATATATTTTTATATGCACTCTGCCTGGTCTGAGGTGGCGAAAGCAAGTCTGGCGAATGATGTAACGTTCAGTAAAATCCGCATTTAAGTAAATTTGCGTAGTTACGTCCATTTGCCTGATCGAAAATTCGCCTGGCGTTATAGTGTGAAGCAACGCTAGTGTCTATCTCCATCGCTAGCGAAGTGACGCCTGTGCCCATTAGGAAATCTGCGAAGCTCCTAAAGGATGCCACGCTGGCGAATTTTTGCTAGCGTAAAGGTGGCCATAGATGCAAAGATCCGCTCGTTTGGCGATGTTGCCAAACGAGCGGATCTTTCCCCGATATGCCATTAACAGGCATGGCTATATCGGGGGTAATCTGATCGTTCGGCCGTACGGCCGAACGATCAGATTACGATGTGCCATGAGCTCCGGCGGGATCGGTCGGGTCAAAATCAAACCTGACCGATCGACCAAACGACCGATCTCCGCCGGACGAAAGAAGTCGGCACATGCCACACACGATCCGAAAATCGTACGAATCCTCGATTCGTACGATCGGATCTGTGTGTCTATGGCCACCTTTAGTCACTTCAACCCTTTAGGAAATCTGTCCCCTTGATTCTTCACCTAACACCTCCTTATCTAATCACCCTCTTCCAATCTCTATGACCCTCAAGATATCCTATAAAACTGGAAAAAGAACCGCACAGAACAAATATAAAATAGGGGTGCCATACAATCAGTGGCTCAATATTTAAAGAGATATATTTCAGGATTTGTTGCCACTGTTTCTTACCTTGCAGTTTACGCCGATGAAATCGCGGTGACCCCAGGAAGTTATTCTTGATAGAGTTCAGCCTGGTTCTCCAAGGCATTCCACCAATGCTGGGGCTGGATGGAGGGGTAGGGGAGGGGGTGCCAGCTGGACTTTCCTTGGGTGTGTGGACAGGAGTCCCCTTGGGAGTAGGGAGGGGGCTGCCACGGGGTGACGGATGAGGGGTGACCTGTATAAGGGGCACAGATTTGGGGGCCAGATCAGAGACAGCCAGCTTTGCTGGAGTTCGGCATGTAATCTGTCCAGCGGGATGGTTAGGAGACTTTGGTGAAATGCTTGAGGAGTAGGTGGAAGGTAGAGGGTGAGATCGGGTGGTCTGGAGAGGTTTCTCTGAGGCTCTAGGTTTAGGAGGGAAGGTATTGGTTTTTGGGTTTGCTAGGGTAGGATCACTACGTCCAGAGGGGTTTGACGTCAGTATTGGGTGAGGAGAAGAAGGTGGGGTTGGTGACTGGGAAAGGGGAAAGAACCTCCTCATAGGCTGTTTTAGAAACAAGATGAGAAGAAAGGAAAAGAACAACGGCCAAACAGAGTAGAAAGGGAAAAAAGAAAGTGGGAAGAATTGTAACAGAACACAAAGGGGAACCCCCACCAGAGAGAAGAAATACAGGGCAATAGCATGGGGGAAATACAGAATGAAGAAAGAATGTTGGCAAAAATAAAGAATAACAAGTGTACAGGTGTGAGGAACATGGAGGAAAAGTGAGACATGTAAGGAAAAAAGGAGTAATATAAAGAAGTAGAAAAGAAGGCAGCAAAAAAGGTAAGGCGTGCACACATACACAGTTGTGACAAAATTGGCAAGAACCAGAATAAAGGCAAGAACCAGAATAAACAGTAAACAGATTCACAGCAGCAAAGCAGCCGGGGGGGGGAGGAGGTGCCAGTTAGGGTTGACCATCGATTGATGGCAGGTTTACAGCAAGGTTAAAGGAAAGGAGCGTGAGCAGCCAGCATGGAGGACAAAATAATGAAAAAAGAAAAGAGAAAGACATGCATGTTAGCGGCAGCAGCAAACCAATATCAGCCAAAGGCACAGAGAATCCAGGCAGCAATGAGAAAGCACCCGGCCGTGTTAAATCATCTTCATATCAAAACATGGGTTAGATCAACAATCCCTTCTACTTTGCTTCTCTCTCATGATTAAAATAATTCCCCTTTTCACCCCTGGGCTGTCATTGGGTATGAGCAGGACGTCTACATCTCTCTTCCCATTCAGCTGAAGCACCGGAGGGAATGCCAAGCGATTCATGGCACCTTCATTGGGGACTCCGCTATGTGTACAGCCAGATTATCTTGGGCACAGGAGTTAAGTATAGCACATTGCAGCTCTAGGGGACCCTCTGGTGTCAGCACTGATTTATTAAGGAGAAAAGATTGCTGATTCGATGCTTGCAGAATAGGTCACTGTACAAAGCAACAAATATATAAAAAGTACGGGGTAGAGACTTCAGGATGTATGAAAAGAGACAGACAGCTGATATCATCAGAGTCATCATGGGACTGACCATATATACATGAGCTAATGGCAACGGCATGGGGAGAGTCAGAAGAGAGACTGGTCGCATGGAATACTGCATGGGGATGCATGGAGGGGACACTCACCCTGGGACTGCTGATCGGACTGGTAGAGAGTCCAGAAGAAGCACCGCTGATAGAACGTGACCTGAAGTGGAGCAGACATTGTTATATGACATTGTTAGAGTATTAGGGATACTGTCATGGGAAATATTTTATTTTTTTTTCAAAATGCATCAGTTTTTTTTAATTTCAATTACTTAAATTAGATATCCGTTAATAGTGCTGCTGAATTCAGCACTGAAATCCATTTCTCAAAAGAGCACATATTTAATTTTGAAATCTGACATGGGGCTAGACATGTTGTCAGCTTCCCAGCTGCCTCCAATCATGTGACGTGTGCTCTGAAAAACTTCAGTCACTCTTTAATGCACTGCAAGTTGGAGTGATATCGCCCCCAGCAGCCTAAAAACAGAACAATGGGAAGGTAACCAGATAGCAGCTCCCTAACACAAGATAACAGCTGCCTGGTAGATCTAAGAACAACACGCAATAGTAAAATCCAGGTCCCACTGAGACACATTCAGTTACACTGAGTAGGAGAAACAACAGCCTGCCAGAAAGCAGTTCCATCCTAAAGTGCTGGCACTTTCTGAAAGCACATGACCAGGCAAAATGACCTGAGATGCACCTACACTTACAACTTACAACTAAAAAAAATACACTTGCTGGTTCCGGAAGGAAATTTTATATGTTATTGTGAATTATTTGCAGTGTAAAACGACATCATAACAATCATGACACAATCTCTTTAATGAAAAACTGAATGCGGGCAGAGGCAGCCGTTCAGTACTCCAGTTGTTGTAGAACTACAACCCCTATTCCAGTTAAGCCAGTGAAGGGTTTCTAGGAATTGTAGTTTTGTAACATCAGCCTGCCCATCCCTGGTCTATTGGCAAGAAGCTGTCGGATGACTCCAGTCTGACACAGCAGCCTATGTATAATTTCTACATATTCTTTACCTCTGTCCATGCTGTGCCATCTCAATAGCCCTCCTCGCTGGCACAGGAGATCCTCCATCTGTCCCGCTCAGAACCTCCATAGACTTCCTCTCCGGCCTCCTCTTTCCATGGCGGGTCAGCATTGGTGAGTCCACTCTTTTCCTAGGTGGATCTAATAAAAAGAGACATTAATAAGACAGAATAAGTGAAGTAGTATATTTAAGTGTGCTGCAGAATCCAATCAAAGTGCCAGGGTTTGAATCTTTACCAATATCCACCCTAGGGGGCAAATCTTCATCTTCTTGGCTGGGGTATCTCTCTTTCCGATCCAGCAATAGGAAATAAATCATCTTTTCCTGATTTTCCCTAAAGAAAAGGGTAAAAAAAATCACTATTCAGCAGCTAAATTAATCTTCTGCCATGATTATATTGTGCCTACTGCTTTTGGATAAAAACTGACCCTAAAAATGTAATGTTATTTCTTTCTTTTCTTCGCTTATCTCTGTATGTTCCCAATGGCACCTCCACCAAACAGCTCAGTTCCATTCTAGGTCTCCACATCATTTGTACCTTTAATAATCCACTGGATCCTCAATCCTCAATCCTTGCCATATAACTGCCTCCTAAATCCCCTCTCTTGCTCCATGCAGCTTCTCCCTAAAATCTGTCTGCTGTTTACTGAATTTTCTAAACCATATTGTTATACATTCTCCCTAGGGGCCTTTATATTGTTCAATGTAGCTTCACTCTACTTGATAATTATTTCTTCCTCTTATTCCACTAGTTAACTATCCCCTCTAAGCCCTCATTATTGCACCATTTAGCCTGTCACTGTGCTTACTCTATGGCGTCCCTCCCCTCCACTGCTCCATATAACTCCCATAATTCTCTTTTATTGCTTATTACTTTATCACCATCACCTCATCCCACACTGTGTAAGCAACACTTAGCCCGACCATGATACCTTTCATTACTCAGTATAAGATCAGTATAACCCGATCCCTAATGGCTCTATCCTACTCCATTAACTCTCTTGCTCTATCTCATTCTCATGAGCATTATTACTGCCCCATACATCCCTCCCAACATGTTTAATCCCCTAGTTCTAATGGCCCAAGCTGTTTGCCCATACTCCTCGGATAGCAGGTCCTGAAGCAGTTTATTGCGGTCTCTGAAGCAGCCCAATGAGTGCATGCTCTCCAGTACATCCCGGTCTACGTCCTCCATCGATGGCAACGATCCTATCTGTACCTTCCTGGGAACGGCCTGCTCTGGCTCCGGCTCATTCTTCCCTCCACTGTGAGAGAGTATACACACAACTCTTGTCACCAAAATTCACACACACACAACTATGTCGTAATTCTCTCCAACACACAGTTCTCTGTCACTGGATACTTGAGACCAACACAAAGCTGCCCCATGCAGACTGATTAGTATACTCACATGTACCAAGTGTGCTTCTGTATGGCTTCTAACTGCAAGAGACCAAATGCACTATGTTCACAATCAAGTGTAAAACTCCTACTGATTCCCAGAATGTTCCAATGTAAACCAACTATTCCCCCACCCCAGTGACTACTCTGCATCCCATTATTCTCACCGTCAATCGCTTTGTGGGATCCACCTCAATCATTCCACATAGAAGGTTCTGACAGTCTGGGGGAATAAAGTGTGGCATGTGGAAGACCCCTCGCTTCACCTTCTCTAGAAGTTGCCGTAAGTTATCATCGTCAAACGGGAGGGCACCCTGCACCCCAAAGAAAACAAAAATGAAAGTCTGACAGTAGCATTAGATGCTTAAATTGGATTTAGATCATGCTAGGAAATAAAGTGTGACAAGTGAATGGAAGCAGGGTTCAGACTCATTCTCTGTACTTCCTGCTTCTGGACTTTCTTCATTTGCATTGCTCTTCAGGGGCGGAACTTGGACTAACCTTTAACTGCAGTATAAAGCAGGTTAAACAAAATTTGACCACTAGGGGAGCTCTAAGTTCATGTAGATGCTTTTGCAGACCCACAATATTCAAAGCAGTGGAAACATTTCCATCAGCCTTTAATATTTAGTGTGACGTGATAACCCTCCAGTTGCCTCTTCTTTGGTGTGAATCCGTGGCCCCTGCCCAAAAATGTAAAACAGCCCAGGAGCAGAATGTAACAAACTCTACCCATCAGACTTAACTGAATTCATTTATCCAGGGGGGGTTCTAGTGAGAAATTAGGAGCATAAGCAATTATATGAATTTCAATATTTACACTTATTCGCACAAGGAGAGTTTGTGTAATGAAAGAAGGGCTGTGATTCCCGCTCTACAGCCATGCCCCGATTTTGTATCGTCTTTAGAAAAAAACTCTGTGTCAAGGGAACTCAAGGGGAAATCATTATGTCCCTTGGCCAATCACGAGAAAGGTTCATTCCAGGGCAGGTAATGGTACATGATCGGAACATTTTTGCAGGTTAGATGAGTTCAGCCAGCTGGAAACAAGAATATCTTCCTGTAAGTCTCAAGACTTATTAGGTTTATGGAAAAAAAAAAGCATATCCGTATATCACATCATAGTGAATGTGATATTGCCACTCAATAAGTCTGCTTCAAGCTTATTGGGAAATACCTGGAGTTGATATGGATTGCCTGAAATGATTTGTTTTGCTTGTTAGTCCACCACCAGTACCAAAACTCAACAATTTAGCCCTATACAACCTATACAACATCTATGGTTCTTTATAGTACATCTAATAGTTGTGATGGGCTCTGCATTTTAGGTTTTCTGAAGGTCTTCTGAAGGTCTATATCAGTGATAACCAATCAGTAGCTTATGAGCAACATGTTGCTCTCCAACGCCTTGGATGTTGCTCCCAGTGGCCTCAATGCAGGTGCTTATTTTTAAATTTCAGTCTTGGAGGCACATTTTGGTTGTATAAAACCAGGTGTACTGCCAAAGAGAGCCTCAATATAGGTTGACAATCCATATAGGGACTACCAAATGGCCAATCACAACACTTATTTGGCACCCCAAGAACATTTTTCATGCAAGTGTTGCTCCCCAACCCCTTTTACTTCTGAATGTTGCTCATGGGTTGAAAAAGTTGGCGATCCCTGGTCTATATGATATCCTGTTTAGGGGGTCCAGGGATCCAGTGGGATTCACTTGTCATGTAGGTTTAACCAACAGATAGTGTGCAATTCTCCCACAGCATGAAGCCAAAATTGAACTGAAAGAAGGGTGTGTGGCCCCTGTTGTATCCAGGTTTGCTGATACCCCAACATGTTCAGATCTGCTTGGTTAAAGGAGAACTAATGCCTAACCCTAAATTGGCTAAATAGAAGATTTAGGTTTATTTGCTTTCTTTTAAACTGGGAGAAGTCTTTAAAAATAATTGGTAGGGTCTCAAATGGCTGCAGTAATACACAAGCAAACGTCAACTGAGATATGTGCACCCACTAATGAGAGGTAAGTAACTGGCTGGCATTCTTATTTGGCACTGAATATTATATTTTATTGGAGCACTTACCACAAGCAGAGCAAATAATATGACTCCACAGCTCCATATATCTGCTTTCCTCCCATCATATTTCTCTCCCTGCATGAAACATACAAAGACGCATGTGAGCTCTGCAGAAATATTCACCAGGCAGAAAAGCAGGAATAAGTTATCCTAATCACTTACCCTAATCACTTCTGGACAGGCGTAATGGGGGGACCTGCATTGTAAGAAAAGAAAGAGAGATACACAGTGAGAAAACCTCCACCTAAATTAGGGGACTTAGCAAGTTCTGTCAGTGTTCATGAAACCTACCCACAACTCGTCTCCAATAGGCTGTCCCCAACCTGCAGAGAGGCCATCCCAAAATCTGCAATACGGATATTATTCTTCTCATCCAAAAGAAGGTTCTCTGGCTTCAGATCTCTGTGGCTAAAAAAGGAGATAAGAGAAGATTATCAATCCTTCTGAAAGAGGACCCTTTTACCAACACACATTAATCAAGCCCCAAAAATGTTCCTACTACTTTCTCAATGTTCCTACTACTTGTGTTCCTACTACTTGTGTATTGCCAGATGAAGAAGCTAGAATGAGTCATTTCTCTTTGTAAAAGACATCACAGTATCAGTCGGGGGGGTCGGGGTGGCACTTGGATCTCTTCTGTTTTCTGAAGTTGCCCAAAATTCTTCCTGAGGCAACTTTGGGTGACTTCGGAAAATGAAGCGATCCGAGTGCCGTCCCGCCATCTATTTACATTCTAGCAAGCCGGAAGGCATTTCGGGGAGATTAGTCGCCCGAAGAAGAGGAGATTTATCGCTGGGCGACTAATATCCCCGGAACGCTACGTGAGAGTACATTGGAAACAGCCCAAACTTTGGTCTCTGCTAGCATAGTAAGGGTCTACTAAATACATTTTTTATGCATTCGGAAAAATACAAAGGGAATAATGTCATTGGGTTTTTTACCCTAGAAATAAATTGTATCTGGCATGACTGCCCTGCACCCATGTTTAAATGTTTTAAATCCACAGAGCCCAACATTTGGTTCAGGAATCAGCTGAATTGCAGTAGTAGCAAATTTTGGATTTGGCTATAAAAAGGAATCCCTGTATTTTGTTTGACTCCTGGATTTGGTCCACTACATAATATCCAATTTAGGGATCATTTACTAGTGAATCTGCAGTTCTTGTGTGAATCGGTGCCATTCGTTAAAGGTACTTGTGTCCAAAGCGGCTTCTTACACCACCGTATAGTTGTGCTTGATGCCACTGCTTTCTACCAGCCTTGACTTGAGCGCAAGTGCATCTATTGATGCAGATGAATCCTGGGGTCCTCACCACCTTGACGAAGGCGGTAGCCCAGGGAAACCACAGCAGCCTGCATGAATAGACGCATCATATTTGTGCCTAAAGAATCAGGCGCATTGTTGTCTTGCCTCCAAACTGGACAATTAGACCTAAGATAAACACCCTGGACAGAAGGCTCACCAGATAGAGTGACTGTGGCAGAAGTCCAGTGCTGAGATGATTTGCCGGAAGAACTTGCGAGCTTCCTTTGGTGTGAGGCGCCCTTTCTTCACAAGGTAATCGAACAGTTCTCCCCCAGATACATGTTCCAGGATTAGGTATCTGCAATACAAAAACAGCTCCGAGAATGACGATCAAGGCTTTGCAGAGAAAGGAGTCAGCAGGAACAAACTGTGAACAGATAGAACCAGCATGAAAGGCTCACGCTAAAGTGAAAGGACACATCTGTCCTTGGAAAATGGTATTGCATCATGATCAGTGTATGGACACAAAGCCAGGGATACTGATTATCAAGAGCAGCACTTCTGTTGGTGTTCAGCATCTGCTAATAATAAATTATATCTCAGAAATCATAGAAAAGGGTAATTGCAGTCATCCTGCTATACTTCTAATAATGGAAATGCCTTCAAGCTGGGCTGGGATTCCAGAATTATATAGAACATCATATATATACTGTATATATATATATATATATATATATATATATATATATAAACAGTATATATATATATATATATATATATATATATATATATATATATATATATATATATATATATATATATATATATATATATAAACAGTATATATATATATATATATATATATATATATATATATATATATATATATATATAAATATGTTTATTTGTATAGCACTCCTTGAGGGCAAAGCACTGTACAGCAGAACAATTAGTAGAACAAACAGGGAATCATTGCAGTAGTAAATAGAAATAAGTACACAAATAAAATGCAGATAAATATAAAGTATAGTTACAATACAGATTAAGGGGCATGTTTACTAACATTGGAGATAAATATCTGGAGAGATTTCTGGAGATGTTGCCCATAGCAACCAATCAGATCTTTGCTTTTGTTTTCTAACTTGGCTGTGGCTGTTTAAATCTAATTGCTGATTGGTTGCCATGGGCAACATCTCCAAAAATCTCTCCAGATATTTATCTCCAATGTTAGTAAACATGCCCCTATGTGCTAAGTGTCAAGGAGACAAAAGAATGGAGGTCCCTGCCCCATAGAGCTTACAGCCTAAATGGAAGGGTAGTTTATAGACACAACTCAAGGGGATATTAAGTGCTGTAGTTTACAGTGGATGACTCTGCCATATAAGTGCCATCACCATCATGGACCCCCAAATGTTACCCTGATTTGCATTCAATCGGTGCCTCCCCCAAACACTGCTTAGGCCCTTCTAAAGGAGGGCAGCTCTACGGTTTGGAAACCTCTGCTACTAGGTCAGGACTGGGATTCAGAATAGGCCCTGGTATTCCTAGTAAACAGAGGCCCAAACAGTCCCCACTAGCCCACTAAATAGTCACTTTCTATGGCATCTTACAGCAGCCCCTCTGGCATTTGCCAGAACCCACAGATTGCCAGTCCGGGCCTGTCTGCTACAGGGGAAAAGGGACGATTATAAGGGCTATGGGCACATTTCAGATCCACATACTGGCCCATGCGGCTCCCATTCAATTTCCAGAATTTCCAGGCTGAAAAGTGCCCAGTAGATATTCATTTAAGTGAATGGGAATCGCACAAGGTGGTATGTATGACACTTTTTCGGCCACTATACATCGCCTCCTGCTGTGTGACCTTAGCCTAAAGAGGTTAAGAGGTTATTTAGAAAGGTTGAAGAGAAAGGGTTAAGAGCAATAGTGTACTCACAGGTATTTCTTGTTTTCATAGACATCGTGCAACTTTAAGACATGTGGATGTTCAATTAGCTTCAGTATAGCAATCTCACGCTCCACCTGTTAACGAGAGAAACAAAGGTTAGCTTCTGTTCACATTCTACGTACTTTACTAATTAAATAAGAGCCTGGGAAGCAAGCAATAGGCTTTAAGAAACTGTAAAGGGACGCTGTGCTTGGGCAGAGAAGGGTAATTGGTGGCTCAGTCTGTTTATTTAATGTCCTTTGCTGTTGCACAGCCTGCCCTTTAAAGGGGCCTAGCGGCATATTTATCAAAGCGGAAAGAGAACATTCTTCAAGCTCTCCACTCTTTCACTTTTTAAGGGCAGAGACACACGCTCAGATTCGGGGAGATTCAGTCACCCGACGATTAATCGCATCTTCTTTGGGCAACTAATCTCCCCAAACTGCCTTCCCCTGCCTTCCCGCTGGCTAGGTGGGATGGCACTCGGATCGCTTCATTTTCCGAAGTTTCTTCATGAGGCAACTTCAGCCGACTATGGAAAATGAAGAGCTCCGAGTGCCATCCCGCCGGGGATTTAAATTCTAGCCAGCAGGAAGGCATTTCATGGAGATCACTCGAAGAAGAAGAGATTTGTCGCTGGGTGAATAATTAGTCGCCCGAAGAAGAGGAGATTTGTCTTGACTAATCTCCCCGAATCTGAGTGTGTGTCTCTGCCCTTAGCATGCTGGGCAAGATAAAGATTCCGAACTCTCTGTACTTCGTCACAAAAACATTGCACAGCACAAACATTTGAGATCATACAGGTGAAGGTACCATCTGAATGTTTATCAAGGAGTAAACCAACTTTTCCCTACCCTCGAAATCCTATATCCACAAACAAAGTTGTCGCAAAAATGTGACCCATTCAGTAAAAAATATTGCAATACCATCACACATTTCTGTACCCGAATTAAGACTGTAGCCAAGTCTGTCTGTGCTTCTTGTTTTGTGGCAACAGTTTGGGGTAGGACATGTCTTGTTTCAGCATGATGATCCCCTCAAGCTCCAAAAAGTCTGTAGAGAATGGGTTTGCTGAGAATTTGATTTTCCTTCAAAGAGCCCTAACTTCCACCCAAACTGACACCTGTGAGATGAACTGGGATTCTATATGAATTTCAGATTATCCCGATCTGATCCCTAACATCAGTGCCCAACCTGACCCATAGTAGCTTTAGCTGAATTGAAGTAAATCCCATCAACAATGTTCCACCATCTACTGGAAAGCCTTCCAAGAAGAGCAGAGGCTGTAATAGCAACAAAGAAAGTGCCACATTTATTATAACACCATTGATACTGAAAAATGTTATTGGACACATAGGTGACCAGATACTTTTGGCCATACAATGTACATGTGCTTTCCCAAATACTAACCCTTGTACAACACTAAATGAATTGCGATTACAGGAAGATCACAACTAGTGATGGGCGAATTTGCGTTTTTGACACCGACGCCCGTTTTTTATATAAATTTATTTTTGACGCCAGCGAATTTTTGCCGCAAATTTTCGTGGGCTTTTCGCGAATTTATTCGCTGGCGGCAAATTGCGCAAATTTGCCGCAAATTCACGCCTGGCGAATAAATTCGCCCATCACTAATCACAACACATCTCCATTGCAATCTACTGGAAAGAAAAACCCCTGGGTCCAAGGGGAAAATGCTTATGAGGGTGGTAGGATGTCCTGTTGTAGAAACAAAGAAAACAACTGTAATTTGTTTATAATGATCTCATATACTTTGATTGGACCTGTTTATTCAGTAGCTATTGATATTGATCAAGATTTATTAAATGAATACTTCCCTGGAAGATTGATAGACATAGGCGCAAATTCACTAAGCGCCGAAGTGCCGAACGCTAGCGTTAATTCACTAGCGTTTGGCATTTTTCGTTACTGAGCAAATTCACTAACGAACGCTGGCGTAGTTTCGCTAGTGTTACTTCGCACCCTTATGCCAGGCGAATTTTCGCTAGCGACAGAACTACGCAATATTCACTAACTTGCGCAGTGTACTGAACGCTACCTTTTACGCTAGACTTCCTTCGCCACCTCAGACCTGGCGAAGCGCAATAGAGTAGATAGGGATTGTTTCCAAAAAAGTCAAATTCTTTTCTAAGTCCCAAAAAACGCTGGCGTGTTTTCTACATGATGGGTGATAGGCTGAAAAAGATCGAAAATATTTTTGGGGCTCCCCTCCTTCCCCCCTACATTTCCTGACTCATGGCAACTTACCTAGACAGTGGGCACATGTGTAGGGCAAAATAACATTTATATTTGCTGATTTGAAGGTTTTCTAGGCATTTGTAGTGCAGATACGTGTTCCTCCATTGAAATTTGAATTTCGAGCCGTATGCAAATGAACCATCGCTAGCGAAACTTCGCTTTACATAGCGAATCAACGCTAGCGCAACTTCACAACCTTACGCTACCCCTGTGCGCAACTTCGGATTTTAGTGAATTTGCGAAGCGCTGGCGAAACTACGCCTGGCGAAGTGTGGCGAAGTTGCGCCTGGTGCAACTTCGCATCTTAGTGAATTTGCCCCATAATGTGACAACCTTCCAATTTACTCTAGCTTTTGTTCCTCCCTTCCAGTCCATACAATACTTGCGTTTAATACATCTAGCTCAATGACTACATGTCATCAGCCCCTTTGCTTTACAAAGGCAAATGGATTTTTAAATGAAGAACAGAAAATAAACCTGGCTCCGACCTTATCTCCAAACATTTTAAAAAGGCCATTGTTGTGATTTTATCTACACGGTGACCAGATGAAACCAAAATGCAGCGTATAAGTAATCGTGCTAGTTTTCATGTGTACGGCATGTTTATGATTCCTGCAAGTATAACATTTTACTTGACAAGGGGCAGCCAATCAGTTGCAGACAACTATATACTCAATCCATATACATATATCCTTTTTACAATCTTAGTATTGGAAAATATGTACAGTTTGCATTCACCGCCCAAAGGCACATGGAAACTTTAGGAGTCACCCTATCTATACTCCACAACCTTCACCAGCTACCAACACTAAGGGGCAAATTCATCAAGGGTCGAATATCGAGGGTTAATTAACCCTCGATATTCAACTGGGAATGAAAATCCTTCGACTTCGATTATCGAAGTCGAAGGATTTTGCGCAAAAAGTTCGATCGAACGATCGAAGGAATAATCGTTCGATCGAACGATTAAATCCTTCGAATCGAATGATTCTAAGGATTTTAATCCAACGATCGAAGGATTATCCTTTGACCAAAAAAACTTAGCCAAGCCTATGGGGACCTTCCCCATAGGCTAACATTGGGTTTGGTAGCTTTTAGGTGGCGAACTAGGGGGTCAACGTTTTTTCTTAAAGAGACAGTACTTCGACTATCGAATGGTCGAAGGTCGAAGTAGCCTATTCGATGGTCGAAGTAGCCAAAAAAACACTTCGAAATTCGAAGTTTTTTTACTTTGAATCCTGCACTCGAGCTTGGTGAAATAATTTGCTGCAGAAACAGGCAAAGCTTGGAGCACAACTAGAGGCAATGGCAGGGGTAGAACAGGGCATGGCCAAGGCAAAATGGGGCTTAGCAAAGATGTATCTGACATAAAACAAATGGGTAGGGGGTCTCTATAAAAGGTTACCAAATGAAAACCCCCCATATCTTCATAGAGCATGGGTGTAACTATGGCCAGTGTTATGTGTAACCTTAATACACAAGCTATGGTAGACTTTATCTTAAACAGTTGTAGTTTATTGCTGTGACTCCTTCTTAACAAGTACACAGCGGCACAATCTTTTCTCCTCAGCTCTCCCTAACAAAGACTGCTGTCCCTTACTCTATCACTACCAGAATGGCCACTGTATTTCCTGCTCCTGTTTGCTTTATTCACTCTTCAGTACCAACAACTTTCACAGTTCAACATTTGACTTACTGCCACCAAACAATTCACATTTCACCCCCTTACATATGCAACAGTGAGCCCCATGTTTGCCCCCCATATCACTTTTTATATGTTAATGATTCAGGTGAGGGTGGGAGGATTATGGCCCCTCTGTAAGAGTACCTGGTGGTCTAGTGGTCCTTGGTGGTCCTGTGGGTAGACATCGGGGACTCTCGCAGGACCCTGGTGCACAAATATGTTGCGCTTGTTCAGTTGCACTTGCATGCGCAGTAGTGCCCCGGTGTCATCGCATGCAGTGCGAAATTCGAATATTTAAAGGGGTCATGGGCAATAACACGCTGCGTAGAACGTAGGTTCTGTTTGCTTAGTTCCTGGGTGTGTTTTGATTCTAATTCTCATGTTTGATCCTTGACTGCTCCTGACTCTGATATTTGCTGCCTGTCCTGACCTTTTTGCCTACAACTTGGATTTCGATTTTGTACTATGCTACTACTACTATCTAAATAGTTATGCCACTGCCATAGAGCACCTATGTATGTCTGATCTACATTTTGCTAAACAACCCTCCCCATCCCCCGTGTCCCCTGAAAGCTTAGCTTAGTGATAGCAGTTAAGTTATAGCTAGAACATCCCTTAGAAGTTACCCTAGAATCCCTTGACCAGTATGAAAGTCTGAAGGCACAAGCTATAAAACCTCCAAACACACCCAGACTCCTACTACTAAACACAATTCTTTGCTCAACTACCAATGACAAATGATAAGGGTTAATGTATCCCCAGTGACAATGAGACAGGATATTAACAATCCCATCTGATTTCCATGACCTTCTTGTGGTTATGGAATTATATATCCACATCAATTACAGCAGGGGGCGATCTCATAACAAATGACAAGGTAGGACATGTTTTTGAAGAAGTAGCACCTAGAAAAAGGTTTTGATTGAACAAAGCGGGCTCAGATAGTTTATACAGGAGGGAGAGTATGCTGGTAAATGACAGAAGGAAATTAATCAAGTAAACATGGTTCTACATTCATAACATATGCAAATTCTTTTGAAGTGTTTTGCCTTTTGTTCCCCATTCCAAACATGGTGCTAAAATGCCTTAAGGCCCCCATAAACGGGCCGATAAAAGCTGCCGACAGATCGATCGATATCTGGCAGAAAGTTGGCCAGATCTCGATCGGGCAGGTTAAAAAATCCCGTTGGATCGCAGCCGCATCAGTGCATTTATGCAGTTCCCGTGATCCGACTGCCTGTATCGGATCCATTATGATCCAATCTTTTTGGGCCCTGTATCAGATCAACCCGATATCGCCCACTTCAGTGTGGGCATATCAGGGAGAGATCTGCTCATTTGGTGACATCGCCAAACGAGCGGATCTCTACGTCTATGGTCACCTTAAAATTCTCCAATTGCTGACAATGGGAATCCATAATAAAACAAGGATCTCCAATTCTTGCATGTTTCATGCTTTTGCAAATCATGCTGGTGTCATGCAGAGCAAGATGTTCTTTTTTAAGGTCAAAGAAAGCCCCACCAACCACTGAATTGAATTATATTTTTCCCTGGATTTTCCCCTGTACTCCTTACAGAAATAAACTACACTGACCACACCACCATCTCCAGATTGGGCATCCAAAGTAGAGGCCTAGCTATACTAAAGACTTAGCTATTGTATACAATGGGGGTGTCTAACATATTGACATATTTGGGTTTCCTTCTCCTTTAAAGACCTATGTGTATGGGCTACACAGGACTGGAGATCATAGGAATTAGCCAAGCTGTGAGCTATAAGAAGAACTATAATTTTTGTACTGTGAGACCATGAATTCTCCCGTGCAGTGCAGAAAATGAATTTATACAGTTCCGGGAATGAGTATTCCTCATAGTGCATAACCATTTTCTTTGATGATTTCTGCAAAGCCAGCGCTATATGAAGTCTCTGTTTTCTATCCTGACATCCAAACTAAAAACAGCGGAGAGCAGCTGTGCAAGTGAAGTAAAACTCATCCGAAGCAATCTTTCCAATTATCTTTTCCTTCCAAGCACCCAAATCCCTCTTTGTGCTAAACTCTGCCTGGATAGCCTTCATTAACTTCTGTTTCAGATGGGTTTCTCCATTCCATTCCATTATACAAGGAATGTGCAGCCGAATGCCTTTCAGTTCTTGCTGGACTATAGCTCTCAGTACTGAATATCATCTGGAGGTTGTAGAGCAACAGCTGGAATATAATAGTTGAGGGGCACCCCGTGGTACTCACAGTTATTATGGTATTCTATAGACCAATTCTGAATTCATGGTCCATTTTACAATGACTACAGTACTAAAAGGGATTCTGTCATGATTTTTATGATGTCGGTTTTATTTCTAAATGACACTGTTTACACTGAAAATAATTCACTCTACAATATAAAATTTCATTCCTGATCCAATAAGTGTATTTTTAATTGTAATATTGGTGTGTAGGTGCATCTCAGGTCATTTTGCCTGGTCATGTGCTTTCAGAAAGAGCCAGCACTTTAGGTTGGAACTGCTTTCTGGCAGGCTGTTGTTTCTCCTACTCAATGTAACTGAATGAGTCGCAGTGGGACCTGGATTTTACTATTAAGCGCTGTTCTTAGATCTACCAGGCAGCTGTTATCTTGTGATAGGGAGCTGCTAGCTGGTTACCTTCCCATTGTTCTTTTGTTAGGCTGCTGGGGGGTGATATCACTCCAACTTGCAGTACAGCAGTAAAGAGTGACTGAAGTGTACAAACACAAGTCACATGACTGGGGGTTCCTGGGAATCTGACAATCTGTCCAGCCCCATGTTAGATTTCAATATTATATATAACAAAAAAAATCAGTTTGCTCATTTGAAAAATGGATTTCAGTGCAGAAGTCTGCTGGAACAGAACTAACTGACACAGTTCAACATGCCCAAAACTGACCCCCATCATGACATTCCCCAACATGGGAACCTATCTTTGGGTATCCTGCAATCCTACTAGATCACAAATGCGTTCAAACTGAAAACTGAATGTGGGTGGTTGTCTCTACAGAGGGCACATGAGAGAAGACACAACTCCTCTTCCCATAAGAGCCACTATCTATCTATAGTATCCATTGGTTGGTATTAGTCCTATTTGGACTACAAACCTTCTCTAGGATTCCATTATACTGGGCTCTGTTCTCTTTTAGTGCACATATTCTGGGTGTACTGGGTGGTGTCACAGCTTCATAAGTCATGCTATAAATTCACAAATCAGTTATATGAACAAGGAAAAAACCTTAATCACAGTGTTGGCAGCATTCAACCTTCTCCCATTACCAGCATTAGCAAAAATCAATATGCATCCAATGTTCTTCACAATATTTTAATCTTTTTTTTATGTATATGTACTAGAGTCCTGCAGCGGTTGGGGAACCCGCGGGTTATCCGCAAAAAAAAAGCTGGTACCCTGTGGAATGAGGGTAGGATTTTCAGGTGCCAGTATAGATGTGGGTCTGCAGGTTGTGGGTTGGGTTGTGGGTCTCATCTAAATTTCTTATCTTATGTTATATTGTCTATATTTTAGTCCTTTTAGTCCTTTGTTTCTGTCCCCGCCCAGACGATGTCACTTCCGGTTTGCAGCAACATCACTTCCTCTTTGAGTGGTCAGCGGGTTGCGGGTCGGGTTGCTGATCAGTGGGTAAATATGCAGGTTGCAGGTATGGGTCGGGTCTTAGAAATTGGTTCCGCGCAGGACTCTAGTATATACATATGTAAGGAGGCAAAATGTGAATTGTTAAATAGTTAATGTATAATCAGTTTGGATACTAAGTGGCAGTGCTTCCTAAGTTGAACTGTGAACATTGCTGGTAGTGAAAAGTGAATAAAGCAAACAGGAACAGGAAATACAGTGGCCATTCTGGCAGTGATAGAGGAAGGGACAGCAGTCTTTGTTAGGAAGAGGTGAGGAGAAAAGCTTGTGCCACAGTCTACCTGTTATGAAGGAGTCACAGCAATAAATTTCAACTGTTCAAGAGAAAGTCTTCCATACCTCGTGTCTTAAGTTTCAACATTTGTAAAACAAAAAAGGTACAAATAGTAGACTATTTTTCAATTCAAGTGCAACGGAAGTCAAGGAGTACAGCTACATCATCATAGCCATAGCTAGTGGTTCTATTGCTAGGGGAGAGGGGCCACCCCTAAAGAGTGAAAATGAGGGGGAATTGTGTCTGTTCACGTATACCTAGGGCTTGGGTGCCTAGTAGAAAAGTTTACTCTAGTTAAGGGATCTGCGGCCAATAAAACCAATAAAGCAGTAAAAGTAAAGCCATGCAATAGGTGAATGCCTTGAGTGCATTGAGGGACCATGCAAAGTATTCCAGGGAAACAATATCTCCCATTTGATTCTTATAGGAGACCAGAAAAAATGGCGTAAAATCAGGAAAAACTTAAAATCAGGGAAATGCATTATTATTTATTGGTGGGACCTCAAAAAAGTGTAAAATGGGAAAGGGAAACATAAAGTTTCCTTGCAATTTATGCTGATGCATCTTTCTGTCTCAAGTAGCCATCTCTTGATCCCTAAGTGTGAAGTTTGAGTATAATTGTGTACAAATATGGCTACTCTGTTACAATGTTGCCTGGTGCCTCGAGGGCAGAAATCTCAATCCTGATGGTTTATGTGGCAAAAAGGGGAATAATGCACAGTGGGCCCATTCTTCCATAAATTGAGCCAAGATGCTCTGGACCAGGATTCAGTAAACACCTTCTTGGTTATTCAACCTGCCCAGGTAGGCCTACAGCCATTAGATTGTTGCATCTCTCTCTTTCTTTGTGTTCCTTGATGCATTTGGGCAGTAAAGGGTAGAGTCCTGCGCGGGTCCATTTTTTGGGACCCGAACCCGACCCGTACCCGCAACCTGCAATCCACAACCTGGACCCGCATTCTTACCCGCTTGGACCCGCTACCCGACCCTACCCGCAAGTACCTTATCCGCAACCCGGACCCGTGACCCACTGACTATCAAGAATCAGGAAGTGCTGCAGTTGTAAACCGGAAGTGACATCATCGGACGTAAATGTGATCAGAAAAAAAAGGGGTAAAACAGGAAGTGCTGTCATTGTAAACCGGAAGTGACGTCATAGGAAGTAGACATGACCATAAGAAAGGAGTGAATATCGATATTGAGAAGACCCATGGCCTGACCCGCCACCCGCAAACCCGCAGAACCACCGACCCGCGGGTCTCTAATTAAGGGTGCCTTGTCATTTTTTTAAAAAAAAAACTGTTGAATTTGTTAAACAAGTGGATTCGCTTTTCCAGGTAGTCAGGTCAGTACTTACTGTATCTGCAGTATCTCGATAACTTCTATTGTCTAAATGTTGACACTAAGAAGGTAAATTTCTGTTTTTCTAATTTAAAATGAACATTTAATTTAAAGTAAAAGCTGTATTAATTGGTCCTGGAGGGCATGTGACAGGGAGAAAACTTATTTGCCGCTATTTCAGATTTTGTTTTATGTTGCCTCCTGTTGAGTGTCCTCCACGATTTAACAGTGAAATCAGAGTGGTGTACATGAATAGTTGACTGCTTCATTTTATTAACAAGGATAACTCCTTCATGCATGTCCCCTCATCCAGTCATATATGCTAGACTCCCGGAGATACAGAGTTTAGTTTTAATCTGGAGACTTGAATTTTATCCAATTTAGAAAAGGTTAAGGAACCCTGCTGTAGATATTAGAATGTAACTGTCAGTTTGACTTGTTGGGTCACCGAGTTGCAACTCTATCATGCCCTCTTCCAAGGAAGATGTGACGAGCTTCTCAGAATTCCTACTGCTTTACGTACAAGTGAATTGTTCTGTAGTGGGAATCTGCTCATCTCCTGCAATGACTCAAATCCTAGTTGGTGACCTTCAACTAACATGGTATTCCATGAATATGGAAACATTTAAAGCCAAACATGACTTTTTGTCCTCAGCATTCCTTTTATTCTATGTACCCACTGAATGGATAGGACCACTGGTCTCCAACCAGTTGCTCATGAGCAAAATGTTGCTCACCAACCCCTTGACTGTTGCTCCAAGTGGCCTCAAAGCAGGTGATTTATTTTTGAATTCCAGGCTTGGAGGCAATTTTGGTTGCATGAAACCAGATGTACTGCCAAACAGAGCCTCCTGTAGGCTGACAGTTCACACAAGGGCTACCAAATAGCCAATCGCAGCCCTTATTTGGCACTAAG
Organism: Xenopus petersii; assembly: GCA_038501925.1. Taxonomy (NCBI): domain Eukaryota; kingdom Metazoa; phylum Chordata; class Amphibia; order Anura; family Pipidae; genus Xenopus; species Xenopus petersii. Next base: position 8,128,285 of record CM076679.1, read on the forward strand.
GTTGCCACCTTTTTTGGAAAAAAATACAGGCCTTCCTATATATTTAGATTTTTTCCCTATTAATAACATTGGGCTCAAGCATCATTTTTACCGGTCAGGCCGGTAAAATACTGGCCAGGTGGCAACCTTATCCCCGAGGACTTTTTTCATGCTTATGCTCCCCAACATTTTTTTGAAACTGAATGTGGCTCACAGGCAACAAAACTGTGAATTAAACTGTTATATTTATCAAAATAAATCCATTTGAATAAACTAATCACCAAGACTTCTTTTGCAAGAAACCTTTGATACAGCCTGTATATCATTAGGAATTATTAGTAATAATGGATTTGAAAAAAAAAAAATGTTCTGCTACTCATTAACACCAAATTCTTCATGTTTCTGCTTAAAAGTAATACATTTCTATATTTCCTTTTTTTCTTATAATCTCCTCCTTCTGTCAGAGGGTAATCTTTCAGATTTAGGGATGTGTATTAGTGAGCTTTTTCTCACTCTTTCTATGCCGCAATAGCTCAGACTTTTCCCAATATCCGTTCTAGCTTTCTGTGTAGCTTTACATTTCCTTACTCGTTTGGCTATACAGGTATAGGATCCCTTATCAGGAAACTCTATATCCAGAAAGCTCCGAATTATGGAATGGCTGTCTCCCATAGACTCCATTTTATCCAAATAATCCAAATTTTTAAAAATGATTTCCTTTTTTCTCTGTAATATTAAAACAGTAGCTTGTACTTGATCCCAACTAAGATATAATTAATCCTTATTGGAAGCAAAACCAGCCTATTGGGTTTATTTAATGTTTAAATGATTTTCTAATAGACATAAGGCATGAAGACCCAAATTAGCGAAAGATCTGTTGTCTGGAAAACGCCAGGTCCGAGCATTCTGGATAACAGGTCCCATGCCTGTACTACTATATAATTCCCTTCTCCAATCTCATTAAATAGCTATTGTAAGCTTTAAGATATTTCCACCTCCACCTTACTGACCAACATTTTTATCATCCCCTGTGTTTCTGCCATAGACAAATCAATTCCTTGGATTGAATTTTGAATTTTATTCCTTGAATGCTGTTTTTTTTCCTTTTTCCTTTTTTTCCAGTTTTGTCTTTTTATTTTTTTTCTTGTTTCTTCCAGAAATCTGTGTCAGTTACCATCCTATGTCCATACTAATGTATGCTTTTCAGCTATTCAGCTCCCTTATTCAATGATTTTCATCTTATTCCGCTCCCTTATCTATAAGGTACCCTTGTTATTTAGTACACAATAAGCATTTGCTTCACAGTTGGAGTAATTTACAAATAGTGGGCATATCTGTACCTGGACTGTCACCCATAGCAGCCAATCAGTGATTAGCTTTATTTAGCCAGCTGCATGAAAAATAGTAAAAGCTGACTGGTTGCCATGGGTTACTACACTAGTGCAAATAAGCCCCTATGTACTACCTATGTGATCAATTGAACAAATTCAATTGTGTATTTAGGTAACAGTTTTTACAACTTGCCCTCTTTACCCCTTTACAATAATGGGATGTGCTGTGATTTTGTTGCTCCATCTTTCCCCAAAAACAAATGCAGCAACCCCCCTGCTTGTCATAAGCCCCGTGACGACTTATTTAGGGTCATTTATGACCGCAAGCGAAGTTGCATGAACACACATTTCACTGCAGCCTATCCATTCTTTAAAAGTTCTTGCTCTTGAAGTTAGCTAAGACCTTGATAATTGGGCATTCCAAAGATGGACTTTTCATATAATGTTAGAATATCAGACTAGTGATGCTATAAGAAAAAATGTCCATTGACTTTAATGCATTTGGACAAAGAAGTCGCTGAGACCAAAAAAAAAAACTCGCACAGGCAAAAAAAGTCGTCACAAGAAAAAATTGACGTAAATTGTTGACACCTATGCTCATCACTACTCCAGACCAATATAGGAAACACATAACGTAACATTGTCCTCATAAATGGAAAAACTGTGCAAATTAGGATTCAGACTGGTATTCCCACATCCTACAGACTGGAATGACACATTAGCACTTTATGTAGATGTGTGGTTTTGCAACAACCCTGGGGAAATCCAATTAAATTAAATAATATTTGACCGTACAGTGTCTTTAGGTCAGATTAAGTCAATGCCCCCCACCCTCAATTTACACTTTAAATCTTCTAATGTCAAATTCCAATTCCGTGTTCTGTAACAAGGCAAGTCTGAGACACCCCCAGCCTGATTAGCATCATTATAAGTCTGGCCTCGGGAGGGGACCGTGCAGAAGGAAGGGATGATTATTTCCTAATCTTTAATTATCCACTTTCTACTGTACAGACACATCAAAGAGAAGAAAGAGAGTAATGGGAGGGGGCGGAAGAACTGAGAATCGCAGAGACAGGAAAAAGGGACAGAGAAGGAACTGTGAGACTGAGCAAGAGAGGGAGTAAGATGAAAGGACAGACTAGTGAGGGACCAAGTGGAGAAGAAGAGAAGTTAATGAATGGTTAGGAAGGAAGGGTGTGTAAATGGGAGATGGACATTGATTATGTGAAGCAAATGTGAAATTGAGGGAGATGCAGAAAGAGAACAGAGAGACTCAATAGTTAGAGAGAAAGAAAGAAAGAAGTCAGGTTCCTCTGATCAAGAGACAGATGAGAAAGCAAGAGACAAGTGTGAGATGGAAGGATACAGAATAGTGCAATCATGGACTTTTTCAGTTGAAGCCCCAGTTGCAAGTCAGACCGTTTAACTCACAATAACATAAGGATGGCCATACAATGGCCAATAAAAACTGCTGATTTACCAAGTCAGCACCTCATTGGCCACTGTGTGGGGCCCTCTGATGGGCTACCCCGACTGATATCTAAGTTAAAATCGGACAGATGCCGTTTGGGCAGGTTTAAAAGTCCTGTGGGATTGAGGACTGCATTCATTTGTTTGGTCCTCAGTCCAACCGCCTGCATTCCGGGTGTTGTGATCTGATCGTTGGGCCCTAAGACCCACAATCTGATCAGTTCACTATCGACACCCACTCAAGGTGGGGATATTGGGATAAGATCTGCTTATTTGCCGACTTCTCCAAATGATCTGCCCATGTATTACCACCTTTAGAAATCCAGGAAAACATTGGTGTATCAGTTTTCAGTCATATCTAGGACAGGGACAAGATTTTACTCAAAATCTCACCCTATTCGTGGTTGTAGTTTTAGATTTATCTATGGCAGCAAACACTCCCTAAAACATTTTTCTAAACCTGGGCACGGGCAGTTGAGCTACTGAGTTGGTCACTTCAGACAAAGTCAGCAGCTTATGTACCCGAGTATCAGCAATGCCCAACAGCCTGTCCAATAGAAATCTGGCCAAAGATCTCCCACATATTTTTCGGACAGAATTTAAAATACCATCAGGCAGGGACCTCATCTGTGTGTTGATGCAGTCCTCTCCCAACTATCCTGAACAGGCGCATATTATGATCCAATTGCTGGCCCTGGGCTATATCATAGAATCAGACAGATTTAGTCCAGAATGTAGGTGATCAAATTGGGCTAAGATTTGCTTATTGTTTAGGGCCAGCTTTACTGGCCTCCAAGCTGAGCCCTCACCACTACTCTAATATATCCCAGGGCTGCCAGCTCAATAGAAAAATAGAACATAGATGGATGGAAATGGATGGATGCATATACTAAGGGTAAGGGCACACCTGGCGATTCGGGGAGATTTAGTCGTCTGGCTAATCGCCTCTTCTTTGGGGCAACTAATCTCCCCCCGAACGGCTTCCCCCTGTCTTCCGCCGGCTATTATGAAAAAACGGCTGCGGCATGGTACATGCGGTGCTTCGTATTCCAAAGCCGTCTGAAGTCAGGTGACTAAATCTCCTCGAATCGCCAGGTGTGCCCTTACCCCAAAGGTGAAGAGAGAAGGCACTACCCAGTGCTATCAGTACCAAATAGTAATTCTGCGGTGTGTTTTTCTTTTATTGGTTTTTTTTTTTCAAGAGTTAAGATTTACTGCAAGATCTTAATTTACATCCGAAACCACTTTAGTATCTTGTGCCAGTTTCACTTGATTGCATAGGGCTAATGTAGCATTCCAAGAAACTCATTACTAGATTAAAAAAAAACAAAAAAAAAAAAACCAAACTCTGCGTGCAGTGGCTTATTACAGAAGGCATATTTACGGGCGGATTTCAGGGTGCTTTACTAAAGACAGACACTGGCAGACGCTTTAGTGCCACGGGGACATAACAAATGCACCCGCTGTGTGAAACGCACTGAATGAAAGTCATACACAAACACACACTTCTGCTCCTGGGCCTGGTTGAAATAACACACAAGCAAAAAAATACTCAGACCGTGTTTGGTGCCCAGTTTGGCATTTTTGGTGTTGGAAAACACACACATAAATGAAATATTAATAGATGTTAATTATTAAATATTAATAATACAGATGGTTCGATGTCTATGTCACTGTCCTGCAACACAATGGTGCCCCAGGTTGCCAGTATTTCAAACTCTGGTCACAGATCTTACCTTGAATATAGCCAGAAACAGTATTATATGTCCCACATTACCTCTGCCAAAGTCCCTGTGGCAGATTCACTAAAGGGCGAAGCGGCCGACGATAGCGAAAATTCGCCAGAAATCCCATCCGCAGGGACATCAGCAATTTACTAACAGGCGTAGAGTACAATTCGCTAGTGAATGAGATTGTCGCTAGCGTTCATACCCTATCGCCAGGCGAATTTTCGCTCTGTCAAAAGAACCACATTCCTTCTGTTTCAGACTTCCTTCTTTCATCTTAAACCTCCAGGGCTAGGGCTTGAGCATGCTCAGTTTCCTCCTCTCTCCCTCCCTCCCTCTGATGTAATCTGAGCCCAGAGCTATGAATGAGCAGTGAGAGAGACGAACAGGAGGACGGCACTCCGGTAAAAAAACAGGTTTTTATTGCTGGGTACCGTAGGAATACATGGGCCTTACGCGTTTCGGGAACACCTTCCCTTAGTTCCCTAGCCTATGACTAAGGGAAGGTGTTCCCGAAACGCGTAAGGCCCATGTATTCCTACAGTACCCAGCAATAAAAACCTGTTTTTTTACCGGAGTGCCGTCCTCCTGTTCGTGTATCTATTGTTGGCAGTGGGGACTGAGCACCCAGCACTATAGGGGAGCAGCTAAGCGGTGGTGAGTTCGAAGCAGTCCTAATTGGGTTCAAGGCAGGAAGTGATGTCACACCAAGCTAATATGGCAGCTGCCTAAACAAACAGAGACAGTGTCTAGCTAGAGATGTTTACTCATGTATGGTAAAGCATTCTGCAGAATAAATACAGTGTTATAGCCAGTACTATTGTGGCTAATCTATCGGTCTCTGTAGCTTTCCTTCTTCTTTAAACGAACCCTCTTGTTGTCCATTGATATCTAATACAGGGAACTGAAAACAATGCCTATTACGTATATTATTGTCATTTCCTAGTTTATCAGCTTGGACAAGAATTTCTGCTAAGAACTAATCCAGTCATAAAATCTGTGCCTGTTTGAGCTTGCACTGTTGGCTTCATGTCAAATGTTGATGAAACATTCGTCATTTTCTGCGGGACGCACGGGGTTCCATCGGGCAGAGTCGGGTGGGGACAAAGGTGTAAGCAAGATGGATACAGGGCAAACGGAGGTGGCGGGAGCTACGGGGGAGGCGTGATTGATGAATGAAGGGCAACAGGTGCACAGTGAGGGGACATGGGCAGACACAGAAGAAGAAGATATTGACACAAGAGAGGGCCCCAGACAGAGAAAGTAACACCTCCTATATTTATTCATACACTCACTTTAAATGAATCGATTATTTTTTTTATGTTATCCCGGCTGTCGGTTCTGTTTCACAATGGGCCTCACAAGTATTTAAGTCCAGGAAAAATTGTAGTTTAGTGGGAGCACTTACCGGACACTGGGCTCATCGTGCTGCACACCCCGCCGCCATCCCATGCGGTCAATTCATTCCAGGAAAAAAAAGCAAAAACAGCGGAAGCACCGTAAAAATATAAAAAAATCAAAGTTTTATTTAGTATACATATAAAAGCAGATTACAGGTATGAACCCTGGCTGCCTGCTTAACGCGTTTCGTGGCGTCCTGCAGTATCAGACTTCATCAGCTTCTGATGAAGTGGCAGGACGCCACGAAACGCGTTAAGCGGGCAGCCAGGGTTCATACTTGGCTGCTGTAATCTGCTTTTATATGTTTACTAAATAAAACTTTGATTTTTTTATATTTTTACGGGCCTCCTCGGTGCTTCCGCTGTTTTTGCTTTTCTCACAAGTATTTCTCTAATTTAGGAGAAGCTCTTAAGATCCCCATACACGGGCCGATAAAAGCTGCCGACAGACCGAGTCGGCAGCTTATTGGCCTGTGTGGTGCCATCCAACGGGCGTCCCGATCGATATCTGGCCGAAAGTCAGCTTTATGTTGATCGGGCAAGGTAACAAATCCCGACGGATCACAGCCGCATCTGTTCGTTGATGTGGTCCCTCGATCTGACCGCCCATATTGCCTCCATTCTTGTACTTGATGCAAAATAAGAAATAATGAATCCCTTGGAAGCAAAACCAGCCTATTGGGTTTATTTAATGTTTCAATTATTTTCTAGTAGACCTAAGATATCAAGATCCAAATTATGGAAAGATCCATTATCTGAAAAAAACCCAGGTCTCCAGCATTGTGGATAACAGGTCCCATACCTGTAGTAATTTTGTGGTAATGTAGACTAGTGAGCCATAGCAACCAGTAGTTTGAAGTGACAAATCCAGCACAGTTTGAACAATAAAAGCAAATTCATGACTGGCTGCTATGTGTTACTGGACCAAGGTAAATTGAGCCGTCACTAATTATCCAGCAGAAAATAAGGTTGGTCTGTAATATAAGCTGATGCTACAGGTTTGCTGATTATTCAATTCTGATGCTAATTGCACTGGTTTCTGTGCTGCCATGTAGTAATTATGTGTATTAATTACTAATCAGCCTTATATTGTGACATTTCTATTCTATGTGTACTGTATATTGTGAGTGGCTCCCTAAGCTCAGTAAGTGACAGCAGCACAGAGCATGTGCAGTGAATCAGCAGAAAAGAAGATGGGGAGCTACTGGGGCATCTTTGGAGACACAGATCTTTACTGCTAAAGGGCTGTGGTTGCCTTGGGCTGGTACAGAAGCACAAAACATCATGTACAGTATGTCTAGCTACTTCTTTAGTTAAGCTTTACTTCTCCTTTAAGTAGGGATGCACCGAATCCACTTTTTTGCATTCGGCCGAACCCCCGAATCCTTTGCAAAAGATTCGGCCGAATACCGAACCTGAACCCTAATTTGCATATGCAAATTAGGGATGGGAAGGGGAAAACATTTTTTACTTCTTTGTTTTGTGACAAAAAGTCAAGTGATTTCCCTCCCCGCCCCTAATTTACATATGCAAATTAGGATTCGGATTCGGTTCGGCCAAATCCGAATCCTGCTGAAAAAGGCCGAATCCTGGCCGAATCCCGAACCGAATCCTGGATTCGGTGCATCCCTACCTTTAAGTAAACCAAGATGTAGACCTCATGCCTTGTTCTGTATAGGTCAGGGTCAGTCAAATGAGTAAACCTGGATCAGAATCCAAACAGCATGATCTTAAAAAGAGACCACAAAGTCAGCAGTTCTGTATGAATAAACCAGGTCTGATCCCAATATCATGGACATGACTCAGCCGTACATAACTGCAATGTGAAGTAGAACAATGCCATAAAACCCAGTGTCTTTTCTTGCAGACACTGTTAGAGCAGCAGCACAATAAAAACATGACTATATTAAACAGTGCAGAGCAAGGGATAATGTTCCTGCTGATTCGACTGGACCACCAGAACTGCGGAGTCCCACGCATATCGACACACTGCAGTTTCTATCATAATATAAAAGACAGCAGCAGAAATAAAATGATTACGGCAAGTTAAAAAAAAAAAAAAATCAGCTGGGATATATATATTTTTTGCCCGGATAAAGGTAAACTAAAGATAAACTACAAGGCGAAAGAGCAGGTGAAACATTAATAAATGACAGAACTCAAAACCACTTCTCTTGTAAATGTGTTCATTTCTTAAAGGATAAGTAAACCTTTAAAATAAGTGAATGTAAAATTGATGAGGGGGGCTATTCTAAGCTCTTTTGTCATTTACATTCATTATTTATTTTTTATTCCAAGATATTAAGGGATACATGTACTGTTAATATGAATGAATTTTGTTACAACAGCGCCACCTGCTGGTCAGTTTCCCACCAGTCTGACCAGCAAGTAGTCAAGGAAGTTGTCAGGAGAAAGAAAGAGGCTGCTCTGATGTTCTTCTGTTTAGGAAAGATGTGAGAGAAGTTTTTTTTTTTTTCCTAAGCAGAAGAACATCAGAGCAGCCTCTTTCTTTCTCCTGACAACTTCCTTGACTACTTGCTGGTCAGACTGGTGGGAAACTGACCAGCAGGTGGCGCTGTTGGAACAAAATGAGTTCACAGGGGCAAATTCACTAAAGGACGAAGCGCCTAACGCTAGCGTTAATTCGCTAGTGTATCGCATTTTCGTTAATTCGCCGATTCAATAACGGACGCTGGCGTAAATTCGCTAGTGTTACTTCGCACCCTTACGCCTTGCGAATTTGCGCAACGGACGTAACTAGGCAAATTTACTGACGCGCGCATTTTTCTAAACACTACCTTTTACGCTAGACTTCCTTCGCCACCTCAGACCAGACGAAGTGCAATAGAGTAGATAGGGATTGCTTCAAAAAAAGTTAAAAAGTCCCAAAAAACGCTGGCGTTTTTTCATTTTTTATGGGTGATAGGCTGAAAAAGATCAAAAATTTTTTGGGGCTCCCCTCCTTCCCCCCTACCTTTTCTAACTCATGGCAACTTAACTATACAGTGGGCACATGTGTAGGGCAAAATAAACATTTTATTTGCTGTTTTGAAGGTTTCCCAGGCTTGTGTAGTGATGCTACATATACCTCCATTGTAACTTCAATTTTGCGCCGTATGCAAATTAATCATCGCTAGCGTAACTTCGCTTTGCTTGGCGAATTAACGCTAGCGCAACTTAGCAACCTTACGCTTCCTCTCCATCAGGGAGCGGAAATCACCGTATTGTTTGTACGGTAGGAACTCAAAGAGAGAGAGTCTTAAAGGCAGTAGTAGTAAAAACAGGTCTTTATTGAGGTACAAGTGTGGATAACAGCCTTATGCGTTTCATGTTCTCACAACACTTAGGGGCAGATTTATCAAAGGTCGAGGTGAATTTTCGTATGAAAAAAAATCTAATTTCGAGCTATTTTTTGTGTACTTTTACTAAGGAATACTCCAAATTTGAAAAAATTTGAATATCGTAATTTATCTTGTACGGTCTCTTTAAAAATTCGACTTCGACCATTGCTGTTTTAGCCTATGGTGGACCTCCGTGAACCCATTTGAAAAATCGTTTTGTTGGGAAAACCTTGAATTAAATTCGATCGAATGCGCCATTACTTTGATTCGTACGTGTCGAATTCAGCTGAATATGGACCTATTCGATGGAAAACGGACCTATTCGACCAAAAAAACTTTGACTTAATTTCGGTTAGTGTTTTTGAATTAGAATTTCGAAGTTTTTTCAATTTCGAAATTTGACCCTTGATAACTATGCCCCCTAATCAAAGGCTCTTAAAGGGGATGTTCACCTTTGGTTTAACGTTTAGTATGATGTAGAGAGTGATATCCTGAGACAATTTGCAATTTGTTTTAATTTTTTATCATTTGTGGTTTTTGAGTTATTTAGCTTTTTATTCAGCAGCTCTCCGGTTTGCAATTCAAGCCATCTGGTTGCTAGGGTCCAAATTAACCTAGCAACCATGCATTGATTTGAACAAGAGACTGGAATATGAATAGAAGAGGGGCTACATTTGTAGCATTTGTTTTAAGTTGGGGTCAGTGGCCCCCATTTGAAAGCTGGAAAGAATCAAAAGAAAACTGCAAATAATTAAAAAAAAAAACGATAAAAAGCAAATAATGAAGACCAATTGTAAAGTTACTTAGAACTTGCCATTCTATAAATAACTTAAAGGAGTTGTTCACCTTTAAATTAACTTTTAGTATGACATAGAGAGTGATATTATTCTGAGATACTTTGGAATTGGTTTTCATTTTTTATTATTTGTGGAGTTATTTAGCTTTTTATTTAGTAGCTCTTCAGTTTGCAATTTCAGCAGTCTGGTTGCTAGGGTCCAAATTCCCCTAGCAACCATGCATTCATTTAAATAAGAGACTGGAATATGAATAGGAGAGGGACTGAATAGAAAGAGGAGTAATAAAAAGTTGCAATCACAATTCATTTGTAGAGCATTTGTTTTTAGATGGGGGTCAGCGACCCCCATTGTGAAAGCTGGAAAGAGTTTTAAGAAGAACGCAAATAATTTAAAAACTATAAAATATAAATAACAACAACCAATTTTAAATGTTGCTTAGAATAAGCCACTCTATAGCATATTAAAGGTTAACTTCAAGGTGAGCCACCTTTAAAGGTGAAACACCCCATTAAGTGACCTCTACCCTGTTCAATGACTGTCAATGCCTCTAACATTCTTCCCTTTATGTCACATTACTGTGCTGGGACCACAGTAATGACTAAGGGGCATGTTTACTAACATTGGAGATAAATATCTGGAGAGATTTCTGGAGATATTGCCCATGGCAACCAATCAGCAATTAGATTTAAACAGCCACAGCCAAGTTAGAAAACAAAAGTAAAGATCTGATTGGTTGCTATGGGCAACATCTCCAGAAATCTCTCCAGATATTTATCTCCAATGTTAGTAAACATGCCCCTAAAGCAGCAACTCAGGCAAAATATTGCCTTGATCTAGTAACCAATAAGCGATGCACAGAATCCAGCATTCGGTTCGGGATTCGGCCGTTTTCAACAGGATTCGGCCGAATCCTTCTTCCTGGCCGAACCAAATTCAAATCCGAATTTGCATATGCAAATTAGGGGCGGGATGGAAATCTCGTGACTTTTGGTCACAAAACAAGGAAGTAAAAAATATTTCCCCTTCCCACCCCTAATTTGCATATGCAAATTAGGATTTGGTTCGGTATTCGGCTGAATCTTTAATGACGGATTCGGGGTTGACATTTCAAGAAGAGCTGTACCATTCCTGGATATGGATAATTCTAACTAAACACATCAGAGCTACATATTGCGGCTCCACAGCAGACCCCTGCCCTCTGCTGGACAAGGGGTTAATATAAATCTGGCCATGCATCATCAGCCCAGAGTTAGGAATGGAGGAATCCCATTGGTGGAATATTCACATAAATAAGTGATGACCAACCTGCAGTTTAGCTGCTATTGAACTACAACTGTGGCCTTTGGCTGACAGTGTAGGAATTGCAGTTCAACAACAGCTAGGGGGCTGCACATGACTACAGTTAGGAGCATATTTATCAAGGGTTGAATTTCAAATCGAAAAAACGCTGAAATTCGAATTCAAAAAGACCAACTGAAATTTAGTCAAAGTTTTTTTTTTTTTTGGTCGAATAGGTCCGTTTTCGGCCGAATTAGAATAGTACGAATCAAACGCAATTCCGCAGGTTTTATATGGCGAATGGTCGAAGTCGAATTTTTAAAGAGACAGTACATGATAAATTTCGTTATTCACATTTTTTAAAATTTTTTTCAAATTCGAATCTAGTCGAAGTACACAAAAATTAGCTCGAACTTCGAATTTTTTTCATTCGAAAAGTCACTTCGACCTTTGATAAATCTGCCCCTTAGGGTTGCCTCCTGCCCGGTATTACAAATTTACAAAACACCTGCCAAGGCCGGGGCCGGTATTACAAAATTTACCGGCAATGACGTTTATTAAGTAAAGTTTATTTTTCTCAACTTGATGAACATGATGGAAAAGAATTTGGAATTATTTATTAGGGTGACAGGTCGCTTTTAAAATCGAGGTTTCACTGTATACTGACAGTATCTTGTTGTCACCATGAATTCGTACGCTTGTTTGCTTCCTTTCAACTAAGACGCCTGCTGTGAACCCAAGGCAAATAGGGTTTTCTGTTCTCTGCCCTAGTTGACTGCACTTTCAGGCAAGGAAGGGGTTAATAGCAAGGCACCTGCTGCTTCTGTTCATCCTTTCACACCATCCCAGTGTCTTTCACGCTTTGCACCATCTGCTCCCGACCCCAGCACCAGAAAACCTCAACTGCTACATGGGACATCTGCTTCTCACCCCCACCCTAGTCACACACAAAGCCCGACACCTTCACCTCTTGCCTTTTGTATCAGCCCATTTTATTCAAACCCTACTGTATGTCTATAAACCTACTGCCGGCCATGGAATATTGCACACAAAAGCAACACCACCCACTATATTAAACCAAGGGGCAGATTTATCAAAGGTCGAGGTGAATTTTCGAATGAAAAAAATTCGAATTTCGAGCTATTTTTTGTGTGTATTTCAAATAAGGAATAGTCTAAATTCAATTAGAATTTGAAAAAAATTCAAAAATTAATCATGTACTGTCTCTTTAAAAATTCGACTTCGACCATTAGCCATCTAAAACCTGCTGTATTGCTGTTTTAGCCTATGGGGGACCTCCTAGAACCCACTTGGAGTCAATTGGTGGACTTTGAAAAATTTAATTTTTTTTGGGGGGGGGAAACTTTGAATCAAATTCGATCAAATGCGTTATTCGTACGAAATCAAATTCAGCCGAATACAGACCTATTTGATCAAAAACTGACCTATTCGACCAAAAAACAACTTTTGACTTAATTTTGGTCGGTCTTTTTAAATTCGTATTTCGAAGTTTTTTTCAATTCGACCCTTGATAAATATGCCCCTAAAAGTAGCACTGACATTAACACTGGCTGTATATGCTGAAAGGGCAAGGTGCCTCCATTTCCGAAATGCCCTTAGTGAGCCCCTTCTCATATTCTTTTTGCTTTGCATTAAAGGAGACATTTGGTGTAAAAAAATGAGAATGTACCAGTGCATAATACTTATTTAGATATAGAAGAATTGTGCTTAAAAAAGTAGTGTTTCAGGCTGATTTATTGAATATTTCTGCAAAAACCCTAATAATCCCTTTCTTCTACTTCCCAGGCTATGCAGGGGAGCCGGCAGCTCTCAGCTCACTGCACTGTAGGAAAGGAACCAATCAGCAGCTAGCAGGACCTGATAGGGAACTGAAGCCTCTGCTTGTGTGACTGCAGGGCTGTGATTGGCTGTCCCCCTCATACTGTGCTACTAGCAGGGACCGTTAGGACACACCCACCCCTGATTTGAAACACAGACAGGGACCAGGGAGCTCCAAAAAAGATGATAATTATTAGCACCATGTAAAAGCAACAAGATATATTACTCATAATTGCCTATAAAATTATGGTTTTTTCATTCATCCCATATGTCTCCTTTAAAATATACATGTATTATTTAAAGGGGAACTCCGTCTTTCAGACCAAAATTTGATAAAGAGGTCCACATAACGCAGAAACTCCTAATATAACCATCACGGTTACTTATTCCTTCATAAAGAATGAATAAATGCCATTTTCTATGCTGAAATCCAGCTGTTTAACAGTTCTTCTCTTTCTGCATCATTTGAAATCCTGGCAGGGAAGGAGGGACTAAACACTGATGTTACAAATTGTAACAACTACTCCACAGTTTACAGACAGCATGCAGGGACTACATAACCCACAATGCATTGCACTGGGATGTTCCTTTCCTTATTGAAATCACGTGTGCAGGGAATTGTGGGGTTTGGAGGATGCAGGCTGAGGACAGATGGCTGTTGATACAAAGAAACAGTAGTCAGCCAGCTCAGCAAAGTAGTCAGACAGATCAGCAGGAGAGCAGGGGGCTAGGCTTAGGGAACTGTTCCAAACCATTAAAAATCATGACAAGTCTGCATAATTTTTTTAATTGATGTATATTGCAAAGTTGCTTGAAATTATGTTTACGTTTCAAAAAGCTTAAATTTATCTTCGGGCGGAGTTCCCCTTTCAATAAAAGGCTGCAGTAGGAATTTCCTTGGAGTTCATTACCTTCATTAGCACAGACTCGCTGAGTTTCTCTCGATTGACGATTTTGATGGCGACCTTTTGACACGTGACACAATGAACCCCGAGTTTTACGAGACCTGTAAATGAGGGGGGGGGGGAAGGAAAGAGAGAATGATTAATAAAAGGGATAAAGGAAAACTTTACCTCCAAAATGAATACTTAAGCAACACATATAAACTATCATATTAAGTGACATATTAAAGAATCCTAATAAACTGGTATATACTGTATATAAGTAAATATTGCCTGTTTACAAGTATATTATTATGAAAATGAATGAAATTACATGAAGCAGCTGTTTTATCTTTTTATAGAGACCTACATTGTTCGGGGGGTATAGTTTTCCTTTAAAGAAATGAACAAAAACCAAAAAAAAAAAAAAAAATGGCACCGGTAAATGGCAAGTAGAGTTAGAAGCACCTTTTATAGGGCAATGTTACACATGGCGTTGCAACAATACTGTGCGGTCGATTCCAATTACATTTAATGGGAATCATGGCTCATGTGGCACACAGAAGTGATTATCAGCCAGAAAAGCACCAGCCCAAGCCAATTCACAGAGTGCTGACACTAAGGAAAGCCAATTGATACAACTGGTGCCCCATTAGCCTTAGGATTGCCGCATTCTCATTCTGTGGGGAACATCTGAATTCAAGAAAAAAAAAAAAACGGGTAGTTTGATTTTAATAGTCCATAATGCCATGGGTCATGTATGGGGACCCCCCCCCTAATATGTAGGTGGTAATAAAGGGGTTTTATATGTATATTATTATTATTATTTTTAATCTTAATGTGTCTGATAGATATATGTGCATTTTAGGGACAGATATTGCTGGCAGGCCAGCAGGAAGGGCCCATAAATTGCCGAACTAATCTGGAGACCCCTGTCTGTACCTAAACTTCCCTAGGATCTAGGGTTGCCACCTGGCCGGTAAAAATGATGGTTGATCCCAATGTTATTAATAAATTAATAGGTCGGTTTTTTTTTCCAGAAAAGGTGGCAGCCCTACTAGGATCCCTACAGCGGTCCTGGTTTATATAAAATATAAAAGGCTACATCTTATCCATCCCGACACACTGAGGGTCATTTATCAACACTGGACAAATTTGCACCAATTGGTGCCCAAGTGCAAATTGCCCATTGTTCTTAACTAAGCCCCCTGTGATCAGGGATCTGTAATTAGATCACTCCTTGCCATCAAATGTCACTTTTTTATTTTAAAAACAGCCTTAGGCGACAAATCCCCTCTTCTTCTACTACCTCCCCTACCAGCTAGAATATATATCGCCGGCGGGATGGCACTCGTAGCGCTTCGTTTTCCGAAGTCGCCCGAAGTTGCCAAATAAGGAAACTTCGGACGACTTCAGAAAATGAAGCGATTTGAGCAATTTACATTCTAGCGGACGGGAAGGCAGTTCGGAGAGATTAGTCGAAGAAGAGAAGATTTGTCGCCGGGCGCCTAATCTCCCCGAATCTGAGCGTGTGTCTCTGACCTAAAGGTTTCCCAGATCCCCTTTAAGCCAACTATAACCTGAGATGGATTTAAACTAGGGATGCACCGAATCCACTATTTTGGATTCGGCCGAACCCCCGAATCCTTCATGAAAGATTCGGCCAAATACCGAACCAAACCCTAATTTGCATATGCAAATTAGGGGTTGGAAGGGGAAAACATTTTTTACTTCCTTGTTTTGTGAAAAAAAGTCACGCGATTGCCCTCCCCACCCCTAATTTGCATATGCAAATTAGGATTCGGATTCGGTTCAGCCGGGCAGAAGGATTCGGCCGAATCCGAATCCTGCTGAAAAAGGCCGAATCCCGAACCGAATCCTGGATTCGGTGCATCCCTAATTTAAACCTGAATCTCTCTTTATCCTCATGGAAATGGAAGCTTTTTAAGAGAACCCCCTAATATGTATGTGGTAATAAAGGACTTTTATATTATTATTGTTAACCTTTATGTGTAAAGTGCCAGTTTTTAACAGAGATTATAGATCACTGACATCAGTCCCTGCTCCAGTGTATGTGTGTGTGAGTATGAGTATGAGTGTGAGTGTGAGTATGAGTGTGAGTGTGAGTATGAGTATGAGTGTTTGTGTGAGTGTTTGTGTTTGTGTGAGTATGAGTGTGAGTGTATGTGAGCGTGAGTGTGTGTGAGTATGAGTGTGAGTGTGAGTGTGTGTGTGTGTGTATATATATATATATATATATATATATATATAGTCTGGATACAGCATATTTAGCCACCCCTAGGCAGAAGTTAACTTGCAAAGTCACTAATTGGTGTAATTTCGGGTAATGAAGACTCAGGGGATAGTGTAGGTTGAGGCTAGGGAAGGTGATCGAAGATATCTCTGTTTGGGGGGTCCCATGCCCATGTCTTATACTCTTTGAAGTTAGTCATAAGAGGAGGGACATGATGTGCCCCAGGGAAAGGAGCATGTGAAAAGTAGGGCACTGAAAAAAGAAGGGGGAATTGGGAGAGGAAGATGTGTCTGCAGAGAAAGTGTGGGAGGAACTGGAAAAGGGGGTCACATAAAGAAAGACTGAGCACTGCAGGGAGGTGCTGAATGCGGTAAAATACGTCTACCTGTAAGAATAAAATGTATTTTAATGCGAAGGCCCAAAAATAGGATCTGATGCAATGATAAGTGTAGGAGGAAAAAATGCAAGCCGAAAGGGTGGGGAAAGACAGAGAGAAAAAGACCAAGTGCTGAATTATTAACTAATAGGAAGGGAAGATAAGGAAGTGTTTGCAGGGTCAGATGAGGGATTAGGCTGTACTGATGTGGACAGTAAAGTATTGGTGCCACACCACCTGCACTCTACAGCAGCCTTTATACTGGCAGCAAAGATGTTAAACACTGGCATTGTGCTTTAATATTGTGCAACACCGGGGAACTCAGAACTGGGCACAGAGCATTGATAGGACTCCTTATACAAAGGAAGGTCCAATCCTATTATTAAACTACAACTCCCAGCAGCCTCCCATCGATAAAGGTATTTGAATTTCACCAATGCTTAGGCTTGATTCCAGCCAGGACGATGTCTGAAATGAGGCTGGAATGGGGCATTTTAAAAGCAGAACAGAGTGTGTAAAGTACAAAAAAAAAAAGTCCTCAATCAGCACTTACAGTATATTGTGACATTTCTATTCTATGTGTACTGTATATTGTGAGTGGGTCCCTAAGCTCAGTAAGTGACAGCAGCACAGAGCATGTGCAGTGAATCAGCAGAAAAGAAGATGGGGAGCTACTGGGGCATCTTTAGAGACACAGATCTTTACTGCTAAAGGGCTGTGGTTGCCTTGGGCTGATACAGAAGCACAAAACATCATGTACAACATTTCTACCTACTTCTTCACTTAGGCTTTAGTTCTCCTTTAAATGAAGAATAGACTCTACACCCCACAAAGCAAGACAAGGTTGTGGGTTATCTTGTAACCAGAATATGCTCAAAGCCAAACACACGGCAGAACAACTTCATTAATTACTTTCCAGCCAAATATTCTAATTAGTATTCATTTCATCCTTGTTTCTTTGATGCGCCATTTAATTATAATGCATGCCTGACCACATTTTGAGCATAAGAGCACATTATTCATTTAAAGATAAATATATATATATTTATCTAAAATGTAAACTGCAGCAGTTTAACAACCAATCACCGGTTTGCTTTGAATTAGTCTTCTGCGTGTTCTGATTGGTTGCTATGCATTACTGAACTAGTGTGTTTAGCGCCATGTGGTCAGATTCGAATCAGTGATAAAAAGGTTTATCACGTGAAAACTCATGGACGGGATTCAATTCTAGATGCAATTCAATTTGGAAAAACGTATCTCAAGGTTTATCACGCAAAAACTCTATTGCCTATATGGGGAAAGACTGGAACTGAATTTGAATTTGGAATTGAATCTCGTCCATGAGTTTTCACATAATAAACCACAGGGTAACTTTTTCTTTCTCTGAATTGAATCTGGCCCATAGTTAGTAAATAAGGCCCAGTGAGTTACAGTATAAAATGTCCTGCTTTTGTTTAAGTGTAACACAGTTACAGCTCAGTTAATTAAAAGGAAAGCCATAATATAAAAAGGATTCCAACATGTTGGTTAAATTGGATGAATTATTTAGCTTTTTGCTTAGTAGCTCTCCAGTTTAGATCTTTCTACTGGTCTGAAAAGCACTATAAACATGTTATTATTAATGTGAAGATGGCGAAGACTTGAATAGAAATATATGTAATCAAAAGTAAAATTAGCAATACAAATTGTAGCCTCACAGAGCCAGCGCCGGATTTCAATAAGGGGCGCCCCTAGGCCGCGTGGTCCGACCAGCCGGCCGCGCGGTCCTAGCGCCCACCTCACCTCCCCAGCGCGCCGGCGAAAAAACGCCGGCGCAGCTGCTGTAATTGAATGGGGATGCACGCGTCCCCATAATGCAGCTGGGCGGCATGCCGCCCCTATTTTTTTGCCGCCCTAGGCCCGGGCCTATGCGGCCTTGCCGCAAATCCGGCCCTGCACATAGCAATAGTGTTGGAGGGGTCAGTGACCCTAGGCTTGGACTGGTAATCTGTGTGTTCTGGCAAATGCCAGAGGGGCTGCTTTAAGATGTCATAGACAGTCACTCTTTATTGGGCTGATGGGGGGCTGTTTGGGCCTCTGTGTATTGAAATACCAGGACATATTCTGGATCCCAGTCAAGTCCTGAGTGATCCCCTTTAAGTTGGAAAGAGAGGGAAGAAGGCAGCAAATTCAAAAACTATTAAAAGTGTAGACCAATTGAAAAGTTAGCTTTTCAGTTCAGTTCAAGACTGTGGGAGGGCTAGACTTTGGTCAGGCCCCCCTTAGCTAAACAAAAAGCAAAATATTGGTGTAGCAATCATTCAACCATAGTTCTAAGAATAACTAGGACAGCAAATAAGTTTTCACTATCACACTTCACCTAACTGACCTTCAAGCTGGTCTTTCAGGTCTATCTAGTAGAGCAAACAGACATGCTCCTAACTAAACTTCACCTTCCCCTCATCAGTGCTCCAGCCCCTCTATAAATATCAGCCCCACACTTTGGAAACCACTGCCTTTGACGCTAGGAACTTTAATCCATGAATTAAGGGGTTCGACGTTGTCAGATTGACCCGATATTGGAGTCATGGTATGATGTGCAAGCCCCTATAGTAGCAAAATAAGGTCTGGGGAAACAGTTTGTATTATTATATATACTCTGTAAAGCTCTCCAATTGTGCCATATATAGAGTTAAAAAATAACAAGCCTGGGGACAGGCTTTCATGTGTGACGAAATGATCAATATGAAAATATTCTCAGTAACCAATCCCTAAATACAGCATTGCCAACACTGCATGCACGGAGTAAAGCAGCTTGACACCTTATATAATAGATCCGTATTTGTAATTAACCTACATAGGTAGACGAGCATCCTTACATCTCATGAGCATCTCTTTATTTATCACAGTATCTGAATTTTCAACATATGTTTCCTATTGGACCAGACGATTTTTTTTTTATATAACAGAACAAGCGAGGAATCCTGGCCAGGAAAAGAGAGGCTGAACCAGTTGTTAGAGAGAAATTGCAGAATATTCCAGTGTCAGAGGGATATCCAATGATGAAATGCTGACGCAGCCCAGATACTGCGGAGGGTTCCGTACAAAAGAGAGTAGAAGTGGGGGGAGGAGAGGAAAAGTGGAGATGAAAAAGACTCTCTAGGTGGAGAGGACTAGAAACAATAGACAAATGGCAATGAGAAAAATAAAGGGACAAGTATAAATAAGAGGATTTTGAAAAAGTCAGATGGTAGAAGAGCACAAGGCCAACGGAATGCTCTGGCATGAAAGAGACCCACATACTGTACTTCAATGTATGTTAAAAAAATGTATGTTGCCTAGTGGCATTGACCACAGTCCTCTGTTTTGCTTATGGGGTCATCAGTTGTGTTGGACTAAAACAAGAAGATTTACTGACCCTTTCCAGCCATAACTTTTGGAGTCCCTAGCTGCCCAACAGAGACCAACGGCACAGCAAATTTGGCTAGGACTGTTTTTTTTGCAGCACCCTGAGATTCCATCAGCGTGAGACCTTCACTTGGTCTGCAGCCACTGATGGATACTTGTTCATGCATGGAGAATGTCACTGCAAAAAGAGCTGCACCAGCAAATATGTATTTATAGTGCCCACAGTTCTTCAGCCATTGAGCAATCCAGTTGGCTTGTGTTTTAACTTCCCCCATGCGGGATTCAAGACCATTTGCCCTAAAATACACCCTGATTGGTTGTCTTTCTGCTGAAATGACATATGTTCTGTTTTTCTACAAGATGAAGAACATAGATCTCACTTTATCAGGGAAATGTACGTCCCCATTAATCACCACTGGGTAAGTGGCCAAAAAACTCCCTATGGTGCAGGAGTCAATGACAGCCGAGGCTCTTCACTACAATGTAAGAGCTCCATGTGGTTCTTGGGCCTTAGCCAATATATCAGTGGCTTACACAAAGGT
Source organism: Xenopus petersii (assembly GCA_038501925.1). Lineage (NCBI taxonomy): Eukaryota > Metazoa > Chordata > Amphibia > Anura > Pipidae > Xenopus > Xenopus petersii. The sequence goes on from CM076679.1 coordinate 8,148,887, forward strand.
TTGCAAGCTCAGGGCCTGCTGAAACATCAACTGTCTGCCCAGCTGATCCTTTACTGCCCCAATTCCCAAGAAGACGGTATGCTTTGGCTTCCATCTGATTAGTGAGCACTATGTTCACTGTCAAACCATGCCCTATCTTGATTCGTTGTATAGCAATAACATAGCAAACTGGCCAAAAATATCTTTATGTTGCTACCTCCAACCCCCTATATGCCAAGTAGGCCCCTGCAGATATAGAGTAGATAGGAATTCCTCAAAAAATGGTTGAATGGTTTTTCTAAGTCCCAAAAAACGCTAGTCTTTTCCTTTTTTTCAGGGTGATAGGCTGCAAAAGAGCGTAATTTTTTTGGGGGGTAACCGGCTTCCCCCCTACATTTCCTAACATATGGCACATAAACTATACACTGGGCTCATGTGTAGGGCAATATAACAACTCTATTTTCTTTTATTAAGGTTTCCCGGGCTTGTGTAGTGTAATGTATTTGCTGCAACATATACGCCCATCGAAATTTAACTTCCCGCGGTATGCAAATTAGGCAACGCTAGCACAACTTCACTTTGCTTGGTGCAGTAACACTAGCGCAACCTTGCCAGCGTTTGGCGCCCTGGACGCAACTTCTGATTTCAGTGAATTAGCGTTGTCCTGGCGAATCTACGCCTGACGAAGAGTTGCAATGTGAGCGAAGCCATCGCTGGCGAATTTTTCGGAGGTTAGTAAATTTGTGCCTAAGGGTTGGAGAACTAAAACAGAAAAGTGGACCAGGCAATGCAGAATTGGCCAGGCCTTCAAACTTAATAAATAACTGCTTATTCCAGGGATGCAGAGCCTATGGCCACACAGCACTCGCTAAACTACAAGTCTCATGGCAAGCCTTCAACCTATGAATGCTGAATGATGCAACTCAACTGTTGAGAGGCCTTAGGCTGGATATTGCTACAAAAGGAAAAAAGTTGCTCCAGAATATTAATGTAAATCGCTCACTCCGAGTAGATCAGGTGGTCCAGGTGCACCAGCCTCAGACCCTCAGACAAGAAAAACAGGGCTGTCCGACACTGAAAGGAATCCACAAATAGCCCATGATTATGTGCCCTTAGGATGCGAAACGAATAGGGCCTATGGAAATGTAATAATATTTTTAACTTTGACTAATAGATACAGCTTTTTCCCTTATTTTTTTGGCCCTGGGGATTCCTTTGAGTGCCGGACAGCAACATTTTTCTTGTCGCATATACTTAGTCTGGATATCTCATATAAATACTATAAATAAATCAATATTGAAAAATTCATGTAGCACAGTACTCTGTCATTTGCCTCAAACACAGATTCTAACCAAGGGTTCAGTCTTCAGCAGGGAGCCAAGAATAATGCCAATTCACTGTAAAACTTCCCCGGGCAGCTATATATACTTGACACTGTTGAAGTTAAAATTGCTACTAAAGGCAGACACAATGGCAATGCCAAAAGAGCCCTTCCCCATACTTAGGGATTTTGGAAAGATGGTCTTACAATCGGTGGCAACGCCTCCTTTGGGTGTAGGTAATGTCTATATCAGGGTTATGTAGAGCATATATGGAAATAGGTAGGACAAGCATTACACGTGGAAGATATTGAAGGCACTAAAGATAGCTGCCCTATAAGCCCATGGGAGTAGAAATATGAGCTCCAAGGTAGAGGCAATTTCACAGAAAGCTCCGTATGAAGGATGAAAGGGTGGGTCAGAGGAAATACCATTGCAGTAATGAAAACAATTTGCTATAGTAGCATAGGCCTAAGGGGAGTGGTTATAGGCTCAGTTAATGGAGAATGGATATTGGAGAAGCTAATGGATTATAAGGACTATTTATTTATACCTGGCTACAGAAAAGAATGAAGGAGAAGAGCATACTCATTGCCGTTGTGAACTACAATTCTCAGAACAGCTGTAGCTCAGCCACTTAAAGATATTTAGCCATAAACATAAGGCTCCTAAATCTTTTAGAACTGATTTAGTTATAATGGTCTCCCTGCTCGCCGAGTGCCTCACGCTATGAAAGCAGCGCAGCTTGATACCGTGTGCCTCTTGTAGACAAAGGTCAGTGATCTAAAGAAGAGCTTGTTAGACCCCAGGCTGCTGGGCAAGTGTGAGAACTTGTTCACATCGACCTCGTCTAATACAGAATGGCACAGACTGTACATAAAAAGCGGCTAATTGCTAAATTGCATGAAGTGGATGAGGTGCAATTTGCGATTAAAAGGCTAATTGTAGGGAGCGGTTATTGGAAGAGCAAGGAATGTGGAGGGGGTATACAAACGGAGTACAGATAGTTAATCATTAGGCACAGTGCCCTTATACAGTTATGGGTTCTATTATTTGGAACCTTGTTTCCAAAAGGCTTTGTCATACAGAAATGCTATCTCCCATAGAAGCAATTCTTCATATTTTAAAGATTTGCATTTTCTCTGTAATGTTTATACAGGTATGGGACCTGTTATCCAGAATGCTCAGGATCTGGGGTTTTTCCGGATCCCTAATGTGGACATTCATACCATAAGTGTACTAGAATGGCATGTAAACATTAAATAGACCCAATAGGCTTGTTTTTTGCCTCCAATAAGGATTACTTATATCGTAGTTGGGATCAAGTACAGGCTACTGTTTTATTATTACAGAGAAAAAGGAAAATCATTTTTAAAAATTTAGATTATTTGGACAACGGAGTCTATGGGAGACGGCCTTTCCGTAATTCGACACTTTCTGGATAATGGGTTTCCGGATAACAGATCCCATACCTGTATTTTGCACTGTGTTAGAATAAATCCCCAAATGTTGATGGCAAACCCACCTAAATTATAAACACGGACCCTTGTTTCCAGAAAGCTTTGTCATATAGGAATGCCATCTCCCATAGAAGTAATTCTTCATAATTTACAGATTTGCCTTTTTCTCTGGAATGTTTATACAGGTACGGGATCCTGTTATCCAGAATGCTCAGGACCTGGGGGTTTTTCCGGATCCATAATGTGAACATTCATACCATAAGTGTACTAGAATGGCATGTAAACATTAAATAGACCCAATAGGCTGGTTTTTGCCTCCAATAAGGATTAATTCTATCTTAGTTGGGATCAAGTACAAGCTACTGTTTTATTATTACACAGAAAAGGGAAAATCATTTTTAAAAACTGAGTTGGCGCTTTCTGGATATGGATTTCCGGATACCTGCACTTTGCACTGTGTTAGAATAAATACCCAAATGTTGACGGCAAACCCACCTAAATTACAGAGAGAATCCCTTATCCAGAAACCCCAGGTCTCAAGCATTCTAGATAACAGATCCAATACCTGTTCTTCATTTCAGCACTATGGACAGTACTGCACAATCCTATGTAGCACATCCTATATGCCGAGTGTTTCTCCTTCCCCAGCTTTCCCTTAGGGCTCCAGGCTACTGGATGTGCATTGGATAGCTCTGAAGCCTATGGCAGATGAATCTAAGGGCAAGTGCGATCCAAGGCTGAGTGTAAGCTCTTCAGGTTAAGGTACAAATGATCAAATTCATACTTAAACGATGAATACCCTGCTCACACACTGAATCTGCAATGAGACAGAAGAGCTGAGGCATAAAACACCAGATCAATCATTCTGAGTGCTGATTTACATCTGATACAGAACAACATATGTAGGATTTACAAAGCAATCAGTCAGGCAGCACTTTATTCAACAAAGCACAAAAGATGGTTTATTAACCGATTGTGCTTCCCGGAGGTCTCCATCGCAGAGGAAGGATAAATTTGTTAATGGGAACATTCAGGAATAGTAAATTAGGTGAAGTACACAGTGTTCGTTATACTCTCAAATTATATCACACATATTTTATTTGCAGTGACATTGAACCTCTTTGAATCCGTTGATATAATGATGCAGCCGGATCTTTGAGTATAGAAAGCTCAGTGGGCCCCTTGCTTATGTATTTCTATCACTGGGGCATTATTTGAGAAATTTCTCCCAAACAATATTCCAAAAAGCAATTCACTGAGCAAGTATGCTTGAATATCGGCTAAGAATTTTGAAAAAAAAAACCTTTGTTGGGCTATAATAATAGTGAAGACGCCAGGGGGCAGATTTATTAAAGGGGTTGTTCACCTTTATGTTAACTTTTAGTATGATGTAGAGAGTGATATTCTAAGACAATTTGTAATTGGTTTTCATTTTTTATTATTTGTAGTTTTTGAGTTATTTAGATTTTTTATACAACAGCTCTCTAGTTAGCAATTTATGCAGTTTGTTGCTAGGCACCAAATGACCCTAGCAACCATGCTTTCATTTGAATAAGAGACTGGAATATGAATAGGAGAGGCCTGAATAGAAAGATGAGCAATTAAAAGTAGCAATAACAATACATTTGTAGCCTTACAGAGCATTTGTTTTTTGATGGGGTCAGCGACCCCCATTTTAAAGCTGGAAAGATGCAGAAGAATAAAGCAAGTTATTAAATAACTATAACAAATACATTATGGAGACCAACTGAAAAAAATGCTTAAAATGACCATTATTTACCATATTAAAAGTTAACTTAAAGGTGAACCACCTCTTTAAGGGTCGAATAGTGCATTCGAATTTTCAAACTTTTTTTTGTGGTCAAAACTCAATTCAAATTGGGAATAATCAAAACTCGATTCGAATTTTAATTCGAATTCGAACATCGAGATCTATCAAACCTTGACTCTTGGAACAATTCGAATTCAAATATTCGCGACCTAAAACCCGCCGAATTCATGTAGAAGTCAACGGGAGAGGTCCACTGTCCCATTTGAAGATGTTAATAGCCTTCTTGTCATGCGAGTACGGGTCGAGTTTTCACATCGGTAATATTCGTTCGAGTTTTAGACGTAATTTTTTCTTAAAGTATAAGTTAACCTTTAAAATAAGTGAATGAAAAATTGATGATGGTGCTATTCTAAGCTCTTTTGTCATTTACATTCATTATTTATTTTTAATTCCAAGATATTAAGGGATACATGTGCTGTTAATATGAATGAATTTTGTTACAACAGCGCCACCTACTGGTCAGTTTCCCACCAGTCTGACCAGCAAGTAGTCAAGGAAGTTGTCAGGAGAAAAAAAGACTGCTCTGATGTTTTTCTGCTTATGAATAATATTACAAACCTTTTTCTCACATCTTTCCTAAGCAGAAGAACATCAGAGCAGCCTCTTTCTTTCTCCTGACAACTTCCTTGACTACTTGGTGGTCAGACTGGTAGGAAACTGACCAGCAGGGGGCGCTGTTGTAACACAATTCATTCATATTAACAGCACATGTTTCCCTTAATATCTTGGAATAAAATATATATAAATAATGAATATAAATGACAAAAGTGCTTAGAATAGCACCCTCATCAATTTTACATTAATTTAGTTTAAAGGTTTACTTATCCTTTAACCCCCAATAGAATTTCGAGTGTATTTTTATTAGAGTGAAAACAATTCACATGAATTCAAAATTCGACCTTTGATAAATGTGCCTCTCGGGGCGTAAACAAAACATCACCATTTAGATGAAAAAAAGGTACAGCGCTCTCCGGTGTTTTTAAATTTTAATGCAAAAGATTCATCGTGTGATTAAGTGTTTTGGTTTCCAGTAAGACCTTTTCCAACAACGAAAATATTGATCACACACGTGGAAAAATGTCCCTTATGGGAGCAGCCAGGCCAAGTAGTGAAAGGAGACACTCATTTGTGAACAGAGGAAACCTAAGCTGCTTTTTTTTCTCCTACAAGGTTCAAGTATCAATGGGGAATCACTGCGCTGGCGGCTACAAAAGCTGCAGATGAAAAGCAGTTTGTATGCATGAAACGGAGCATGCAGCCAATCCGGCTGGGCCTGGTCTGATGGAAAGATCCACCCAATCATCCAGATCACATTAGGGACTGTTATACTCTACTCATCCTCGGCTACCAAAACATAACAGTTGCCTTCTTGTGGCCCTGTTTGTACAACAAAGGGCTTGAGACAAACTCCAAGGGGCAAATTCACTAAAGCGCGAAGTGGCGAACGCTAGCGCAAATTCGCTAGCGAAGTGGACCTACTCTAGCGCTACTTCGCACCCTTACGCCAGGTGAAGTTGCGCTATGGCGAAGGGACGTGACTCCGCTAATTCACTAACTTGCGGATTTTCATGAACGTTAACTCTTGCGCCAGACTTGCCTTCGCCAACTGAGACCAAGCGAAGTTCAATAGAGTAGATAGGGCTTGCTTCAAAAGAAGTTCCAAAAAACGCTGGCGACTTTTCCTTTTTTAAAGGTGATAGGATGAAAAAGATCGTACATTTTTTTGGGGGTACCCTCCTTCCCCCCTACATTTCCTAACACATGGCACCTAAACTATATAGTGGGCACATATATAGGGCAAAATAACAACTCTATTTTATTTTATGAAGCTTTCTCAGGCGTGTGTAGTGTAATGTATTTGCTGCTACATATACGTCCATTGTACTTTAACTTGGCGCCGTATGCAAATTAGGCATCACTAGCGTAACTTCGCTTTGCTTGACGAATTAACGCTAGCGCGACTTCGCATCCCTGAGTGCATTTTAGTGAATTTGCGTTGCGCTGGCGAAACTACGCCTGGCGAAGTGCGGCGGAGTGTGTCGAAGCTGCCGCCGGCGCAACTTTCGGATCTTAGCGAATTTGCCCCTAAAACTCCAAAGCACTAATGAGTTATCAAACAAAAAAAGTAGCTAAGATATGAAATAATCATGATGGCATTACCAAAGTTACCAAATACAAACCCTGTTCATGTAATACAGGTATGTGCCCTGTTACCCAGAATGCTCAGGACCTAGGGCTTCCTGGATAACTGATCTTTCAATAATTTGGATCTTCATACCTTAAGTCTACTAGAAAATCATGTAAATATTAAACAAACCCAATAGGCTGGTTTTGCCTCCAATAAGGATTAATTATATCTTAGTTGGGATCCAGTACAAGTTACTGTTTTATTATTACAGAGAAAAAGGAAATTTGGATTATATCAATAAAATGGAGCATATGGGAGACAACCATTGCTTGATTTAGGGCTTTCTGGATAACGGGTTTCCAGATAATGGATCCGATAACTGTACAACAACTGGATATAATCAGTTAAGGCATTCTGTGCTCTTGGTGCAGCTGGAATGGGCACACATGCCCACTGAATGAAAATTAAAATGATAAAATTGCCCTTGTTCTCTGTAGGGCGCATTTAGGAATCTGTGTTAAAGGAGAACTAAACCCTAAAAATGAATAGGGCCATGTTTTATATACGGAATCTATTGCACGAGGCTAAAGTTTCAGCTTGTCAATAGCAGCAATGATCCAGGACTTCAAACTTGTCACAGGGGGTCACCATCTTGGAAAGTGTCTGTGACACTCACATGCTCAGTGGGCTCTGATTGGCTGTTGAGAAGCTAAGCTTAGGGCTCGTCACTAATTATCCAGCAGAAAATGAGCTTCCCTGGCTGTAATATAAGCTGATGCTACAGGTTTGCTGATGATTAAATTCTGATGCTAATTGCACTGGTTTCTGTGCTGCCATGTAGTAATTATGTGTATTAATTACTAATCAGTCTTATATTGTGACATTTCTATTCTATGTGTACTGTATATTGTGAGTGGGTCCCTAAGCTCAGTAAGTGACAGCAGCACAGAGCATGTGCAGTGAATAAGCAGAAAAGAAGATGAAAACCATGAATATCTTGTAAATTATATCCTTATAAACGGTGAGTTCTGATGTCATCAGTTATAAACGGTGAGTTCTGATGTCATTCCTGTCACATGACTCACTGAAATTTGTGTATTATAATAAATAAAGTACCCACAGTTGTAAAATATGAGGAAATAAGAAGTTACCACGGAGTTCCATGACCTGTATAAAAACACTCGGCCTTCAGCCTCGTACTTTTATATGGTCATGAAACTCCTCGGTAACTTATAATATCCTTATATTTTACAAGAGGGGGTACTTTATTCACTATATATCAGTGTTGCCCAACCCGTAAACCTTTGGTTGTTTTCTTATAGGACAAAGCTGTGAGGAGTTGATAGGAACTAAACTGAAAGCTGAAGTCAGCAGTATAAGTGTTTTTGTCCCATAATCCGCCATAGTAAATCCCCACCCCAAAAAAAAAAAATGTACATGGTAATACAAGAAGCTCTCTTTAACTAGATCACTGTACAAAGTACGAATATCTCTGTCTTGCTCTTCATATATATAATTTTTCCCCCCTTTGGTCTGGAGTTATTTGATGTGTCCAAAATACAGTATTCCAATTGTTATGGTTACTCCTATTCTAGGGAGGCAATATATACCTACAACTGTAACCATTAGTACCTTTTCTTATACAAGTAAGGCCTTGACTCCATGGGGACTTAAAGAAGAAGGAAAGCTACCGAAGCAGTTTATTGCTAATATATTTGCCACAATAGTACAAGCTATAACACTATATTTATTCTGCAGAATGCTACCATACCTGAGTAAACAGCTGTAGAAGCTCTCACTGTTTCTTTAGGATAGCAGCTGCCATATTAGCTTGGTGTGACATCACTTCCAGCTTGAGTCTCTCCCTGCTCACTCATAGCTCTTGGCTCAGATTACAGCATGGAGGGGGGAAAAGGGGGGGGGGGGGAGAGGAGCAAACTGAGCATGTTCAAGCCCTAGCCCTGGAGATTTAAGCTGAAAACAGGAAGTCTGATACAGAAGCCCATGAGTACACAATAGAAGGAAAGAAATGTGCTGTTTCTTTTGACAGAGGACTCAGAGCAGCATTACTTTGAGGGTTTACTGGTGTATTTATATAGATGTTTCTGATAAAGCTTACTTAATTTTAGACTTTCCTTCTCCTTTAACTGCTGCACACTGTGGATGAACATTACACTAATGTATGTTGCTCCTCACAGAGAGAACAACCGTCCAGACACATGTAACTTATTAAAGATGCATCAATACACATCATTGCTTGAAAAGAGACTTCATTAGGAGCTGGATGTAGTGCAGAAAACGGAATAAATGTGAAATGTACCTAAATCCCAAACCTCCACGCAACAGACAACTCTGACTTCATTAGTTCTCAGACTCGTGTATGTAACAATGGGTTGGCGAATAACATTACCCTGACTAATGAACTGCATTTACATTATTCTTCTCCTATACACAGCGGTCATATATAGGGTTGTGCAACAAAAATAACGCTTGGAATGGCCCTAGCAGAACACGAAGTAAGAACAAAAACAGCAGGTGAAGCTGAGAAAGCGACAGGACTATGCTGAACATGAACTAAGATGTTCATTAATATTCTTCCATTCTTTCCCGTGGCACCATCTGCCTTCATTTGCCGTGTTTTGACAGTACGCAAGAGTGAGTCATTGGGAATATATCTATTTATACGATGAGGTTTAGGAGAGGAACCTGGGAATGCCACCAGATCCTGATGACGGAGATCATTTTACTGGTATACTAATGTGTTACCTCGATATACTGCATCTCTAATACTGTTAACAGTAGGTTGCAAATTAACCCTTTAATTACTTAAGGATCAATCAGCTACATGTAGCCTCTGACTCTGATCAGAATTATTTTAATAAAAGGAGGATGCAGAAACCATATGTTAAAGCACTGATGCTCAACCAATGGCTTGTGAGCAGCATTTTGCTCTCCAACACCTTAAAGGGATCCTGTCATGGGAAAACATGTTTTTTTTTAAAACTCATCAGTTAATAGTGCTACTCCAGCAGACTTCTGCACTGAAATACATTTCTCAAAAGAGCAAACCGATTTTTTTAAATTCAATTTTGAAATCTGACATGGGGCTAGACATTTTGTCAATTTCCCAGCTGCCCCTCATGTCATGTGACTTGTGCCTGCACTTTAGGAGAGAAATGCTTTCTGGCAGGCTGCTGTTTTTTCTTCTAACTGAATGTGTCTCAGTGGGACATGGGTTTTTACTATTGAGTGTTGTTCTTAGATCTACCAGGCAGCTGTTATCTTGTGTTAGGGAGCTGTTATCTGGTTACATTCCCATTGTTCTTTTGTTTGGCTGCTGGGGGGAAAAGGGATGGGGTGATATCACTCCAACTTGCAGTACAGCAGTAAAGAGTGATTGAAGTTTATCAGAGCACAAGTCACATGACTTGGGGCAGCTGGGAAATTGACAATATGTCTAGCCCCACGTCAGATTTCAAAATTGAATATAAAAAAAATCTGTTTCCTCTTTTGAGAAATGGATTTCAGTGCAGAATTCTGCTGGAGCAGCACAATTAACTGATTCATTTTGAAAATAGCCAATCACGGCCTTTATTTGGCACTCCAGGAATTTTTTTGTCATGCTTGTGTTGCTCCCTAACTCTTTTTATATTTGCATGTAGCTCACGGGTAAAAAAAAAAAAAAAGTTGGGGACCCTGTATTAATTTGTCATTTAAATATAATTTCAGGAGTATCAGCCAATAGGACATTTGTTTCTTTATAGATATGTTAGAGCAAGGATCCCTAACCTTTTAAACCTGTGGGCAACATTCAGAAGAAAAAGGAGTTGGGGAGCAACTCAAGCATGAAAAATGTTCTTGGGGTGCCAAATAAGCGCTGTAATTGGCCATTTGGTAGCCCTATGTGGATTGTCAACCTACATTGAGGCTTTGTTTGTCAGTGCACCTGTTTTTTATACTTCCAAAACTTTTCTGGATTTCAAAAATAAGCACCTGCTTTGAGGCCACTGGGAGCAACATCCAAGGGAATAGAGAGCAACATGTTGCTCACGAGCTACTGGTTGGGGATCACTGTCTTAGAGCCTGTGCCTAGGGCGACAGCTTTAGGGGAGCTGCCTATATACAAAAAAGTTTATTAAAGAACCCCCCAACTGCCAAACAATTAAGGCAGGCACTGGAGTTGAGGGGACTGAGGTTCCCCTCTCTACTGCAAGCAACACAAGTACAGACTTTATGGATTAGCAAGGGGGTGGTCAGAACCCTAGTGGGTATGTCGGCAGCATAATACCCAAACATAGCCCTGTCACACACAGGATTTAGTATATGTTTCATAGCTGTCCATAGGGAAAGTAGTTCCATAAAAAAATAATGCATGTTATATTTAGCCAGCTAAAAGCCATATCAAAGCGTCTGAAATGCCAGACTAAGAGCCATATCGAAGTGCCTGAAATCAGTCATCATTGCTGCCTATGCAAACTATTTAATATAGCACGGGCAAATGTTCACATCTCTGAACCAAGAATGTACAGTTTCAAGTAGACAGCCCAACTAGTGCAAAAGATGAGGTTAAAAATGGTTTATAAGGAAGCTCAGAACACAACAGCTAGGAACCAGGAATCTAGTTATTATTAATCTAGTTCTCTCTAGCGGAGAAACTCTGCTGCTTTTTAGGTCCCCTCCATTTAGGTACTTAATATTGTTTTGAACTGTCTTTTTCTATTTCTACTCTCGAATTAAACAATCCTGTTTTTGGGCTATTGCTGGTGAAACAATTGCTTTGTTAAGCGGTAAATGAATGCAAAATGGAAACAGAATATTTATGAATATATTTTGGCAATAGCCCTGGGGCAAAGAGGGGAAGCGAGATACAGCAATACAATGAAAGGGGAACACAGCACAAAGACAAGATGAGAGTGAAAGGGACGGGATGATGAAGTTTGATAAAGCCCCATCTGCCTTGCCACTCCATCCAATACAAAGACCTCCCCCTGTAATCTCCCCAGCACAGCTTAGCCCTGATCTGCTCACTATCCATCTGCTTTGTGATTTCTGAGGATTGTAAATGATCTGGGGAAAAGGGACACGGGTCACTGAGGCATCTTGTCAGCTCGGAATTACCCATGAGACAATCTCTGTTTATCTGCCCTCTTTTTAAGGACCACACTTTGCCAAAAACCAGGAATACCTATTAGAAGCCCATATTGTAGTGTGTGGAACACCATACGCTGTATTCAGCAAAGCCGAAGGTGAAAACAACCCAGTAATATATCACGACTGAACATTTTCCCAATATTGGGTCATACGGTCGTTTTGATTGACTTTAGAAGAGGATTCAGCGTTTGTGTAGTATAGTGGCCATGTATGTGGAAGCAGGGGTCTCTTACACTTGTTTGTGTGTTGCATGTATACACCCTTCTATTGTACAGCTCTGCATAATATGTCGATGCTATACAAATATGTGGTAGTTCAAAGCTTTCTAATCAGCCAGGGAAATGGCATGATTCTTTAGATCTAATTGTGATGCCCCTATAGATGCTGGCCGATGTGAGAACCCTGGAGCTACTGTTCCCCAACATAGATAGATACATTTGTGCACAATTTTCTACAGGTGTCTGGATGGAAGCAACAGTGTTGAGTGTAACTATGCAGCTTTGGATGCAAATACCTATAGTGTATGGGTCAAATCACAAAAACAACTGGGTCTCTTTTCCCCACCACAACTGTGTTGGCGGCTGTAATTGACCCCCTCGGCTTTCCTTACAGCATTGCCTCAGCCTATAACCTAGTATTTTGTGCTGCTGTCCGGGGTGCTGAAGAGCTTCAGGCGCACTATGGAGTATACTGTATTTATCAAAGGGTGACAATCTCCAGGCCTGGACTGGCAATCTGTGGGTTCTGGCAAATGCCAGAGGGGCTGCTATAAGGTCCCATAGAAAGTCAGTATTTAGTGGGCTGGTGGGAGCGGTTTGGGCCTCTATCTGGGCTGATTGGGCCTCTGTGTACCTGAAATGCCAGGGCCTATTTTAATTCTCAGTCCAGACCTGACACTCTCCATTCATTTCTAAGGGATTTGGTATTTTTCAATGGGTGAAAGTGAAAATTCCCCCTATGATAAATATGCCTTTCAAAATCCCATAGAAATGAATGGAGAGTGGCGGAATTTCACTCTCACAGACTGTGGAGATCTCTAACTTCACTCTGTGCTAAATATACCCCTATGAGATGTCATATTGCGCCACTTAGTGCTCATTTTCAAATGAGGCAGGGTCATATCTGTGATCTCGCGGATTATTAAAAATCCAGCATAATGTGAGGAGTGCAAAGAGAGTGGGTGCAGGGCAAGACTTCTCTCTCAGTAAGGTCAGGTCTTCATAGAATGATACAACAGAACTCACAAACCAGTGAGTCTCAAATATAACTAGTGTCCAACTGCTCCCCACCCTGTCTGCCCTCAAAGATAGGCAGTCTCTTTTCAGGAATGACTATGTGCACTCTATGGGCAATTGAGAGGGAAACAGCTTGATAACTTAGGTAACTGATATCTTTGAACATATTGGGCACTTCAGTTGCAATACCTGGCTGCCTTGGCTTACAAGCAGTGGCGTAACTAGATGTTACTGGGCCCCACAGCAAATTCATTTTAGGGCCCCCAACATATACAGAGGCTGTCCTGTTTTATCTATATATATTGAAAATGCTCATTAATTAGGGCCTCGGGGGCCCCTATACCTCCTGGGGCCCCCTGCAGTCGTAGGGTCTGCTTCTTCTGTAGTTAACCCCTGCTGACGACAAGGAAGGGAACTCAGCTACCCATCCACACTTACCTGCAGTGGCGAAACTATAGAGGAAGCAGACCCCGCAGTTGTAGGGGGGCCCAGGGGAACAGGGGGGCCCAGACTGTGGGGTCTCCTTCCTCCCTGAGGCGGCCTTCTTTCGCCGCCCCCACCCCTCCCCACGGCACTAACCTTTATAGCGCCGGAGAGGGCAGGGGCGGTCCGCGACGCTTACTGCAGAGAGCGCAATAGCTCTCTCTGCACTAGAAGAGCCGCATTTCCGGTTTGAAAACCGGAAATTCGGCTCTTAGTTACCAGGAGCGGCATTTTTGCCGCCCATGGCAACCAGGGGGGCACTGCCGCCTGAGGCGAGTGTCTCAACTCGCCTCATTGGTGGAGCGCCCCTGCTTCCTCCAAAGCTAATAAAAAAAAACAAAAGTGGGTAATGATACCATGAAGCACAGGAATTACTGCTGCAAAAGTGCCTTTATTCTTCAACAGAATAAGAATAAAGTGTTGGATGAATAAAGGCACTTTTGCAGTAGTAATTCCTGCGCTTCATGGTATCATTACCCACTTTTGGATTGATTATATGATTGCTTTGAATGGACGCAAGGGTTCCTGATACCTAATTAAAGAATTATGGGTAAATATACCAGTTGTACTTGATTGTAAAAAAAAAACCTCCTCCCAGCCGCTCTCTTACCTGGGGTGGGTGGAGTGGGCGGAGTCACTGTGGGGAGTGGGTGGGGTAGAGGCATTAATGCAAAACCAACAGTATATGTATAAGTATTAACCCTTGCCAGTAGAATAACTCACTCAATGGACTGGGTGGCCCAGGTGCTCCTGTCCCAGGCCCTCAGCTCAAGGGAGCAGGCAAACCATATGTAAAAAACGAAATGTTGGAGCAAGGCATGGATCAGACTAGTATGAAAAATTTTTATTTGTATAAACTAATCATGCCTGACGCGTTTTGTGTCAAGGACACTTAGTCATAGGCAGAAGGCATGACATGGGTGGGGCAGAGGCGGGGTGGGAAACGGGTGGGGTCACTGTGGGGGAGTGGGTGGGATCAGAGTGCACCGGGCCCTACTGAAGATTTTTTTGTAGGGTGACTCTAGTTACGCCACTACTGTTTTGCCAATAGTTACACAATGTTAGGGTATATAATGGGATTAAAGTACTATTTTTAAATAGGTGTGCACTAAAGGGAAGTATTTATAATCAGAGGTTGCTAGGCTATATAAGGAAGCCTGCATGTCATATGGAAGCAAGGAGTTAATCCTGACTTTAATGTTGCCTGACCTCCACTTGTCTCTGTAATCCTAGTGCACAGAGCCAGAAATGAGACTGCAGATAGAGTCTCTATATATAACTCTGCAGCACTGAGCTGTGACTGAGACCACAACACAGTAATCGTAGAGTGGACACTATCGTGTGTGCGTCTATTGAGCCAAGAAGGTGACAGGAGAAGTCACGGACGGTGTCAATACTGAATTGAGCCCAGATAAGGGCTGCAAATAGTCGCTGCTCTAGGAAGGAAGAATAGATAAACTAGACAGATAACAAATATGGAGACCATAGGGAAAGAAATCAGGAAAAGATGCCAACATACAGCCAACCCATGTACTTTCATATATATATATATATATATAATACAGGTATGGGGCCTGTTATCAAGAATGCTTGGGACCTGGGGTTTTCCGGATAACTGATGTTTCTGTAATTTGGATCTTCATACCTTAAGTCTACTAGAAAATCATGTGAACATTAAATAAACGCAATAGGCTGGTTTTGCTTCCAATAAGGATTAATGATATCTTAGTTGGGATCGAGTACAAGCTGCTGTTTGTATTATTATTACAGAGAAAAAGGAAAACATTTTTTACATTTTGGATTATTTGTATAAAATGGAGTCTATGGGAGACAGCCTTTCCGGAATTCTGAGCTTTCTGGATAACGGGTTTCCGGGTAACGGATCCCATACTGTATCTGTATAAATATTAGAAATGTATTATATATAAAGCATAAAGTGGAGAGAGCATTATACCATTTATCACGAGCAATAGGCAAATTCTACACACAATCCATATGCTGTCAGATTAAGCTACAAATCTCTGTAATCCTGGGATAAAAAGAATACAAGTATTAAATAAAGCACAGCTCAATTAATCTGTGTTTAACACCTCCTTCCCATAACTGTGGTTTTTAAGACTCTACTTAATTCGACATAAATACTTCTATGAAAATCACTCAGCCATTGACTGGTCACAATGAGCTGACGATTAGATCTCATAATATTAAAGATGGTCCATACAAGACCTCGACTGTGACAAACTCCCCGCTAGTTAATGCTATTAAACTAAACAAAGGAAGTTACTTGGCTTTTTAAAATGCAAAATGTCACAAAATGTTTTATATATAATACAGGGCAATAACCATGTGATAAAGATGGGGAGCTGGGAAGCAGCAATAGGGGGGCAGTTATTGCTAAAGGGCAGCAGATGCAATGATGTCAAGAGGAATAAAAGACTTAGAGGCAATGTAAGTGAATGTTTCTTGAAGAAGACAAATAAAACATATTTCTGTAGTTTGGGGCACTTTAAGGGCTTCATTAACTACTACAGGTATGGGAGCTGTTATCCAGAATGCTCGGGACATGGGGTTTTCCAGCGAACTGATCTTTTCTTAATTTGGATCTTCATACCTTAAGTCTACTAGAAAATCATATAAACGTTAAATAAAGCTCATAGCCTGGTTTTGCCTCTAATAAAGATTAACGGGCCAGTCTATCCCAAAATAAAAAATTGCCAAACAAAAGAAAATAAGTTCTAAGCAACTTTCCAATATACATTAATAAAAAAAATCCAGTGCTTTTAAAGTTATTTGTGAAAACAATTACTCTTGAAAGCAGCGTTGGCTTGACTCCTTGGTTCCCCAGCAAGCAAAGACGGGTCTGTTAATTAGCTGCTTTTAGACAACTGCATTCAATAGCAATACATATACAAATAACTGTTTTATTTATTTTTTATTAGGCAAATTTTAATTTTGGGGTTGATTTGCCCTTTAAAGGAGAAGGAAAGGCTAAAACTAAGTAAGCATTTTCAGAAACATCTATATAAGGTACATTTCACATTTATTCCGTTTTCTGCACTACATCCAGCTCCTAATGAAGTCTCTTTTCAAGTAATGATGTGTATTGATGCATCTTTAATAAGTTACATGTGTCTGGACGGTTGTTCTCTCTGTGAGGAGCAACATACATTAGTGTAATGTTCATCCACAGTGTGCAGCAGTTAAAGGAGAAGGAAAGTCTAAAATTAAGTAAGCTTTATCAGAAACATCTATATAAATACACCAGTAAACCCTCAAAGTAATGCTGCTCTGAGTCCTCTGTCAAAAGAAACAGCACATTTCTTTCCTTCTATTGTGTACTCATGGGCTTCTGTATCAGACTTCCTGTTTTCAAACCTCCAGGGCTAGGGCTTGAGCATGCTCAGTTTGCTCCTCTCTCCCGCTCTGTTCCCCCCCCCTGCTGTAATCTGAGCCCAGAGCTATGAGTGAGCAGGGAGAGACTCGGGCAGGAAGTGATGTCCCACCAAGCTAATATGGCAGCTGCTATCCTAACAGAAAGAGCTTCTAGAGCTGGTTACTCAGGTATGGTAAAGCATTCTGCAGAATAAATATAGTATTATAGCTTGCACTATTGTGGCTAATCTATTGGCAATAAAATGCTTCGGTAGCTTTCCTTCTCCTTTAAAGTATGCTCACCTTAAGAGTTTTTTGCCTGCCAGGGTCTTGGACCCCCATTTAAAAGATGTTAAGAGGCAGATCATTCAGAACCTAAAACTAAAAGTTAACTTCCCCTTTAAATATTGTTAGAACTACTGCAATATATTCATTTGTATCCTGGTTTTGAGGAGTCGTAACAAAATGCTTGACCCCAATAAGGAGGGCTTGGGTCCAAAAAGATCAGACAGCCATTGGTTTTAACTGTATGTTTATTCAAGCAGGTCCCTCTAAGCTTCCCTGCAACCCACGCGTGTGTAAATTTATTGTTTAAGCCCCCTGATTGCCATAATATTACTGTAAAGCACTGCAGAACTTGCTGGCGTTGTATAAAACACGAATGATAATGCTGACGATCGTTGTGGGCTTAAGTTGCCCTTTATATGTGCAAGTCTGCTATAACTAGAAATTGATGCCTCGGCAACATTACAGGAATAGCAATGGACATGGCCTCAAAATTTACACCTGCCCGCTGGCCCGGCTGAAAGAAAATAGGTGCGAGCTTAAATTTTACGAGGTTCAAAAAAGAAATCAAAAATCCGAGCCGGTGATATGTTAGCGTGGCTGAGAGCAGAATACGTATGTTGAGAGCAATAGAGGAATAAATACACCCAGGTGGTCTTCACCAAACATCATTTCTACTGAGCTAACAGAAAACTGGCAGAGCTGTTAACCCTTTCCTGGAGGAAAAAAAAAGAAAATAAACAACACTACAGCATACAAAGGCAATGAATGCAGCACTACAGGGGAGTTGATTGGATTTAAAGGGGAGATTTACTTTTAAATGGGGCTGTTCACCTTTAAATTAACTTTTAGTATGATGCAGAGAGTGAGATTCCAAGACAATTTGGAATTGGTTTTCAATTTTTTATTATTTGTGGTTTTTGAGTTATTTAGCTTTTTATTCAGCAGCTCTCCAGTTTGCAGTTTTAGCAATCTGGTTGCTAGGGTCCAAATAACCCTAGCATAAATTTGAATGAGAGACTGGAATATGAATAGGAGAGAGCCCAGAATACAAAGATGAGTAATTAGTAGCAATAACAATAAATCTATAGCTTTACAGTAAAGTCCTGCAGCGGGTCGGGTACCCACGGGTTACCCACAAAAAACGGCGGTACCCTACGGGTTGCAGATAGAAGTTCCGGGTTCGACGCTTCTGCGGGTCAGCTGTGGGTCTTCTCAATAGCGATTTTCACTCCTTTTCCCCGATCACGCCTACTTCCGATGATGTCACTTCCGGTTTACAATGACAGCAGTTCCTGATTTTTGATGGTCAGCGGGTCCGGGTTGCGGATAAGGTACTTGTGGTCGGGTAGCAGGTCCAAGCGGGTAAGAATGCGGGTTGTGGTTCTGGGTTGTGGATTGCAGGTTGCGGGTTCCAAAAAATGGACCCAGGCAGGACTCTACTTTACAGAGCATTTGTATTTTAGATGGAGTCAGTGACCCCCATTTGAAAGCTGGAAAGAGTCAGAAGAAAAAGGCAAATAATGTAAAAACTATAAAGAATAAATAATGAAGAACAATTGAAAACTTGCTCAAAATGATCCATTCTATAACATACTAAGAGTTAACTTTAAGGTGAACCACCCCTTTAAGTTAAATTTCAGTATATTATAGAATGCCTTATTCTCAGCAGCTTTTCAAACATTCTACATTTGTTATGGTTTTTAATTATTTACCTTTCTCTTGTTCCTCCATCTAGTTTTTAAATAGGGGTCACTGATGCCGGCAGCAAAAAAAAAAAAACAACCTATTGCAATGTGAAGCCTCAATTGTATTATTATTGTTAATCTTTATTGCTTATCTTTCTATTCTGGCCCTCTACTATTCATCTTACAACCTCTTATTTGAACCACTGCCCGGTTGCTAGGGTAAACTGGACCCTAGCATCCAGACAGCTGCTTAATTTTATTTCACCACCCTGTAAGAACATCGGTTATCCAGGACTCTTTGCTCTTAATTGCATCAACACATGGAAGGATTCGCACCTGTCCTAGATGATTTTGAATCTATATTGGTCGGACAGATCCTCCTTATATCGCTGTTCAAGGAACAGTAACACCAAAAAATTAAAGTGTTTTAAAGTAATGAAAATGTCATGTAGTGTTGCCCTGCACTGGTAAAACTGTTGTGAAACACTACTATAGTTCATATAAACATGCTTCTGTGTAGCAATGCCGGAAATTGAAAAAAAAGACTATATGACACAGATTAAGTAGTGGATAACAGATAACACCATTATGTTCTACAGAGCTTATCTGCTGTGTAACCTGAGCCTTTTCTCCTTTGAATGGCTGCCCCCATGGCTACACATCAGCTTGTTTATATAAACTATAGTAGTACTTATCTGTTATCTACTGTGTATCCTGTGCTTCTATGGCTGCCCCCATGGCTACACAGCACCTTGTTTATATAAACTATAGTAGTACTTATCTGTTATCTACTGTGTATCCTGTGCTTGAATGGCTGCCCCCATGGCTACACAGCAGCTTGTTTATATAAACTATAGTAGTACATATCTGTTATCTACTGTGTATCCTGTGCTTGAATGGCTGTCCCCATGGCTACACAGCAGCTTGTTTATATAAACTATAGTAGTACTTATCTGTTATCTACTGTGTATCCTGTGCTTCTATGGCTGCCCCCATGGCTACACAGCACCTTGTTTATATAAACTATAGTAGTACTTATCTGTTGTCTACTGTGTATCCTGTGCTTGAATGGCTGCCCCCATGGCTACACAGCAGCTTGTTTATATAAACTATAGTAGTACATATCTGTTATCTACTGTGTATCCTGTGCTTGAATGGCTGTCCCCATGGCTACACAGCAGCTTGTTTATATAAACTATAGTAGTACTTATCTGTTATCTACTGAGTATCCTGTGCTTGAATAGCTGCCCCCATGGCTACACAACAGCTTGTTTATATAAACTATAGCAGTACTTATCTGTTATCTACTGTGTATCCTGTGCTTGAATGGCTGCCCCCATGGCTACACATCAGCTTGTTTATATAAACTATAGTAGTACTTATCTGTTATCTACTGTGTATCCTGTGCTTGAATGGCTGCCCACATGGCTACACAGCAGCTTATTTATATAAACTATAGTAGTGTTTCTGAAGCAAACACAATTGTTTTACCAGTGCAGGGCAACACTGCATTATATTTTTATTACCTTAAAACAATTTAATTTTTTGATGTTACTGGTCCTTTAAGACTTCCAGACTAAATCAGGAGCTTTTATTGGCCTGTAAATGGGAATAGGCGGCCCACAAAGTAACCCTCTATATCATTCACTCCTATACCACTACGACTTAGTGAAATCTAACCTTCAACTAAATAATCTTTATTTCCAAGGTTTTTGTCTGCTGTACTGCCACAAAAGGCCTTTCTTACTCAGAGGTCAATGGACACTAAGGGGGTTATTTATCAATCCGAATTTATCTCATTATTTTCTGAAATACACTCCAACCAAATCCGCACGGGTTATTTCCCCTTATTTATCAATACATTTTCCCTAGGCCCGGGCCCTTGTGGCCTCGCCACAAATCCGGGCCTGAATCTAGACCTGCCACTGTCTAACCCAAAGTTACCCGATTCTTGAAAAGCTCCAGTTTCTTGGCTTTACACATGAAAAACATACAGACATTATACAGACCAGTTATGGATTTAGGCAATAATAATTACTTTATCTGCCAACAATATAAGTGAACCCAATTGTCTAAGATGCTTTGTTCAAAATGTAATGTTCAAATAAAACAAAAAATTGTTAATGCAATAAACATACAGTCATCATAGCATGGCAGCAGCTGGTTATATCCCAATATATAATGACCTATGTCAATATTTTACAACACATTTATGATAAATAATGAAAATAGAATAAATAGAACACATATAGCATCTCATGTCAAGCTGATGTGTCCTTTGAAAGATGAATGCTGAAAACCGCACTGCTGATTTGGAGGACTGGGGTACATAAGGCTGCTGTATGTAGAAGTTTATACAGATGCTCGACTTTATCAACTGATAATTAAGGGCTTCGCTGCCAATTAATGCACTGTAGGCACTCTGTAGCCTCAAACACAGAAACACAGTGGGGGTCATTTATCAACACTGGGCTAATTAGCCCATGGACAGTTTCTGATTGGCAACCAATCAGATGGTTGCATTCATTTTTCTACTTGCAGCTGGCTTTAAAAAGCTAATCACTGATTGGTTGCTATAGGTAACTGCCCATGGGCAAATGTGCCCAGTGTTGAGAACAGCAGTTACTGAATGTCCTTGATTATTTGACAAAATTAAAAACCAGCTCTTTAAAACATCTCTCTTACAATGAGAACGTTTTCGACTTGAAGAATCCCCATATCGTCGTTCGACAAGGAAGCAATGGATTACAAGGCTGATTGTGTCTGTCCCTGAGAAGCCGCAATGGGAAAGTCACACCGTGGTGCAAAGAGACGTGTTCTCACCGAGTTAATACGTGTTAATCCGCAGTCGCTTGTTCAGGCAATGTTTGAACTTGCACTGCCCCCAGAAAAAAAAAAAAACTGCCTACATTACAGCAGAACTGGTCACATCTATTACTTTTAATATCATCCTGCATTTGGTTGTATGAAGCAAGCGATTGTTTATATGCAAATTATAGACAGAGGTAGAATTGGGGCTCGTCCTTATTGGTATCTGCTCCAATAATAAAATGTCAGTGATAAAAACAGCCAAGACATGTAGGGTGAAATTCCAACAGTTGTGCGTCATGTCGGACAACCATAAGCATCGGAATATAAGAGGAGGGCTGGCACCCTTTGGTGAAACAATGGTAGCTATTGTGGCGTCAGCAAGAAACAGAAACAGGCATCAGTGTTGCAGATGGAAAGCCTACAACGTATGAGATCTGAGTAGCTGGTGGTTCAGAGGTCAACGAGACTGGCCAACGGCCAATGACTTCCTGTTTGTGGCTTTGGTCCCAGAATGAAGAGAAATAAAGTAGCATGCTAAGGGTCTCCTGTTAGGAACTATCTTGAAAAAGATTCCTAGTGCTATCCACTAGGCATACAATACACCGAATTCATGTTTCAGTAGGAAATTGATGGTTGTCTCTTTCTCTCTCTGCGTTGGAACACAAGCTCTTTGCCTCTTGATTACTGTATTTATAAGCAGTGTCTGGAAATAAATAGCAAAAAGTACCCTCTTTCCGTGCTAAGAATGTGAACGCGAAACAATAACAGCTTTCATTGGGCCTATCCTTTCTATCTCAGGCACAGATGAGCAGATAGATACTATCAGGGGCTCTACGACCACGATAGACAACATGCACTCTGCAAAGATTATTACATTTCAAGTCCTAGTTTCCTAGTCTTAGTTTGGAGATGTCTTGTAGCAACACTGAGAAGGTCACACTTCCCCAGGAATTGCTCATGGTCCTTGCCAACTCAAATATACAGTCATTAGAGGAGGCAAAATAATATCATTGATTAAACAAGCCATATCAGCTAGTAAGATGATGGCTTTCTTATTCCGACTGCAAATGAGATGCTGATTGGTTGTATATGTATTCCATGTTCCTACAAATCCCCCCATATCCTAATAAGGTGGGGGGCATCAATGGGGCAGATTGATTGATCTTAGGGTAAAGTATGGAAAACATGGAGAGGCCCATTTATCAAAGTCTGAATTTATCTCAATATTTTCTGGAAACTACTCAGACCAAATCCACATGGATTTTTACTCCTTATTTAATAACTCACAAGTTCAAAAATGTTGTTGGCGGAAAGAAAAATTGTGGAAAAAAAAAGAATCGAAAACTCAAATTTTTTCATATTTTTTCCCAAAAACCACTAAATCTTCAGATTATTGCACGAAACCCAGGGCAGATCTAAATATCTTTGGGACTACTCCTATTGACTTATTTGCAACTTCGGCAGGTCTGAGATGCCGGATTTTCGGATTCTGACTCTTTACATCCTCAGGGCTTAATAAATCCCGAAAAAAAACACATTTTTTCGGGTTTTTGGCATTCGAAGTTTAGTAAATAACCCCCAAAGTAATGGCGAATCTAAATGGAAAATATATATACATTTTAAAATGATGGATTATATTGATTTCATTTCCCCATTAGACATTATGCTCATTTACATAGTTACATACATAGTAACATAGTATGTTCAATTGAAAAAAGACACACCTCCATCAAGTTCAAATATGACCTGCCTAACTGCCAGTTGATCCAGAGGAAGGCAAAAAACCCCATTTGAAGCCTCTCCAATTTGCCTAAGAGGGGAAAAAATCGTGTCCAAAAATTCCATCCTGACTCCAAAATGGAAATCTCACCAATACTATGAGCTATCTTCCATAACCCAGTATTCCTTCACTTGCTAAATAGCCATCCAAACCCTTCTTCAGGGAGAGAATTCCATTTATTCACCACTCTCGCTGTAAAAAACCTATTTAGCCGGAACCTCCTTCTTCTAATCCACGTGGAAGCTGCCATGTTTGCTAGGACTGTTCACCTCCATCCACAGACTCTAATGAAAATCTGATCTCCAATGATTAAATTGGCATGGATATATGGCTTGTTAACAAATAATCTGAAATAATCAAGTTTATGTTCACTATCCCGCTCTCAGCATCTGTTTCTCTTCATTCTGTCTTCATGCAGGATTTGGCTGTCAGATATTCACTGACAGTTAGATCCAATATATCTTATAGGGGGTCTCCTTTTGCCTAGAAGGTGTATTAGAGCTCACTCTATTAAACTCACCAGACATCATGTCTCTCTACATGCAGAATTTGTGCAAAAGGCAGTTATTTTGTTAGATCCTGTTTGTACTGGAATCAGTTATTTGAGTGAGCTCTGATTCATCTGCTAGGAAAGGAGCCCCCCTATAAGATAAATTGGCTCTAACTGTCAATGATTATCTGACACCCAACTTCTGTAAGAAGACAGAATGAAGAGAAAGAGATGCTGAGAGAGGGATAGTGAACGCAAACTTGATCAACTTAGAAACAATGCAGCGTTTTTAATTGTTTGTATTTAGAAAGTTTCTTATTTCAGTATGCTGAAGCTTATATTAACTTTTCATTTAATATTTAATAATATTGAAAGAAATAACATGGGCACATTGTGTTAGGAATTTAAAAAAAGGAGTAGTTAGCAAGGCATTTTGCTTGATTTGTCCTTTAAAGGAGAACTAAACCCTAAAAATGAATATGGATAAAAATGCCATATTTTATATAGTGAACTTATTGCACGAGGCTAAAGTTTCAGCTTGTCAATAGCAGCAATGATCCAGGACTTCAAACTTGTCACAGGGGGTCGCCATCTTAGAAAGCGCCTGCAACACTCACATGCTCAGTGGGCTCTGATTGGCTGTTGAGAAGTTAAGCTTATTGCCGGTGCAATAAATTCAGTATATAAAATATGCCATTTTTAGCCATATTAATTTTTAGGGTTTAATTCTCCTTTAACACCTATCAGTTGATGCTATGCTTTTGATTTTCAGAACCTTTTCTTGCTTTTCTTGCGATTGAACGAGTACCTTAAAACGAGGCAGCTAATCCCGTATGTGTGTGAACCGATTAATGCTGGGGCCAAAAAAAATTGAATACAAAGCTACAAATAACAGCCCCCCAACATGTACCCAACAATCCATTTTTATTCCCTGCTTGGCATTCCATAGTTTTCCTGCATTAAAGGGATAATCTAGCCTCTTTAATGCAGGCATTCTCGCACTAGATTATAAGTGGCCTATTCAGACAGCTAGATATATATATATATATATATATATATGTATATATATATATATATATATATATATATCTAGCTGTCTGAATATATATCTGTATATATATATATATATACAGAAAAAGCTGAAGCACACCAGGATTTTTACTTCAAAAACATAAAGTATTTATTACATCAACGTTTCTCCCCTCGCATGGGGCCCTTATCAAGCCTTTATCATCTTGATAAAGGCCCCATGCGAGGGCAAAACATTGATGTAATAAATACTTTATCTTTTTGAAGAAAATCCTGGTGTGCTTCAGCTTTTTCTGCCTTTGGATATTTGATTTCTGAATTGCACCCAGGTATGTCACTTTTGAAGTGTGTGCTAAAGCCTTTCACAACATATATATATATATATTTCCACATAGGCAGCCGCACTCTGATCCGGATCTGTTAGTTCGATGGTGGGTGCTGGATCAAAAAATTATCATATAATTCCAGAAAGAACCGCACTCCAACTTGTTCTGTTGAATAAATTCACATTTTATTATGCTTAATTTGCGTGTCCAACGTTTCGGCCCTAATGTGGGTGGGAGTGCGGTTCTTTCTGGAAGAAAAAATATATATATGTGTGTATGTTTGGGCTCAATATATTTTAAAATCCTTGTTTGCATGAAATGCGTAATGACCTCACAGACAGTTGATTATCCAGCCAGGCTAACATAGTCCCGGAGTTTATGTAATGTAGGATGACCCATTTACTGCAGAATAATAGATTGCTGCTCATGAATGGATTAAACCTAATATTCACTGGCCTCCAGTCTGTGGATTTTTAGGAACAAGACCAGACCTGGTTTTCTGTTCAGTCCATGAGCCCTGCCTCCCATTGGCACTTTATTAGTTGCCGTTGCCGATCTGTAGCTGCAATTTCGGGTTGTATATCTGAACACTATGGTCAAAATAAAAAACGAGAAAGAAGATCAAATCATTGTAAAGGCAACAGCAACAAGGCAGCTGTTAATTGGTAAATTCCCATTGTGTGATTGCAATGGTGGAGTGAATGCTAGCACATTACCATCCATCATACGGGGGAACTACAGCCAATGCTCCGATCTTAAAGGGCTTGGGGAGGGGGGTTGGTGTTGTGTCCATGGAGGGGAAAGGGATGGTGTCGATTTTTTTTGAAAGGGAAGCAGGTGTTCCCACCCAACGGTGTGTAATTAGCGGGAGTCAGATCAGCTGAGGCTTCCAGGCAATGTGAAAACGATCACATATGCCCCCCTCTCTGTCAGTTCACACACAAAGGCAGATGACCCCCTCCCACACACACACACACAAAGACAGGCACGCACACATTTATGTGATTTCAGGAGGCATAAATACATTTATTCCTTGATTAGCTACATGCTCCTTGCTCCCTTCTTCATGCACAGAAAGCTGGAATGTATGTGTCTCCCCTCGACACTCATGTCTGGAAATCACTGCTCTAACCCACTCCATTGTAAAGATTAAGGCACTTGCCGTTTATTAAATACATAAATATTAGGGATGGTGCTGCATGCCTCTCACCTTCTCCTAAAGTAGAGGGATAGGGAGGCTTCTAAAGCAGGGGCTTTTCTTCTTAATATGTACAAATGACAGCATGTCTTTTATCTGCTGGAATACAGTACATTTACTATATATTACTCAATTTTATTTAAATGCAATGATGAGCAACAAGCCTATGATCTTCTTCATATGCTTAGATTTCATGAGCACCAAACATCTTATCTCCTCCTAATTCACAGATATCACAAGCAACAATCCTCTAATCTCTTTCTAATGCAAAGATATCACCAGCACCAAATCTCTCATTTTCTCCTTATGTACAGATATTATGGCCATCAAATCCCAGATTTCTCAACATTTAGATATCACGAGCATCAATAAATGCAGCACCTTAGAGGTATCATAGACACCAATCCTCAAATCTGCCCCTGATAATGAGATATGGGCACCTTACCCCTCACCTCCTCTTAAGTGGGCACAGTGTCACCTTATCTTATCCCATAATAATATACAGGTATGGAACCTGTTATCCACTTTATCCATTTAGACTGTAAGTTCTATGGGGCAGGGACCTCCTTCCCACTATGTCTCTTACCACATAGCTCTTCCTGATATGAATTCTGTGTATATTTATTATGTGATTTATCTTCCCCATATATACTTTTATACTTTATATAAATATATATATATTTTGTACTTTTATGCACTGTACAGCACTTTACAAATAAAGTGATACATACATACATACATCAAGAATGCTCGGGACCTGGGGTTTTCCAGATAAAGAATCTTTATGTGATTTGGCTCTTAAAGGAGAAGGAAAGGCTAAAATTAAGTAAGCTTTATCAGAAAGGTCTATATAAATACACCAGTAAACCCTCAAAGCAATGCTGCTCTGAGTCCTCTGTCAAAAGAAACAGCACATTTCTTTCCTTCTATTGTGTACTCATGGGCTTCTGTATCAGACTTCCTGTTTTCAGCTTAAACCTCCAGGGCACGGCCTTGAGCATGCTCAGTTTGCTCCTCTCCCCCTCCCTCCTCCATCCCTACTGTAATCTGAGCTCAGAGCTGTTAGTAAGCAGGGAGAGACTCAGGCAGGAAGTGATGTCACACCAAGCTTATATGGCAGCTTCTATCCTAAACAAACAGAGACAGTGTCTAGAGCTGTTTACTCAGGTATGGTAAAGCATTCTGCAGAATAAATATAGCGTTCTAGCTTGCACTATGGTGGCTATTCTATTGGCAATAAACTGTCTTGGAGCTTTCCTTCTCCTTTAAGTCTTCTGAAAAATCATTTAAACATTAAATAGACACAATAGGCTTCTTTTGCCACCAATAAGGCTTAATTTTATCTTAGTATGGATCAAGTACAAGGTACAGGTACAGGTACAGCTACCCATTATCCAGAAAGCTCTAAATTACAGAAAGGCCATCTCCCATAAACGCCATTATGATTAAATAATCTAACGTTTAAAAAGTATTTCCTTTTTCTCTGTAATAGTAAAGCAGTACCTTGTATTTGATCCAAACTAACATATAATTAATCCTTATTGGAAGCAAAACCAGCTTATTGGGTTTATTTAATGTTTAAATGATTTTCTAGTAGACTTAAAGCATGAAGATCCAGATTACATAAAGACCTGTTATCTGGAAAGCCCCAGGTCGCGAGCATTTTGGATAATAGGTCCAATAAACTGAGCTGTTTTATTATTACAGAGAAAAAGGAAATAATTTTTTTAAAATTTTAATTATTCAGATAAAATGGAGTCTATGGGAGATGGCCTTTCCATAACTCATAGCTTTCTGGATAAAGAGTTTGCGGATAACAGATACTCTACCTGTATTGTAGTTCTGATCACTATGAAATATTTATCATAGTCAATCGTGTCCCATGTCTCTTTGCAGTGTACCGGTACCATTGGAAGTATAGCTTTCGCCCACTAAAACACAGAAACAGTATTCTGAGCACCATACAGCTCACATGTAGGGGGTGCAGTGTCCTGTTCTGCCAAACAGTTCCATTTATTGCTCTAGCAGCCATGTTATTAAACTTGCACCCGGCATGGGAACATAGTTGGTAATAAATGTGCTACCCTTTAAATTTTTTGTGTGCTGAACATGTCCTCCTGCTACTACTTGACAAGCCTGGTTAAGAATGGATCCCATATGGCTCCTTTCATAAATGAGCGTGGGAAGACATTATCCATATTTGTCTGCGCCCAAAAACTGCCTTTTCCATGTAATTCTAAGCAGCTTTCCAATATACATTATTTAAAAACCCACCTCAGTGGATTTAAAGTTATTTGTAAATGTAATTGCAGTTGTAAAGCAGTATCTGGATGTTTATATTGTCCTCATTTTTAGCTCTAAGGGCTCTTACACACGGCCACAGGAGTACAGGCAGTCAATTATTGTGAAGGGGGCTGTACTCACACAGACGCATGTATGCGCCAAACGCAGTTGAAATGCAACATGCTGCGTCCCACCTGCATTTGCCGCTTGCATGCGTCTGTGTGAGTACAGCCCCCTTCAAAATAATTGACTGCGTCTACTCCTGCGCTCCCCTGCGGCTGAACGGAAGAAAGCGCAACGCAGGGGAACGCAGGCAAATATGGCCGTGTGTAAGAGCCCTTATTGGGAAATCGGAAGTCGGTCGAATAACAGAACTGGAGGAAAGCTGACTTCTGCTACATTCTTTCAAGAGGCAGAAACAACGGCCAGAAAATGATAAACACATATTACTTTCAACCACAGTTATGTTTACATGTAAAAGATTCATTTTTAATGTATAATTAAAATTAGCTTAGATCTATATTTTCTTTCTTTCACTATGCCCAGAGCTGGATTTCCTGTGCGGACACCCCTTAAGCTGCGCGATCCTAGCGCCTGCCTGACACTTCTGCCCCCCCTCACCCTGTGAGCACACAAGTGTATACTCTGGAGCACTAGGGAGCGGCAAATCCTCAGTGCTCCTCAGAAAGCGGCTGGGCGGCATGCCACCCCTAATATTTTGCAGCCCTTGGCCTGGGCCACAAATGCAGGTCTGATTATGCAAAAAACAGCTTTTGGGTCCAGATCTTCCTTAAAGGGCATGTAAAGGCAAAATAATAAAATCCCATTTTTACTTTCTTTAATGAATATACTTTAATTAAAAAATGTGTACCATTTTTATAAGAAACCTGACTGTATGCAGTGAAATTCTCCCTTCATTTACTGCTGCGGATAGGAATTGTCAGACGGTCCCTAACTGCTCTGCAGGGAAACAATCATACTTATGAACAGCAGGGGGAGCCCCCGCCTTACTTCCCAGCCATGCAGAACTCAAGCAGCTTTGTTTATGATGATCCCTAAGCAGCCCAGACCACACTGAGCATGTGCACAGTCTTGGTCTTGCAAAGATGTTTAACAAAGTTACAAGATGGTGACCCCCTGTGGCCAACTTTGAAAGCATAAATCATTTGTTTGATTAGGCTTGTGGGGCTGTAAGTTCATGTTTATATTTAGTATACAAAATACAGCATTTCTAGCCTTATTCTATTTTAGACTTTACATGAACTTTAAAGGAGACATTTTGTTTAAAAGATAAGAACTCATTACACTCATTTTTGTACTTAAAAAAGTAGTGTTTCAGGCTGATTTATTGAATATTTCTGCAAAAACCCTAATAATCCCTCCCTTCTCTTCAACTTCCTGGTCTTTGAATTCCCAGGTTGTGCAGGAGAGCCGGCGGCTCTAAGCTCACTGCACTGTAGGACAGGAACCAATCAGCAACTAGCAGGACCTGATAGGAAACTATATCCTGTCTTTGCTTGTGTGACTGCAGGGCTGTGATTGGCTGTCCCCCTCCTACTGTGCTTCTGGCAGGGACCGTTAGGACACGCCCACCCCTCATTTGAAACAGGGACCAGGAACATCTATAGGGAGCTCCAAAAAAGGCAGGTGCGCTTTGCCAATGAGGCTAGTTGATTCTAAGAGCTCCTGGTAACTAAAAGCGAATTTCCGGTTTTCAACACGGAAATTTGGCTCTTCTAGTGCAGAGAGCGCAATTGCGATCTCTACACTAGCGACATGGACCCCCCCGACCACTGTCCGGCGCTGAAGGTGAGTGCCATGGGGAGGCGGAGAGCGGCAAAAACTAAGGCTGCCTCGGGTGGCAAATTGGGCAGGATCACCCCTGAATAAAGGGGCTATTTTTAAAGATAATATTATTTTTTACATTTTTTAGCAAAACCATAATGCCTACAAAATTAGGGTTTTTTTTTCATTTATTCTATATGTCTCCCCATAGTTGTGAAACATGGCCAATATACTGTATATCTAGTAACATGAAGCATCTTGCTCAGGCTACCGTGTTGAACTCTTGAGATCAGGAGGTGATAATTGAAAGGAAGTTCAATATGTCAATAATGCAGCCCCTCCCTGTGTTTCGACACCTCTTTCACAAACAAAGAGATCGTACCATTTACAAGCTTCAGCCCAGGGCCAAAAGGGTCATTAGACTGGGCTCTGAAGCCTTTGTTGAGTGAAAATAGGGCCAGATGCCTAGAGCTCTGCATATGGTGGGGACACACAGTGCTGCAGTTATTGGTAGGAACAGGGTCAGGGGAGGTAAATATATTAGGTTTAAGGGGTTGTTCACCTTTCAGATATCTTTTAGTATGATGTAGAGAGTGATATTCTGAGACAATTTGCAATTGGTTTTCATTTTTTATTATTTAGGTTTTTTGAGTTATTTGGCTTTTTATTCAGCATCTCTTCAAATAGCATATTCAGCAATCTGGTAGCTAGGGTCCCAATTCCCCTAGCAACCATGCACTGATTTGAATAAGAGACTGGAATATGTATAGGAGACGCCAGAATACAAAGACGAGTAATAAAAAGTAGCAATAACAATGTGTAGCCTTACAGAGCATTTGATTTTAAGTAGGGATGCACTGAATCCAGGGTTCGGTTCGGGATTCGGGCAGGATTTGGATTCGGCCGAATCCCTCTACCTGGCCGTACCGTATCCTAATTTGCATATGCAAAGTAGGAGCGGGAGGGGAATCGCGTGACTTTTTGTCACAAAACAAGGAAGTAAAAATTTTTTTCCCTTTCCACCCGGAATCCTGGATTCGGTTCAGTATTCGGCCGAAAGTGTACGAGGGTTCGGCTGAATTCAAAATAGTGGATTCGGTTCATCCCTACTTTTAAGAAGGGGTCAGCGACAGCTATTTGAAAGCTGCAAAGTGTCAGAAGAAAAAGGCAAATAACTAAAAAAACTATAAAAAAAAAAAGTTGCTTAGAATTGGCCGTTCTATAACATACTAAAAGTTGCCTTAAAGGTAAACACCCATTTAAGATGAAGACAGCAGGGATAAGTTGCAATAACACATGATATCAGTGATGCCCTCTAGCTTTCCAACATCGCAAAACATAGGGCTATAAGTACTGTATCCAAATGTAAACTATAGGAAAAATCCTGAGATAATTAATCATTTGTTCTGCTCTTACTATAAAGCCACAAAGAAAAGTATGGTGCGTTCAACCAATGTAAGCACTACTACAGTCAATACAATTTCAAAAAGGAAGGTTGAGTTACGGGGACATACTGATAGTTCCCCCCAGTCCAAGGGTGCATATATATATATATATATATATATATAGGAACCAAACCAAGATTGTGAGGTCCTCCAAAAAAGTGTTCCGGCAGCAATTAAAAAAATACATAAGTTTATTAGGACATATTAGGACATGGCCTGACGCGTTTCGTGCCTCTTGGGGCTCTTACTCATAGGCTTACTTACAGGCATGAAACGCGTCAGGCCATGTCCTAATAAACTTTTGTATTTTTTTTTTGCTGCCTGAACACTTTTTTTTGGAGGACCTCACAATCTTGTTCTGCTTTTACTATACCTTTTTATAGAAAAAAAAAGTCTATGCAAAATACCGCACAATTTTATCTGACACTTGTGTTTATAAATGGGCATTTATATCCCTTTTCCTCCTAAAGCCACCATACTACTCAAACTTTGATAATTCACCCGCACAGCAGGTTTCCCACTCCTCTGTGCACAGATTTACAGTCATTTTCCTGGATCCTGTGCCAGTTTTTTGCCCTTGTCTTTTTTTGGGAGCTGGAAATATCCACAGCTGTGCACACATCACCCATCCCTTGCCAAACAGCTATACTTTATTTCTGGATATATTGCAGGACTTCAAACAACTGCATTTCCACATCACAGGTGCCTTGTTTCTCACAAGCCTCTGCAGGCATCCTCTGGGAAATACTAGAATAGGCTGTGTTACAGCGAAACTAAATTTGACTTCATTTAGCACCTCGCTGGCTGGCACAACCGCAGTCTGTTGATTGTATTTTTCATGTCTTTCACTTACAAATGAAAATGATGTCAGGTTGCTATACTGCCAGTAGGTGCATATATCTACGTTATGTTGAAACACGGCAACGTTTGTACAGGTTAAAGGAACAGTAACACCAATAAATTAAAGCGTTTTAAAGGAATGACAATGTAAAGTAGTGTTGCCCTGCACTGGTAAAACTGGTGTGTTTGCTTCAGAAATACTATTATAGTTTATATAAACAAGCTGCTGTATAGCCATGGGGGCAGCCATTCAGGATACACAGTAGATAACAGATAGGAACTACTATAGTTTATATAAACAAGCTGCTGTGTAGCCATGGGGGCAGCCATTCAAGCACAGGATACACAGTAGATAACAGATAAGAACTACTATAGTTTATATAAACAAGCTGCTGTGTAGCCATGGGGGCAGCCATTCAAGCACAGGATACACAGTGGATAACAGATAAGTACTACTATAGTTTATATAAACAAGCTGCTGTGTAGCCATGGGGGCAGCCATTCAAGCTCAGGATACACAGTAGATAACAGATAAGTACTACTATAGTTTATATAAACAAGCTGCTGTGTAGCCATGGGGGCAGTCATTCAAGCACAGGATACACAGTAGATAACAGATAAGTACTACTATAGTTTATATAAACAAGCTGCTGTGTAGCCATGGGGGCAGCCATTCAAGCACAGGATACACAGTATCCATGTCTAAAAATCACAGTAACCAATCAGCAGCCACAATGCATTACTAGTTAGCTGTATGAAAGCATGGGTTGCTATGGGTTACCAGACCTTGAGAAATTTTGCATGTTACTGCTTAACTCCCTACGCTTATGCTACACCTACGAGGGCAGGAGTATTGGGCCAGACTGAAATGTATTAGACACAGGAGGAGCGTGTAGCCATCAGGCCTATTTGAGACCAACACTAGTAGTCCAGGCAGCAGCATTTTTGAAGACACTGTTAACAAAGAAGGTAAAATTCAACTGCACCTTCGAAGTAAATAGCCCCCTAACTACCTGTACAATGGAAATAAATAATATCTCTTAAATGAGGTTAGAAACTGTATCGTCTATTTACAGATTAGTTTTGGGAGCCAAGAGGGGCCACTAGAAATGCTAGAAAGAAATCCCATAAATGATGTTCTCTGTATTTATAGCTACATTTCCCAAAGTGACAGCAGGTATGTGGCAACGAACTACAACTATTGTAAACAACCACTGACGCTGCGATGCTGGGATTTGTAGTTCTGCAGAAGCTGGACTTTCTCTCAGCTTGTCCCTCGTACAGTATGTATCCTATTCACCCCTGAGGATGCTGGGAGTGGTAGTTCACAACAGCCCTGGAGCTATGCTTTGTTATAGCTATAGACAGAAGTCTCTCCTGATTGGGTTTAGGGTCAGGGCACACAGGCAGATTCGGGGAGATTAGTCGCCCGGTAACAAATCTCCTCTTCTTCGGGGCGACTAGTCTCCCCTGCCTTCCCGCCAGCTAAAATGTACGAGGAAACTTCAGCTGACTTCGGAAAACGAATGCTCCGAGTGCCTTCCCACCGGAGATTTTTCATTATAGCCGGCGGAAGGCAGAGGAAGGCAGTTCAGGGATATTAGTCACCGGGCAACTAATCTCCACGAATCTGCCTGTGTGCCTTGACCCTTATTGTTTGCACTTTGTACATTGGCATAAGGGTCAGGGCACACAGGCAGATTCAGGGAGATTAGTCGCCTGGCGACAATCTCCTCTTTTTTCTGGGGGGACAATGAAAATCGGCGGCCAACCCGCCAGAGATTTACATTTTAGCCGGCGGGAAGGCAGAGGAGATTAGTCACCCGAAGAAGAGGACATTTGTCACCGGGCGACTAATCTCCCTGGATCTGCCTGTGTGCCCTGACCCTAAACTGGGAAAACTTCTTTCAACTCAACTATCATCTGTGATGCTTGCAGAACAATAAAGGAGTAATATCTGTCCCCGTCTGGAATGCAATTGGTTAATCCCTGAGGATTGCTGGATTGGGTTCTGTTCTTTGGTGGATTATAACATCAACGGAATTAGAGGGGTGTAACAACAACACTACCCTTGAAGCGAACAACCTTGCATGATAAAGGACACTAGCTGATAAAAGTCACCACCTCTGACTTCCATGCATTTACTACTCATATATATATTATGAGTTTGGATGAGATTAACAAGGGAATGGCCCATTGTTCTTAAATGTTAAGTACTGTATGTGATCAGGGGCTGTTCAAAATCATCTTTAAAGGGGTGGTTCCCCTTTAAGTAAACGTTTAGTAGGTTATAGAATGGTCAATTCTAAGCGACTGGTCTTAATTACTTCTTTTTTTATAGCTTTTTAATTATTTGCCTTCTTGTTTTGACTCTTTCCAGCTTTCAAATGGAGTTCACTGACCCCCACCTAAAAAACAACTGCTCTGTAAGGCTACACATTTATTGCTACTGCTACTTGTTATTACTCACCTTTCTAGTCAGGCCCTCTCCTATTCATATTCCAGTCTCATAATCAAATTCAAATCAATGCATGGTTGCTAGGGTAATTTGGACCCTAGCAACCATTATTTGCCTTCTTCTTCTGACTCTTCTCAGCTTTAAAAAAGGGGGTCGCTTACCCCATCTAAAAACAAAAGCTGTAAGGCTACACTTGTGTTGTCATCGCTACTTTTTATGACTCATCTTTCTATTTAGGCCTCTCCTATTTATATTCCAGTCTCTTATTCAAATAAAGGCATGGTTGCTAGGTTAGTTTGGACCCTAGCAACCAGACTGCTGAAATTGCAAACTGGAAAGCTGCTGAATAAAAAGCTAGATAACTAAAAACCACAAATAATAAAAAATGAAAACCAATTGCAAATTGTCTCAGAATATCCCTCTCTACATCATACTTGAACAACCGCTTTAATGGCTAAAATGAGCTATGGCTGTACTACATCACCCAGCATCCCCTGAAAGTCTTTGGTAGTGCAGCAGGAGATTAACCCTGCATAAACCGGTCTTTTGTGACCTTACAATCTGATGTTTGTTCTTTTTAGTGTTATTGAGGCATAGAAGAAGCTTCACCAATATATATCACCTAAATCCACGCTTAAAGCATTGCCTAGAGTCTCTACAGGCTAGCCATCATATTGCACTACACCATAGTGATACTAAAAATAATTTCATGGGTCAAACATTGGGAGGCACATTTATAAAGGTTCGAATTTCGAATTCATGTGAGTTTTTTTAAAACTCCCATAAGCTCTCATAAATTTTTAATCAATTAATAAAATTACATTTTTTAAATGACCAGAAAATTCGAATAAAATTAGATTTGAATTCGATCAAACTTGATTCGAGTTTACTCTCCGCAGAAAACTCGAAAATCAGGAAGGCTGCAAACATTCCTAATAGATCCCTGCACCTCTCCCACTGACTTAAACAGTAATTCGGCAGGTTTTAGCTGTGAATAGTCGAATTTAAATTCTTAATCAAATCGAATTTGGATAATTCCCTAGTCGAATTTGACAGTTTTGACCATAAAAAAAAAATTTGAATTCAAATTTTCACTTCGACCCTTTATGAATATGCCCCTTCATTTCATACTATTTTGCGTCATGCAAAATATTTAGAATAACATTTTGCAGTACTGCTCTGGCTATTTTTGTATTGGCACATAAACTTGAGTTAAAAGCGATTGCTTTGTGGCAGTCGGGGAGCCAGGGCACAATAACTACAGCTCTTTTGGCTCGGCGTGCACAATGACAAGGCATTCCTATGGGCAATTTTTAATATTTAGCACTCATGAAAAATCCCAGGGGCAGCCTAGAGCAACAGCGGGATGTCCTGGTAAGCTTTGGTTTCACAGCACCAGTGCTGGTCCAAACATTGGCTCAAGGCCTGCACTACACACCCTTGCACTGAAACCATTGCTAAGCACAATAATCCTACACTGTGTCATTTCATACATGGTCCCATCTCAAACATTAAGGTCATTCTTTAGGAGCTAATCTATGTGGGTTTGTCTTATGGTCTAGGTTCCACGTCCTTTTTTGACATCTTGCATCGTGACCTCTGTTAAGTTGCTTTTTCAAGATTTTCATTCATCCAGGTCAGGGTAGATCTAGTATAGATAATTCTAAAACAACTGGACTTGCTGAGTAATCATTGAAGACGTTTCACCGCTCATCCAAGCAGCTTCTTCAGTTCAACTGATTGGTGTGGGAAGTCCTCGGCATATAAACTCACAATGGCAATTGCTTTTTTCATATTTTGTACCCTGCCAAAATATTGACCGTCTCCACCCCATTACTGTTCCGGTAAAGAAAGGCCCAGGCATCTCAAGCAAGCTGCTTTGTGAGCCCATCCCGCAGATACTATGATTGATATATTAATACCATTGCTAAACACAGGTCCTCCCACAGAATCATGGACACCCCCCCACCCGCATCCTCCCTCCTACATCCTTATTGTTTCCGGCTGTACCTACCTGTCTGCCCTTTACCCAGCGTCTTCTCCAGCCGATATGGCCCCACATATTGCATGTGTGTTGTTCCGCTACCATCTTTCCCCACTGTGGTCATCTTGTCTTCTGTCTTTCCACGGGGATCCAGATGCAAGGAAAATCCTCAAGAGGAAAGGGGGGAGGAGGGCTGGGATGGAGAGGGAGGGGGGGTGGCTGTGTTCGTTTCTTCTCCCCCCCTCTCTCGGTGAATAAACCTGTCCGTTCTTGAGACGCCCAACTGAGAACCTTTCGGAGCTCACCATCAATAGGAACCTGCTTGTCTCTTGGACCTGGTCGTTCCTCCTGTCACGAAGAAAAGCACTGAAGACTCAATGTGATGAATGAAACAAAAAAAAAATGGATTAATTACAAATTAAAAACCACCCCATTAAGAATGCACCCCCTCTTTCTTTTTAGGTTTTTTTGGAATTAAAAAAAAAAGAGAAAGTAAATATTGTAGAATTGTTAAAGTAAGATAAGAAGAGGGAGGCTGGTGCTACGGTGCAGGGAGCATGGTGTAGATGCTGCCGCCTTACATACAAGCAGCTCAGCAGGGACCTGCTGATCAATCCTCACGCTCACTGCTAGAAGGGGGAGTGCAGGGGGGGGGGTTGCAGCCTACTAAAGCTGCGATGTTAGCTTGGCTGTGATTGGTGTATGCTAAGCTCCATTCCAATTGGAGACTCAGGGATGCATTTTAATTGGACTGGGGTGGGTTACCTTGTGCATAGGGATGTGTGACTGTCTTTTATTTTATTGTTGTGCTCAATTGTGCAGTAACGATATATAAGTCTGTATCTGTGGAAGTGTAAATATGCACAGTTATAACAGAATGCATCATGGGCTTACCTGTGCCTTCCATTATAATAAGTGAACTATTACATAATATATAGATTATAGCATGCACCTGTTTCTCATCGTTTTACCCAATACACCTTTAAAGGGACCTTCCAACACTTTTTTCAGTTCGGTTGGTTTCAGACAGTTCACCAGAAATAACGACTTTTTCCAATCACTTTCTATTTTCCACGTGTGACGGTTTTTTTTTTTTTAATATTGAAGTGTAAAGTGTAATTTTTCATCTTCTAAAGCAACTGTGGGAGAGGTCACTGACCCTGTAAGGGCAGAGACACACGGTCAGATTCGGGGAGATTATTCACCAGGCGACAAATCAATCTCCCCAATCTGCCTTCCCCTGCCTTCCACCGCCTAAAATGAAAATCGCCTGGGGGCAGGCACTCGGAGCTCTTCCTTTTCCAAAGTCGCCCGTAATTGCCTCACAAGGAAACTTCGGGCGACTTCGGAAAACAAAGTGCTCCGAGTGCCACCCCGCCATCGATTTATATTTTAGCCTGGCGAGAAGGCAGTTCAGGGAGATTAGTCGCCCCGAAGAAGAGGAGATTTGTCGATGGGCGATTAATCTCCCCGAATCTCTCTGCCCTAATCTGTTCTAAATTGATACATTTAGTTGATACATTTCTTAATTGTTGCAAAATTGTAACCGTTTAGAGTAGGGATGCACCGAATCCAGGATTCGGTTTGGGATTCGGCCAGTATTCGGCCTTTTAAAGCAGGATTCGGATTCGGCAGAATCTTTCTGCCCAGTCGAACCGAATCCGAATCCTAATCTGCATATGCAAATTAGGGGCGGGGAGGAAAATCGTGTGACTTTTTGTCAGAAAACAAGGAAGTACAAAATGGTTTCACCTTGGATTTGGCTCGGTATTCGGCCGAATCTTTAGCAAAGGATTCGGAGGTTCGGCCGAATCCAAAATAGTGGATTCGGTGCATCCCTAGTTTAGAGTCTGCACCTGAATTACTGAGTTGCCAGACACCAGAGACACTGACATTCAACTTAAAATTAGATTTTGGAAAAACAGTAAAAAATAAAAAATGGAAAGTAATTTTTATCTTTACATCGAACTTTATATCTGGAGAACAATCTGAAAACAATTGAACTGAAAAAGGGTTTTATTTTTTTGTTATTTGTGTTGAGTTGAGTAATTAAGCTTTTTATTCAACAGCTCTCCAATTTCAGCCATCTGGTTGCTAGGGTCCAAATCACCCGAGCAACCATGCATTGATTTGAATAAGAGATTGGGATGCGAATAGGAAGATGAGGAATAAAAAGTAGCAATAACAGTAAATCTGTAGCCTTACAGAGCATTTGTTTTTAGATGGGGTCAATGACCCCCATTTGAAAGCTGGAAAGAGTCAGAAGTAGGCGGCAAATAATTTAAAAAACATAAAAAATAAATAATAAAGACCAACTGAAAAATTCCCCATAATTGACCATTCTATAATATATTAAAAGTTAATTTGAAGGTGAATCACCAGTTTAACAACATACTTATGGACAGTTAATCTGCTAATATTATAAATAATATTATAAATAATAATAAAAATAATAATAATATAAAAATAATTGGTCTGCTGCTTTTGTGAATAGCTACATCAACAGAATAGTGTATATAAACTACATTTACCACTACAGAGTGATAAGGTAGGTGGCATTGTGCCAGGTAGGGGTCTCCCCGCCAGTAAGTGGTGCAAACAGGGTGTGAGTGGGCATTTGGCCTGGGCCCCCAACATCAAAGAGTGGGGGGGGAATTATTCTACTATGTAACAATTAAGAGGTGCTTTAGTATTAAATGGGTTGTTCACCTTTAAGTTACCGTATATACTCGAGTATAAGCCGTCCCGAGTATAAGCCGAGGTACCTAATTTTACCTCCAAAAACTGGGAAAACTTATTGACTCGAGTATAAGCGGAGGGTGAGAAATGCAGCAGCTTCTGGTAAGTTTCAATCTCGTTTTTGGATGACTATTCTTAGGCGCCGGCTACTATTCTAAGCGACGGCGAATATTCTTAGGCGCCGGCGAATATTCTAAGGCGCCGGCTACTATTCTAAGGCGCCGGCGAATATTCTTAGGCGCCGGCGACCGTTTTTGCGCTTGACCCGAGTATAAGCTGAGGTAGAGTTTTTCAGCATATTTTGGGGGCTGAAAAACTCGGCTTATACTCGAGTATATACAGTAACTTTTAGTATGATGTAGAGAGTGATATTCAGATTCACTTTATTTTACTTTATTTGGCAGCTCTCCAGCTTGCACTTTCAGCAATCTAGTTGCTAGGGTCCCAATTACCCTAGTGACCATGCACTAATTTGAACAAGAGACTGAAATATGAACAGGAGAGGGTCTAAATAGAAAGGTGAGTAATAAAAAGTAGCAATAACAATACATTTGTAGTCTCACAGAGCATTTGTTTTTAGATGAGGTCACTGACTTGAAATTTAGAAAGAGTCAGAAGAAGAAGGCAAGTAAGTTAAAAACAAAAAACAAAAAAAATAGATAATGAGGAACAATTGAAAAGTTGCTTAGGATTGTCCATACTAAAGTTAACATAAAGGTGAACCACCCCTTTAACTACAACCTGCAGCCCTCAACTAGAACTGCAAATCCCACTGAAAATCAAAGGCTACTGGTACAATGTTCTGCAGATTTATGTTTTCCAAGCCAAATGGGGGCCCAGCCTTCTTGCATTGCCAGTGCCTAGCGATGGGCAAATAAATTCGCCAGGTGCGAGTTTACAGCAAATTTCCGCGTTTCACCGCCGGCTAATAAATTTGCGAAACTGCCACATTAATTCGCCGGCCAGGGAAAATTAGCCGGCTTCAGAAATTTTTTGACGCGCAACGGAAAAGTTGCTTGCGTCAAAACCGTCACGTGTCCGCACTATTCGGACGCCCATTGACTTTAATTTCTGAGTTTCGCAAAATGTGCGGGAAATTCGCTAATGTCTCAGGGATATATAGAGGCCCATTTATCAAAAGTCGAATTTCAAATGCATGTGAATGAATTAAGAAAAAATTTGAATGGCTAATATTCGATTGAATGACTTTAGAAAATCCGAATTGTATTAAAGTCGTATTCTATTCGTAGAAATCAAGTTTTTCCTCTGAAAGTTAACTTGCCAGGTTTTAGGTGGCGAATATTCAAATTAGGACTGTTTCCAAGGTCGAGGTCTCTGTACTGCTGGTCCTGACTCATGAAACAAGGTAGTAGAAGCCAGTTCTGCCTTGCATGTTGGAGGAGACTTGACTTTTTCTACATATTTTCAAAAACTAGAATAGGCTGTGTAGACAATTGCATGTCCATTGCGATACTGGGTTTAATAGCAATACCATTTAATCATTTATATGCTTTATTTAAAACAGTTTTGGAAAGAAGCTTAGAATTCCATTTTCATTCGTCAGTGACATTTATTTTATTCCACTATTTGGGCGGTGTTCCCCTTTAACACCTCCTACTCCTACTATAAATTCGTAGGCATGCAGTAAATATGCAGACTGTCTGCCAGACAATATGGGAGCTTTCTCTTTCCAGAGGAACTGTTTCCTGGGTACAATGTACTGGGTGAGCTTGGGGTAGTAGCACTGGTCATGTTCTGTGTGGATGCTCCCTCTAGTGGTATTAAATAATACTGGCTGGATTTAGTCCCCTTGGTTTTTCTATTGTGCAGGTGGTACCATTTAAATGATGCACAAACCCTGGAGCATCCAAGGGGGCACTTGTCACCATGACTTTGTACAGGTACGGGATCCGTTATCCGGAAACCCGTTATCCAGAAAGCTCAGAATTATGAGAAGGGTGTCTCCATCCGTTAGCCGGAAACCCGTTTTCTATGCTGAAATCCAGCTGTTCAACAGTTCTTCTCTTTCTGCATCATTTGAAACCCTGGCAGGGAAGGAGGGACTAAACACTGATGTCACACATTGTAACAACTTCTCCACAGCTTACAGACAGCATGCAGGAACTACATAACCCACAATGCATTGCACTGGGATGTTCTGTTCCTTATCGAAATCCCGTGTGCAGGGAATTGTGGGGTTTGGAGTTTGCAGGACAGATGGCTGCCAATGTAAAGTAACAGTAGTCAGCCAGCTCAGCAAAGTAGTCAGACAGATCAGCAGGAGAGCAGGGGCTAGGCTTAGGGAACTGTTCCAGACCATTAAAAATCAGAAAAAGTCTGCATATTTTTATGTTTGTGTGGATAGCTCCTTAAAATAATCCACATTTTTAAAAACTATTTCCTTAATGAAACAGTACCTTATACTTGATCCAAACTAAGATATAGTTCATCTTTGTTGAAGGAAAAACGAGCCTGTTGGGTTTAATTATTGTTTAAATGATTTTCGAGCAGACTTGAGGTATGAAGATCCAAATTACAGAAATATCCATTATCCAGAAAACCCCCAGGTTCTGAGCATTCTGGATTAAAAGTTCTTATACCTGTACCACCAAATGAAATGTAGCGACTACCTCCGTTGTGCATTTCCCGCTGATGAATGGTGGAGTAATGGCTATTTCGAGAGTCAGGGGAAGCAGTTGAGGAGGGTGGCCCTATGTGAAAGTTTAATTTCGGGTTGGTATTGTAATTGCAGGGGGGTTAGGGAACATTTAAATTTCACCACAGCAGAATAAGCAGTGCAGCAGCACCATAACACATTGGGGGGAATTCACAAAAGTGCCGGTAAAAAAAGTAACCCAGAAGTGGCGGTCGACAAATTTGTAAAATGTCGTATGAACGGCAAATTCACAAGCGCAGATGTTACCATCTCTGAATGTCTCGTAAGTCTGACAATTTTCTAAAATGTCGTATATCTTTTCATCGTACAAACGACATTTACCAAGACTTTTTAAACGACAATTTGTCTGACATTTTCATTTTGGAGAGCCTAAAGTGTCTGAAAAATTGTCGGTAAAAAAAATGAGTTTACGAGTAATTCATAAAAATGTCGGGAAAAGTGGCGCCGAAAAACCACGCCCACTTTTAACGACACTAATTCAAAAGTGTCTCACATGTCGGAAAATTGGCAGAGAAATGCTCTGTGA
Organism: Xenopus petersii; assembly: GCA_038501925.1. Classification (NCBI taxonomy): domain Eukaryota; kingdom Metazoa; phylum Chordata; class Amphibia; order Anura; family Pipidae; genus Xenopus; species Xenopus petersii. The sequence goes on from CM076679.1 coordinate 8,192,189, forward strand.
ATTTGTCGGCTGTTGCTACGACACTTTCTACGACATTTTAAAGACATTTTTTCGTTCCCGACACTTTTGTGAATTCCCCCCAATGAAAAAGACATGCAAATCAATAAGAATCGCTTATAATCACATATGCTACTGGCCATTTAAGGAACTACACAATTTTTACTAATAATTTAAAATGACACAATAAATAAAGCTCTATATCTACAGTACAGTGTGAAAATCTAAGGGTAATGGAAATGTAAAGGCAACTTAAATATAGGTAAGATTTAACTCAGAACCAATGTTCCCTCTAATTTCTTCTCGATATGTGCGCAAATAGAAAAAACTTTTGTGCACACATTTCAAATTTTTATTAGTGATGCACCGAATCCAGGATTCAGTTCGGGATTCGGCCTTTTTCAGCAGGATTCGGATTTGCCAAATCCTTCTGCCCGGCCGAACTGAATCGGAATCCTAATTTGCATATGCAAACTAGGGGCGGGGAGGGAAATCGCGTGACTTTTTGTCACAAAACATGGAAGTAAAAAATGTTTTCCCTTTCCCACCCCTAATTTACATAAGCAAATTAGGATTCGGATTCGGTTCGGTATTCGGCCGAATCTTTCAAGAAGGATTTAGTATGGATTTGGTACATCCATAATTTTTGTGTGCAGTTTTTATTAGGGATGCACCGAATCCACTATTTTGGATTCGGCCAATCCTATGCCAATTTTCAATTGGTCTTCATTATATATTTTTTATAGTTTATGAATTATTTGCCTTCTTCTCCTGACTTTTTCTAGCTTTTAAAAAGGGGCCACTGACCCCCTGTAAAAACAAATCCTTTCTAAAGTCACACATTTATTGTTATTTTTTTTTATAATGTTTTATTATTCATCTTTCTGTTCCGACCCTCCCCTATTAATATTCCAGATTCTCATTCAAATCAATGCATGGTTTTTAGGGTAATTTGGACCCTAGCGACCAGATGGCTAACACTGCAAACTGGAGAGCTGCTGAATAAAAAGCCAAATAACTCAAAAACCACAAATAATAGACCAATTGCAAATTGTCTCAGAATATCACACTTCACAGCATACTAAAAGTTAACTCCTGTTTTTTAGAGGGATAGTCCCTCATTTGACAGCTCAACCCACAGTCCCTTGTTTGTACTGGAAAGTCCCTTTTTTCTCTGCACTGAACAGGCAGAAAAAATGTTTCTAACTTAATTGGCTTTTGGCAGAGAGCCCAGAACTGTCACAGCTGCAGAGAAGATACTTTTGTAACAATTTCTAGATAAGCAAATAAGTAATTGCAACAATATAAGATAACAGGTCCCTTGGGAAAAGTTAGACTTACAGCTTAAAGGGCAATTCATCTTAATTAGCAAAACTGTAATAATGCAATGCAGGGTGATGTTGTGATGGCTGATTCAGTTAATGCCTTTAAGAATGGCTTGGATGACATAATATCAAAGGCTATTGTGATACTAAACTCTATATAGTTAGTATAGAAATGGGTATATCGAATTTATGTGAAAGTAGGGAGGGGTGTGTGTATGGGGCTGGGTTTTCATTTGGAGGGGGGTTGTTGAACTTGATGAACTTTGTCTTTTTTCAAACCGATTTAACTATGTAACTGAAAAAAAAACACAGAAATGTGTTCAAACTTTCATAACCTGACAAATTTTGTAGAATTAACATGGTAATTAGGGGTGTGGCCACAAAAAGGTGCATCTACGCGCATCAACTTTTTTGTCCCTCTTTTTATTTCCAAAATGTTGGGAGCAGGGTTGCAACCTGTTTGGTTTTGACCCGAACAGTTCGGTTTTTCTAAGGCCTGTTCGGGTCTCCAGTTTCTGTTCGTTTTTCAGCCTTGTGAAAACTGAACACTAATCTGATAGATCCCATATCTGTAATTATAAGATGGGGCTTACGCATCGGCCAGAATGTAGATAAGAGATAGGGTTGCCACCAGTGTGGTTTTGAACTGGACATCAAAACTTTCTGTTTGGTTTACAACATTGAGAAAACTGGATGGAAAACCAGCTAGTTGCGTCTAAAGGTGGCCATACACAGGGAGATCCACTCGTTTGGCGATGTTGTGAAATGAGTGGATCTCTCCCCGATATGCCCACATTGAGGTGGCCGATATCGGGCTGATCAGAATGGATATAATAAAGGATAAGATCACTGCTTTCCATATGGGGTCCAGGTGCTCATGCTCCAAGCCCTCAGCAGGGGGGGAAATACATACAGAACCTAGAAAAATAGAGCTGGCACCATTCCGACACCCCAAAAATATGACTGAATTAAGTAGAATCCAGGAGTCTCAAAATATTAGTAAAGTAGTGCAAAAAATGTTATTTACATCTTGTATAAAAAATAATAGCCTGACGCGTTTCGTGTCCCCAGAGGACACTTAATCATGATGTCGGAATGGTGCCGGATGGGGTGTCGGAATGGTGCAAGCTCTATTTTTGCAGGTTCTGTATGATCAGAATGGAGGCAATACAGGAGGTCGGATCGCGGGACCACATCAACGAACAGATGCGGCTACTATCCGATGGTATTTTTTACCCTGCCCGATCGACATCTGGCCAACTTTCGGCCAGAAATTGATCGGGGAAGCCCGTCGGATGGCCCCATACACGGGCCAATTAGCTACTGACTGTCAGCAGCTTTTATCGGCCCATGTATTGGGACCTTTATCGATGCAATAACCCCACCCTAGCGTCATAACTCCACCTACTTCAATGTGTCTGCCTCTTATGTCACCACTGCTCCACCCCCAATGCTATCTGCCCCACCCCCTTTGTTCGGGTTTAGGCGCCAGCAAAAGTGGCAACCCTAGTTGGGAGTAGTGATGTGCGGGTCGAGAATTTCTCACCCGCTCCCTACCCGCTGCTCCCCTTTATTTATAGACCCGCCCGCAGTCATGTCACAAAAGGGGCGGGGCAGGCGGAAGTCTATAAATTCTGGCGCAGGCAGTACTAGGTCGCGTGCGGGGAGAGCAGGAGAAGAGCTTGACCCGCACATTTTCTCCAGGGGTCGGCCTGAACCCTCCCCGACCAGCGGGTAGCGGTTCGGCCTGCACATCACTAGTTGGGAGGTATTTCATTTTAGGGGTAAAATTTCCTTTAATAATAAGGGAAGAGCATCAACAAAAAGTGCAAGGCTGGTATTTTTTCCTCACATATGTGCATTTAAAAAGCAGGTGCATGGCACCAATAACAGATAAAATGGGAATTTTTAAGGCAATTATGGGACTTCCCAGTTAGAGCTCGATTTATGGTTTGTTGACATAAACCCAGACGTGACACCCATAGAGAACTGTTTTACTGACAGATATTAACGTAATAAATGCATTTTTCACGGCCTATCACTTCTGTATTTTACCCTCAATAAGCAAAGTCCACTTGTGACTGAAGTCATAAGAAGCATTCCGCGCATGCGCCGGCGCGACAGGTCAGGTGACCAGGTGCTAGGGGTTTCGCCGCTAAAACAGTAAAGCGGAGGTAGGGTCCTTGTGCCTTACTACGCATGCGTGCGCTCTGCAAGTCAGGTGACAGATTTGTTAGAGGGCGCAGCAGCTAAAACAGGAAGTGTTTGAGAGAAGACGATTTCGGAGAGATAAGAGCAGCTCGGAAGCCATGGCAACGAGTATCAGCACCCAGAGAGGCCAGGTGAGACCGAGGGAAGACACGTTTGGGGTGAAACGGGAGCTCTGGGTGATTGTTTCGGTGTGATATAAAGGTCGGTGAATGGAGGAGAAAGAGAGACAGACACCCAGCCCCACCATAAGGAAGCGCTGCATTAGTAGCTCGTAAATAAGAGGCACAGAGATCTTCTATATTTACTGTTTGCGTCACTTTCTCTTCCTCTTCAACTGCACAAATAAAACCCACATGATGCGTAACCAGTGAGCCATAAACCTGCCACCCACATGGCTATCCAAAAATCAGTGCAGCCTGCAGCAGCTACATGATGTGTCAGCCAGCTTGCCAGTCTATTCATTTGCCAGTCTATTCATTTGCCAGTCTATTCATTTGCCAGTCTATTCATTTGCCAGTCTATTCATTTGCCAGTCTATTCATTTGCCAGTCTATTCATTAAAGCAACAACAAGTAGAGTACTAATGAGTAAGGCTCGTGCTTGAACATGGGGGTTAAACACTAACCTGTGGCATTTTGTGATTTGAGGGAGAATAGGGAAAAACTAAGAAATTGAGGCTCCTCCATGTCTCTAGCCTTATGGTTCTTCTAAGGTGGATAATTAGATTTCCACTTCACAGCTGTTCCTCTGCTTTTCTGTCAGTCAAAACAGTCACAACAAGGGGTGAAGGGAGGAGTTTGTTTATACAGAGCATATTACATTTTGAAAAGGTAAGAACAGATATCACACAAGAGGCCCTACCCTGGAAAAAAAAAATATAAAAACATATATAATATTACAAAGGCTCTGACTGCACCACCAAGAAAAATGCTGGAGGGTTCAGGTATAAGGTGACACTGTATGTTTGTTCTCATGAAAATGGTCCTGTTACAAAGAGGATGCAAAAAAAAAAAAGACATTTTTGGTGACTCATGGTGGGAAATCCAATCCTTAAAGTAGACCTCAAATCTGTAAATTCCTTACGCCCCCAAAGCTGAGCTCATTTGCATATGGTACAACCCCTATTTTACATTTTTCAGAACAGGGGACCAGAAACAATGATGTAAAATCAGGGACATTTAAAAGATGGAAATATATATATATATATATATATACATATACACACACATATAGTCAAATACAAGAGTCCTCTGCACTCAACCCATTATCAATATATTTAAGACAGAGACATTTTGTGCTACTGCTACTGAAAAATGCCTTACCCTTTAAACAAAACAGGGATTGTTTGTACATATATTGCAATATATTTAAGCTGAACAACTACGTCACAGTCATCCCATATCTGGCCAGTCCTACGCTTAATTTTCATCTGATTCATTAAGAATTCTATTGCTTCATTATACATTTTACAAAGGGACGAAGTTTTACCTGCAACTTACTTGCTGCTTTCAAAGTAAAACTCCCAAACTTGGCTGCCCTTTTATTAGACACCAGTGGGATCACCTGACTATAGCTGGGAAGGGTGGGAGCTACAACATGGAGCTGGTCACTGCTCCTGTATAACTATAACAAACAAGGGAAAGTTGTGCTCACCACTAGTTTTTAAAACCATTAGGCGGGGGGGCAATGAGGGTGTGACCACAAAATACATATAGACAAATACAAGAGTCCTCTGCACTCAACCCATTATCAATATATTTAAGACAGAGACATTATAACAATATATGGACAAACAATCCCTGTTTTATTTAAAGGGTAAGGCATTTTTTAGTAGCAGTATGCACAAAATGTCTCAATGTCTTAAATATATTGATAATGGGTTAAGTGAAGAGGACTCTTGTATTTGTATGTGTGTATATGTGTATATATATATATATATATATATATATATATATATATATATATATATATATATATATATATATATATATATATATATATAAAAATATATACTTTGTAGCTGGTGCACACAGCGAAAGATCCAATGCCCGTGTGCTGGTTCAAAACAATCACATAGTTTACTAGCAAAAAAAAAACGCATCAACCAGGACTTAGTATGAAAAATCAGATATCAAAATTTATTATCGACGTTTCGGCTCCATAGCTTGAGCCGTCTTCAGGAAACCTTAATAAATTAAATTTTGATATCTGAGATTTCATACTAAGTCCTGGTTGATGCGTTTTTTTTTGCTAGTAAACTATATATATATATATATATATATATCTCTCTCTCTCTCTCTCTCTCTCTCTCTCTCTCTCTCTCATATCTATATATATATATCTATCCAAATGAATGGTGCACTCCGTAGACAAAATGAATACCTGGGTGCCAGCATGGGAAATAAAGTGAACAAGGATTGCGGTACTCACAGTACCGCACAGTGAAAAAAACAAAAAAATGTTTTATTATTAAGCCTCATTATTAAGCCTCACGAAGATCCCCCCCACAGGGATCTTCGTCAGGAGCAAAAATGATGTTTGTTTTTGCTAGTGAGTGCCGCAATCCTTGTTCACTATATATATATATATATATATATATATATATATATATATATATATATATATATATATATATATATATATATATATATATATAACCTATTAAAGGAGAAAGAAAGCTACCGAAGCAGTTCATAGCCAATAGATTAGCCACAATAGTGCAAGCTATAACACTATATTTATTCTGCAAAATGCTTTACCATACCTGAGTAAACAGCTCTAGAAATTCTGTTTGTTTAGGATAGCAGCATATTAGCTTGGTGTGACATCACTTCCTGCCTGAGTTTCTCCCTGCTTACTCATAGCTCCGGGCTCAGATTACAGCGGGGGGGAGGGGTTGATGGAGAGAGGAGCAAACTGAGCATGCTCAAGCCCTAGCCCTGGAGGTTTAAGCTGAAAACAGGAAGTCTGATACAGAAGCCCATGAGTACACAATAGAAGGAAAGAAATGTGATGTTTCTTTTGACAGAGGACTCAGAGCAGCATTACTTTGAGGGTTTACTGGTGTATTTATATAGACTTTTCTGATAAAGCTTACTTAGTTTTAACTTTTCCTTCTCCTTTAATGTTTCAAATTAGTGTAGCAAATAAGGGGTCTTCTGTCTATGGGTGACAAAAAGATCTCAGTCCCTTTTTATTTGAAAGGCATTTCCACTTCTGGTGACAGTTGCTTGGAAATATAACACTGCCCCTAAAGGCTTCAGCGTTGTTAATTAATGGGCTTCAGAATCGGTGACCCCTTGGACTCGATAAGCTGTCATAAATATGACTAAACTCTCAACCATAAAGCTAAACACTCCCCTATTTAATCATTAAACCCTTTCATTATTTTCTGTAATACCGTCCCCATTGCTGAAGTTTTCTGGTTCTCTCCAGCCACTGATACAAGTATTTCAGTCTTGATGCTCAGTGAGGGTACAGTGAGGGTATAGTGAGGGTATAGTGGGTGTATATTGTAGAAGAGGTATTACTAAGAGAGGAAGGGCAGAACCAAGTACAACAGCTGGCACTTGTTTATTCAGCACCAGTCATCCTCCTGTGAGTATATTACATTACACTGACCCAGCGACAGTCCTATGCTATGCAACACTTGGGGGGCAATTTATCAAAATTCAAATGTTTCTGATAATTTTATTTAAAGGGATTGTTCACCTTTAAATTAATTTTTAGTATGATGACGAGCGTGATATTCTGAGACAATTTGCAATTGGTTTTCATTTTTTATCATTTGTGTTTTTTGAGTTATTTATCTTTTTATTCGGCAGCTCTCCAGTTTTCAATTTCAGAAATCTGGTTGGTAGGGTCCAAATAAATTACCATAGCAACCATGCAATAACCGTAAATATGTGGCCTTACAGAGCATTTGTGTTTTAGATGGGGGTCACTGACCCCCCATTTGAAAGCAGGACCGAGTCAGAAAAAGGCGGGAAATAATTTAAAAACTATAAAAAAAAGAAAAAACAAAGACTAATTGGAAAGTTGCTTAGAAATAGCCATTCTATAACATATTAAAAGTCAACATATAGATGAACCACCACTTTAAAAAAAGTCAGAACAAAATAGAATCCACAATTTGACCTTATTTGTTATTAAAAAAGCACAATTTAATCGTATTGGTGGAAAAACGTGATTTTCCCATAGTCAGAATTTTTTTGATTTTTGTCTGAAATAGATTTACGGGCTAATTCAGCGCAGACCACAGAAACTTCCAAATAGGATACAGATCACTACCATTGACTTATATACAACCTTTGCAGGTCTGAGATGGACTATTTTCAGATTCCGACTTTTTCCATCCTCTGGGTATAATAAATCTAGAAAAATTACATTTTATTTTTTTCCACTAAAAATTTAGATTTTATAGTAAAAAAAAAAAGTTTTTTTTTTGTAGTTTTTTTTTTGCAATCAGACTTTAATAAATAGCTCCTTATTGGGTGTATGATACATAAGCATATAGGCGCTTTAGCATAAACAAAAGTTGTCATTATCTTGCTGTGTCAGGGCCCCACCCGTGATGTTCTGATGTTTAGGCGTTTCAGATATCTGCCATGACATGTTGCAACAACTCAGTAGGGAGCTTCACAGTTTAAAGGGACACTGACACTGTTTTAAAATCCTCATGAGGTCATTCCCTGGACCCCAATTTATTAGTGATGAACAGTCAGCTGAAACCCCTGCTCCGAATCGACTCGAGTGCCTAGCGCTCACTGTCTGTACTGGGTTACTAATTACTTTACTCATTTCTAGGGGAAACTGCCTAAGTTAACTTTTAGTATGTTATAAAGTGGTTAATTCTGGGCAACTTTTCAATTGACCTTCATTTTTTCAAGTTTTTTAATTATTTGCCTTCTTCTTCTGACTCTTTCCATCTTTAAAAGGCGGTCACTGACCCCGTCTAAAAACAAACTCCTTAAGGCTACAAATGTATAGTTTTTGTTATTTAACTTTCTAGTCAGGCCCTCTCTTTTTCATATTCCAGTCTCTTATTCAAATCAATGCATGGTTGCTAGGGTTATTTGAACTCTAGCAACCAGATGGCTGAAATTGCAAACTGGAGAGCTGCTGCATAAAAACAAATAACTCATAGGGTGTTATCTCTGAAAGTCCGAATTTATCTCAATATTTTCTGAAAAAGACTCTGCACGGGTTTTTGGGCTTATTTATTAATACACTTTCCCAAAAATTTTGTTCTTGAACTACATTTTCACATTTTTTTTTTCAGATTTTTCATCCGATTTTCACCCGAAAACTCGGAAGTGTTGCCAAAAACCCAGCGCACATCAAAAAATCATTGGGACTTCTCCCATTGACTTATATGCAGCCTCAACAGGTCTGAGATGCTGGATTTTCAGATTCTGACTTTTCCATTGTTGGGGTTTAATAAATTCCCGAAAAAGTAGTGAAAAAGTCGTGATTTTTTTTTTTCAAAAGTCCGATTTTATAAAAGAAAAATCATGAAATTTTTATGATTTTTGCATTCGGAGTTTAGTAAATAATCACAATAATCTTAGAATATCACTCTAAACGTTCATTTAAAGGTAAACAACCCCTTTAATGAAGCATATTTGTGTCCATATATACATCTGGTATTTCGGCTGATTTTGACATTACTGTCCATTGGATTAAGTATGGGTCAGACTGTCCCAATACCAGTGGAATAACTTCCCTTCACTCTTCTGGGCTCCCCTGCAGAACATTTTTGGGGAACATAGATACCTTCTGTGTCCCTCTACAGTTGCAAGGTTTTCTCATAGGTGGTTATACTTCTGCCTGACAATGTAGTTGGGTACAGGTTCTCTTTAGCAGAATTGATGTATGAAATAGGGGTTGCTCTTGTGAATAGTCATCCAAGACCTTAAAGGGGTTGTTCACCTTTGAGTTAACTTTCAGTATGATGTAGAGAGGGATATTCTAAGACAATTTGTAATTGGTTTTCATTTTTTATTATTTGTGGGTTTTGAGTTATTTAGCTTTTTATTCGGCAGCCCTCCAGTTGGCATTTTCAGCCATCTGGTTGCTAGGGTCCAACTAACCCTAGAAACCATGTACTGATTTGAATGAGAGACTGGGATATGAATAGGAGAGAACCTGAACATAAAGATGAATAATAAAAAGCAGTAATTACAATAAATGTGTAGCTTTTCAGAGCTTTTGTTTTTTAGATGGGGTCAGTGACCCCCATTTGAAATCTGTAAAGGGTCAGGAGAAGAAGGCAAATAATAAGAAAACTACAACAAATCACAAAAAGACAAATTGAAAAGTTGCTTAGAATGGTCCGTTCTATAACACACTAAAAGTTAATTAAAGGTTAACCACCTCTTTAATAAGCAGTGCCTGGAGATGCTGCATCTTACTCAACGCTGGTTTGATTGTTTCCATATCAACTATCTCCTGCCACAAGTAATACATAATGGGAGTTATTTAACTCCCAAAAAAATTGTGTTCTATTTACTATATAATCCAAATTTTTAGTGGAAAAAAAAACCCCCACATTTTTCAGGATTTATTATACCCCCGAGGATGATAAAAGTTTGAATCCGAAAATCCGGCATCCGAGGCCTGCCGACATTGCATATGAATAAAGACTATTTGAGATTTACATATGCTCCGCAATATGTTAAATGGTCCTCAATATGTTAAAAAAGGCATAATACAATGTATTGCTTACTATTGCTTTTTTCATGTGTTTCTCCTGTAGGTGTTTATTGGGGAATTGCCCCAAGATTTCCTGCGCATTGCCCCTACACAGCAGCAACAGCAGATACAGTTGGATGCTCAGGCAGCGCAGCAGCTACAATATTCTGGAGTTATGGGGACCATGGGTCGACTCAGCATTACTGTAGTGCAGGTAGGTAATACCACTGCAGGGGGAACTCTTTACAGCATACAGATGCCAAGTCTAACTTCTGTGTTTATACAATTTTCTTCTGTCGTTTTGAAAGTCCTGTCATATGCTGCAAAGATGGGAAATTAAAGGGAAACTCAAGCACCAGTAGAATATTAGTATAGAATGCTACTGTCGTAATAGGTTCCAGCGAAAACAAATCTCTTTGGCTCCGGACTAGAGTCCTGCAGTGGGTTGGGTACCCACGGGTTACCCGCAAAAACCTGTGATACTTTGCAGGTTGCAGGTAGAAGTTTCGGGAGTGGGTATAGACGCGGGTCGGTGGTTCTCCGGATTTGCGGGTCGCAGTTCAGGTCGCGGGTCTTCTCAATAGCAAGTTTTACTCCTTTTTTTCTGATCACACCTACTTCCAAAGATGCCACTTCCGGTTTACAATGGCAACACTTCCTGTTTCTTGATGGTCCATGGGTTGCGGATAAGGTACTTGCAGGTCGGGTTCGGTAGCGGGTCCAATCGGATAAGTATGCGGGGTGCGGGTTGCGAGTCGGGTTTAAAAAATTGATTGGTCCGGACCCGTAATGCCTGTTTGGAATTGTATTCTGTGTACAGGTATGGGACCTGTTATCCAGAATGCTCGGGACCTGGGGTTTTCCAGATAACTAATCTTACCTTAATTTGGATCTTCATACCTTAAAGGAGAAGGAAAGGCATCCTGCACTTGGGAGTGTAAAATGTTAGGCACCCCCAAGTGATTGTATTGACTTACCTGAAATCCTGGGCCAGTGCTCCTATCAGCAGAAAATCGCACCGGCTGGAACGATCCTCTTCCAATTTCTTCGCGGGGCTGCACATGCGTTTGCCCCGGGAAATTTGAAGCAAGAAAAATCCGGAAGAGGATCCATCCGTGGTGCTCACTGGTATAACCCCGGTCCGGTGCAGTTTTCTGCTGATAAGAGCACTGGCCCGTGGGTTTCAGGTAAGTCAATAAAATTACTTGGGGGGGGGTGCCTAACGTTTGGCACCCCCAAGAGCAGGATGCCTTTCCTTCTCCTTTAAGTCTACTAGAAAATCATGTAAACATTAAATAAACCCAATAGACTGTTTTTTCTTCCAATAAGGATCTTAGTTGGGATCAAGTACAAGGTACTGTTTTATTATTACAGAGAAAAAGGGAATCAATTTTAAAAATTAGGATTATTTTATTATAATGTCTTTGGGAGACAGCCATTCCGTAATTCTGATCTTTCTGGATAACGGTTTCCAAATAACGGATCGCATATCGTATTAATTGTCCCTATATAGCCAGTAGGTGGAAATTGCTTTCCCTGAGAATAAAGGTTTAGTAAAAGAAAACTACCAACCTTAACAACGTCGTAAGGTATTTTGTGTTAGGTGGTGAGCGCATAGCGAAACATTTGAATCTCTGTGTTCTTGTCACTAAAACGGCGTGATGCAGTGGAAATACTTGCGGCTTCCTGTTTGTGTTATTACGTGACATTACTTATTGTCCTAACTGTATGACCCAATGTTTATTATCTGCATTACTTTCCATAGGAGAGTATAAATGTGTAGACTTGGAATCTTCCATGTGTAAAGTGGTTTTTTTTATATGTCTTGTGTATAGAAAGGATCTTGATTAGAAACCTTAGTAATACAGATATAGGATCCGTTATCTGGAAACCTGTTCTCCAGAAAACTCAGAATTACAGAATGGTCATCTCCCATAGACTCCATTATAATGATTTCCTGTGTAATAATAAAACAGTAGCTTGTATTTAATCCCAACTAAGATATAATTAATCCTTATTGGAAGCAAAACCAGGCTATTGGGTTTAATGTTTAAATTATTTTTTATTGACATTGAGGCAGAAAGCTTCCTAGAAAAGCTTGTGAGCCTCCATGCATACTTCTTACTAAAATTATATTACTTCTCCCCCCAGGCTAAGCTTGCTAAGAATTATGGAATGACCCGGATGGACCCATACTGCCGGATACGTTTGGGTTATGCAGTGTACGAGACTCCCACTGCTCACAATGGGGCGAAGAACCCACGGTGGAACAAAGTGATTCAGTGCACAATTCCCCCTGGAGTTGATTCCTTCTACCTAGAAATCTTTGATGAGGTTAGAAACAGAGATTTTATTTTCTCTTTCCCATATTGCTTTACAGTAGACTCTGTCTTCTCATCCAAAAGAAACCCTTAATGGGTTATATTTATCGATGAGTGAAGTTAGAGATCACCACAATCCACTAGAGTGAAATTCCGCCACTCTCCATTCATTTCTTTTTTAATCAACTGTTGTTTTAATTGAGTTCACATAAAAAAAAAAAAAAATACAACGGTACATAGCCATACTTAGAAAAGTATAATATAACCATTCAATGTTTATATGGGTATGGACCGACAATATTCACAAAAAGCATAAGCTAAACAAAATGGGAAAAAAATATATATATATTGTGTGGTACTAAGCAGTTCAACTTGCCAGGAAGCATTAAAGGACCAGTAATAGCAAGAATGTGCTAAAAAAAAATGCATTAGTTTGCCACGAAATAAAGACGCCAACACATATTAAACTTTAAAATCGCTAAGTCTTTATAAAGAAATAAATTGAGAAATGGCGACAGGGCGACGATCCATCGTGCAGCACTTGATTTCTCCTCCCTGGCAATCTACTATAAAGAAGGCAGGGAAAAGAAATGGAGCGCTGCACAATTGATCGTCGCCTTTTCTGAAGAGGAGCGCAAGCGGAGTTTCTGTAAGTTACCATATATACTCGAGTATAAGCCGTCCCGAGTATAAGCCGAGGTACCTAATTTTAACTCCAAAAACTGGGAAAGCTTATTGACTTGAGTATAAGCCTAGGGTGAGAAATGCAGCAGCTTCTGGTAAGTTTCAATCAAAAAATTGAGGGTTTCTGCTCCCATTGGAGGTGCCGGCCTCTCGTTTTTGGATGCCGGCGACCATTCTTGGACGCCGGCGTCGCCGGCGACCATTCTTGGACGCCGGCGACCATTCTTGGACGCCGGCGAATATTCTTGGAGACTATTCTTGGACGCAGGCGACTATTCTTAGATGCCGGCGACTATTCTTAGACGCCGGCGACGGTTTTTGCGCTTGACCCGAGTATAAGCCGAGGTGGAGTTTTTTTTGGGGGCTGAAAAACTCGGCTTATACTCGAGTATATACGGTATTTCTTAATAAAGAATTAGCGATTTTAAAGTTTAATATGTGTTGGTGTCTTTTTTCGCAGCAGCTTGTTTATATGAACTACAGTAGTGTTTCTGAAGCAAACACATCACTTTTACCAGTGCAGTGCAACACTACATGATATTTTCATTACTTTAAAACACTTTTGATTTTTTGGTGTTACTGTTCCTTAAATGTTGGTTCCCAGGGGGGTCCTACAAACTAATTAGTATGAGGCCCTGAGATTTCCAGTGGCATCCCTGTCCGTGACCCTCAAAAACCATAAAATCTTTAGTTGCAGCCTTGGAAAAAAAACAAAATAGGAAGGCCAATACAAAAAGCATTGACAATAATGAAAGCCAGTTGAAAAAAATGCTTAGAATAGGTTTTATATAGGTGAACATTCCATTGAAAAGAAAAATAAATACTGCTTTTATTGCTGTCAATAATTTAAAGTCTGCCCCCAAATCAGAAATTGTAAGGAGCCTCTTTTACTAAGCTATTATATGAAATAAATTTTTAATTCCTTGTATACAGAGAGCTTTCTCAATGGATGACCGCATCGCCTGGACACACATCACTATCCCAGAGACGCTGAAGGAAGGAAAGCATGTGGATGAATGGTTCAGTTTAAGTGGCAGGCAAGGTGATGACAAGGAAGGAATGATCAACCTCGTCATGTCCTACACGGTAATAACGTTTTACAGAGTATTTACAATGTGTGTGTGTATATATATATATATATATATATATATATATATATATATATATATATATATATATATATATATATATATATATATATATATATATATATATATATATATATATATATATATATATATATATATGCTAATGAATCAGAATAACCTTGTTAGCAGGATTAGAACAGAGCAAGGAGAATTAGACTTTGACAGGGACCGTTTTTTTGTTTCCAGCAATAAAAGGGCAATGCCTACGTAGGTTCCACATGGACCAAATAAAAATGCTTTCATTAACAAAAATGTTTTGCCTGTTGTCATTTCTTTATCAAAAACGTTTTTTTTTTTTTTTTTTTTTAATGTTAATGGAGAACTAAAGCCTAATTAAAGAAGTAGCTAGAAATGTTGTACATTATGTTTTGTGCTTCTGTACCAGCCCAAGGCAACCACAGCCCTTTAGCAGTAAAGATCTGGGTCTCCAAAGATGCCCCAGTAGCTCCCCATCTTCTTTTCTGCTCTGTGCTGCTGTCACTTACTGAGCTTAGGGACCCACTCACAATATACAGTACACATAGAATAGAAATGTCACAATATAAGGCTGATTAGTAATTAATACACATAATTACTACATGGCAGCACAGAAACCAGTGCATGTAGCATCAGCTTATATTACAGCCAGGGAAGCTCATTTTCTGCTGGATAATTAGTGACGAGCCCTAAGCTTAGCTTCTCAACAGCCAATCAGAGCCCACTGAGCATGTGAGTGTCACAGACACTTTCCAAGATGGTGACCCCCTGTGACAAGTTTGAAGTCCTGGATCATTGCTGCTATTGACAAGCTCAAACTTTAGCCTCGTGCAATACATTCACTATATAAAATATGCAATTTTTAGCCATATTTATTTTTAGGGTTTGGTTCTCCTTTAACACACTAATGGGCTGTGCCATGCTGACATTCAAAATAGCCCCTGGCATTTCCAATACAAAGCGGCCAGCCCCCACAGGCCCTATAAATTTTTACTGTCTATGGCATCTCACAGCAGTTCCTCTGGAGCTTGCCAGAATCCATAGGCAATTTGTCATTGTTTATTTATTTGTTTTTATTCTCACTTTCCTACCCCCTGGAATCAGAAGAATTTATGACCTCTGAATAAAATAAAAATTAAATAATAAAATAGTCCCTTCTTCTAATTGGGTCAGCACCTAAAAATGAGTCCTTGTTCTTTTCAAGTTGGTCCCCATGATCCCTTTTAATTATGTGAATTACTTCCAATAGGAAATAGTACTTATAATGAGTTGAGTAATTTGGAACCAAATTATTTGGTCATACATTTTCAATGGGGCATATTCTCTAATGGAGGATTGTTGATAATTCACCACACAAGAAGTTTTAGCATATGAACCTCTCATTGGTGAATATTCTCTTTGTATTTGCATAAATTCACTTCTTTCCACCAGGGAATCTCTGCCAATTTCCTAAGAACACAAGAAGGAATTTCTACCAAGAGTAATTTCTCCAGGTTCAGGCAGTTCAACTGCCATTATTAAAGGGGAAGTAAAGTGTAACATAGAATAAGGCTAGAAATGC
Organism: Xenopus petersii; assembly: GCA_038501925.1. Classification (NCBI taxonomy): domain Eukaryota; kingdom Metazoa; phylum Chordata; class Amphibia; order Anura; family Pipidae; genus Xenopus; species Xenopus petersii. The sequence continues at coordinate 8,208,105 of CM076679.1, forward strand.
TGTATTTTGTATACTAAACATAAACATGAACTTACTGCACCACAAGCCTAATCAAACAAATGATTTATGCTTCTTATGATTTATGACCCCACAAGGGGTCGCCATCTTGTAACTTTGTTAAATATCTTTGCAAGACCACGACTGTGCACATGCTCAGTGTGGTCTGTGCTGCTTAGGGGTCATAAATTCTAAAAACAGCACAAATCAAATAATATCTGCCAGAAGCCGATACAGCAAGACTGATTAATAATCAGAATATACAGACTGCACTGGGTCCTGTGTTGTCATGTAATCTAATGTGGATTTTATAGTTTTTGTATTGTTTAATACAAACTTTCTCCAACTCTGCAGAACCAGTGGCTGCAGCAAAATAATCCTCCAAATAGAATCCCAGTTTATCTGTTTAAATCTGACTCCATGATCTTTGTCCCTGCAGCTGGAGTTGGAAACAGTAAAGGAGATGTAAAGGCAAAAATAAAATCCAATACAACTTTCTACACAGTCCCCGACTGCTCTAAAGGGAAACAAACAAAGCTGCTTGAGTTCTGCATGGCTGGGAAGTAAGGCGGGGGCTCCCCCTGCTGTTCATAAGTATGATTGTTTCCCTGCAGAGCAGTTAGGGACCGTCTGACAATTCCTATCCACAGCAGTAAATGAAGGGAGAATTTCACTGCATACAGTCAGGTTTCTTATAAAAACAGTACACATTTTTTAATTAAAGTATATTGGAGATAGGTTTCTTTTTCATTAAAGAAAGTAAAAATGGGATTTAATTTTTTTGCCTTTACATGCCCTTTAAAATAGAGCTTCATGATAATTTTCCCTACTACAATTGTATGGTGAAAGTCACACAGGAATTTTAATCATCACATCTCTCTCAAAGACGGTCGAAATGCCCATTGCCACCCCCAGTTTTTACTATGAAAGACAATAGCCTCCTTATCTCAGTATGAAATCCTTTTTTTTTTTTTTTTTTTTTTTTTTTGGGAGCTATTATAACTGTTTCAGAATAGTCTTGCAGTGTGGAATTTAAATTGCTTACAGCAGGATTCCTTTAACTGTGTCTTAACTGCTACGTGTCCCTTTGCTTGGGAATACTGGTCACTTCATGCAACAAAAAAGTAAATGTATCATTTCTCTCTTATGGGTTTTCTGACTATTCGTTTTCCTCTTGCTGCATTTTTTGTTGGCTTTTAATTTTTTCAATATTTTTCAGTCGGTGCCAGCAATGATGCCTGCCCAGCCTGTAGTTCTAATGCCCACAGTCTACCAGCAGGGGGTCGGCTATGTGCCCATTGCAGGTAAATATGATCAGTCAATATTCACAGTTTAATTTATGTATCGCTGCATGAACAGAATGAGGATAAGTGAGATTTGTATGTACATGTATGGGATGGGACCTGTTAACTAGAATGCTTGGGACCATGGATTTTCTGGATAAGGGGTCTTTCCGTAATTTGGATCACAGTATTTCAAGTGTACCGAAAAATATGAATCGCAAATAAACACAATAGCATTGATTTACCCCCCAATAAGGATTTTCTATATTTTAATAATAACATAAAAAAAGGGAATATTTTTTTAAACATTTGTAATTATTAAGTTAAAATGGAATCTATGGGAGAGGTCCTTTCCGTAATTCGTTCCTTTTGGGAAAAACTGGTTTCTGGATAATGGATCCTAAATGACTAGTGACCTATATTAGCACTACACGATTCTAAATCGGGAACATTTACCTTTCGTCTATGTTTACTTTGAGGAGGACTTGTCGGGTGGATCTGGGAACTTTTTTTTTCTCTGGGATTTATTTATGTACTGGGCAAGTTTACTCCTGGGCAGTAACCGTAGCAACTGACCAATGATTGCCTTCTTTTAGCTGGATGCAGGTAGAATACTGATTGCAGAAGCTGAACTGGTTGCTATGGGTTTCTGCCCAGTGTTGATAAATGAGACCCAGAGTTGCTTTTAAAAAAAAAAAATTTGTATAAAGACTTCCTATAAAAAAGACAGACTGAGCAAGACAAATCTGTGCACAATCCCAAGCAATATAATCCAGGGGTCACAGCTTTCCCTCCCGGGGTGAAAGCTCAAGAAACAGCCGCCTCTTAACATTCAGTGAATGGTGCTGTTCTATGGAACCCTGTGTGAGCAGGCGTCATTTAATAATGCAGACGTCAATCTTCCCAGGCTATACTTGCTTAATGGCACTGTGGTGCACCATATGGAGCACATTTCCCAAAATGGTGACTACCAGCTGGTATGTGAGTTTCGGTTGTAACAATTCTCCCTGAGAGGCCCCAGTGATATAATTGCCCTGCACGTTATAATGAAACCTCTAAAGATAAATAACCCCATGCACCATAACTATAGAAGATGGGGCCGATGGCTAAACGGTGCAGGGAACCGCTCAACAAAAAAAAGCAACCGAGCAGGTTTGTACTTTGCATTCCATCCATTGCTGAACTAGCTAACAATAATAAAAAATTAGTTCATAAAATGCCAAACATGAAAAGTCTTTCATGTTTGTAATACTTATCGGTCTGTCCTTTACTATTTGTTTGCACTGCTGATTCTGACTGTTGAAACGGTGGAGCAGAAGCCAGCGAATGCATGCAAGGCACTGTGAGAAATGGAGTCTTGGTTGGAGGAGAGTTGACTTCTGTTACACTGGTTCAATAGACAGAGATACATTTTTCAAATCACTGTTAAAATTTAACTTCTGGGTTAACACAAATCTGTGTTTTTGTGGGTTCTTTAGAGCAGTGGTCCCCAACTAATGGATTGCAAGCAGCATGTTGCTCACAACCCCCTTGGCTGTTGCTCTCAGTGATCTCTAAGCAAGTGCTTATTTTTGAGTTTGTGTTTCATAAAAACCAGATGTATTGCTAACAGAACCTCCTGTAGCCTGCCAATCCACACAGGAGCTACCAAATAGCCAATCACAGCCCTTACTTGGCACCTTCAGAGCTTATATCATGCTTATGTTGCTCCCCAACTCTTTTTACATTTCAATTTGGCTCACAGGTAAAAAGAAAAAAAAAAAAAAAGGTTGGGGATCCCTGCTGTAGAGGATTCCATTATTTTCCAGCTTTGTTCCCGGTGCTTTAGGTAAAGGACCTGCCTAGAGTAATTTCAAGAAGAAGCTGGTCCTTACAGCTAATAGAAGCAGTCTAGTATCTCTGCTGATTAATATCTAACTGTACTCGTGTGCATGGTAATAGTGTGAAGCTTCTATTATCTTTCCAACAAAGTGTAGTATAGGTGCTCCTAAGCAGACCGTTTGAAGGCTGCATCTAATTTAGTATAGGGTTCCAGTTGTCTACCAATAACGTTTGAATAGATATTGAAAGAGCAGGAGCTCCACCTTTAGGATAATTTGACACATTGCAACTCGTATCTTTTTAAAAGATACATAAACCTTTAAAATAAGTGAATTTAAAATTGATTAGGGGGCTATTCTAAGTACTTTTGTCATGTACATTCATTATTTATTTTGTTTTTATTCCAAGATATTAAGGGATACATGTACTGTTACTATGAATGAATTGTGTTACAACAGCGCCACCTGCTGGTCAGTTTCCCTCCAGTCTGACCAACAAGTAGTCAAGGAAGTTGTCAGGAGAAAGAACGAGGCTGCTCTGATGTTCTTCTGCTTAGGAAAGATGTGAGAGGTTTCTAATTTTATTCCTAAACAGAAGAACATCAGAGCAGCCTCGTTCTTTCTCCAGACAACTTCCTTGACTACTTGGTGGTCAGACTGGAGGGAAAATGACCAGCAGGTGGCGCTGGTGTAACAATGTATTCATAGTAACAGTACATGTTTTTTATTTAGCAGCTTTCCAGTTTGCAGTTTCTGCAATCTAGTCGCTAGGGGCTAAATTACCTTCCCAACCATTCACTGAATTGAATATGAATAGGAAAGGCCTGAAAGCGGGAGAGAATGAGGGGAAAAATTTAAAAAACAATGAAAAATTAAGACTAATTGAAGAGTTCCTCAGAATTGGTCGTTCTATAACATACTATGGGGCAGATTTATAAAGGGTCGAATTTGAAATTAAAAAAACTTCGAAATTCGACCATCGAATTGAAATATTTCGACTTCTAACATCGAAGTCTACGTTTTTTTTCATCGAATTTCGGTATCCTGCGGTCGAAGTAAAATCGTTCATACGACTAAATCCTTTGAATCAAACTATTCGAAGGATCTCAGTGATCGATCGAACGGGTTGACGTCCAAAACTTAGAAGAATGCTCTAGAAGGTGGCGAAGTATTGAAGTCAAAATTTATTTAAATAGACAGTACTTCGATTATCGAATATTCAAACGATTTTACTTTGAGTCGAAGTCGTAGTATCCTGTTCGATGGGCGAAGTATCCCAAAAATTACTTCGAAAATTCCCTCGAATTCACTTCCACCCTTGATAAATCTGCCTCTAAAAGTAGGGATGCACCGAATCCACTATTTGGGATTCGGCTGAATCCTTGGTGAAATATTCGGCCGAATACCGAACCAAATCCGAATCCTAATTTGCATATGCAATTTAGGGGCAGGAAAGGAAAAAGTGGAAAAAATTCTTCTTTTGTGACGCGATTTCCCTACACAACCCTAATTTACATATGCAAATTCTGATTCGGTTCGGCCAGGCACAAGAATTCAGCCGAATCCTGAACCGTATCCTGGATTCGGTGCATCCCTATCTAAAAGTTAACCTAAAGGTGAACCATCCCCCTTTAAAGGCTAACAGGAGGTTTTACAAATCATAGCGAAAATGGTGGTGGGAGCAGCAGTGGTAAATACTAGAGCAAAGTGCACAGGTCAACTGGGAGAAGAAAAATATAATAACCTTGTTGTTTCGAGTGGGACGTTGCTGATTTATCTTGCCCCTATGAGGAAGGAATAATATGGAGAAATATTTGGGTTAACTGTAGGAAGGAGTGGGCTGGCCACAGATAAACTGGTGGAAACTCATTCTGAAGACCCTGCAAAGTTTATTTTAGCTGCACACACATTAAATTGAATAGAGTTTGCTCCTCAAACCTCCAATCTGCATGACTGGCCCACAATCAGTGACACTGAATTTGCTTCAGCCAAAGTCTCTCGTCTCCAGTAAATGTGCAACTGCCTATTAACAGGCTTCTTCATTAAGATTTTTGTTGGCTTTCTCCATCCCTACATACCCATCTACCCCGAAGTCCAAGTTGTAATTGCAGTACTCGCCTGTAATGCAGGCACAGCCAAAACAGACTGAATAATTAATCTCATACTGACCACTGCAGGGTTCAGTTTCTAAAAAGTTGGGGCTGTTAAAAAGGTGAACAGTTCAGTTCCCCTTATAGGTACAGTATGTGCAGGATATTTTTAATACAGTAGAACACACCATTTATAGGGGACCAGAAAAAATGGTTTAAAATCTGTGAAAATGTAAAATCATGGCAATACATTATGTACAAACTTAAATTAAGGTACCGTATATACTAGAGTATAAGCCGACCCGAGTATAAGCCGAGGTACCTAATTTTACCTACGAAAACTGGGAAAACTTATTGACTCTAGTATAAGCCTAGACACAACTACAGCCCTGTCTCCCAGTAGCGCACATTCTGCCAAAGTGACCCCCCCCCAGCGATCAACCGGACTTCTTTGCAAAGTTGATGGTGACAGAGAATTGCCAAACGGATTACTGTGTGCATTGTCCCACTGTCCAACTACCATGTGCAGAGGGTGCTGTTTGATATTGCCATCACTGTTAATCTTTTGTATAACCAACAGAGGGCGCTGTGTGATATTGCAGTCACTGTTAATCTTTCATATAACCAACAGAGGGCGCACTGTTATTCTTTTATACAACCAACAGATGGCGCTGTGTGATATTGCAGTCACTGTTATTCTTTCATATAACCAACAGATGGCGCTGTTTGATATTGCAGTCACTGTTATTCTTTCATATAACCAACAGATGGCGCTGTTTGATATTGCAGTCACTGTTATTCTTTCATATAACCAACAAGAGGGCATTGTAGGATATTGCAGTCTCTCCCCAAGTGAACTGTTGGTATAGGAATGATTAAAAGTGACTGCAATCTCAGCTACTCGGGTCGGGTACCGCTGACCCGAGTATAAGCCGAGGTAGACTTTTTCAGCACATTTTGGATGCTGAAAAACTCGGCTTATACTCGGGTATATACGGTATGTAAAATTGAGGTTTCACTATAGAACCTATGGATGTATGCAGTCGTCCCCCTAGAAAGTTACAGGACACCTGCACATAGCTTTCTTTATATATATTTTCTTTAATTTATTAATCATATTAACTACATTAATATTATATTTACGTGTTCTAAAGTAATATCATATGAAATACTTGACGGGTATATATTCATCTGATTGCACTGAACTGTGTGATCAATTAATTAAATAAATAGAATGATTGTTATTCACTTGAATTCACATATATTGTTGAAATCACAAACGCATACACATTATTATTAACCTTATTAATTAAAATGTAATACTTATTTGTTTTTTAAATAGATATCACCTGTTTAGATTTATTAACTTGTAAATTTATCATAAAAAACACATAATTAGCATTTGCACTTAAACAACGAAGATGTGTATGGTTTTCACATGAATTTCTATGAAGTTTTAAGGATTATTCACATATACTGTATCTTTAAATAATGATTGACTTGTACCTTGACCCTATTTAAACACCGTGACACACGATGTTCACTCGACCCTGAGGAAGTGCCGACTATACAGGCACGAAACGCGTAGGTTTTTGTAACTGCACACCCACTGTTACAATGTTTTCACACTGCGTGACACAACATTAGCTCGATGGATATAACAACCAGCGTCTTCCTTACGGAGTGGTCAGCGCTGCAAACGAGCATCATATTGTACATATCTTTCTTTCCCTGGCATGCCCATCCGTTCCTTTAGCTGGTGGAGGCTTAAAGGGGAAAGAAACCTAGTCTGCGCAAACCCATCACCCCCCTCCCTCCTCCCCCCTGGCCTACCTGTCCCGCTGGGCAAATGCCCCTAACTTGTCACTTACCCTTCTGCGCAGGTCCAGTCCAGGGAGTTCACAGACGACATCTTCTTCCACACGATCTTCTTCCTGCTGTGAACGGCGTTTTGGCGCATGCGCAGTAGGATCATTTCACCGGTACGGATCTACTGCGCATGCACCAAAAGTCACGCGCATGCGCAGTAGATCGTAACGGCGAAACGATCCTACTGCGCATGCGCCGTTCAAAGCAGGAAGAAGATCGCGTGGAAGAAGATGTCGTCTGTGAACTCCCTGGACTGGACCTGCGCAGAAGGGTAAGTAACAAGTTAGGGGCATTTGCCCAGCGGGACTGGTAGGCCAGGGGGGAGGAGGGAGGGTGGGCAATAAACGGGAGGGGGGGGTGGGGGGTTTGCGCCGACAAGGTTTCCTTCCCCTTTAATGAGTGCCTCGGGTTAGCACCTCCTGTATGGCATATCTGCTCATTCTCTTGCTCCAAGTTTCCCATTAGATCATTTTTATGTACCAGCAGAATATAATTTTCCAAGTCTACAGTGAAGCCATATTTGGTTTGTAGTTGGGCTGCTAGGAAGGTCCCTAAACTTTAATAAAGTCGCATTCTTAGTTTCAGCTTATTTATTTCTATAGACGTATGTGCCTGTGTTATAAATATATATATATATAGGTCATTAACAGTCTGTCTTTTCCCTGTGTCACTCCCAACCCTATCTGTGTCTCTGTCGCTTTCTCCCTGCTTCTACACTTACTCCACCTAGATTTTGAGTACTTGACTCTGGGTAAGTTCCCATAGCCCTTGCATGCTTTATTCCATTTGCTAACTGATCATTGGGTACTGGTCACCTGTTATTGGAGACCGCAGCTATGTATCACCTTCACCTGCAGCCTAAAAACAATCAGGGGGCACCTAAAACTTATTATCTCAAGAAGTTGTAATCAGGAAGCCATAAAATGATCCCTGGAGCTTGATCCCAGTGCCTTTGCTGAGAGTTCCGCAAGGAATGGTTGTCACCAGGGTAAATAACTAAACATTGAACCAGGTCTAGTAACCCATAGCATCCAGTCAAATAATAGTCTTCAAACAGCTACCTGTGGTTTGGTCGCTATGACTTCCTAGACCTGGAGCAAACTTTATTACATTATTCACCAGCAGGGACGGCTGCATTCCTACTAAAAGCTTTAGACTCATTTCCTAAAGGTGGCCGTAGACGTTACAATTACGATCTTTCCTGGAAAAGATGTTTCCAAGAAAGATTGTTCGTTTCAATACACACGTAGAGCTGAATTTTCAGATATACAGGTAGAAACAATAGAATTCTACCTGTGTCTGATGATTCAGCACTAACAATGGGCGATGTTCGGGTGCCTTCAAAGGCGCCCCGATCAAAATTTTCCACCTGAGCCGAACGATATCCAAGTCTTCTGCCAATATATGTATGCTCTTCTCTTACCGTACAATATCATATGAAAATTAGTTTCGGACGACAATATCGGTGCGTGTACGGCCACCTTTAGTCTCTTTTCAGAATTGTCATTCTACCAGATGATCCAGGTTATAGTTATAGTCATACTAGTGTTGAGGCACCCAGGTTATGCACTATGAGGAGGATTTGACAACACATTTGGGTCTTGAACTGGACCATTGGAACATACTTTTAATTCCTGGAGCCCTTTATAAAGATGGGTCCGTACAATACATATAGTAGTGTATATTCATACCAGTGAGTGAACTGGCTCCGTAATTACATCACAAACACAAAGCAAACAGTATCCTCTAAATTGAAAGTGTATTCGTGTAGGTCATTTCAGCATTTAATTGTAGTTAGCCGTTTGGCCCCATTATTCATGATATCCTGTGTATATCCTAAAACTGGAATTCTGAATTCTGCACTGAAATCCATTTCTCAAAAGAGCAAACAGATTTTTTTTATATTCAATTTTGAAATCTGACATGTTGCTAGACATGTTGTCAATTTCCCAGCTACCCCCAGTCATGTGACTTCTGCCTGCACTGTAGAAAAGAAATGCTTTCTGGCAGGCTGCTGTTTTTCCATCTCAATGTAACTGAATGTGTCTCAGTGGGACATGGGTTTTTACTATTGAGTGTTGTTCTTAGATCTACCAGGCAGCTGTTATCTTGTGTTAGGGAGATGCTATCTGGTTACCTTCCCATTGTTCTTTTGTTTGTCTGCTGGGTGGAAAATGGGAGGGGGTGATATCACTACAACCTGCAGTAAAGAGTGATTGAAGTTTATCAAAGCACAAGTCACATGACTTGGGGCAGCTGGGAAATTGACAATATGTCTAGCCCCATGTCAGATTTCAAAATTGAATATAATAAAAATCTGTTTGCTCTTTTGAGAAATGGATTTCAGTGCAGAATTCTGCTGGAGCAGCACTATTAACTGATTCATTTTGAAAAAAAATGTTTTTCCCATGACAGTATCCCTTTAAGATGGACCCTCTGGCTTCTCTCTGTATAGTCTCCTGCGCTTCCTGCCTCCTTTGTCTTCTACACATATCTGAAAACTTTAATTTTTTTTCTTTAATGACTTACTGGTTCCTAGGCACCCACTTTTTGTGATGGCTGCAGATGGTTTCAAAGCAAAGGTTCACATTTGAGTTTACTGTGCAAGGCCATTGATTATTATTCCAAACATTTATCCCTGACAGCCATAGGGTAAGAGGCAGCGAGACTGCACTTTATTGTTAAGCAGATGATCCTGTGAATAGAGTAAGGGCCAGTGGGAATAGTTACTGTAGTAGATGGTGCATCAGTATAGGAGACAGAAGATAGGATGCAATGCCCCTTGGCTTTTCCATGTGCCCACAGCTAGGGTTGCTACCCGGCCAGTATTTTTAGCCGGTAAAACACCTGCCAAGGCCGGGGGCCGGTATTACAAATTTACCGGCAATGTAGCTGCCGGTAAATTTATTAGACTCCTAACAAAAGCCCGCGGCCTGCCCCCAATCCGCTCAAAATTTACCTTTTTTCTGCATACTGGCCAATCGCGTGTTCTGGCTCTGTCCTTTTATGCCATGTCCCGCCCCTTTCTACATCACGGCCCGCCCCCACCACCAGCTGGTGGAAATTTTATTAAAAGGGGGCAACCCTACCCACAGCAGACGTATTTATGTAAGTGGCATAATTTATATTTGTTTCCCTTGTAAAGGTATGGGGCCTGTTATGCAGAATGATTGGGACCTGGGGTCTTCCAGATAACGGATCTTTCCATGATTTGGTTCCTCATACTTCAAGTCTACTAGAAAATCCTTTAAACATTAAATAAATCCAAAAGGACTAATTATATCTTAGTTTGGACCAAGTACAAGGCACAGATTTTTTTATTACAGAGAAAAGGGAAATGGTTTTTCAAAATTTGGATTATTTAGATAAAATGGAGTCTGTGGGAGACAGCCTTTCTGTAATTCTGATCTTTCTGGTAGGGATGCACCGAATCCACTTTTTTGGATTCGGCTAAACCCGCGAATCATTTGAGAAAGATTCGGCCGAATACCGAACCCGAACTCTATAAATTTACTGATACTAGTTCTTTCTTTATACCTACTCATAGGTCCTGTTTATAATCCTGGGATGCCGATGATTACTTCTCCACCAGCTGTTAACCCTCAGCATCAGACGCAAGAGGTGGACATTCAATCCATTAAGGATATGTTCCCCACCATAGACCCAGAGGTCATTCGTTCTGTGCTGGAGGCTCAAGGAGGAAACAGAGACGCTGCTATCAACTCCCTGCTTCAGATGGTGGAGGATTCATAGCGGCCAAGTGCTGCTTCCAGTTTTCCCTTCCCTTGCCTGTGTCCTGTATGACTTGCCATGAGGGAGATCTCATCTTCCCTTAACTTTGAACATGTGGCTGCTCTTTTACGTTGAGTGTTGATTGTGGTCTTCTCAGCTTCTCCGACCATCTCTTCTGAAGTTGGAAGTTCCCTCACTTTTCTCCTCAGCCTGCAGTGCCCTTATTAGTGTTATGTATATCAGATGCCATGAGCACACTGTACCCCCCCTCCTTTGTTTGAATGGACTGAGCTGTTCACGATAAGATGTGTCCTGCCATCCATTCATCCATTGACTTTGACCACTGTAACTGCCCTTTCATTTGGAATATTATCATTTTTTTTCCTTCTAAATTATTAATGTACTGAATCAACTCTAATGTTCTAACACTGCAAGAAGCCTGACTGAATACATATTATCCCACCCAACATTTCCGTTTTGCTAAAGGCCCTCCACAAACCATAGAGACAATTTGATTTAGTCGTGAGGTTCTCCTGTCGGCATTGTGATTTGGAAGAACAGAAGAAAATGGAAAGTTTCTCTCAAAAATATCTTTAAGGTAAATAGTGCTGGTTAATCATGGTTAACATGGAAATTCTAGCATATTCCACTTCTCAGTATAATTATGGTGTTCTTGGTGTTATTATAAGAACCAGGATTCCTCTTTCCCCCCCAAACTCTCAAATTGTGACTACCCAGAGTTGGTTAGAGAGGTCGGCACCTCTCCCAATTGTATACGAAGAAGTTTTACCAAACACACGAGGGCTAGTGAGGTGGGGAGAACCCTTGCACGTTTATTGGCTTCAAATGATTCAAAAGTTTTGGGGATGGACCCCCTTCGCCAGACATTGGGGTTATGGCCAAGTCTATACATACATCCTCCATAACCAAGGGCTCCTTTGTTTTTGTAAAATTAGATCAGATGGTAAACCTTTGAAAATACAAGGATAAAAAATGGACAGGGTTGAATGACGGGTTGAGAGTGACAGGGTTGAGAATTATGGATTGAAACATTAATGTATCTGAGCCAATGAGAGTGCAGGTGGCTTAATATCAGTGCACCGAACAGTCACTCTACCACAATATTAAAGGAGCTCTTTAAGAAAATACCAATGGAGCCTGATGCCACCCATGCCTAATACCACTGACTTTATTGGTATCTGCCTGTCACTTTTGGCCCAAAAATGCCCTTGAGTATCTTTGTAGTTAATGGCACAAGGCATGGGCAGTATTGGTGTTGACCAATGGAAAAGTCTGTGGAATAATTTATCTTCTAGGTGTTGTAGGGTATGAAGCTGGTAGCATCATAATGGGTTGTTTGATGTGCAGAGTCTTTGAACAATGTTATTCTGCAAAGAAGACGTCCTTTAGAGGCACATTTATCAAAGGTCGAATTTCGATTTCATGTGCGTTTTTAAAAACTCCATAAATTTTGACCAATCAAAATTTATTAATAAAATTGTATTTTTTAAAACTCGGGTGAATTGAATCCACCCAAAAACTGGAACCGAATTTGATACGAATTTAAAGGGCATGTAAAGTCTAAAATAGAATAAGGCTAGGAATGCTGTATTTTGTATACTAAATATAAACATGAACTTACTGCACCACAAGCCTAATCAAACAAATGATTTATGCTTTCAAAGTTGGCTACAAGGTGTCACCATCTTGTAACTTTGCAGGACTAAGACTGTGCACATGCTCAGTGTGGTCTGGGCTGATTAGGGATCGTCATAAACAAAGCTGCTTGAGTTCTGCATGGCTGGGAAGCAGGTCCGGACTGAGAATTAAAATAGGCCCTGGCATTTCAGGTACATAGAGGCCCACTCAGCCCACGTAGAGGCCCAAACAGCCGCCACCAGCCCACTAAATACTGATTTTCAATGGGACCTTATAGCAGCCCCTCTGGCATTTGCCAGAACCCACAGATTGCCAGTCCGGGCCTGCTGGGAAGTAAGGCGGGGGCTCCCCCTGCTGTACATAAGTATGATTGTTTCCCTGCAGAGCAGTTAGGGACCGTCTGACAATTCCTATCCACAGCAGTAAATGAAGGGAGAATTTCACTGCATACAGTCAGGTTTCTTATAAAAATGGTACACATTTTTTTAATTAAAGTATATTGGAGATAGGTTTCTTTTTCATTAAAAAAAAAGTAAAAATTGGGATTTTTTTTTTTTACATGCCCTTTAAAAAACTCTATTTGAGTTTTTTCTCTGAAAAAAACTCGAATGTCAGGAAGGCTGCAACCAACTTCAAACTGATCCCTGGACCTATCCCGCTGACTTAAACATTAATTTGGCAGGTTTTAGTTGACATATAGTCAAATTCTAGTTCTTTAAGGGCCAGAGTATGCTAAATCTCGAAAATTGAATTTAGAATTTTTTAGAAACATAAATCGAATTTGAATTCAGATTTTCAATTCGAACCTTAATGAATCAGCCCCATAATGTTTCCATTGTGCGATCGTTCTAGTGCCAGAACACAGAATCTGCCAATAAATATGATTAATAGTTAAACACGCTGTTTGACATTATGAAAATATCCTGGGCCAGTGTTGCCTAGAATCTATATGTGGCCACTGAATCCACTCCTTGGGAATACTGATCCACATTCAAATTTGCATATGCAAATTAGGGTCGGGAAAGGAAAAAGTGGAAAAAAATTTTTTTACTTCCTTGTTTTGTGACGAAAAGTCCCGTGGTTTCCCTTTCCGCCCGTAATTTGCATACACAAATTAGGGTTTTGTTCAACCAGACACAAGGATTCGCCTAAATCCTGCTGAAAAAGGCCGAATCCCGAACCAAATCCTCGATTTGGTGCATCCCTAATCGTTTGCTGTCTACACAAAGCCCACCCTGGTCTACTGTCCAATATTCATGACCTGCTCCCCCCCCCACCTCGGAAGCCCTATGGCAAAAACGCTAGGGATTTTTATATAACGGAATTGGCTTTTAGAAATGGTGTAAATGATCTGTTTGCCTTTAATCTGAATGACAATTCTATATGTATATATTTTATTATAATGCCATTAATCTGGATCAGTGATGAACGAGATTTGCCCTTTATCAGGCTCCTCTATCAGTGCCGTCTGTTATATCATGACTGTGTAATACCTATACAGATATATTTATATTTACTGCTGTTCTACTTCCATACATATTATTATATAGTAACTCGGATAATAAATGTAAATGATCCCTGTTTTGCCATTGCTCATTTTCTTTTATGATTTGCTGCCTAAGTTAATAAAATGGTAATTATACATGACGTCTTGGGCTTCGTTACTAACCTGAAGCCACTATAGCCCTTTCGCAGGGATCGAAGATCTGCGTCTCCAAAGATTAGGGATGCACTGAATCCAGGATTCGGTTCGGGATTATGCCTATTTCGACAGGATTCGGATTCGGGCCTAATCTTTCTGCCTGGCCGAACTGAATCCGAATTAGGGTTGCCACCTAGCCAGTAAAACACCTGCCGGAGCCAGTATTACGATTTTTCCCGGCAATATAGTTGCAGGTAATTTGTAATATTAAAAAAGAGCCCTTGGCCCGCCCCCAATTCGCTCAGAACTTACCTTTTTTCAGGCTTCTGGCCATCACGCGTGTTGCTCTGCCCTCTTTTGCGTCACGGTGTGTGTGGCTCCGCCCCTTTTGCATCACAGACTAATTTTTCAGAAAAGGTGGCAACCCTAATCCGAACCCTAATTTACATATTCAAATTAGGGACAGGGAGGGAAACCGCATGACTTTTTGTCACTAAACAAGGAAATAAACAATGTTTTCCTCTTCCCACCCCTAATTTGCATATGCAAATTAGGATTTGGGTTGGTATTCCGTTGAATCTTTCACGAAGGATTCATGGATTTGGCCGAATCCAAAATAGTGGATTCGGTGGATCCTACTAGTGATACCCCACTAGCTCCATCTTCCCATCTTCTGAGGGTTCACAGCACTTTCTCTGGGTTCAGAATTAGACTGGGCTGATGGGACATTGGTAAAAACCCCAGTGGGCCCCACCTACCCAGACCTGCCCCCTGCCCTGTTACCTGACCTCCCCTACTGACCCTGGGGTCGGGGCAGAAAGGGGTAGGTGCTATCCTGAGCAACCCTGGTGGGCCCCAGTCCTACACTGGGCTGATATCACTTACCTGAAAATAGGGACCATGGGGCACGTTTACTAACATTGGAGATAAATATCTGGAGAGATTTCTGGAGATGTTGCCCATAGCTATTTCTTTCTAAAGGTGGCCATACACGGGCCATTAAAGTGGCCCGTGTATGGGTCCCGCCGACGGGCTTCCCCGATCAAGATCTCTCGATCAGATGGGACAAAAAATCCCGTCAGATCGCGGCCACATCTGTTCGTTGATGCGGTCCCATACACGCAAACTGCAACTTCAACAGATTTTTATTTTTTTTCAACAAATTCAGCATTGCATGTTCTAATTGTAACAGTACTTATGGGTATTTAGATGATTTAAAAGTCATAATACAAGGATAATAAGTAATTAATATAATTTCACATAACATTGCGGCTCGGAAACCAGTACATTTTGCATCAGAATTTAAAAAAATCAGCACTGAGGCACCAGACTCTATGGGGCAGATTTACTAAAGAACGAAGTGGCCAACGCTAGCGACTTTCACCCGCAGGGACATTGCCAATTCGCTAGTGACACAGACTTCGCTAGCGGTCATTCGCACTCTATCGGCAGGCAACTTTTCGCTCTGGTGAACGGACGTTACTCCGCAAATTCACTAAAATGCAACAGTTTCCTTCACCACCTCAGACCAGGCGAAGTGCTAAAAAGAAGCCAGATCTTCCTCAATCTTCTGTCACTTACATCATATCCTGTGTGCCGAAAATGCATCACCGTTCAAAAAAACGCTGGCGACTTTTTTCAGCCTGCAAAAGGACTAAAAAACTTTTTTTGGGTAACCGGTTTTCTCCAGACATTTCATAACATATGGAACATTCATTTTACAGTGGGCTCATGTGTAGGGCATTATATTAACTCTCTTGTCTTTATTAAGGTTCCCTGGACTTGTGTAATTTAAACTGGTAATTTAAACCATTTGCAGCAACATTTATAATAAAGACGTCCATACAACTTTAAATTTACTGCCCTATGCAAATTGACCTAAGCGCAAGATCACTAACACAATGAACGCTAGCGCATCTTCACTATGAAATGCTCGCACTGCTGAAGTAACGCTAGCAAAAAGTCAACAACGTTTTATGGCCTTGACGCAACTCATAAACGCATATTAGTAAATTGGTGTAGCTTGAGCGCATTTGCGCCTGGCGAAGTGTTGCAATGGGTGCAAAGCTGATGCTGGCGAAAATTCACCCGTTAGTAAATCTGCCCCTTTAACTAAGAATCCTAAGCTTATCTTCTCAACAGCTGCCCACCAGAACACACTGAGCATGTGCAGTGCCACTGACACTCAAAAGATGGCCTTATAAGATCCAAGAGGGCAAGCTGCTGTTGACAATTTGAAGTCCTTATTGCTGATATAGGACTCTGGACTGGTACTGTAAGTTCACTATACGCATTTCCAGCCCTATTTTTAAAAAAATGCCATGTTTTTTTCAAACAATTCAGACAAAAGATTATTTATTAAACAAATTCAGCAGGAAATGTTACATATTCCCCATCCCTGAATCCTGGTCTAGTGACCAATGTTTTTATTGTACAGTAAATCCGGTTGCAGTCCATTGCATGCACAGAGCCATAAATAAACATACAGGGGTTGATCCAATAAGAGAAAATGGTATCAAGTATTTTAACTTAGGCAATTAAACATTGAACGTTAAGGATTGCCTTTGTATTGCCAGTAACACCTTATAAAATCCATAACTTATCTGTTCTTCTTTACTGGCCAACACTCCCAATGCCCAGTGCCAAACCTTCCGTTCATTCTTGTCTCCAAGAAATTATTCTTATTCTGGTAATTGGGTCGGATCAAAGATGGTGGACACCTGCTCTAAACAGTATCTGTGGAATTAGTTGGCTGAGCATTCGCCTGCTCCGTAAGGTTATCAACCATGTTGATTATGTCTATGGAATTTCCTGACCCATCAAGAATATTGTCAGGTGGAAATGTGATTCTAATTGGGGAAGAAGGCATAGGATACTCCTCTTTTTTCTCTAGAGGTTCATCAATTGGTTTTTCTGTAGGTGAATATATGGGATCAATGAAAAATATGGGAGTATAAGGTTTAAGCAATGAGCTTACATCAAATGACTTTTTGGAGTGAACTCGTATAGGAATTGTTGTCGAAGGCTCAGGAGAGTTGAGTTCTTCCATGCCAGATGGAGTAGTATTATCAGGGAGCACTGTCATTGTAATTGTTGTGGAAGGTACAGAAGAAAAGACTTCTTCCATCCCTGATGAGCTTCCTTGTTCTTCAAACAGTGGAGAACTTTCAGGATTGGTAGTGGTTGATGCCAAAGGCTCAGGAGAAAAGACTTCTTCCATGCCAGATGAGCTTCCTTGTTCTTCAAATACTGGAGTAGTTTCATTATTGTTGGGGAACACTGTCATCTTAACTTTTGTGGAAACATCTTCTTCCATCCCAGATGAGCTTCCTTGTTCATCAAATAGTGGAGTAACTTCAGGATTGTTATTGGGGGGCACTGTTGTAGCGATTGATGCCAGAGGCACAGGAGAGAAGACTTTTTCCATGCCATATGAGCTTCCTTGTTCATCAAATAGTGGAGTAACTTCAGGATTGTTATTGGGGGACACTGTTGTAGCAATTGATGCCAAAGTCACAGGAGAGAAGACTTCTTCCATGCCATATGAGCTTTCTTGTTCATCAAATAGTGGAGTAACTTCAGGATTCTTATTGGGGGGCACTGTTGTAGCGATTGATGCCAGAGGCACAGGAGAGAAGACTTCTTCCATGCCAGATAAGGTTTCTTGTTTATCAAATAGTGGAGTAGCTTCAGGATTATTATTGGAGAGCACTGTTGTAGTAATTTTTGTGGCTTCTGTAGCATTAACCAACTGGCCTTTTTGACCCAATTTGGAGGGATCTACCAATGGTGCACCAGTGGGGTTATCGTAACTGCAGCATAAAATCTTGATCTCATAATCCAAGCAGGTGTCATTCCCTTGATTTTTATTTTCACAAACCAAGCCTAGAGAAACCCCACATTCCTGAGTGTAGGACAGTTGATCCAAGGGGATATAGGGAAATCTGGCTAGCCTACAACTCACTGATTGAGGTGCACTACATACAGCATGCCCTTCAGCCCTTATGTTCTCAAAAGTCTCAAAGTCTCCACCATCTGGGCCTGATGTTGGCCTGTAGACGTTAAACCACTGGGACCAGTAACAATTTGGCTTCTGGGAATTATCGTCTGCACTGCCTGTAAAAGACAAAAATTAAGTTTTAGGACTGAACAGGCTCACAAAACATAATAACAGAATGGGTAAAGCAAAGTGAGGCACAGTTCACACAAGGGGTTTTACGATGGTGAGCAGGGGCGTAATTACAGAGGAAGCAGACCCAGCGGCTGCCTGGGGGCCCAGGAGGTATAGGGGCCCCATGAGGTCCTAATTCATATATATTTTTAATAAATATTGGTAAAATGGGTCAATCTTTAGACATTTTGGGGGGCTTGAAACATAATTTGCTATGGGGCCCAGTAATATCTAGTTATTCCACTGCAGGTCAAGTTTGTTGGAAGTCAGAAGATGGTTTGTCATTGTTAGGATGAAGTCTTCCATCAGGTCACTTAATGGCCTTTGTCTGATCTTAGTCAAATCATACCTGATTGGCTGGATCTGTAAGCCAAATACTTTAGCTATTGAATTCTGTTGAGACTGGATGCACAAGTCTTTGCCTTCCATTCTTGATTTACCTATAGGATGAGTTCAATCCACTTAAAGGATAAGTAAACCTTTAAAATAAATGAATGGAAAAATGATGAGAATGCTATTCATAGAACGTTTGCAATGTACATTCATTATTTATTATTTTTTAATTTCAAGATATTAAGGGATACATGTACTGTTAATATGAATGGATTGTGTTACAACAGCGCCACCTGCTGGTCACTTTCCCACCAGTCTGACCACCAAGTAGTCAAGGAAGTTGTCAGGAGAAAGAAAGAGGCTGCTCTGATGTTCTTTTGCTTAGGGAAGATTTAAGAATAGTTTTATAATTATTTTCCTAATTATAAGAAAATCAGAGCAGCCCCATTCTTTCTCCTGACAACTTCCTTGACTACTTGGTGGTCAGACTGGTGGGAAACTGACCAGCAGGTGGCGCTGTTGTAACACAATTCATTCATATTAACAGCACATGTATCCCTTAATATCTTGGAATTAAAAAATAATAAATAATGAATGTACCATGCAAACGTTCTTAGAATAGTACTCTCATCAATTTCACATTCACTTGTTTTAAAGGTTTACAGCCCCGAAACAGTAATAATTGAGGCCTGAATCATCTACAGTAGTTCCCCATCTTGGAACTTGTTAGGCCATTGTTAAGGGTCATTTAAACCTTAAACCCAAACTTTGCCCAGTGAAATACATTTGTCCTTCTAAGCCACTTTTCAATTCACTGTACATTCAATTCATCTTTTCAGTGGCTTTGAAGTTAATAGTAAATGTATCCGCCCCTCTCTGTTGTCTTCGCTGGTGGTTCGGACCTTTGATACCACAAAGCAGACGCCAGTTGATTACCAGACCTTTGGCTACATTATTTCAAGAGACAGAACCAGTAGTGCCAGATGTTTGAAGGGTGCCAGACCAAAGTAAAATGTCAGCATCACTAGCAAAACAGTTTGTGTTAATGTTCAAAAACCATGGGGAATTTTAGAAGTTTTGGAAATTACAATTATTTTCTAGATATGCTAAGAAAATGTTCTTCTCGTTCACCTTTCCCCAGGTTAGGTTACCCAAACCAGCTAAATTGTGTCCCGCTCTGTGCCTCAGAACTTACCTGTACTTTCTTCCAGAGGTGGTGGGGTTCTTTTCTCTGGGGAATTGGATATCTGGTCACAGGGACAGCACAAAAACTGTACCTCATAATCCAGGCATTCCCCCCCATTGTCCTGGTTAGAGCAGGTCAGGCCATTACTAGCCCTGCACTCCACCACATCCTTAAGCTCATTGAAGGGGATATATGGGAATCGGACGGAACGACAATGAATGCCCCATGGTGCCTGGCAGATACTGTATCCCGCCTCTCTGATTCTATCCAGCGTCTCAAAGTCTCCGCCATCAGTTTTGTTGGTCGGCCTGTCCACGTTGATCCATGGAGTCCAATCACAGGGGGCAGAGCAGGAAGTGGAAGGTGGAACTGCAAGAAGAACACATTTGTACAACAGGGAAGAGAAGCAAGTTGCAACCATAGAATGTACAGGACATAAAAAGTGTTAAGATTGCCCACATCTTGTAACCCACATCTGGCTCTGAGTAAATAGTACCTGCTGATTGGTTGCTTAAAGGGGAAGTAAAGTGTAAAATAGAATAAGGCTAGAAATGCTGTATTTTGTATACTAAACATAAACATGAAATTACTGCACCACAAGCCTAATCAAACAAATGATTTATGCTTTCAAAGTTGGCCACAGGGGGTCACCATCTTGTAACTTAGTTATACATATTTGCAAGACCAAGACTGTGCACATGCTCAGTGTGGTCTGGGCTGCTTAGGGATCGTCATAAATGATCAAAACAGCACAAGTCAAATAATATCTGCCAGAAGCCGATACAGCAAGACTGATTAATAATCAGAATATACAGACTGCACTGGGTCCTGTGTTGTCATGTAATCTAATGTGGATTTTAGAGTTGTTGCATTGTTTAATACAAACTTTCTCCAACTCTGCAGAACCAGTGGCTGCAGCAAAATAATTCTCCAAATAGAATCCCAGTTTATCTGTTTAAATCTGGCTCCATGATCTTTGTCCCTGCAGCTGGAGTTGGAAACAGTAAAGGGGATGTAAAGGCAAAAATAAAATCCAATACAAATCTCTTCACAGTCGCCGACTGCTTTACAGGGAAACAAACAAAGCTGCTTGAGTTCTGCATGGCTGGGATTCTGGGAGGTGGGGGCTCCCCCTGCTGTTCATAAGTATGATTGTTTCCTGCAGAGCAGTTAGGGACCGTCTGACAATTCCTTTCCACAGCAGTAAATGAAGGGAGAATTTCACTGAATACAGTCAGGTTTCTTATAAAAACGGTACACATTTTTAAATTAAAGTATATTGGAGATAGGTTTCTTTTTCATTAAAGTAAAAATTGGATTTTTATTTTTTTGCCTTTACATGCCCTTTAAGACCCCTATCTTTATAAGCCACTCAAACCTTGGCACATGTGGTCTACTTAGTAGCTAGTTTACTATACATTCTAATGTTCCCCATGGCTTAGTAACAAATGTGTTGCCCCATAACAATAATAATACATTCCCACTGTCCACTCCTCTTTGTCAAGGAACTTTCCTATATATATATATATATATATATATATATATATATATATATATACAGTATATATATATATATATATATATATATATATATATAATATATATATATATATATATATATATATATATATATATATATATATATATATAAAAGAGTCCAAACTGGTGCACTCCACAATAAATGGTTGAATGCCTTGGTGCCTCAGGAGGACGGCTAGAGTTGGATAGCCGAAACGTTGAGGAATAAAATCACAGCCCTTGTGGCTTTTTTTCATGATTATATATATATATATATATATATATATATATATATAAACTTTCAATTTAAATGTGTGAATGTAATTGCCTTTTAAAGCAGTGAGGAGTCAGAAAATAGGGAGGGGTCAGACAGATACTGCTATAGGAATTACAAATACTGTGCCTTTAGAACCACAACAAATGTTAAATTGGTTGCTAAGAATGAAATGCACGTGCTGAGCTATAAATACATATGTTTGTGTGTTACGTGTATCAGTGCACACACACTGCACACGTGTTGTTTATTTGTGAGTATGTGTGTGGGCCCCAAATGACCTGACATTCAGGATCTGTTCTGTATTAAACTAATTCTGACACGTGGATATCTGTTCGGGGGTTGTGTAGCCAAGTGGGTGTGCGGGGCCCCACAGTGGGAATTATATGTGTAAATAACAATAAACAGTTCTCTTTTGTTATGGGTTGGAATGTTCTACTAGTTTCTGTGGCTGTTATTTGCCAGGGTGGCTCTCTGTACCGTAGCACTATTAGCCAGCAGGGGACCAGAGCTTCCAAACAAGCCAAAGGCACATTATTCTTTACGGTAAACACAGTTTCTTTTGACTTTAATCAGTGCAATGAACTCAAACAAAGGGCAGAAACTGCTTTAGGCAGAGTGGGGGGATTAGTTATCTTTACAGATTTAGGGCAGTGGCACAAGCTGCTACTGGGGGAGATTAGTCGCCCAGCGACAAATTCGCTCTTCTTCGGGCGACTAATCTCCCCTAAATGCCTTCGGCTTTCCGAAGTCGCCCGAAGTTTCCTGGTGAGGCAACTTCGGAAGTGAAGCTTTCCGAGTGCCATCCCCCGGCGATTTACATTCTAGCAGGCGGGAAGGCAGTTCAGGGAGATCAGTTGCCCCCAAAGAAGAGGAGATTAGTCGCCGGGTGACTAATCTCCCCGAATCTGAGCATGTGTCTCTGCCCTCAAAGGTGGGGTGATCCCCTTCAGGGATCAGGATATGTTTAACAATGTTGGGCAGTCACACTGAGGCCAAAGCTTACTATGTCATACTGTATGACTTGCAATGGCTTTATGCGCCCTCCTTACACCCAAAGAGGGTCTGGACAGGGAGTCAAAATATATCCTGGCATTCCAGTTACACAGAGGCCCAAACAGCCCCCCACCAGACAACTAAATACTGACTTTCTATGGCATCTTATAGCAGCCCCTCTGGCATTTGCCAGAACCCACAAATTGCCAGTCCGGGCCTGCCCCAAAGTGACTGATTTGGCAAATACTGAAGCAACTGCACCAGATTTGATTAGGTAGATATTAAACGTTGACTAAGGATTCATTTTGGCACAAAACAAATCATTTTTGTTGGCCCAGACCTATTTTGGTACAAAATGGGCAAACTGCATGGAAAAGCAAGTCTGGCCCTGGTTGTTGTCAGAAACCCAGCCCCTGTATTTGGATACTAGGGAAGATCAGGGCATTAGGGACTACTTGGGGGTCCCCAGTTTTCCCTAGGGTTACAGTGTAAAGGTCCAGCTTTTTAGGATACAACATGGATGCAATTTATCTTGAACCCCCAACAGTGATATAAGTAGAAGTTACTGGGCTCCACAGCAATCACTTTCGTCTGCCCAAACATTGTGGTCAAGACATTTTTCCATAAAATAAATTAAAATTTCCCCCTTTACCGGCATTTGTAGAATTATCCTTCTCTATAGTTATGGCCCAACATTACTGGGAAGATTAACAGCTTGATATATTATTCTGATATTTTCAAATACAGACATCAATGAAATCATGTAACTTCTAATTGCTGTTGAACTACAACTCCCAGCATTCCAGGCTGTCCAGGGGAGCTATAATTTAATTTAAAAGGACCCGTGGTAGACGGTCACTGGTTATTTGTTACATGTCATTGCATATAGGAGTATTTGCAGATATCCCTTTAAAGATGTGGCACAATAAGGGTTACAGGCATGGGTATCTTTATGTCTTTCCCATGGGTCCCCAGATGTTTCTGGACTACAACTCCCAATATTTTTAGCACAGAACCAAGGTTTAACGAATCCAGGGAGTTGTAGTCCAGCAATATCTGGGGAACCAAAACGAAGAAACAGGATCTTAGGGGAAACCATGATAATCAACACTGGCATTTCAATAAATTCCTATGAGGGCAGAGACACACGCGAAGATTAAGGGAGATTTAGGCGACTAATCTCCTCTTCTTCAAATGACTAATCCCCCGAAAAGCCTTCCCACCGACTAGAATCGAAATTGCCGGCTGGATGGCACTCAGGGCGCTTTGTTTTCCTCTTGAGGAAATTTCGGGTGAATTCGGAAAACAAAGCGTCCGAGTGCCATCCCACCGGGAATTTCGATTCTATCCGGCGGGAGGCAGTTCGGGGAGATTAGTTGCCCGAAGAAGAGCCGATTTGTCGCTGGGCGACTAATCTCTCTGAATCTCCATGGGGCAAATTCACTAAGCGCCAAACGCTAGCGTTACTTCGCTAGCGTTTGGCATTTTCGTTACTGCGCAAATTCACTAACAAACGCTGGCGTAGTTTCGCTAGTGTTACTTCGCACCCTTACGCCTGGCGAAGTTTCGCTAGCGACGTAACTACGCAAATTCACTAACGCGCGCAGTGTACTGAACGCTACCTTTTACGCCAGACTTCCTTCGCCACCTCAGACCAGGCGAAGCGCAATAGAGTAGATAGGGATTGCTTCAAAAAAAGTCAAAATTTTTTCTAAGTCCCAAAAAACGCTGGCGTGTTTTCTACATTATGGGTGATAGGCTGAAAAAGATCGAAAATTTTTTTGGGGCTCCCCTCCTTCCCCCCTACATTTCCTGACTCATGGCAACTTACCTAGACAGTGGGCACATGTGTAGGGCAAAATAAAATTTTTATTTGCTGATTTGAAGGTTTTCTAGGCATTTGTAGTGCTGATACGTATTCCTCCATTGAAATTTGAATTTGGCGCCGTATGCAAATTAGCCCTCGCTAGCGTAACTTTGCTTTACTTAGCGAATCAACGCTAGCGCAACTTCGCAACCTTACGCTACCCCTGAGCGCAACTTCGGATTTTAGTGAATTTGCGAAGCGCTGGCGAAACTATGCCTGGCAAAGTGTGGCGAAGTGCGGCGAAGTTACGCCTGGCGCAACTATGAATCTTAGTGAATTTGCCCCGCACATGTCTCTGCCCTTATAGTTTATAAGAATAAAACAGAATATGGCAAAAAAGAGTGAGCAGCTCTTGTAGTACTTGTACCATAGGCGGTGCTACTCCCATGCAGCATAATGAGAAGCAAGCATCAGGAGTAACTCAATAGCTACTAATAAAATTAAGATATAGAAATATTGGCATCTCCAAAGTCATCAGTGGACAGAAGAGCAGAAAATGACTTACAAGTAGTTCTTATACATTGATAAAGAGTGAGTAGGACTTACCTGGGGGAGCTTTGATCCCAGTGATGAAGCAGAGGGTAAGTACCAGTGTTGGGTGCATGGTGATAGGAAGGTGTAAGTGGTTAGTGGTGCGTTGTACCTTATATCCTATCTGCTCAATCCTCCTTACATTTCAGTTGTTAAGTTGGGGGGCAGGAGAACACCAATCAGAATAAAGCTCCTCCCTCTCCTTAATATTCAAAATACAATGGTCAATTATGTAACAAGGCAACCCAGAAGGGGGTGCATTGGGAAGCAATAACCTTTTCTTTAGTCTTTTATTTGTAGAAAGTGAATGGATACCAGGTCCCTTCAACCTGCCTTTCAGGTTTTCAATTAATCCATCAGGCTCTGCCCCTCGTATTCTGCTGAACAGGTCAAGCAGTTCTGTCCATGTACTATATATGACTTGGTTCCCTCTGTTTTGGGTTGTAATAAGTGATCAGTATCTATAAGAACTTCTATCCTATTATGGTTCATGGTGACTTAGTCCTGTATTTTATTGCCCATGGGATAATGAAACAATGTAGTAGAAGCCAGCTGATGAGAAGACCAGGAGGAGATCTGTCTTCTTCACTTTTATTTCAGAAGATAGAACCAAAGGACAGAATGGCATAAATAGACACTGCATTCAATGTCAAATAACTCATATTAATGTATATAGGAAAGTTGGTGAGAAATGGAGTATGTACGCCCATTGCATCATGGAAACAGGGACTACTAACTAAAAATGCAACACAGAGAGTTACCCAAGGGGACCTTAAAGAATCCCGTGAGCTCTATTTGTTCATTTCGGACTATAGCAAAATTTGTTATGGCCACACTAGCCACCTAGTTCACACTGGCATAATGAAAACTGTGTGTGGCTTAAAGGAGAACTAAAGCTTAACTAAAGATGTAGGCTAGAAATGTTGTACATCAGGGGTCCCCAACCTTTGATATGCATGAGCCACATTCAAATGCAAAGGCTTGTGTAGAAGAGCAACACAAGCATGAAAAGAGTTCCAGGCAGGGCAGCCATCGGGGGGGGGGCAGGGGGGAGAGTTGTATGGGGCACTGCGATTTCTGATGGCGGTCCTGGTTCCAGGCATTCCAAATAAGAACTTTGATTTTTGCTATTTGGTAGCCCCTATGTGTACTGCCAGACTACAGGAGGCTCTATTTGACATTACTCCTGGTTTTTATGCAACTAAAACTTGCCTCCAAGCCTGGAATTAAAAAATAAGCACCTGCTTTGGGGCCACTGGGAGCAACATCCAAGGGGTTGGTGACAACATGTTGCTCATGAGCCACTGGTTGGGGTTCACTTTTGTACAGTATGTTTTTGGCTTCTGACGACCCCTAAGCTTAGCTTCTCAACAGCTGCTCAGAGCCCACTGAGCATGTGAGTGACGCAGACACTTTCCAAAATGGTGAAGTCCTGGATTATTGCTGCTATTGAGAAACTGAACCTTTAGGCTTTTTCTCTATAATAATAAAACAGTCGCTTGTACTTGATCCCAACTAAGATGTAATGATTCCTTATTGGAAGCAAAACCAGCCGATTGGGTTTCTTTAATGTTTACATGATTTTCTAGCAGACTTAAGGAATGGAGATCCAAATTACAGAAAGATCCATTATCCGGAAACCCCCAGGTCCCAAGCATTCTGGATAGCAGGTCCCTTACCTGTAATATGTTTCTCAGATGCCACGAGCACACTGTATCCGCTCCTTTATTTGAATGGACTGAGCTTTTCCGATTAAGATGTTTCTGTCGTCCATGTTTCCATTGTCTTTGATTCCTGTGACTGTCCGTTCATTTGGAATATAATTATATTTCTTTTTTTCCCCCTTCTTTTAAATTATTAATGTACATAAACCACTATAATTTTTTAACACTGCAAGAAGTCTGTCTGGGGACATAATATATCCCACCCAACACTTCAATCTTACTAAAGGGCCTCAACCCAACATAGAGACAATTTGGTTGAGTATTGAGCTTCTCCCAGGCCTGGGCTGAGAATTAAAATAGGCCCTGGCATTTCAGGAACACAGAGGCCCAATCAGCTCCCACCAGCTCACTAAATTCTGACTTTCTATGGCACCTTATAGCAGCCCCTCTGGCATTTGCCAGAACCCACAGATTGCCAGTCCGGGCCTAGCTTCTCCTGTTGCATTTTGATTTGGAAGAACAGGAGAATATGGAAAAAAATGGACAGGGTTGAATGATGGATTGAAACATGTAGGTATCTGAGCCAATGAGTGTACAGTTGACTTAAAGGGGTGCTTCACCTTTAGGTTAATTTTTAGTAGGTTATAGAATGGCCAATTCTAAGCAACGTTTCAACTAGTTTCCATTATTTATTTTATATTGTTTTTTAATGATTTGCCTTTTTCTTCTGACTCTTCCCAGCTTTCAAATGGGGGTCTCTAACCCCATCTAAAAATTAAATGCTCTGTAAGGCTACAAATGTATTGTTATTGCTACTTTTTAGTACTCGTCTTTATAATTAGGTCCCCTTCTATTCATATTCCAGTCTCTTATTCAAAGCAATGCATGGTTGCTAGGGGAATTTGGACCTTTGCAACCAGATCGCCGGAACAGCAAAATGGAGAACTGCTGAATAAAAAGTTGAATGACTCAAAAACCACAAATAATAAAAAATTAAAGCCAATTGCAAATTGTCTCAGAATATCACTCTCTACGACAGTGATCCCCAACCAGTAGCTTGTGAGCAACATGTTGCTCTCCAACCCATTGGATGTTGCTCTCAGTGTTCTCAAAGCAGATGATTATTTTTGAATTCCAGGCTTGGAGGCAAGTTTTAATTGCATAAAAACTAAGTATAGTGCCAAGTAGATCCTCTTGTAGGCTGCCAGTCCATATAGGGGCTACCAAACAGCCAATCACAGCCCTTATTTGGCACCCCAAGGAACTTTTTCATGCTTGTGTTGCTCCTCAACACTTTTTACAATTGAATGTGGCTCACGGGTAAAAAAAGGTTGGTGACCCCTGCTCTACGACATACTAAAAGTTAATGCAAAGGTTACCAACCCTTTAATTTCTGTTTAAGAAAACACTAATACCATTGACTTTATTGGCATCTGCCTATCACTGGGAGGGCTGATTTTGACCCAAAAATGCACTTAAGTGTCTAGCAGTTAATGGCACAAGACATGGGCAGTATTGGTGTTTTCTCCACTAATGTAAAAGTCTGTGGAACCAATCATATTATAGGTATTGTAGGGTATGGAGCAGTAACAAAAATATTGAGAGGGATGGGTTTTTTGATGTGGAAGCCTTTGAACAAATTCTGCAAGGAAGGATTCCTTTAATTTTAGTTTCTATTGGGCAATCCTACTAGTGCCACTACACAGAATCAGTCAAGGAAATTAAATATTAAATATATAAATATATATATATATATAAAAAAAAAATGAGATGGTCTTCTGCTTCCAATATAGGGGCAAATTTACTAAAGGGCGCCACACTTTAATTAATTCACAGTCAATACACTTATTTATCAAAATGCGGTTACATCTCGGCAGACGAACGCTGGCAAAGTATCACCAGCGAAATTTCGGCATTTCTAAGCGAACTTTCGTTAGCGTTACTTTCTTCCTAGCGAAACTTTGTCGACACACTTATGCTTATGTCAATTTATATATAATCATTGTTGTATAAATATATATCATTTTTGTATACAATATGGCACTTCTAACCATATTTATAGTCATTAGTTTATTATTAAAGGATAAGTAAACCTTTAAAACAAGTGAATGTAAAATTGATGAGGGGGCTATTCTAAGCACTTTTG
The DNA here is from genome assembly GCA_038501925.1 of Xenopus petersii. NCBI lineage: Eukaryota > Metazoa > Chordata > Amphibia > Anura > Pipidae > Xenopus > Xenopus petersii. Next base: position 8,236,883 of record CM076679.1, read on the forward strand.
TCCTTTACATTCATTATTTATTTTGGTTTTATTCTAAGATATTAAGGGATACATGTGCTGTTAATATGAATGAATTTTGTTACAACAGCGCCACCTGCTGGTCAGTTTCCCACCAGTCTGACCACCAAGTAGTCAAGGAAGTTGTCAGGAGAAAGAAAGAGGCTGCTCTGATATTCTTCTGCTTAGGAAAGATGTGAGAAAGGTTTCTAATTGTATTCCTAAGCAGAAGAACATCAGAGCAGCCTCTTTCTTTCTCCTGACAACTTCCTTGACTACTTGGTGGTCAGACTGGTGGGAAACTGACCAGCAGGTGGCGCTGTTGTAACAAAATTCATTCATATTAACAGCACATGTATCCCTTAATATCTTGGAATAAAACCAAAATAAATAATGAATGTACATTGCAAAATATCTTAGAATAGCATTCTCTTCAATTTTATATTCACTTGTTTTAAAGGTTTACTTATCCTTTAAGGCTTCCTGGCTTTAAATCATACAACTCTTTTTTTATCATCAAATTTTGAACCTGAAAAAAATAGCAGTTAATGAAAACAGATTCTTTATTGAAAAAAATCAGCAGAAAAATGTTCTGTCTTCACTGAGGTCCATTGCAGGCGCAGAAAGTACAGTAAAAGTACATGGTTTGATTCAAAAGGAAAAAATAAAGAGAGTATTCTCTCTTTAGGCCATTAAACATAGAATGTTATGGATTAGCAAGAATTTCTTTTACTATTCAACCTTTCCTATGCCCAGTGGCCAAACCTTCCATTCAGTCTCATCTGCATTATTCTGATAGAAATCTTATTCTGATAATTGCATAGGATCAATGATGGTGAACATCATCTCCAAAACAGTATTTGCGGAATTAGTTGGCTGAGTATTCTCCTGCTCTCTGAGGTTATCAACCATGTCCATTCTATTTCCTGACAGTTCAGGGCCATCAGGATTATAGTCAGTTGGAAATGTTATTCTAATTGGGGAAGAAAGATATTTTTTTTTCTTTTCTCTGGAGGTTCATCGGTTGGATTCTCTTTAGAAACCAAGGGGTATATTTATCAAAGAGTGCAGTTAATAGTGAAGTTCTGCCACTAGAGTGAAATTCCGCCACTCTCCATTGATTTCTATGGGATTTTTATAGGCGTATTTATCAAAGGGTGAACTTTCACTTCCACCCATTGATAAATACGCCTTTCAAAATGAATTGAGAGCTGCGGAATTTCACTCTAGTGGCGGAACTTCACTCTTTGATAAATTTACCCCCAAGTGGCTAATAGGATTTAATCATTAAGCCAGAAGAAGATTACTTTTTATTTGGAAGCATTTTTAATGTGCCAACCTTTCTTCTCAATGTAGCCATCCTATGGTGTCCTAAATTATTTTTGGGGGGGCACTGTTTTAGTAATTGTTGGTGAAGGCTCAGGAGAGTTGCTTTCTTCCATGCCAGATGAGCTTCCTTGTTCTTCAAATAATGGAGTAGTTTCATTATTGTTAGGGAACACTGTCATCGTAACTGTTGTGGAAGCATCTTCTTCCATCCCAGAGGAACTTCCTTGTTCATCAAATATCGGAGTAGTTTCATTATTGTTAGGGAACACTGTCATCATAACTGTTGTGGAAACATCTTCTTCCATCCCAGATGAACTTCCTTGTTCATCAAATATCGGAGTAGTTTCATTATTGTTAGGGAACACTATCATCGTAACTGTTGTGGAAACATCTTCTTCCATCCCAGATGAACTTCCTTGTTCATCAAATATCGGAGTAGTTTCATTATTGTTGGGGAACACTGTCATCATAACTGTTGTGGAAACATCTTCTTCCATCCCAGATGAACTTCCTTGTTCATCAAATATCGGAGTAGTTTCATTATTGTTGGGGAACACTGTCATCATAACTGTTGTGGAAACATCTTCTTCCATCCCAGATGAACTTCCTTGTTCATCAAATATCGGAGTAGTTTCATTATTGTTGGGGAACACTGTCATCATAACTGTTGTGGAAACATCTTCTTCCATCCCAGATGAACTTCCTTGTTCATGAAATATCGGAGTAGTTTCATTATTTTTGGGGAACACTGTCATCATAACTGTTGTGGAAACATCTTCTTCCATCCGGGATGAACTTCCTTGTTCATCAAATATCGGAGTAGTTTCGTTATTGTTGGGGAACACTGTCATCATAACTGTTGTGGAAACATCTTCTTCCATCCCAGATGAACTTCCTTGTTCATCAAATAGTGGAGTCGTTTCAGCATTGTTATTGGGGGAAACTGTTGTAGCGATTGAGGCCAGAGGCACAGGAGAGAAGACTTCTTCCATGCCAGATGAGCTTCCTTGTTCATCAAATAGTGGAGAAGCTTCAGGATTATTATTGGGGGGCAATATTGTAGTAATTTTTGTGGCTTCTGTAGCATTAGCCAACTGGCCTGTGCAACATAAAATCTTGATCTCATAATCCAAGCAGCTGTCATTACCTTGATTTTTATTTTCACAAACCAAGCCTTGAGAAACCCCACATTCCTGAGTGTAATACAGTTTATCCAAGGGGATATAGGGAAATCTGACTAGCCTACAACTCACTGATTGAGGTGCACTACATACAGCATGCCCTTCAGCCCTTATGTTCTCAAAAGTCTCAAAGTCGCCACCATCTGGGCCGGATGTTGGTCTGTAGACATTAAACCACTGGGACCAGGAGCAGTTTGGGTTCTGAGAATTATTGTCTGCACTGCCTGTAAAAGACAAAAATTAAGTTTTAGGACTGAACAGGCTCATGATATATAATAACAGAATGTGTAAAGCAAAGTGAGGCCTAGTTCATGGAAGAGTTTTAAGATGGTCAGGTTTGTTGGAAGTCAGAAGATGGTTTGTCATTGTTAGGATGGAATCTTCCTTTAGGTTACTACTACTACTTAGAAGCCTGATCTTAGTCAAATCATAACTGATTTGCTGGATCTGTGAGGCACATATATTATGTATTAAATTCTGTTGCGACTGGATGTACTGTATATATGGATTATGTTGAAGAACCAAAGTTACAGCATGTTCAGCTTGCACAGGTCTATGCCGTCCATTCTTTGTTTACCCATAACATCATTTTGATCTACTCTACTAACCATCAGAGGAGGGTTATCTAATTCCAGGCTTAACCAAGCTGGCCTTTAATTGGATACTGGCACAATTTCAATATTTCTGTAGTGTCATCCCCAGGACTTGATATACCATGGAAGGACCATATTTTGGATCACATAACTATATTTTCTAAGGCATATGTTCAAATCTAAACATATGCCTCTAGATACATGAACCATTGGTGTGTTCCTCCTCAAACAGCTTCATCTAATTTTTTCACCTGAGCCACATGGAGATTAAGTGGCCTTTATAAAAAGTTGGTGTAAAAAGTGGCAAAGAATTCCCAGCTGTGGCTTTTGCACCTCCATTTAGGGATTACATTTTGTATCTTATGGATATACCAGTAGGTGTAAATTTAGACATTTTTAAAGAATTGTATTTTGCTATTCTACAGTGTATAACTATACCATGATTTAATATTTGTTATATTGGGAAGCTAAGTGATGACGTCACTAAACGCAGGTTCTAAGGACATATTTACAGACTACTCGTGGATGTTGTGTATTATATGTGCAATAATGTACCCCCTATTGCAAAATATAGGGGTTCTGCGATTATGTAAATGTAGGAGGACACAGGCCGAGTGCCTTTAACCGAGGTGACTTCTAATATCCTCCTATTGTGCAAAATTGGAACATTATTACATATGTTTCAGTGAGTTTTATGACAAATGACATCACCATGCATCAATTATAACTGATGACATCACTTTGGAACTTGCCTGTACTTTCTTTCAGAGGTGGTGGTGTCCGCACACAAGGGGGTGAGCAAGAAGCAGAAGGTGGCACTGCAAGAAAGTTAAATTAAAGTTTGTAGGAAGAGAAGCAGATTGTAACCATGAATTATAAAAAAAAGCTTAGCTCTTATCTAGCAACTTGTATCTAGTGACCAGTGAATACCTGCTAATCGGTTGCTATGGGATACTAGACAGGTAGCAAACTTTATTTATTACTTTTGTTCTGTCTTTATAAGGGTAAGTCCACACAGGGCGTTTTGGGGAGATTTGGTCGACTAATCACCTCGTTTTTGCGGCAACCCTCTCCCCAAACGCCTTCGCTGAATATGCGCCGGTTAAAATGAAAAAACGAATGGCCAAGTGTGATTAGCGCCGGCGTTTTTTTCATATTCAGCTAAGGCGTTTGGGGAGATTGGTCACCGCAAAAACGAGGCGATTAGTCGCCAGGCAACCAAATCTCCCCAAAACGCCCTGTGTGGCCTGACCCTAAGGCTTAAAATCCAAACTCTGGGACACCTGATCTAGTTGGTTTGCTATAGAATCCATTCTTCCCCATGGCTTAGTAATAAATCCATTGCCCCATAAACAATAATAATACATTTCCAACTACAAGTAGCAGCTACTAAGCCCCCCTGTGTGATAAAAGCTTGACCATTTCAGTACAATAATAGCAAAGCAGTTCCACCTTTAACTTCTTCTTGTTAAAGGGGAACTCCACCACAACATTTTTTTCCTTTGCATACTGAAAGAAAATTGTCATTCTAGGTAACTTTCCAATGAACATTCGTTAAAAACGTTCAGTGCAAATGTGGATATGTAATTGCCTTTGAAAGCAGTGATGAGTCAGAACCAGCAGTGCAAAGAATAGAAAGGGGCAGGACAGATACTGCTTCCCATACGAATTACAAATACCTTTGAAACAACTGGAAATGTTTAATTGGCGTGTATTGGAAAGTTGCTGAAATGCACTGTGTGTGTTTGTGCTGAGCTATAAATACATATGTTTGTGTGTTACGTGTGTCAGTGCACACACACCGCACACGTGTTGTTTATTTGTGAGTATGTGTGTGGGCCCCAAATGACCCGACATTCAGGATCTGTTCTGTATTAAACTAATTCTGACATGTGGATTTCTTTTTGGGGGTCTGTGTAGCCAAGTGGGTGTGTATATGTATAAAATAACAATATGTAATAGACAGTTCTCTTGTTATAGGGAGGAACCTCGCTGTACCTTAGAACTATAAGGTTAAAGGTTCACACGAGGAGATTCGGGGAGATTTTGTCGTCTGGCGACTAATCGCCCCGTCTTCTGAGCGACAATCTCCCCGAAATGCCTCAGCGTGTTTTCCCATAGGCTATAATGAAAAGTCGCCTGCGCTAAAGCACCCACGGTGGTGCGTTTTCCATAGTCGCCCGAAGTACTTCGGGCGACCATGGGAAACGCATCGCCACATGTATTTAGAGCAGGCGACTTTTCATTATAACCTATGGGAAAACACGTTGAGGCAGTTGGGGGAGATTGTCGCTCAGAAGACGAGGCGATTAGTCGCCAGGCGACAAAATCTCCCCGAATCTCCTCGTGTGAACTAACCCTTAGCAACAGAAGGGTCAGAGCTTCCAAACAAGCCAAAGGCAGATTATTCTTTAAAGTAAACACAGTTTCTTTTGATTTTAATCAGTGCAATGAACTCAAACAAAAGGGCAGAAACTGCTTTAGGCAGAGTGGGGGGATTAGTTATCTTTATAGATTAAAAGGTGGGATGATCGCCTTTAGGGATCAGGATATGTTTAATAATGTTGGGCACTTGGGCAGCCACACCGTGGCCAAAGCTGTCATACAGTTCTAGTACTTTCTGAGCAGACTGGGGGTCATTTATCAACACTGGGCAAATTTGCCCATGGGCAGTAACCCATGGCAACCAATCAGATGGTTGCACTCATTATTCTACTTGCAGCTGGCTTCAAAAAGCTAATCACTGATTGGTTGCTATAGGTAACTGCCCATGGACAAATTTGCCCATTATTGATAAATGAGCCCCACAGTATGACTGGTAATGACTTCATGTGTACCCCTCTTACCCCAAAATGACTGATTTGGTGAACGCTGAGGCAAGTGCACCAGATTTGATTGGCCAGAAAAGAAAAGTTGACTCATGTTGGTGTATATGACATCATTTGTTGGCCCAGACATAGTCTGGTGTAATATGGGGGGGTCTGGCCCTGATCACTGTCAGATACCCAGGTATTTGGATAATAGGGAAGATCAGGGCATTAGGGACTAGGGGTTGCCACCTGGCCGGTGGTTGATCCCAATGTTATTAATAGGGAAAAAAGATAAATATATAGGAAGTTCAGTGATCCCAATGTTATTAATAGGGAAAAAGGATAAATATATAGGAAGGTCAGTGATCCCAATGTTATTAATAGGGAAAAAATATAAATATATAGGAAGGCCGGTATTTTTTTATATTTTTATTAGGGACTGCTTGGGGACCCCGGTCTTTCCTAGGTTTACATTGTAAAGATCCAGCTTTTTAGGGTAGAAATGGGATTCCTTTTGTCCCCAACAGTGGCATAAGTAGAAGTTTCTGGACTCTACCAGCAGGGCCGTTCCTCCATGAGGCAAGATGAGCACCGCGCCTCAGGCAGCTACAAGGGGCGGCAAAGCCGCCTCCTGTAATTTTAAGAGCCGAATTTCTGGTTTTTAAACCGGAAATTCGGCTCTGCTAGTGCTCGTAACACTAGCGATGCCGCACCTTTTAACCCACTCCGACGCTAAACTTTTAAGCGGGAGAAAGGGGCGGCATTGGGGTTGCTGCCTCAGACGGCAGTAGCCCACGGAGCGCCCCTGGGCTCTACAGCAATCATTTTAGTCGCCCCTAAACGTTGCTAACCAAGTTTCAATATATCATAAATTAAAAATGCCCCCTTTACCTCCTGGGCCCTCTCAGCATTTGCAGTATTATATTTCTCTATAGTTATACCCCAACATTACAGGGGCCATTGGGGAGACTATTTGGTAGAACACCTTTATATACTTTTCTGATATTTTCAGTATAGACATCAGGGAAATCACGTTAATGTTAGAACATGCATGGGACAACCCTCTAATTCAGGGAACCCCAACCTTTTTTTTACCCGTGAGCCACATTCAAATGTAAAAAGAGTTGGGGAGCAACACAAGCATGAAAAAAGTTGCTGGAGATGCCTAATAAAGGATAAAATTGGCTATTTGGTAGCCCCTATGTGGGCCTAAAGGAGGCTCTGTTTGGCTATAAATCTGGTTTATATACAACCAAAACTTGCCTCCAAACCTGGAATTTAAAAATGTGAACCTGCTTTGAGGCCACTGAGAGCAACATCCAAGGGGTTGGAGAGCAACATATTACTTACAAGCCACTGGTTGGGGGCCACTGCCCTAATTGATGTTGCGCTACAACTCATTCCAGGCTTTCCGGGGGAGCTTTAATGTAAAAATAATGGCTTGTTACATGCCATTGCATATAGGGGTATTAAATCACTTTAGGATGTTCCACAATAGGTGTTTCAATCATGGGGATCTTAGGTCTTCCACTCAAATGTTGCTGGGCTACAACTCCCAATATTTTCTTAATACATAAACAAGGTTTAATGAATCCTGGGAGTTGTAGTCCAGCAACAGCTGGGAACCAAGAAGAAGAAACAAGATCTTAGGGGAAACCATGGCAATCAAATCTGGCAGTTCAGTCAATTCCTATTAAAGTGTAAAGGAATAGTAAAGAATATGGCACAAAGGAGTGAGTACCTATTGTACTCCGTGTACCATAAGCTGTGTGCATGCAGCATAATGGAAAACAAATGCAGGTACGGGACCTCTTATCCAGAATGCTTAGGACCTGGGGGGATCTTACTGTAATTTGGATCTTTATACCTTAAATCTACTAGAAAATCATATAAACGTTAAATAAACCCAATAGGCTGGTTTTGATTCCAATAAGGATTAATTATATCTTAGTTGGGATCAAGTACAAGCTACTGTTTTATTATTACAGAGAAAAAGGAAATCATTTAAAAACAATATGAATTATTTGATTATAATGGAATTTATGGGAGGAGGCCTTTCCGTAATTCGGAACTTTCTGGATAACGGGTTTCCGGATAACGGATCCCATACCTGTACCAGGGAATACCTCCATACATGCTAATAATATAAAGCTATAGTAAATATTGACATCTCCAAAGTCACCAGTGGACCTGATTAGGTGAAGGCCAGAAAATGACGCAGTGTGAGTAGGACTTACCTGGGGAAGCTCTGATCCCAGTGATGAAGCAGAGGGTAAGTACCAGAGTTGAGTGCATGGTGATAGGAAGGTGTTAGGGTTGTTAGTGGTGCGTTGCACCTTATATCCTATCTCCTCAATCCTCCTTTAACTTGTTCTTAAGCTGGGGGCAGGAGAACACCAACCAGAGGACAACTCCACCCTCTTCATAGTGTCATAATTCAATGGTCAGTTTTAAAACAAGGAGTCCTAGAAGGGTGTGGGTCCTAAGCAATGTCAGGTATTTTTACCTGTGATTTATCTGTGTCAAGTGAATAGATATCAGGCAACTTCAACTTGTCCATCAGGTTCTCCATTTCTCCAAATTAGAGCCGGCAGCTCCACTTGTTGTGCGGAGTAGTTCAGGCCTGGTCCATCCACATACTATATGTGACTTTTTTGCCCTTTGTTTTTGGGTGATAGGTGATCTGTATCTATAAGAACTTCCACCCTATTGTGTTTCATGGTGACTTACAAATCCTGTATTTTATAATGAAACACTGTAGCAGAAGCCAGATGATTTAAGGACCAGGAGGACTTGCTCTGGTGCTTCCTTCCAGATCCGTACAATCCAAATTGGTTTTTAAAGTCATTAATTCTGGAATCCATAACTGGTCTTCAATATCACATTAACAATGTTGGCCCTCTGCCCCCTTCTTAAGCCGCACAAAGTGTGACAATTGGCCATCCCGAGACATCAGCTGGATAATGGACATAATCATAACAATTGAAAGACCAATCGAGAACTTGTTAGCAGTTAGGGAAACCTGGTCACAACTGCCCAATATAATGTACGTTAAGGGGGGTCTATCAGCCTTTAGCCGAAATCCCACCAAAGAGATCCAACGCTTCCATGCCCAGTCACCTGAGTCTCTGTGTTTGGAACCCCCTCCAAAAGGCAATATCTCTCTCAGAGGCATTTTGAAGGCTTTGATGACCAACGCGTTACTTGTGATGGCTACTATCACAAAATAGCGACATATATCACAATAATTAAAATGTTGATACAGTAGGAACCCCTTAGGTATAACACCCCTAAAACAGGGAAAATGTTTAATAGAGCCATATGTCTACAAAGACCCTTTTCCACCCATTCTCATGACAGAACACGCCCAGTGCCCTGAGGTATGTGCCAAACATATTTTTCCAGCCTCACTAGTAACTAATTACTGTTTCATTCCTCTTGCAAACAGGACCGGCAGCCTGTTCCAGTCTTGTTAGACCCAATCAGTACAAGATTTCAGAACATGACTTTTGAAACGTAGGACTTTGAGAACAACCAAAGGCGCTAGAATCTAAATGGCCTTTTCTAAATCCTGTCTTTTTGATTTTTTTTATCATTTGTGCCCCTGAGGAAGACCCTTAAAGTCGAAACGCGTTGGGCTCACCAAATATTATTTTGTCATTTTTGTTATATTTTTTTTCTTTTTTGTAATAAATTTTTTTTTTCTCTAATTGGGTGTGCTATCTGTTTCTGATTATATTTAGCAGCTAATTTTGGAGACCCTGATGGGATTAGCACCCCGCATTCTATTTTTGAGGGTGCGCGCCTTCTCTCCTAATTCTGTAGAATCAAAATCGCTGGCGGGATGGCATTTGGAGCGATTCGTTTTCCAAAGTCGCTCCGAGTGACATCCTGCCGGTGATAGATTAGTCGCCCGAAGAAGAGGCAATTAGTCGCCGGGCGACTAAGTTTCCCTGAATCTTCGCCTGTGTCTCTGCCCTTAGGGTTTGGATAATTATGTGCAGGAGACATTATGTCTCTGTATATTTTTATTACCTGACTGGGAGATGACATACTGCTTAACGGACATACAGATGTAACTGGACGAGTCTTGCAAGATCATAAATAGAGACATTAGCATTATCGGTACTTGGAGGCATTATCCTAGTGTCAGTCCCACAACAACAGGGACTCTAAGCCTTTGGGTATCTACTTTTTCTATTCTATTAGGGTAAAGACAGACGCTAAGATTCGGGGAGATTAAGTGATCCAGCGACATATCGCCCTAATCTCCCTGAAAAGTTTTCCTGGCGGCTAGAATCGAATTCGCTGGTGGGATGGCACTTGGAGTGTTTAGTTTTCTGAAGTTGCCTCACGAGGAAACTTTGTGCTCCAAGTGCCATCTTGCTCTTGCCGGTAGGAAGGCTTTCCGGGGAGATTATTTGCCCGAAGAAGAGGCAAATAGTCGCCAGGAGACTAAATCTCACCCATGTGTCTCTGCCCTAAGTTCTTCTAAGAAATGCCCTCAGTGGGAAAACAGCGGTTGTTACTAGTGATGCATCTGATCAGTGTGGCCTCCAGCAAGTGATCTTTATCTCTCTCCACCCCAGGCACCAGTATACAGTAACACGATCTCAAGCTGGTCATAGACACAAAGATATAGTCGTACGAATCAAAGGTCTGTGCGAATTTGTGTGGATCGTCCTGACATTTTCGTACCACGGCGATCGGTTGTTTAGTCGATGGGACAGGTTAGAAGACATTGGCCAATGACAGTTTCTCTGCATGTGTAGCCTAGATGATTATATCAATGGGTGACTGTCACTTTTATTTGTCCGACAGAACTTTCGTACGACTGTCACGGCCAGAAAATTGTAAAAAACTGTGTTTAGAAGTCTTGTCATAATTCATGGGTGGTACATTTTATTAAGGCGGATGTCCTTGTATTTTAAACTTAATGACATGTATATTTTGCACAATGTTTCTAATTCCGTTTTTGAGTATTGCCAAATAAGAGACACAATAAGGCTCAGGGCACATGCTCAGATTCGGGGAGATCAGTCGACCGGCGTCAAATCTCCTCTTCTTCAGGGATGGCAATCGGATCGCTTCGTTTTGCCCGACTTCGGAAAATGAAACGCTCCGAGTGCCACCCCGCCGGCAAATTTACATTTTAGCCGGCGGGAGACAGTTCGGTGATATTAGTCAACCTGGAAAAGAGAAGATTTTTCACCGTCGACTAATCTCCCCGGATCTGAGAGTGTGCCCTGACCCTAAAAGGATTCCAAACTTGTTTATTAACTAGATTAGGGATCCCCAACCTTTTGAACCCATGAGCAACATTCAGAAGTAAAAGGAGTTGGGGAGCAACACAAGCATGAAAAAAGTTCTTGGGGTGCCAAATAAGTGCTGTGATTGGCCATTTAATAGCCCCTATGTGGATTGTCAAACTACATTGAGACTCTGTTTGGCAGAACACCTGGTTTTTTTATACAACCAAAACTTGTCTCCAAGCCTGGAATTCAAAAATAAGCCCCTGCTTTGAGGCCACTGGGAGCAACATCCAAGGGTTTGGGGAGCAACATGTTACTCATGAGCTACTGGTTGGGGATCACTGAACTAGATTGTGTGCTGTGTGTTCAACAATACACCACTATTCTATTATTCAACTTTTACATGGGGATTTCCCATTGACAACAGAAACTTCACCAACACAAACTGTGCTACGAAGCCATTTCCATCACAAACATTAAGGGGGAAGCTCCGCAATTACGGAATTTTCAGCTCTGCCCAGATAATCACTGATCTCTATTGAGGGATAAATAGCAGAACAATAGCCGATTAACAGAAAAAAAAAACCAGTGTGCGGCTGTTTATTGTTGTGTCCTTCAGTTGGATGATGATATTGATAGAGAAATTATCATTACGGTTTATTGCAAAGTTTCTTTAGTGTATCTTTATGTCTTACACCCGCTTGAACAGCAGCAGAAATACTGAGGGATTGTGATGAATTTCTCATGAGTATATAAAGATTTGTGTTAGTTAGTGATGGGCGAATAAATTCGCCAGGGGAAAATTTGCGACAAATTTTTGCGTTTTGCCGCCGGCAAATAAATGCATGAAACACCAGCAAAAATTCAGTCAAAAAAATGTGGACGCGCATTGGAAAAGTTGATCTCGTCAAAACCGTCACATGCCAACACTATCTGGACACCCATTGACTTTAACGCCTGCGTCAAAATTGACGCAGGCATCTAAATTCGAGTTTCGAGAAATTTTCGCCATTCCACAAGTTTTGTTGGAAATTCGCAATTTTTTTTGCCGAAGACAAATTTGTCCATCACTAGTGTTAGTAAATTGTAGATGATGGGTGTGCACTTCCATGCCCTCTAGTTGCATACTAATCGACTGTCACAACATTGAGCACCTATAGGTGCCAGGTAGATAGTATGTGCCAGTGCAGAAGTTTATATAACAGTTTACTTTATGCGCCAAAGTAGGTCCAACCACCTTATTGGTGTCTGATGCCCTATGGTCCAAAATTATTCTGCCTACAAAATGTATATTTGTATTTTTTGCATGCCGCCCCTAAAATTTTGCCGTCCTAGGCCTCGCCACAAATCCGGGCCTGGGGCAGATCCCTCTATCTCAGTGATTGTATGCAATTTGTATGTTTGATGAATACCGCCTTCTGTTGTACAGCTCTGAGGCATATGTTGATGTTTTATATTTAAATCCAGGATTTGGCCGAATCCTTGTGCCTAGCCGAACCGAATCCGAATCCTAATTTGCATATGTAAATTAGAGGTGGGTTAGGGAAATCACGTGACTTTTCGTCACAAAAGAAGATTTTTTTCCACTTTTTCCTTTCCTGACCCTAATTTGCATATGTAAATTAGGATTCGGTTCGGTATTCAGCTGAATCTTTCACCAAGGATTCAGGGATTCAGCCGAATCCCAAATAGTGGATTCGGTGCATCCCTACTTTATATATACGTGTTGTTAATAATAATCCTAATAATAATCAACATAAAGCTTTTCATGGGGAACTTGTGACACCCAGCGGCCATTGTCTATAGATTCCCACTGTTCATCATTCACAAAACAGTAGACTTTTTAGAGATTACCTGTTTGACACCTTTCATTTTATCATACTGGTCCTTTCAGTGGCGAAGGTGATTGTTATTTTGACTTAATATAACACCTTTATAACAAGGACCAAATCATCTCAGTGCAGCTTTTTATTTGTTATTCTATTTAAAACAGTGGAGGAATCCATCAGGTCTAATAATGTGTCCCCTGTAGTTTATATTAGAAGTCACCAAAGGGTTACAGAGGCATAATTATAATAATAACACTATATTAATGGTGGGGGTGATGGAAGGAGGCTTAAGTGTGGATTGGAGTAAATGGGGTTGTGTTGAGGGAATAGCTAGGCAGGCGAGCAATGTAACTGGGTCAGGATATATTTTGCTTGTTTATGAATATGAAATTTATCTTAAATGAGAACTAAAGCCTAATTAAAGAAGTAGCTAGAAATGTTGTACATTATGTTTTGTGTTTCTGTACCAGCCCAAGGCAACCACAGCCCTTTAGCAGTAAAGATCTGTGTCTCCAAAGATGCCCCAGTAGCTCCTCATCTTCTTTTCTGCTGATTCACTGCACATGCTCTGTGCTGCTGTCACTTACTGAGCTTAGGGAGCCACTCACAATATACAGTACACATAGAATAGAAATGTCACAATATAAGGCTGATTAGTAATTAATACACATAATTACTACATGGCAGCACAGAAACCAGTGCAATTAGCATCAGAATTGAATAATCAGCAAACCTGTAGCATCAGCTTATATTACAGCCAGGGAAGCTCATTTTCTGCTGAGCCCTAAGCTTAGCTTCTCAACAGCCAATCAGAGCCCACTGAGCATGTGAGTGTCACAGACACTTTCCAAGATGGTGACCCCCAGTGACAAGTTTGAAGTCCTGGATCATTGCTGCTATTGACAAGCTGAAACTTTAGCCTTGTGCAATAAGTTCACTATATAAAATATGCCATTTTTAACCATGTTCACTTTTAAGGTTTAGTTCTCCTTTAAAGGGCAAACACTGCTGAAGACTTTACCTACATTTTCTGGACCAGCATACACCAACTTCAGTTATTTAAGCATGCTGGGAGCTGTAGTCCAACAACATCAGGGTTGTATTCTGAAAACAATGTCACTAAATAAAATTCTTTAATATCTATTTCTATCTTTCCAGGTCCAGAGGCAAAAGAATCGGTGTAAATCTGGCTCCATGTTCTGTGTTCCGGCAATTGGTGGGGTTTAAAAATCTCATGGTGTGAGAGCTTCCGAGGTCCCAAGGCCCACAACTTGATTGACCAAATTTTCCCCTGTTTGACCCCAACATATAAGCAGATATTCCCGTGTACGGCAGCATCATTCACTTATTGAACATATTCCCCAAGCTTTACACAAACAGCCACTAGATGGTGCACCTTGCACTTGTCTCAGATTAACTGACTAAAGTAACATCATTTTGGGGGAAAATATTTACTTACATTTTTGAAAAACCCTATAGTCCCTCTAGTGCTCCCTCCTATTACTTAAATAATAGTCTTTATGGTTAAAGGGATTTTAAAGTCCAAAGAAATGAATTCTTTGGAGCAGCATTTTTTTTTTTTTATAGAAAAGGGGAAAATGAAAGAGACATGTGAAAAAGCGCTTCACTTTCTGGAGCGCAGAATTGTTTTTATATGGAAACCGTAAAAGTTTCTTCCAATAAACGAAACAGCCTTTCCGTGCCAAGGTGCGCGATTTAGTTTCCCAAAGAAGCTGTGATCGTATTGTACTGGGAGCATCGGTGAATACACAACACCTCATAAAATCTTTCTCTCAACTCATCACGTTCTCGGCTTGTGGCACTTGGGACGTATTCTCCAGCCGGAAAACGTTGGTGGAAAATGCGTCCCATGTGCCATGAGACGCCTAGAAAGGAGGCTTTACAGGTTACACATAGGGATAATAGGCAGGTAGGCAGCAGAAGAACCTGCCTAGGGTGCAACTCATTTTGGAAAAGGAAGAGGGGTGCAATAACAGAGAATATGTTTATTATTAGTCCTGTTACTTGTTTCTCCTCTCCCATGGGCTGTTGTGGGACAAGGAAATGTTTACCGTATATACTCGAGTATAAGCCGAGTTTTTCAGCCCCCAAAATATGCTGAAAAACTCTACCTCGGCTTATACTCGGGTCAAGCACGAAAAGGGTCGCCGGCGTCTAAGAATAGTTGCCGGCGCCTAAGAATAGTCGCTGGTGTCCAAGAACAGTCGCCGGCGTCCAAGAATAGTCTCCAAGAATATTCGCCGGCATCCAAGAATGGTTGCCGGCATCCAAAAACGAGACGCCGGCACCTCCAATGGGAGCAGAAACCCTCAATTACCAGAAGCTGCTGCATTTCTCACCCTAGGCTTATACTCGAGTCAATAAGCTTTCCCAGTTTTTTGAGGTAAAATTAGGTACCTCGGCTTATACTCGGGACGGCTTATACTCGAGTATATACGGTAATCACTGGGGTGCTCATTTTTTAGGCACCCCAAGCGACTTTTATCGTTTATCTCTTATGCCAGGGCAAGCTCCTCTTCAATGTAAAACACATTGGCTTGGAATAGTTTTCAGCAGAGTAAGCTGCTGCCATGTTCCCCACCTACTCTCTCCTCTTCTCTTTTGTTTTATATTGATGAAGTTTCAGCAGAGAAGTGATTGGAAATGTTTTGGACTGCGCAGAAGCTGAATATCTGAGTTTGCAACAGGTAATGTCTGGGTAGGAAGGGAAACACAGTCAAGAAGTGAAAAGTATCTTTGGCCTTCAAAATATAGTCCCTAATTGAGGATGGGTAGGGCTGCCATCTTTTCTGGAAAAAATACCAGCCTTCCTATATATTTAACTTTTTTCCCTATTAATAACATTGGGATCAGCCATCATTTTTACTGGCCAGGCTGGTAAAATACCAGCCAGGTGGCAACCCCTTCCCTATAATCAACCTTAGCTGCTTACATGTTTATATATGTTTCCAGCCCCTTTTCCTAGGAATTCGGCTCTGCCTCTTGACATGGCCAGGGGTAACTTTTTGGCACCCCTGGTAAAGTACCATCTAAGGCAAGGTTCTGGTTTAAAGGCGGATCGGTTTAGGCTAAAGTCCGGTGGATTTCAGAGAAAGGGTCGAAGTCTTAAATCCTGTGTGTGAAGGAGTAACGAGAAAGGTGTGCGGTAAAAGATCATTAGAAGAGCATAAGGAGCACCGTGGTGAGTAACTGGAGATAAGCTCTTGTAGAGTGGGGCAGAACTTAATTGATCAGTGGTTTGAATTGCATCATAAAGATAATAGGGTTTATCCTTATCCAAAACAACACATAGACCTGTGTTTTCTCTCATGAATACAGCACTGCTTGCATTCAGTAACACTGTATTCATGAATGGCTGGCAGAGAGAGGCATATAGGAGCAAGCAATTTAGGGAGAACCTATGAGCACCGTCTGCATCCAGACTTTGTAATTACCACCAGTGTCAGACCAGACTGCAGCCTCAGGGGCCCCCCACACAATCCTCCGGGCCCCCCAGCCGCCTTACGTTTTTCTGGCATAACTGAGGTCTGGGAGGTAAGGAGAGGAAATGCAGGGAGCAGGTCTGGGCCGGTAAGGCCCAAAAGAGCCGGAGCCCACCGGGTTTTTTCCCTATGTCCCGCCGGCCCAGTCCAACCCTGCACCTGCCATATGGCAGTTGTAAAGGAACCCCATTAGAACTCCTATTAGTGTTGCATGAGATGTCCAAAGTTTATGTCAGCACAATTCTTTCCTAGAGGGTCACCGGCCCATGTTCACTCCATATAACGATGTGAACTAACAGTGCTACACTTACATTTAATATCGCTTGGAGCATTGGGTGCAAACCTGTGATCCCCTTTGCACATGGTAAGTAGTCAGAGAAAGAAGATTCCAGCAGCACTCAGACATAGTGAAATCCAGGGGATTTTATTCATGATACACCTAGGAGACATTTCAGGCTTAATAAAGGGCCAACAGAGCATGGAAAATTGCCTGACTGGTGGAATGAATAAAAGCACCTTGATTTCACCATTTCTGAAAGAAACTGGAACATTCTTTCTAAGACATTTTTTATAAACACATGTTAAAACTCATTATTGTGAGCCCCATTGGTCCCCTTCTACCTCCTGGGGCCCCCCAGCAGTCTCAAGGTCTGCTTTCTCTATGGTTACACCCTCCTAGAATTTGGTTGTCCAGCAGATGCTGTAAAGCAATTCTCCATATCCCCTGATACTGCACGGCCCAACAGAACAGCCGAGGAAGCAAAAAACGAAAGCTTGAGCTCTTATTGCTGTAGACTTGGTTTCCTATTTTCCCTGGAAAGAATTTTAAATGGTCCTTGGGTAACTCTTAGACAAAGAAAAATATATTTTTGAGCTTTTCAGTAGGAGCACATCACGCGTGTCATTATATTACCAAAAGGCCTGCTTTCTACTTTTCAGCAACTAAAAATAAGAATTCCAAGTAAAACAGGAGAAGTCATTTTTTGAGAGCTAACCACTAAAGAATGCACAGGCTAAATAAACCCGAAAGAACATATGTAAGGAATATGTCAGACATTTAGATAACCCTGAAAGTGAAGTTCAGAGTGTAAAATGTACATGTAAGTAAAAAGTTTACAAATGAGAAATTTGTATACGAAAGGGAAGGGCTGGCCCATTGGGAGGCCAGGGAAATTCCAGGTGGACTCAAGCATCTCTGGTCTTTTTGTTCACTGTTTGCTGTCAAAGGGCAGAATAGGTGAATGAAGAAGTTCCATAATAATAGCAATGATTATAAAGATAAAGAAAAGGTGGACAAGAGGCAGAAATACAGAAAGGGAGAAAATAAAGGAACCAAAATGGAAATAGAGATAAAAATAACCTAAAGTGCATGATAATGTATTCACTCATAGCTGGCAGTGACAAAAAGAAAGTAGTTAGGGCCACTTTTTGGATAGGGGGTCCTTGGTCTTAGTTTTTCTGGTGAGAACCAGGTAGAAGACATGTAAAGGGGTAAAAATAAAGAATTTATTTTTATTTAAATAGTTAAGCTATGCTGAAGTGCAGCCAGCAGGTGGCGTCAAGTCCCCCTGAGAGCTGATAGAAGACCATGCCTTGCTTGGGCACTTACTCTTTTAGCCTATAACAGAGGTAGGTCCCCAACAGAGGTAGGTCCCCAACCTTTTTTACCCGTGAGTAGTGATGGGCGAATTTATTCGGAATTTGCAGCAAATTTACGCGATTCGCCGCCGGCGAATACATTTTCGAATTTGCAGCAAAAATTCGCTGGCGTCAAAATTGCGTTTGCAAATTTTTTTGCTGCGAAATTCGTGGTGAAGCGAAACGGGACAGATCCGCCCATCACTACCCGTGAGCCAAATTCAAGTGTAAAATAATGTTAGAAAGCAACATAAGCATGCAAAAAGTTCCTGGGGCTTCCAAAAAAGGGCTATGATTGGGTATTGGTAGCCCCTATGTGGACTTGCAGCTTTCAGGAGGATCTGTTTGGCAGTACACCTGTCTTTTATGCAACTAAGGCTTTCCTTTAAGCCAGGAATTAAAAAATAGGCACCTGCTTTAAGGCCACTGGGAGCAACATCCAAGGAGTCGGAGAACAACATGTTGCTCACGAGCCACTGGTTGGGGATCACTGGCCTATAACATCAAACAAGCCAGTGGATAGTAGGGGCAAGTAAGTTCACTCCATGATTGAAAGATAGAGAGGGCTAGTGAGCACTGACAGCCTGTTGTCCCAACAAGGACTATTAGTTTGGGGTTAGAGCCCTGGGGTGATTGCACACCAGAGAGGGAAGTAAGTGTTCAGGAGTAGATGAGAGGAAAGCCTACTGTATGTGAGAAGCTTGGGCATTGTATGTGAGGACAGGGGTAATAGTCCCTTAGACAAGGAGCCCCTCAGGAAGCCATTGACACTCCTGTTGGTGTATCTTATAGGACAAAGGCCCTGGGGGCTTCAGAGAGGAGAACGCTGTGGGTATGTGAGTAACTGACATGGGGGTATATTTATCAAAGAGTGAAGTTAATAGTGAAGTTCCGCCACTCTCCATTCATTTCTATGGGATTTTTATAGGCGTATTTATCAAAGGGTGAACTTTCACTTCACCGATTGATAAATACGCCTTTCAAAATCCCATAGAAATGAATTGAGAGCTGCAGAATTTCACCCTAGTGGCGGAACTTCACTCTTTGATAAATTTACCCCATTGTATGAAGAATACCCTTGTGGGCAACCCAAGGTCTGAACTGCAATAAAGGACTTGTTTGAGTTCACTGCATTTCTTGTGCCTGTGACTTCCTTGGGGCACTAAAGGTCTACAACTAAACAACTAGTTACAGCACTAGCCACGGGTTCCCCCATTACAGGCAGCAAAAAACAATTGGCACCGCTTGCAACTATGAGGAGTGAAGGAGTATCTTTAGTGAATGGGATCTTTCGCACAACTGATTGCAGAGAAATGAATGCATTTATAGAAATCTATAGTTTCATTCCAAGGTTTGTCTTCTGGAACACCGGTACCAATTTAGAGTAAGGCAAAAAAATTTATTTGCCCTGGACTGTGAGCATGTAAGGAGCACCTTGTGTAGTAGATAGAGATACAAAGAATTTGATTGCCAGCATTTTGCTGCATGAGAAGTGATATTTTTGGAACATGGCTCTAAATTTCAGCTTATTGACACGCAGCAAAAATTGCATTTTTACTTTTCCCCAAAACATCTCTTTTTTTTTATCCTTCTTTTCAAACCATACACATAATAACTTATCATGGTTTATGTCAAGGGACTCACGAGTTGTAAAATATTCCAGTGTTGCCTCTTACCGGTGTTTGTTTCAGCATATTTTCCACTTCCTACCAAAGAAGTTTTAATATCCTCATAAATTGCGGCTGCAAATCCTTCATCATTATTCCATCCCCCCCCCTGTCCACCACCAACCTGTTTTCAGCTTGCAGTGGTTTTGTAATTTGGGAATTCAAACTGTAGAACAGAAAAACAGATTGTATATTTAGGCTGAAGAACATATTCAGTCCATGACATGGGCAATCGGGACATCTATAATATGTGTCGTTAGCGCACAAAACATTCGCAGACACAGTTGCGAGCGTTAGCGACCTATCCTAGCCTATGGGGACCTTCTAGAGCAGTTTTATACGTTTTTTCAATTCGAAGAAAAATCTTCAATCAATGGATGAAATCCGTGGAATCGTTCGATTCCCAGGATTTCATCGTTCGATTGAACAATTTTTCTTAGACTGCAAAATGATCAAATTCGGTGCAAAAAACTTCGATATTCGAAGTCGAAGTAAAGCCATTCGATGGTTGAATTTGGAAGTAATTATCACTTCGAAATTCGACCCTTGATAAAACTGCCCCTAAACAAATTAATAAAAACATTTTACGTTTTGGCAGAGTGTAACACACAGGTGACCTGTTCCCTATAGGAGGGAGTTTTTTTCCCCGTTGTTTCAAGGATATTATGGGGAGTTTTTCCCAGGCTTATAAAATGGGATGGATTGCTATGGGCTATGCTCTTGGTGCTCCACCTGACTGGCAGGTAGGGATATGAGAGTTGAAAGGTTGAAGCCTCACTTATGGAATACCCCTGTGAACCCTGTGAACAAGGATTTCTTATACCCATAATTCACCCAGGGGTGTAGAAAGTCAGGTTCAGTAAGTTGGGGGAGTGCAGTGCTCCATCTAGGAGAATTAAAGAGGTTATTACACCTCATTTTATACCCAGCTAATGGAAAGGGACCTCCATCTGAAAGGGTTAAACCCGTGAGTGATACTCTACCCCAGTGTTCCCCAAACAGTAGCTCGCGAGCAACATGTTGCTCACCTTGGATGTTGCTCTCAGTGGCCTCAAAGCTGCTTATTCTTGAATTCCAGCCTTAGAGGCAAGTTTTAGTTGTATAAAAACCAGATGTACTGCCAAACAGAGACTCCCGTAGGCTACCAGTCCATATAGGGGCTACCGAACATCCAATCACAGCTCTTATTTGACATCCCCATGGACTTTTTCATGTTTGTGTTACTCTCCATCTCTTTTTAACATTTAAATGTGGCTCACGAGTAAAAAAGGTTGGGGACCCCTGCTTTAACCTTCGTATAATGTGCACATTTGAGCTCCTTAGGAGCGAGTATGATATTTTTCCATTGTTGTCAATTCTGCTATTGCTATGAAATATTGTTAAAGGGATACTGTCATGGGAAAAAATTTTTTTTTCCAAAATGCATCAGTTAATAGTGCTGCTCCAGCAGAATTCTGCACTGAAATCCATTTCTCAAAAGAGCAAACAGATTTTTCTATATTCAATTTTGAAATCTGACATGGGGCTAGACATGTTGTTAATTTCCCAGCTGCCCTAAGTCATGTGACTTGTGCTCTGATAAACTTCAATCACTCTTTACTGCTGTACTGCAAGTTGGAGTGATATCACCCCCCTCCCTTCCCCCCCAGCAGCCAAACAAAAGAACAATGGGAAGGTAACCAGATAACAGCTCCCTAACACAAGATAACAGCTGCCTGATAGATCTAAGAACAACACTCAATAGTAAAAACCCATGTCCCACTGAGACACATTCAGTTACATTGAGAAGGAAAAACAGCAGCCTGCCAGAAAGCATTTCTCTCCTAAAGTGCAGGCACAAGTCACATGACCAGGGGCAGCTGGGAAATTGACAAAATGTCTAGCCCCATGTCAGATTTCAAAATTGAATGTAAAAAAATCTGTTTGCTCTTTTGAGAAATGGGAATTTTTTTTCCCATGACAGTATCCCTTTAATATTATATATCAGCTGCTTAGAGGCTTTACAAAATGTCATGGTATACAACTCTTCTGAGTTGGATGTGGACTAAATCACTTTATTATGTTATAGAACCATTGGCATCCAATTGTCTATGTTCTACATGAGAGTTGGGGGCATCAAGAAAGCAGGTGAGATATCATGGACAGTAATGTTATCAATAAGGAAAGCACTTTCCCAAAACTCTCAAGATTCAATGAGAATTCAGCTTGGAGAAGAAATTATTACTAAATGAATCCAGACTAGCGACTGTGCTGTATAATAACCTCCCAGAGGTACGGGGCAAATTCACTAAGCGCCGAAGCGCCGAACGCTAGCGTTAATTCGCTAGCATTGGGCATTTTTGTTACTTCGCAAATTCACTAACGAACGCTGGCGTAGATTCGCTAGTGTTACTTCGCACCCTTACGCCTGGCGAATTTTCGCTACGGACGTAACTACGCAAATTCACTAACGCGCGCAGTGTGCTGAACGCTACCTTTTACGCTAGACTTCCTTCGCCACCTCAGACCAGGCGAAGCGCAATAGAGTAGATAGGGATTACTTCAAAAAAATTCAAAATTTTTTCTAAGTCCCAAAAAACGCTGGCGTGTTTTCTACATGATGGGTGATAGGCTGAAAAAGATCGAAAATTTTTTTGGGGCTCCCCTCCTTCCCCCCAACATTTCCTGACTCATGGCAACTTACCTAGACAGTGGGCACATGTGTAGGGCAAAATAACATTTTTATTTGATGTTTTGAAGGTTTTCTAGCCATTTGTAGTGCTGATACGTGTTCCTCCATTGAAATTTGAATTTGGCGCCGTATGCAAATTAGCCTTCGCTAGCGTAACTTCGCTTCACTTAGCGAATCAACGCTAGCGCAACTTCGCAAACTTACGCTACCCCTGTGCGCAACTTCGGATTTTAGTGAATTTGCGGAGCGCTTGCGAAACTACGCCTGGTGAAGTGTGGCGAAGCGCGGCGAAGTTGCGCCTGGCGCAACTACGAATGTTAGTGAATTTGCCCCGTAGTACGTGTTTGATTCTCCTGGTATATTGCCGATGGCACATCTTTCCCTGACTATAAATTATCTCCGGCTTCCCCCCAGCCAGAGATCTCCATGTTGATCTGTCATTGCTTCACCTTTGGAAAACTCTTTTTCACTTGATTACACTCCAAGGATTTTTTGTTATCCCCTTCACAAAGCAGAGAAGGACATAAAATATAATTAAGAAATGTGGAAAATGTTATGTGTGTGTCACAACAATGTGCATGTACTTTAAAGGGATATTATTCATAACATCTGGCACCAGAGCACCTGAATGACTCCCACAGAGAAGTCTCTTTGGAATGGCTTGTGTTTCAGCGAGAAGCCTTGAATACACTTCCTTAGAAATGCCAAATGCGTCAGAGGGTTTTTACATGGGAATTATAAAGGGTTCAGCGTCGTAAATCTCGTAGACAAAAGATTCTAAAACAGCTCCATATTCCAGAGCAGAGCGCTTGGCTCTCCAGGTGATAGAAACCACAAAATCTGGTCTCTCTTGCTCGGACGGTCCCAGGGCAAACAGGAACTTTTGTTGTGTGCACAATGCAGTGAAAATGAAAGCTTTATTTAATCTGAAGCTACATATATGATTGGATACTCTCCATTTCCCTGTTAAACATGTAAGAGGTGATCTACAATGACTCCAGGTGTAAGTGGTAGAACACTCAGTGGTATATTTACATTCAAGAAGAACTATCGCTCATGGTCTGACTGCACTTCGGTGCACCAGCAGGTACAAAGAAGTCCCATTCCTGTGGTCTTCTATAGGCAAGTCCAGTGGCCTTTGGTGCTCCTTGAAGGAGAAGTAAACCCCTAATTAAAAAAAACCCTACCCTAAATAGACCCCTCCCTCCTCCCCCCCAGCCTAGCTGCTACCCCGGCAAATGCCCTTAACTCTTTAATTACCCCTCGTGCAGATTGACGGCATCGGAGTTCACAGCAGCCATCTTCTTCTTCTCCGGTAATCTTCGGGTCTTCTTCTGGCACTTTCCGTGACTTTCGGCGCATATGCAATTGAGAAAAACCTGAAGACTGCTCCAACTGCGCATGCGCTGATACAAAACGCACCGAAGAGAAGAAGATGGCTGCCATGAACTCAGATGCCGTGAATCTAGAGGTAAATAAAGAGTTAGGGGCATTTGCCGGGGGTAGCAGCTAGGCTGCGGGGGAGGTGGGAGGGGGGTCTTTGTAGGGTAGGGTTTTTTTTTAACAAGGAGTTGAGTTTAGGGCAGGAGGATGGACATCTTTAAGCTGCCCCCCTCCTGCCTCTTACAAATAAAGAGCTGCCGAATGCAGGTAGCACTGTATTCATTCTGGAATGCAAGGGCCTGCGGCTAGTGGTACTCACTGGGCAGGGTGCAAATACATGGCAGCTGCTGTCAGTAAATGACTTCTGTAATGTATTAGGAGTAGGCTTTATTTAGCTTCATTAATTATAGACGTCTAATTACATGGATCAATATAATGGCCTATGGAACCCATCTCTTGGATCGTTACATGTTCCACGTTGTGTGTTCTAGGTTTCAACTCCAACCAGGGCATCTGAAAAGTTCTCTCTCTCACTCCTGTGTCTATATGGTTTTCCACTTGGCACTTTCCTTCCACACTCCAATAACATCCAGACTCACTGCAGGTTCACTGGCTCCTGATAAAGGGGACACTAGTGAATGTGATAGGGACCATAGACTGCAAGCTTTACTAGGGATGGGGCTGATGTTAAAGCTCTCTGGAAAATTATATGAAATGTGAAATATAAATATAAAGAATATCAAAAATAATCTGCTCACTCATTCACTTTTTCATTTTGCACTTTTCTACCCTATTCCATCGTCTTAGACCTTCCCCTCTACTAAAGCTCTTACAATTGCACCGCTCAGTGTTTGTTGTCACTCCCAGATTTAAGTGTCTGACTGACATACAATGTAAATTCCATTGTGTCTCCCCCAGTCCGGGCCTGATGGTATATCTAGTATAGGTAAATCTAAAAACAACTGGACTTGCTGAGTAATCATTGAAGACGTTTCACTACTCATCCGAGCAGATTCTTCAGTTCAACTGGCTGGTGTGGGAAGTTCTTTTTTTTTTAGATTTACCTATACAGGTATAGGATCCCTTATGCGGAAACCCGATATCCAGAAAGCTCCGAATTACGGAAGGGCCGTCTCCCATAGACTCCATTTTATCCAAACAATCCAAATTTTTAAAAATAATTTACTTTTTCTCTGTAATAATAAAACAGTAGCTTGTACCTGATCCCAACTAAGATATAATTAATCCTTATTGGAAGCAAAAACTATTGGGTTTATTTAATGTTTAAATAAATTTCTAGTAGACTTAAGGCATGAAGACCCAAATTACAGAAAGATCCGTTATCTGGAAAACCCCAGGTCCCGAGCATTCTCGATAATAGGTCCCATACCTGTACTAGATACTGCTTGCTGTCGCAATACGAGGAGCTTTTAAAGGATAAGTAAACCTTTAAAATAAGTGAATATAAAATTGAAGAGAATGCTATTCTAAGATATTTTGCAATGTACATTCATTATTTATTTTGGTTTTATTCCAAGATATTAAGGGATACATGTGCTGTTAATATGAATGAATTTTGTTACAACAGCGCCACCTGCTGGTCAGTTTCCCACCAGTCTGACCACCAAGTAGTCAAGGAAGTTGTCAGGAGAAAGAAAGAGGCTGCTCTGATGTTCTTCTGATTAAGATAAAAATTAGAAACCTTTCTCACATCTTTCCTAAGCAGAAGAACATCAGAGCAGCCTCTTTCTTTCTCCTGACAACTTCCTTGACTACTTGGTGGTCAGACTGGTGGGAAACTGACCAGCAGGTGGAGCTGTTGTAACACAATTCATTCATATTAAAACAGCACATGTATCCCTTAATATCTTGGAATAAAACCAAAATAAATAATGAATGTAAATGACAAAAGTGCTTAGAATAGCCCCCTCATCAATTTTACATTCACTTGTTTTAAAGGTTTACTTATCCTTTAATGAACGTATATCGGAAAGTTGCTCGGATGACATTTTTTATTATGCAAAAATCAGGAAAAAATAAAATAACTTCAAAAAATATATATATTTAATAGGAAGTCGGAAAATGCAAATGTGCTGATGCAGCTGCCTTTTCACTTGCAGCTCACAGCTCATGTAATTGAGTAATGAGTGCTGAGCTTGTTTTTGGCCCCTCTCCAGGCTAAATGTATGTCTTGCTCGCCTGGCGTGAGCTCATTTGTCATTCCAAGGTAAATAAAGCCCCGGCTCGATTATGCCAGAGGCATTTTATATAGATCAGGGGAGAGTGTAAATATCCTGGATCAGAACGCTGCACGCATTGGCTCTAGCGCTGGTTCAGTTTTACAAGGTCTGGCAATAGAAACGTTAATATGTAATTAAAGCAAATGGATTACATGTGAATAAAAGTGACTGGGGGGAAACTGCTGAAAAAGAATCATATTAATCCCAAAATAAAGAGTTCCTGGATGGTGCTGCCCTACAGACAGAAAGAGACTCCTTGGCGCAATGTAATTAAAGGATAAGTAAACCTTTAAAACAAGTGAATGTAAAATTGATGAGGGGGCTATTCTAAGCACTTTTGTCATTTACATTCATTATTTATTTTGGTTTTATTCCAAGATATTAAGGGATACATGTGCTGTTAATATGAATGAATTTTGTTACAACAGCTCCACCTGCTGGTCAGTTTCCCACCAGTCTGACCACCAAGTAGTCAAGGAAGTTGTCAGGAGAAAGAAAGAGGCTGCTCTGATGTTCTTCTGCTTAGGAAAGATTTGAGAAAGGTTTCTAATTTGTATCTTAACCAGAAGAACATCAGAGCAGCCTCTTTCTTTCTCCTGACAACTTCCTTGACTACTTGGTGGTCAGACTGGTGGGAAACTGACCAGCAGGTGGCGCTGTTGTAACAAAATTCATTCATATTAACAGCACATGTATCCCTTAATATCTTGGAATAAAACCAAAATAAATAATGAATGTACATTGCAAAATATCTTAGAATAGCATTCTCTTCAATTTTATATTCACTTATTTTAAAGGTTTACTTATCCTTTAAAGCTGCAATGTTCCAGTAATGCATTGCTGCCAATCAGCAGGTCGCAAGAGCAAAGATGACCTGTGCAAACTTTGCACCGACTTTGGTTCAATCTTTACGTATTTATTTAGTTCCAAGGCAAACTACAGTAACCCCGGACCAATTTTATAAAAAGAACTACATTTTATGTAGAAATATGGCTAGAAATTCTGTATTTCAATCATATACTGTACTTACTGTACCAGCCTAATAGTTCAACAGCTCTGTAACAGTAACAGTAAGGATCCAGGCCTGGAAAGTTGTTCAAAGCAGCTCGCCATGTTGGATCTTGTTTGAGAGTCAGCGACACTGCACGTGCTCAGTGGGGTTACTAAGATAAAATAAGCTTCATCTGTCATAGGGCTGATTATGAATTAACGGTGATGAAGAATTTACTGGTTTCTATATCGCCATGTAATGTGAATTTGAATTCATTACTATCAGCCTTGTATTTGTGAATGTTATATTGTATATACACAGTATATTGTGAGTTAGCTCAAGTAACTGACAGCTGCCCAACAAGTGATGTGAATCAGTTTCTGGGGCTTCTACTCTACTCATCTACACTGCAAAAAGCCTGTGGTGGGCTTGGGCTGGTACAGAACCCCTCGGTGCAGATTCAGGGATCACAGTTCACAGCAGCCATCTTCTTCTTCTTCGGTAATCTGAGACTAAGACCGGCGAAGTGGAGCATGCGACAAAATAGACGGAAATTGCCGAACCACCCGAAGAAGACTGAACTGTGATCCCTGAATCTGGACCGAGTGGTAAGTAAAAAGTAAGCTTTTCCCCCGGGGTAGCAGCTAGGCAGGAGGGAGGGGGTCTACGTAGGGTAGGGGGTAGGGTTTTCTTTACTTAAGTGTTGAATTCTCCTTTAAGAGGTCACTCAAGTAACCTGACAGGCAGTGAGGCTATTTAGCTGAGCAGCTGAGGCTCCAACCAGGGTACTAAGTGCCCAGAGTAGGGACTAAAGGCGGCCATAGATGCACAGATATTATTGTACGAAACACATTTTTGTATGATATTCGGTATGTGCATGGCAGGCGATGAGCTGACCGATATGGGCAAAAGACTTGGATATTGGTTGGCTCCTTCATTGGGCCAGGCAGAAAATTTCGATCAGGCACCTTTGAAGGCACCCGAAAATCACCCACTGTACTGAATCATCAGATACAGGTAAAATTCAATTGATTCTACCTGTATATCTGACGATTCAGCTCTACACGTGTGTATTGAAATGAACAAAAGATCTTTCTATGAAACATCTTTTCCAAGAAAGACCGTAATTGTTACATCTATGGTCACCTTAAGTGTACAGACTTTTAGGGATGTAGTGATTCCCCTGGGTTCCACTTAGGGTAAAGGGCTGAAAGCTGGGTGTATATTCATTGCCGCTGTGTATGTTCTCTTAATACAGACCACTAGTACTTGTGAGTATATGCCTATCCACTGTCTATATTCCTGCTTGATCTTTATGAAGACTCCTACGTGGGTTACTCTGTTCAATAAACATGTTCTCTGGTTAAGTAACAAGAACCACTTGGGCCCAATTATTGTGCACTGCATTTATTTACAGTTGTACTACACCCTGCCTCCACACCGCTGCGAGGTCTTACCCCCTGAGAATTAAGGTCTCATCCGGAGCAAAGAATTGAGGTAAAGCTCATAGTTAGAGAATGGTGCCACTCAAATTACTATAGCGTTGCACATGCATTTACATCTACTGGTTATTATAAACACTAACAGCTGTCTAAGCACATTGGGAAACACCCTTAAGCAGAATTTGGGTTTATTAATGTTCATTTCACAAAAAAAATGCTATGGCCCAGTGTCGGACCAGGAAAACTATGTGACCAATTTCATGGTCATTCCGTATTTCTTTATGGGAAAAAAATGTTAATAATGGAAGAATAGACTAAGTATAGGGACAGGGGCAACTACATTCGGAATCTTATAGGTACAGGTTGGCTGTAGGTTATGCATGAGCCAAGAGGAGCCATGGCCAAATAATGTCAGACTTTAAAGGGATCCTGTCATTGGAAAACATGTTTTTTTCAAAACGCATCAGTTAATAGTGCTACTCCAGCAGAATTCTGCACTGAAATCCATTTCTCAAAAGAGCAAACAGATTTTTTTATATTCAATTTTGAAATCTGACATGGACATTTTGTCAATTTCCCAGCTGCCCCAGGTCATGTGAATGGTGCCTGCACTTTAGGAGAGAAATGCTTTCTGGCAGGCTGCTGTTTTTCCTTCTCAATGTAACTGAAGGAGTCTCTGGGACGTGGGTTTTTACTATTGAGTGCTGTTCTTAGATCTACCAGGCAGCTGTTATCTTGTGTTAGGGAGCTGCTATCTGGTTAACTTCCCATTGTTCTGTTGTTTGGCTGCTGGGGGGGGGAGGGAGGGGGTGATATCACTCTAACTTGCAGTACAGCAGTAAAGAGTGACTGAAGTTTATCAGAGCACAAGTCACATGACTTGGGGCAGCTGGGAAATTGACAATATGTCTAGCCCCATGTCAGATTTCAAAATTGAATATAAAAAAATCTGTTTGCTCTTTTGAGAAATGGATTCCAGTGCAGAATTCTGCTGGAGCAGCACTATTAACTGATTCATTTTGAAAAAATGTTTTTTTCCCATGATAGTATCCCTTTAAAGAAGGGTTTACCAAAAACAGATCCTGGGAAAGACGTCACTTAGTTGCTGGCCCACTGGGGTTATAAGCACAGTAGGGGTTCATGCTGATCTACAGACCATTATTGCTCTAACCAGGCTGTAAATGGCGTCTGATCAGCTGTGCTTTATAAAATTCAGCAGCTGAGCTCTACTGCAGCTTTTAAGGTTCTCCACGTGAATGGAAAAATGTGAAGCATTGAGGGTATTTCTGTCCCAGGAGCGCTGTTTTGCATAGCCACATTGAATGGAATTTAGCTCAATCTCTTTTCTCTCCTTCAGTTCATATAAATGTTCTGTCTGTTAATCCATTGAGCTCACTTCATGCTTGCACCTCGGGTGTTCTCGGCTATGCGGGAGAGGATGCGATTATGTTGTAAACAGTCAGACTGTAGCCTAATAGCTTAATAAAATGTGGTATCAATAGAAACAGCTGAAATCTTTACAACAGTCCATGTGACATGCCTCCTATATATCAACACTGGGGCCATTTATTATTTTTTAATTCCAAGATATTAAGGGATACATGTGCTGTTAATATGAATGAATTGTGTTACAACAGCGCCACCTGCTGGTCAGTTTCCCACCAGTCTGACCACCAAGTAGTCAAGGAAGTTGTCAGGAGAAAGAAAGAGGCTGATGTTCTTCTGCTTAGGGATAAAATTAGAAACCTTTCTCACATCTTTCCTAAGCAGAAGAACATCAGCCTCTTTCTTTCTCCTGACAACTTCCTTGACTACTTGGTGGTCAGACTGGTGGAAAACTGACCAGCAGGTGGCGCTGTTGTAACAAAATCCATTCATGTTAACAGGACATGTATCTAATATCTTGGAATTAAAAAATAATAAACAATGAATGTACCTTGCAAATCGTTCTCAGAATAGTACTCTCATCAATTTTACATTCACTTGGTTTAAAGGTTTACTTATCCTTTAAAGGGACACCTAACCTACCAACTATTCGCCAATGAGAGTTCTCCTGACCAAAAAGCTTATTATAAGAGCAAGAGAATTCACGAGTGAGAACGCTGAGGCTTGAAGACATGGGGGAAAATGTATATTGTTGTAAGAATAGAACCCTAATGTTTTTGGACTACAGCTCCCAGCATGCATTTTACTCTGATAAGATGTAAAAGTCTGCTTTTGCAGTGAAGTGTGGTTGAGCAGTGCAGTAGGGTTTATTGTGCCTTGACCAGTGGCGGAACTACCGGGAGTGTTGGGGCTCGGGACCTGCCGAATGGTTGTGCATACAGGAATCCGGCGCCAACATTTCGTGGAAGTGGGGAAGTGGGGGGCCCTGCTGCCTGGCGTGTACCCGGGCCCCAGGTGCTCTAGTTATTTTAGTGGCCTTGACTTGCAAATGTGCTGCAACATGTGGGTGGAGCATAGGGTTGCCACCTGTCCGGGTTTGACCCGGACAGCCCGGTATTTTGAGGGGCTGCCCAGGTCTATACTTCCTGCCTGGTTTTCCAAATAAGGAAAATCTGACGGGATTCCCTTGATTGACACGGCGATCGGCCAATCGCTGATCACCGCGTCATAGCCCCACCCACTGACATCACAGACACACCCACTGGCATCACAGACCCCCCCCATGCCCGGTCTCAGACAGACATAAACGTGGCAACACTAGTGGAGCAGCCTTCTCTTTGGGAAGGGTTATGCTCTGTTTTGCATATGTATAGGGGCATAAATGTAATCACAGTTTACATCTCCCTGTGGTAAATGTTTTACGTAGTGTAGGGGACTGATAAATGTTTTCCCCATTTGTATTGCATTCCCGTAAAGTTTGGCCACTTAAGGGCTCCATAGTTATACAGGAGCTAGGCTAAAAGCATGACCCCAATTATCCCGGATTTAGCCACTTGGTGGAATTATCCCGAATTTAGCCACTGGGTGGCATTATGTTACAAAAGATCAGCACACATGTGCTCAGGGTCCACGTTGTTAGTCCCCTTACCTGAGAAGGCAGAAAGGGTGAGGTGGAACCTAGACCAGGTCTAGCAAGTGATAGGATAGCTCACATTCATAGATCACTCTAGGGGGCCGGTTTACTAAACGGCGAAGTGGCTAACGCTAGCGACTTTTTACCAGCATTGCCACCCGCAGGGACATCACCAATTCACTAACAGGCTTAGGCGACCGTCGCTAGCATTCATTCGCACTCTATCGCCAGGCGACTTTTCGATCTGGCGAATGATCGTTACTCCGCAAATTCACTAAAATGCGGATTTTACTGAACGTTAGCTCTTTCGTCAGAGTTGACTTCGCCACCTCAGACCAGGCAAAGTGCTAAAGCGAAGCTAGATCTTCCACAATCTTCTGTCACTTACATCATATCCTGTGTGCCGAAAATGCATTAAAGTTCCGAAGACGCTGGCGATTTTTCCTTTTTTTAAGCTGTATTGGCTGCAAAGGTCCTAGCTTACTTTTTTGGGTAACCGATTTTCTCCAGACATTTTATAACATATAGAACATTGATTTTACAATGGGCTCATGTGTAGGGCATTATATTAACTCTCTTGTCTTTATTAAGGTTCCCTGGACATGTGTAATTTAAACCGGTAACTTAAACCATTTGCAGCAACATTTATAATAAAGACGTCCATAAAACTTTAAATTTCTTACTCTATGTAAATTGACCTAAGCACAAGATCACTAGGGAAGTTTCGCTAGGCGTGAATGAACGCTATCGCATCTTCGCTATGAAATGCTCGCACTGCCGAAGTACTGCTAGTGAAAAGTCGTCAACTTTCAAAACAAAACTTCGTACTTTAGTGAATTATTGTATTCATAGCACATTTGCGACTGGCAAAGTGGTGCGATGGGTGTGAATCTGACACTGGCAAAAATTCGCCCATTAGTGAATCTGCCCCAAGGAGTGATAGATAGTCGGGCTATTTAGCTGAGCAGCCGAGGCCCCACCGAGGAGTGTGAGTGGGATTATGATCCCAGGTACCAATTGCCCAGAAGTAGGAACTTAGCACTAGAGTTTGCTCCGTTTAGGGAAAAGGCTGAAAGCTGAATATACCTGTGTAGACGCTGTTTATTCTATCAATGGTACTTGTGAGTATATGCCTATCCACTGCTGTTCATGTTCCTGCGTCAACTCCTACTAGATCATCGTGTCCTTTAATAAATCTGTTCTATGGTGTTCAAGAACCACTGCCACCCAATTATTGACTGTTACAGTTGCACTTCACCCTGCCTACAAACTGTTGCAAGGGCTCGCCCATGAGGAATATAGGTCTCACCCGGAGCATACATTGGGGTATCCCTACTAGTGTAAATTGCCCAAAAGTAAGTTCTGACCACAGCTGTCCATGGGGCAACAGGACAATTAGTTACAGTGTATAATATGAGGGTGAAAATAACATGGGAATGTGGGTGTGCTCATGAAAGCTGCTATGCCTGCCCATGTGTGTGGCCCAGAGCACCAGTTAGTGATTAAAAGATGGGACGTCAAATAGGAAAACAAACATATTGTATAAACAGTCAAACTATGAGCTTTTCATTAAAATTGCTAAATAAGCCTCAAAGAAACGCTCCCCCTCTAGAAAACAAGAACTGAACTCGTTTTCCACATGGCAGCCTGGGGTGGGTAAAGACTTGTTGCAACGTTTGTATTCTTCTAAACAAAGAGGAATGACATGAAGATGCTCCAAATATTACTTAAGCGGGTGATTCACCTCTCAGTAGTGATGAGCGAATTTATTCGCCAGCCATGGTAATTCGCAGAGGGAAAACGCCCATAAGAAAAAAACGCCCATTGACTTTAATGCATTTTGAGCAAAAAAAATTGTTGAGGGCTTAAAAAAAATGTGACGCGAAAAAATACCCATTGAATTCGTGTTTCACGAATTTTACTCTGTTTCGCGGGACAGATTCGCTCATCACTACCTTTCAGTTAACTTTAGTATGTTGTAGAATGGCCATTTTTAAGCAACTTTTCAAACGTTTGGGTTGAACAGATTCCACTATTTGGGATTCAGCTGAATCCCCGAATCCTTCGTGAAAGATTCGGCCGAATACCGAACCGAATCCTAATTTGCATTTGCAAAAAAAGTGGAAAAACAATTTTTTACTTCCTTGTATTGTGATGAAAAGTCACGTGATTTTCCTTCCTGCCTCTAATTTACATATGCAAATTGGGATTGAATCTGAATCCTGCTGGAAAAGGCAGAATCCTGGCCGACTCCTGGATTTGGTGCTTCCCTAGTTCAATTTCAAATCATTATTTTAATTCTTTGGCTTCTTCTTCGTACCCTTTCCAGCTTTCAAATGGGGTTTGCCGACAAATGCTGTGAAAGGCTACTAATGTATAGTTATTGCTACTTTTTATTATTCATCTTTCTATTCCAGTCTTACATCAATGCTTGGTAGTTGCTAGGGTAATTTGGACCCTAGCAACCAGGTGGCTGTAATTGCAGACAGAGAGCTGTTAAATAAAAAGGTAAATAACTTAAAAAAAAACCACAAATAATAAAAAACGAAAACCATTAGCAAATTGTCTCGGAATATCACTCTCTGCATCATAGTATGGGTAGTGATGGGGCGAATTTGTCCTGTTTTGCTTCACCACGAAATTCGCTAATTTCCCGCAAAATGCGAAATATGACGCCGGCGGGCGTCAAAATTGACGCCAGCCACCATTCCGACACTGGCGACATTTGACGTGCATTAAAGTCAATGGGCGTCCGTTTAATTGTCTCTGGATTCGGAATTGTCATCGGCGTAAAAAAAAAACCTTGACGTCTGTGGAAATTTTTTGCTGCAGTTAGATTCTCAGATTTAATCGCCGCCGGTGAGACGCAGAAATCTGCCGCAAATTCGCCCATCACTAGACATGGGGTATCTCTGGTTTAGTGCAGTGTAGAGTTGCCGCCTGTCTCAATTTTCCCCCCCTGGTTTCAGAAGGGCTGCCCTGGTCAAGAAAGTCTGCCCAGTTTTCCAAATAATGAAAACCAGGCAGGACCTCCCTTGATTGACATGGCGATCAGCCAATCGCTGATCTCCATGTCATAGCCCAGCTCCCATGACTTTCACACTCCGACTGCAACACCACTGGCCCGACCCTCTGAAGTCATGGTTCTGCCCCACCACAGCATACCTCCCAACATTTTGGAAATAAAAAGAGGGACAAAAACAAATTTTCCACACAAGCGCAGCAAATTTTTTGACCACACCCCTTTCTGTGGCCACCCCCCCTAATTACCATGTTCGTTTTACAAAATTTGGCAGGTTATGAAAGTTTGAAAATTTTTCTCCTTATCTAAACTGTGTTTTTGTGTCTCAAAATTGTTACAAAGTATCTTATTTGCACCTGTTAGCTGTTCTGGGCTCTCTGCTAAAAGCCAATGAAGTGAGAAACTTTGTTTCTTTTTCTGGCTGTTCAATGCAGAGAAAAGAGGGACTTTCCAGTACAAATGAGGGACTGCGGGTTGAGCTGTCAAAAGAGGGACTGTCCCTCCGAAAAAGGGAGGTATGTTACAGTAAGGTGACAACCATAACCCAGTGCAGACACAAGGCATTGGGCAAGTAGTATTCCTTTGGCCTGGCTTTTATAAACATTTTACAGACTGTGTAACCAATCACTGCAGCTCCCCTTTAACATTGCATATGTGCGGTAAAAAGGCCGATACCATAAAATTAGTGAGTGAAATGTTTCAAAATGGAGAGATCTTTCAATTGCAGTCATCTGTTTTGCAGCCATTGTATAAACTGGAGCTGCGTTAGGCAACGTCAATACAAAAAACACATGTGACTGGCTAAAGTACAGAAAAATGTGGAAAGAGAAGGTTTTCTCAGGCTGAGGCCTAAATATAAACGGTGTGGTGTAGAGTGACGGCCCAACTGCCATCTTTGGATATAAAGCCGGCACTCAGGAGAAATGTTAGTCAAACACGCCTGTCGTTTATATACATTATTAGCACAACATTTCAGCTTTTCAGTTCCAGATGGTGGAACATTCACTGAGCATTATCTGAACGAGCTAAAGGCATTAAATGGCGAGGTAAAAACATAATGCAGTTCATTTAGCAAGAATTAAGCAGTGACTAAATACGGAACAGGCCGAGAGTTCAAAGAAATCTCATAAAAAAGCGAATGAAATGGAAGTTGTAAAGATGCACTTTGTGGTTCTCAGGCAACAGTTTTTGGCTGCCAACATGGCTTTAAGAAATCTCCTTCCAACGTCCTGCGTATAGAGGCCTCCTGCTGGTTAAAGGATAAGTAAACCTTTAAAATAAGTGAATGTAAAACTGATGAGTGGGCAATTCTAAGCACTTTTGTCATTTCTATTTATTATTTATTTATTTTTAATTCCAATATATTAAAGGGATCCTGTCATCAGAAAACATGTTTTTTTTCAAAATGAATCAGTTAATAGTGCTACTCCAGCAGAATTCTGCACTGAAATCCATTTCTCAAAAGAGCAAACAGATTTTTTTATATTCAATTTTGAAATCTGACATGGGGCTAGACATTTTGTCAATTTCCCAGCTGCCCCTGGTCATGTGACTTGTGCCTGCACTTTAGGAGAGAAATGCTTTCTGGCAGGCTGCTGTTTTTCCTTCTCAATGTAACTGAATGTGTCTCAGTGGGACATGGGTTTTTACTATTGAGTGTTGTTCTTAGATCTACCAGGCAGCTGTTATCTTGTGTTAGGGAGCTGTTATCTGGTTACCTTCCCATTGTTCTTTTGTTTGGCTGCTGGGGGGGGAAGGGAGGGGGGTGATATCACTCCAACTTGCAGTACAGCAGTAAAGAGTGATTGAAGTTTATCAGAGCACAAGTCACATGACTTGGGGCAGCTGGGAAATTGACAATATGTCTAGCCCCATGTCAGATTTCAAAATTGAATAAAAAAAAAATCTGTTTGCTCTTTTAAGAAACGTATTTCAGTCCAGAATTCTGCTGGAGCAGCACTATTAACTGATTCATTTTGAAAAAAATGTTTTTTCCCATGACAGTATCCCTTTCAGCCACATTAATAACTGGTTCCCTTTGGCAACAGATGTCTCAGTGAATTTGTCTATATTCAGTGTTGGCTTGCTGGTAGTCAGGCTTCAGTAGTTGGAATTTTTAACGTCTTAGTCATTCAAGAAACTATACCTATAATATTAAGAAAGGGGTTTGTAGCCCCTAGAACGGGGGTCCCCAACCTGTGAGCCACGTTCAAGTGTAAAATGGTGTTGGGGAGCAACGTAAGCATGCAAAAAAGTTCATGGGGCTTCCAAATAAGGGCTGTGATTGGGCATTGGTGGTTCTATGTTGACTTGCAGCCAACAGGAGGCTCTGTTTGGCAATATATATAGTTTTTCTGCAACTAAAGCTTCCCTTTAAGCCAAGAATTCAAAAATAAGCACCTGTTTGGGGGCCACTGAGAGCCACATCCAAGGGGTTGGAGAGCAACATGTTGCTCACGAGTCACTGGTTGGGGATCAGTGCCCTAGAAGTATGTAAACTGGGTGATCTAGCATTGGTATCCCATCACTGGGCAACCAACTGGCAGTCAGCACCTCATTGGAAACATCTTTGGTGCACATCCTACTGTGGTCACCAGCTACAGATCTACAAACTCCAATCCTCTTGGACAGCACTTAACGATTCGCTAAAAGTTGCCTTTCTTCATAATGGTACAGACCGCAAATAGCAACATTGCTCGTTGGCCTATTATCAAAAGGTCAATGTGTGCTTGGAATAACGTCATTTCTTTCAGACTTATGAAAGTAGGAGGCCAATGCAAGAATTACAAAATCTAAACACAGCCAGCGTGTGTGCTATTTTAAAAAACAACTTTGCGTTTGTGCAGTCTTAGTTCAAGGACGGTAACAAACTCAAGCCCAAATTTGTATTTTACCGAATCCATGCGTCTGTTTACTAGCTATTAAGTAAAGTATTCAATCATACTTTGGCCTCCAAACAACTTCTAAGCAAAAACAAGAGTCTCGGAAGAGTCTGAAACTTTATTTCCAAAACTCAGTGAGGATTAAGATTCTATTTTGGAGATCAGACGTTTGACTGGATGGAGTTTCTCTTGGATAGTTTTGGCATCTCATATTAAATATGGCAGTAGTGGGTTGAATAAAGACCCAAACCCAACCAAGAAACAAGCCACCCAATACCCTCCCCCTGCTCTTTAGTTCTAGAATGGGCTAAACCAAACTACAAGAGTTCTAACATCTCCTATTCTGTCTTCATTCCCTCACATTCCATTTTTTATTTTCTCTTGTGATCGTTAACTGTACGCCATCTGCACTTGGTTCCCGTGTTCTGTTCCCCCAAGGACACCATATTAATCACTAGATCATTGTTCTGTGTTTTATACAAGACAGGGTATAAATCATAATAGAGTCATCAGCGGAGGGTTGTAAGTGGCCCTTGAGTTGCGCAACGCAGAAAGACTTTTTGAGAAGATAAAAGGCACAATTATACAGATGTAATTGCTTCTTTTTTTTTTTTTTTAGATGGCCCTACTGATTTGTGCCTTAGAAATTCCATACAAGTTGTTGCTATAAGTCATAAACCTCTCTGGCAGGCAGCAAAGCAATTCTGCCAAACTCTAATTGGCTAAAAGAGATTCCATTCTCTTCCTATCTACATAGATATTACATGTTTATTAATAAAATAAACTGCGGATAGTAATGGGCGAATAAATTCGCCAGATTCAAATATGCGCAAATTCGCGTCTGCCGAATTTATTCGCCCATCACTATCTGCAATTTATTTTATTAATAATACGTCTGCAAAACTTCAGCAAAAATTCAAGCAATTTTGGACTCACAGTGGAAAAGTCATTTGCGTCAAAACCGGCGCACATCAACACAATTGGAAGCCCATTGACTTTAACGCCGACTCGAATGTCAAAATTGATGCGAATGGACGCGGGCGTCAAAATTCGAGTTTCGCAAATTTTTCACCGTTTCGCGAATTTCGGTGGAAATTCTCTAATTTGTCTGCAAAGTGAAAAGGGAGAAATTCACCCATCACTTATTGCGGACTGCCTCAAATCGTGATAGTGTGGAAGTGTTGAAGTGTCAAAGACTAGATACCGTATATAATCGAGTATAAGCCGTCCCGAGTATAAGCCTAGGTACCTAATTTTACCTCCAAAAACTGGGAAAGCTTATTGACTCGAGTATAAGCCGAGGGTGAGAAATGCAGCAGCTTCTGGTAAGTTTCAATCTCGTTTTTGGATGACTATTCTTAGGCGCCGGCTACTATTCTAAGCGTCGGCGAATATTCTTAGGCGCCGGCAAATATTCTAAGGCGCCGGCGAATATTCTAAGGCGCCGGCGAATATTCTTAGGCGCCGGCTACTATTCTAAGGCACCGGCGAATATTCTTAGGCGCCGGCTACTATTCTAAGGCGCCGGCAAATATTCTTAGGCGCCGGCGACCGTTTTTGCGCTTGACCCGAGTATAAGCTGAGGTAGAGTTTTTCAGCATATTTTGGGGGCTGAAAAACTCGGCTTATACTCGAGTATATACGGTAATGTTAATAAATGTATCAGAACTGTACGCAATTTTTTTGGTTGTAACTCTGGAACCTTAGTATTCCGGCACACATTCATTATAATCAGGGCCAGATTTGAGAAAAGCCATAATTCCCTAGGCCACTTTACACATCACCCCTCTATATCAAGTATTAATTAACCAGGGAAACATGAATTGCGTGACTCTGCTTTGTGTGATGTATTCATTGTCCAAAAATTGCAAACTGGAGAGCGGCTGAATATAACCCACACATAATAAAAAATTAAAGCCAATTGCTAATTGTCTCAGAATATCACTCTCTACACCATACTTAGGGGGTTATTTATCAAGGTCCGAATATACGAACCTTGAATAATTTGTAGTTTTTCGAGCAAACAAAAAAAACTACTAATTTTTCGAGCTTTATTAAAGTCCAATGATCTAAAAACTCTGAATCAGAAACCCAGATCTAAAAGCTCAAGGTCCTGTATAAGTCAATGTTGAAGGTCCCAGTGTCTGCGCTAATGTCTGTACCAATATCCAATGATTTCTGGGTTTCTGCGCAAAAAAACATCGAAAACTTCGAAAAAATCTTGGTTTGTGTCGAAAACTCCGAACAATTCAGAGTTTTCGGGGAAAGCTCCGAAGTTTGCCCGACCCTATTTTTTTGGGCTTTCTTCTTCATAAACAAGGTCCATTTGGGAATTCGGAGTTGCTCAGATTTCTAATTTAGAAAAACTGAGATAAATTCGGACCTTCATAAATAACCCCCTTAAAGTTAAGTTAAAGGTGAACAACCCCTTTAAAGGAGAACCAAACCCTTTATATTAAAATCCCCTACCCTACATAGACCCCCTCCCTGCTCCCCCCAGCCTAGGTGTTACCCTCGGGAAATGTCCCTAACTCTTTACTTACCCCTAGTTGCAGATTCAGCGCATCGGAGTTCATTTGCTCCATCTTCTTCTTTTCGGTAATCTTCGTTGAGCAAGTGCCGTATTGGTGCTCACGCAGTTGGAGTAGTCTACCAGATTTTTAACAACTGCGCATGCACCGAAAATCACGTAAAAATTACCGAATCACCGGAAGAAGACCTGAAGATTACGGAAGAGAAGAAGGTGGTGCCCGTGAACTCCAATGCCTGAATATACACCAAGGGGTAAGTAAAGAATTAGGGGCATTTACAGAGGGTAACACCTAGGCTGGGGGGGGGGCAGGGAGGGGGTCTATGTAGGGTAGAGTAGGGGGGTTAGGGGATTTTAATATACAGGGGTTGGTTCTCCTTTAAACCCACCAATCATGGGAACTATCTATCTATCTTTATCTATCATGGGAACTATCTATCTATCTATCTATCTATGTATCATCTATCTATCATCTTCTATCTATCTATCATCTATCTATCTATCTATCTATCTATCTATCTATCTATCTATCTATCTATCTATCTATCTATCTATTATCTATCTCTATCTATCTATCTATTATCTATCTATCTATCTATCTATCTATCTATCTATCTATCATCAACGTCTATCTACCTATCTATCTATCTATCTATCTATCTATCTATCTATCTATCTATCTATCTATCTATCTATCTATCTATCTATCTGTCTGTCTGTCTGTCTGTCTGTCTGTCTGTCTGTCTGTCTGTCTGTCTATCTATCTATCTATCTATCTATCTATCTATCTATCTATCTATCATCATCGTCTATCTATCTATCTATCTATCTATCATCTATCTATCTATCTATCTATCTATCTATCTATCTATCTATCTATCTATCATCTATCTATCTATCATCTATCTATCTATTATCTATCTATCATCTATCTATCTATCTATCTATCTATCTATCTATCTATCTATCTATTATCTATCTCTAGCTATCTATTATCTATCTATCTATCTATCTATCTATCTATCATCGTCTATCTATCTATCTACCTATCTATCTATCTATCTATCTATCTATCTATCTATCTATCTATCTATCATCTACCTGTCTATCTATCTATCTATCTATCTATCTATCTATCTATCTATCTATTATCTATCTATCTATCATCTATCTATCTATCTATCTATCTATCATCTATCTATCATCTTCTATCTATCTATCATCTATCTATCTATCTATCTATTATCTATCTATCTATCTATTATCTATCTCTATCTATCTATCCAGTATCTATCTATCTATCTATCTATCTATCTATCTATCTATCTATCTATCTATCTATATCTATCTATCTATCTATCTATCTATCTATCTATCTATTTATCTATCTATCATCGTCTATCTATCTATCTATCTATCTATCTACCCTCTACAGAGGGTAACACCTAGGCTGGGGGGGGGGCAGGGAGGGGGTCTATGTAGGGTAGAGTAGGGGGGTTAGGGGATTTTAATATACAGGGGTTGGTTCTCCTTTAAACCCACCAATCATGGGAACTATCTATCTATCTTTATCTATCATGGGAACTATCTATCTATCTATCTATCTATGTATCATCTATCTATCTATCATCTATCTATCTATCTATTATCTATCTCTATCTATCTATTATCTATCTATCTATCTATCTATCTATCTATCATCATCGTCTATCTATCTATCTATCTATCTATCTATCATCATCGTCTATCTATCTATCTATCTATCTATCTATCTATCATCTATCTATCTATCTATCTATCTATCTATTATCTATCTATCTATCTATCTATCTATCTATCTATCTATCTATCATCTATCTATCTATCTATCTATCTATTATCTATCTCTAGCTATCTATTATCTATCTATCTATCTATCTATCTATCATCGTCTATCTATCTATCTACCTATCTATCTATCTATCTATCTATCTATCTATCTATCTATCTATCTATCATCTACCTGTCTATCTATCTATCTATCTATCTATCTATCTATCTATCTATCTATCTATCTATTATCTATCTATCTATCTATCATCTATCTATCTATCTATCTATCTATCTATCATCTATCTATCATCTTCTATCTATCTATCATCTATCTATCTATCTATCTATTATCTATCTATCTATCTATTATCTATCTCTATCTATCTATCCAGTATCTATCTATCTATCTATCTATCTATCTATCTATCTATCTATCTATCTATCTATCTATCTATCTATCTATCATCGTCTATCTATCTATCTATCTATCTATCTATCATCGTCAGTCTATCTATCTATCTATCTATCTATCTATCTATCTATCTATCTATCTATCTATCTATCATCTATCTATCATCTGTCTTGTCTGTCTGTCTGTCTATCATTTCACTGTCTCTGTGTCTGTCTATTATAGAGGATGAATGTGGAGAAATAAAAGGCAATTTTCTGTGTGGCTGCAATGAGCCAAAAGTTTGTAAAATAACGTAACACAAAACAGCCCTTTCAATTTTGCTTGGATTTCTTGGAAGCAAAGGGTGCAGTGAAGCAA
This sequence comes from Xenopus petersii, assembly GCA_038501925.1. Lineage (NCBI taxonomy): Eukaryota > Metazoa > Chordata > Amphibia > Anura > Pipidae > Xenopus > Xenopus petersii. The sequence continues at coordinate 8,279,443 of CM076679.1, forward strand.
TCTGCTGTGTGGGAGGACAAGGCACCTCAGGCATATTCGCTGAAGCTGCTGTTGAGAGGATCGTTTATACAGAATTAGCAGGCAGCTCAGTTTGGGGAAATTGCTGGAATTGCTGGGCAGCCCCAATCCAAGCAGATCATTTATGAATTATCTATTAAAAAAGATATTTCCACCAGTATTAAAAAAAAAACAATACACAGAATGATTTATTTTGCTTGTGAAGGTACGTTTTGTGCTTGCACAAGGCAGTTTTATCCCCGGTAGTCATGTGACTATTTCATTCTGGTAAGAAACAGCAGTTCAGTGTTGCTTTATGGCAGGGAGTCGACATAAAACAGGACAGAGCATGTGTCTCTCAAAAAGAGCATTTCCTGGGTTTTCAGCTGTCTAATGTAGTTACTGTCTAAATAGACATGTCGGGTAATTTAAGAGAGTCCTCAGACACAAACACAGGCATTTCAGTATTTATAGGGGCTACAGATTCTCTGCAAATACTTTTAAAGCAAAGAGCAGAGCACAAAGTAAGAAAAACATGGCATATTGTGCCCTTTTTTTTTTTGCACTTTGCATTTTACCCTGCACAGTTCAACCTGCAAAAAAATACTCTCAATGATGAAACATGAAGTAATCACGTAGCTACAATATCCCTTTAAAGAGCTGTTACAGTGAGCTAAGCAGCAGGCGAGCAGTAATCTACTGTTGGCTCTAAGCAGCGGAATAACTATTAAGGGATAGGATGAAAAAACAACATACAAAAGTTTATTGGCTACACTCTCTAGCAATGAAAAAGTCATTTCAAGATATTTGTTTTTTTAAGATAAAGTAGGTTTGGAGAGAAACGCTGTTTTTCTTCGGCTACGAGGCAGAACTAGAGCGGCTCTGTGCTGATTACCTTGCTGTAAGGCAATAGCTAATTCTCCAAATACTCGGAAATTCATTCACCACTTTTTATGTATGGTTTCGGAGCACACAGATGGAACGGCTCATTTAGTTAAGGAAAGCAATGTTAGAATTAATCCTCGTTTTAAAGGGAAACAGTTCTCATGGAAACCGATCGCGGCAACCGCTACTATGGAGACCATAGTGACAGTTATCAAAGAAACAGTTGCCATAGAGCAATCCATCCAAATCAGGTGGGCTCCTGGGGAATCTTAAATACACCGAATAAAATAAAATTCTGTGTATGTAAGACTTGGATGGATTCTTTTCTTGATCTTGGTCACTGCTACCTTGGCCTTGAGGGCAGAGCCTCCCGGTTGGCTGTAAGAGCAGTTCTTCCACATGTAACATAAGTCTATTAAAAACTCTTTGTTCTGGATTCTGACACCACAGAGCTTGCGTCAAATAAACATTATCCTTTCACCTAAAGCGATCTCTTGTTCCTGAATAATCAAACAGCCAATAGGTGTTGTGAAAGCAATTGCTATGAGATCCATATTGACAGTTGCCAGAATTGTGGTGACAGTTGCAAAGGAAACCTTTATTATCACCGTTAGATGATGTTGAGACTAGGGATGCACCGAATCCAGGATTCGGTTCGGGATTCGGCCTTTTTCAGCAGGATTCGGATTCGGCCGAATCCTTCTACCCGGCCGAACCAAATCCGAATCCTAATTTGCATATGCAAATTATGGGCGGGGAGGGAAATTGCGTGACTTTTTGTCAGAAAACAAGGAAGTAAAAAATGTTTTCCCCTTCCGTCCCTAATTTGCATAAGGATTCGGGGGTTCGGCCGAATCCAAAAAAGTGGATTCGGTGCATCCCTAGTTGAGACACCAACATGGAAACCACTGTGGCCATATTTAGAAACTAAAGGTGGCCATATTAAGAAACTAAAGGTGGCCAAACACGGGCAGATTAAAGCTGCTGATATCGGTCCTTTAGACCAATTCGGCATCTTATCTGCCCCTGTGTGGGGTCTTCCAACGGCTCCCCCCAATTGACATCAGGCCAAAAATTGGCCTGATATTGATCGTGGACCGTTTTGGTTAGTTGTTGCGGTCCTACAACCCGTCGGCACCCATTTCCTTCTAGGGATGCACCGAATCCAGGATTCGGTTTGGGATTCTGCCTTTTTCAGCAGGATTCGGATTCGGCCGAATCCTTCTGCCTGGCCGAACCAAATCCGAATCCCTATTTGCATATGCAAATGAGGGGCGGGGAGGTAAACCGCATGACTTTTTGTCACAAAACCAGGAAGTAAAAAATGTTTTCCCCTTCCCAGCCCTAATTTGCATATGCAAATTAGGATTCAGTTTAGTTTTCGGCCGAATCTTTCGTAAAGGATATAATAGATAAAATAGTGGATTCGGTGCATCCCTATTTCCTTCATATAATCAGATTGTTTGGCCCTGGGGCCAACGTTCAGATTAACCCGGCCGTTGGTGGGCATCTTGGGGGAAAGATCCGCTCTTTTGTCAACCTCACCAAACAAGCGGATCTTATTGTGTCTGGCCATCTTAAGAGTCAAACCATGTTGCCATCAGAAACCATGATAATGCTTGTGCCGTTGTCACAGGTACAGACAGACGCAAATAACAACTGCCATGGAAAGACTTGCTATAGGGAAGGATCACAGTGACCACCATGATAGTTGCCATCATGAAGACCACCATTGTAACGGCCGTTTTGAAAACAGAGGTAATGGTGATGATAGTGATGGAAACTGTTGCCATGTAGATCATTGTTCAGGTTATTATAAATAATGTTAGGTTGGTATGAAAATAATGCTTTAGATATTATTTGGGGAAATGAGAGCTCATTCCCACAATGGTGGTTTCAGCATCATTTTTTCAAGTGTGCTCTAACATATGGCACCACATTTTTTTGTTCTTGGTTTTATCTTTGCGTTGAAAGTAAGCCCTTCCTTGGGCAGGTAATGATTAGGCGCTCAAAAGCGGAAAATATCTGATTATTTTCTGAAAGCTACCCTGACCAAGTCTGTCTAAACTGGTCTGGTCTAAACTGTCGAATTCGACTAGTGAATTTTCCAAACTCGACTAAATTTTTTTTAAAAAAAATTCCGAATTCGATTTTCAAGAAACATCAAACTCTGGCCCTTTAAATATTCAAATTAGACTGTTCGCCACCTAAAACCTGCCAAATTCATGTATAAGTCAATGGGAGATGTTGAAGATGTTAGTAGCCTTCCTGACATTCAAGTTTTTTTCGATTCGAGTTTGGTTGAATTTGATTCAAAGTCGATTCGAGTTTTTAGGTCGGTAAAATTTGTCAGAGTTTAAGCAATTTGAATTTTTTTTTTATAAACAACCCCCCAATTGAATTTAGAGGAAAAGCTAATTTATTTGAGTTAAAAAAATCTAAACCATCAGATTATTGCATGAAGCCCAGCAGATCAGGATATCTTCTCCTATTGATTTCTACATGAACTTTTTTATTTGGACTTTTAACACCCTTGGGGTTTAATAAATTCTGAATAATAAATTCTGAAAAATCCAAGTTTTTCTTCCACTAAAAACTATAGTTAAAACTTGAATTTTTCCAAGTTTTCGGCATTCGGACTTTAATAAATAAATTCCTTTGTATTGTATGCAATTTTCTTTTCCAAACAAAATAAGATTCATCTGCACTAGTAATGGGCGAATTTGTCCCGTTTTGCTTCGCTGAAAAATTAGCGAATTTCCAGTGAAATTCGCGGAACGGCGAAAACTTTTTGAAATGGATTGAAGTCAATGGGCATCAAAATTATTTGGACGCGTGTTCATTTTGATGCCTACGACAATTGTTATATGTTCGCCTATTTTAGCCAAATGCATTGGTGTCCGAATAATTTTGACGTGCAGCGATGTTTATGCGTGCGACTATTCTGACGCACGGCAAAATTTTTTCAACACATCGGATTTTCCGCCGGTGAATTTTTGCAGCAGTTTCACAAGTTTATTTGACGGCGGTGAACCGTGGAAATTCACCTAAAATTGGCAATTGGCGAATTTATTCGCCCATCACTAATCTGCGCCTCCGTTTCTGTAATCTGGCACGTTACTATACCACATCAGTTGCAAAGGGGTGTTTATTAAGATGGCAAACTCATGGGGACACATATACTAAGCAGCGAATTTTTGGTAGCGCCCATTTCGCACTCATTCACTTTGCAAGGCACAAATGTGCTCAGACTACGCCGATTCGCTAATATGCGGAGTTTCGTCCTGGACGCCGAACGCTCACACATGTCCAGGGAAGCTTAATAAAGACAAGAGAGTTAATATAATGCCCTACACATGAGCCCACTGTAAAGTTAATGTTCCATATGTTTGAAAATGTCTGGGGAAAACCGCTTACCCAAAAAAAGTTTCAGTTAAGACTTTTGCAGGCAATCCCATTTAAAAAAAGTAGGGATGCACAGAATCCGGTTTGGGATTTCAACAGGATTTGGATTTGCTCGAATTCTTCTGCCATGCCGAACCGAAAGCGAACCCTAATTTGCATATGCAAATTAGGGATGCACTGAATCCACTATTTTGGATTCGTCCGAACCCCCAAATTTGCATATGCAAATTAGGGGCGGGGAGGAAAATCAAGTGACTTTTTGTCAAAGAAAGAAGTATAAAATGTTTTCCCACCCCTAATTTGTATATGCAAATTTGGGGTTTCGGCCGAATCCAAAATAGTGGATTCGGTGCATCCCTAAAAAAAAGGAAAAGTCGCCAGTGTTTTTTGTACTTTAATGCATTTTCGGCTCACAGGATATGATGTAAGTGACAGAAGATTGAGGAAGATCTGGCTGCTTTATTGCACTTCGCCTGGTCTGAGGTGGCGAAGGCTACTCTGGCGAAAGAACTAACGTTCAGTAAAACCCGCATTTTAGTGAATTTGCAGAGTAACGTCGTTCGCAAAAAGTCGCCTGGTGAAAGACTGTGAATGACGATAGCGACGGTCTCTTTCACTAGCGAATTGGCACCTGCGGCGATGTCCCTGCGAGTGGCAACGCTAGCGAATTGCCCCTAGCGAATTGCCATTTTGCACCTTAGTAAATCTGCCCCTTGCACCCACGCCCTGCTCCCCCAGTGCTGGACATACTAATATCCGACCTATGTGTCCAACCTATAGACAGAACAATGAGCTCCATTTTTGACCTTGGTAGCCCTCCAGTGCAAGGTAACAACAAGCCACTTGGGAGTTCTTCGCATACTTGAGAGCAGACAGAGAGATCCAGGCTTATTCTACATTAGGACTTGCATTGCACGAGTGAAATCGGAGAAGGTGCTACTTAACCTCACGTTACAGTAGCTGCCAAAGATCTCGCTTGACACTGGCTCATTGATAATACAGAACAGATAGAATTGGAAATGGTGTGTTTTGTTGTGTGGATGGTTGCTACAGCAGAAGGAAGCGAGTCGTTCCCCCGAAAGAGACGGTGTCACATTCAAGGCACATCGCCAAACCAAATGTATGGTTTCCAACTGTAAGGATCCCAGACAAACAAGCTGAAGGAATGAACTGCATGTTAATCACAGCATGTCCCACTTGTAAACACGCTAAGCGAAAGCTGTGCTGAGTGGGACTCGTCCTGTTTAGCTCCTTCCACTCCACCACCTGTGATAACTAGAATTTTAAGGGCTAACTAGATTTTATTTGAATACTTATGGAAGCTCACCTTGTATTCAAATTTCCTATGAACCCAGAGTGGCATTTAGTAGTACAGAGTTTAAAAAATAGATTTCAAATGTCTTTTCAATCCTTATTGAAAGTTATATTCCCTTTCTGTCCTTAAAGGTCCGGGCACACAGGCAGATTCGGTAGATTAATCGCCCTATTCGCCTATTCTTCAGGGGCGACTAATCTACCCGAACTGCCTCCTCTGCCTTTTCCGCCGGCAAAAATGTAAATCGCCAGCTGGGTGCCACTCCGAAGTAGTCCAAACTAGTTGCCTCATTAGGAAACTTTGTCGCCGGGCGACTTATCTCCCCAAGAAGAGGAAATTGGGGAGATTAGGCAGTTCAGGGAGATTAGTCGCCCGGAAGAAGAGGAAATTTGTCACCGGGCGACTAATCACCCCAAATCTTCAAGCATTAGTAAACTAGATGGAAATCACCATGTTTTTGACCCAAAGGGGCAGATTAATTAAGGTTCGAATAGTAAATTCGAATTTTCGAGTTGAATTAGAATGCCTTCCCGCAAACTCACTTCATCTCAATTCGACTGCCTCCCCTGCCTTCCCGCCGGCTAAAATTTAAATCGCCGGTGGGATGGCACTCGGAGGCCATTCATTTTCTGAAGTCGCACGAATTTGCCTCGCTCCGAGTGCCATCCCACGGGCAATTTACATTTTAGCCGACGGGAAGGCAGGGGAGGCAGTCTAATTGAGACTAATTGAGTTTGGATCAAAAAATCAACTCGAAAATTCGAATTTACCATTCGAACCTTAATAAATCTGCCCCTTTGGGTCAAAAACATGGTGATTTCCATCTAGTTTACTAATGCTTGAAGATTTGGTTGGGGTGTTAAATTGCCTCTTCTTCAGACTAATCTCCCCGGAGTGCCTAATCTCCCCAATTTCCTCTTCTTGGGCAGATTAGTCGCCCGGCGACAAATTTCCTCTTTCTGAAATCGGGCGACTTCGGAAAACGAAACACTCAGAGTGGCATCCCGCTGACGAGTTACATTTTAGCCGGCGGGAAGGCAGGGGAGACACTTCAGGGAGATTAGTCGCCCTAAAGAAGAGTCGATTTATCGCCGGGTGACTAAACTCCCCAAATCTGCCTGGGTGCCCTGACCCTAAATGTAAAAATCAAACTTCAAGCATCAGTAAACTAGATGGAAATCACCATGTTTTTGACCCTTAGGGGCAGATCTATTAAGGTTCGAATGGTAAATTTGAATTTTCAAGTTGATTTTTTGATCAAAACTCACAAATTTGAGTTGGGAAAAATCCAAACTCGAATTCGAAATTTATCATATTTCGACCCTGGAAGTACCTCAAATTCGATAGGTCGCCACCTAAAACCTGCCGAGTTCATGTTGAAGTCAATGGCAGAGGTCCGTTGACCCGTTTGAAGATGTTAAAAGCCTTTCTGACATTTGAGTTTTTTTCAGAGAAAAAATTTGAATCAAGTTCCAATCGAATATGATGCGAATTTGATTCGAGTTTTCGGGTCATTAACATTCGTTGTTCGCCTTTATTTACTTTTAGTATGATGTAGAGAGTGATATTGAAAAGCTTGCAATTGATTTTTATTTTTATTGATTTTGAGTTATTTTACTTTTTATTCAGCTGTCCAGTTTGCAATTTCAGCAATCTGGTTGCTAGGATCCAAATAACCCTAGCAACCATGCAACGATTTGAACAAGAGACTGGACTATGAATAGGAGAGGCCCTGGATAGAACAATAAGGATTAAAAAGAAGCAATAACAATAAATATGTAGCCTAAGGGCAGAGACACACGCTGCTGTTTCGGGAGATTAGTCGTCCAGCAACAAATCACTTCTTCTTCGGGCAAATAATCTCCCCAAACTGCCTACCCGCCGGCTAGAATGAAAATTGCCAACAGGGTTGCACTCGGAACACTTCCGAGTACCATCCCGAGGAAACTTCGGGCGACTTCGGAAAGCCGAAGTGATCTGAGTGCCATCCCACCGGCAATTCTGACTCTAGCCAGAGGGAAGGCTTTTCGGGGAGATTAGTCGCCAGAAGACGAAGCGATTTGTTGCTGGGTGACTAATCTCCCGAAATAGCATCATGTGTCCATGCCCTTACAGAGGTTTGTTTTTTTTTTAGATGGGGTCAGTGACCCCCATTTGAAAACTGTAAGTAGCAATAACAATAAATATGTAGCCTAAGGACAGAGACACGCTGCTATTTCGGAAGATTAGTCTCCCAGCGACAAAACTATTCTTCTTCGGGCGAAAAATCTCCCCGAACTGCCTTCCCGCTGGCTAGAATGAGAATCGCCGGCGGGATGACACTCGGAGCACTTCGTTTTCTGAAGTCGCCCGAAGTTGCCTCACGAGTAAACTTCAGGTGACTTCGGAAAGCCAAAGCGATCCGAGTGCCATCCCACCGACGATTTAGACTTTAGCCGGCGGGAAGGCTTTTCAGGACATTAGTTGCCAGAAGAAGAAGCGATTTGTCGATGGGCGACTAATCTCCCGAAATAGCAGCGTGTGTCTATGCCCTTACAGAGGCTTTTTTTTTTTTTTAGATGGGGTCAGTGACCCCCATTTGAAAACTGTAAGTAGCAATAACAATTAATATGTAGCCTATGGACAGAGACACGCTGCTTTTTCGGGAGATTAGTCGCCCAGCGACAAATTGATTCTTCTTCGGGCGACAAATCTCCCCGAACTGCCTTCCCGCTAGAATGAAAATCGTCGGTGGGATGGCACTCGGATCGCTTTGTTTTCTGAAGTCGCCCGAAGTTGCCTCACGAGTAAACTTCTGGTGACTTCGGAAAGCTGAAGCTATCCGAGTGCCATCCCACCGGCGATTTTAGCCGGTGGGAAGGCTTTTTGGGGACATTAGTTGCCAGAAGAAGAAGTAGCGATTTGTCAATGGGCGACTAATCTCCCGAAAAATAGCAGCGTGTGTCTATGCCCTTACAGAGGTTTTTGGGTTTTTTTTAGATGGGGTCAGTGACCCCCATTCGAAAACTGTAAAGAGTCAGAAGAAGATGGCAAATATTACATTAAAATATTACGTATCTATATTATTGCTGAACTGGTAGAATTTGCCTAAATTAGAGAAGCTATCCATGTACGACTAAGGAAAGTCAGCGACATAATGTCGATTGCAGCTTTTGGAATTCTGTGGAATTTTCCAGTATTTCACTCTCAAGCTTTGCCAGTCTTTCATGTGACTACGGTCGGATGTAACACTTTTCCAGCGGTGAAAAAACAAACGAATCCCTTGAAACGTTTGGAAAATGCCCACGGTGGAATTTATATATAAGATATATAATGTTATTTGTCACATTAACGAATTCATTCATCACGAGAGTTCATGGTTCCCCCCCCCCCGGCGCAACTGTAGGACCAGAACTTCACTTATGGAACCGTCTACGTTAAATAACATTTTTAAGCGATGGTAATAAAATCGTACAGGTGTTATACTGACAGGAAAGTACAATATTTATAAAGTAATTTACTGTTTTTCCATATAAAAGGAGAGGTGCAGTAAAGTTGGAATTTGCTCACCAAGTGCCTGGAGGCTGCGCAATGAATAAAACTCAAGGTTTTCAGTATTTAAGGATCAGGGCACAGTCTCAGATTTGGGGAGATTAATCGACAAATCTCCTCTTCTTCGGGCGACTAATCTCCCCAAACTGCCATCCCCCGGCTAGAATGTAAATTGCTGGCGGGATGGCACTCAGTACAATTCGTTTTCCAAAGTCACTCGAATTTTCCTCATGAGTAGCGATGGGCGAATTTTTCCCGTTTCCCGTGAAATTCGCTGACTCTGGCGACAATTCCGACACGCAAGTCAATGGGGCGTCTGTTTAATTGCCGCCGACGTCTGAATTGTCGCAGCGATTTAGTCACCAGTGGCGAAATGCAGATATTCGCGCCTGGCGAATAAATTCACCCATCATTACTCGTGAGGCAACTTCGGGCGACTTCTGAAAATGAAACGATCCGATTGCCATCCCGCCGGCGATTTACATTCTAGCCAGCTGGAGGATGTTCGGTGAGATTAGTCGCCCCGAAGAAGAGGAGATTTAGTCGAATTACACTAAGGGGCAGATTTATCAAGGGTCGAATTTGGAATTTCGAATTTGAAAGACTACGAAATTCGATTTTCAAAAAGGAAAACGAAAGGAAATCAAAGTTATTTTTTGGCCGTATAGGTCCGTTTTTGATCGAATAGGTCCATTTTCCGATCTAATTCGAAATCGAAAGAACTTTGATTTTTCAAAGTCCACCAATTGACTCCAAATGGGTTCAAGGAGGTCCCCCGTAGGCTAAAAAAAACAATTTGGAAGGTTTTAAATAGCAAATGTTCGACGTTGAATTTTTAAAGAGACAGTACATGATAAATTTTGAAATTCGAATTTTCAAATTCTTTTCAAATTCGAATTTGGACTATTCCGGCAATTTCCATGGCTTTCAGCGCATGCGCAGTTGTTCGGGACCGGCAGATCTTGCCAACTGCGCATTCACCGACACGCCGATCTCTTTTCGAAGATTACCGAATAGAAGAAGATGGTGCCGTGAACTCTGATGCCCTATAATCTGCAACGAGGGGTAAGTAAAGAGTTAGGGGCATTTACCCAGGGTAACACCGAGGCTGGAGAGAAGCAGGGAGGGGGGTCTATGTAGGGTAGGGGATAAAAAAGGGTTTGGTTCTCCTTTAAGGTATGAAGATCCAAATTACAGAAAGATCCAATATCCAGAAAATCCCAGGTCCCGAGCATTCTGGATAACCATAATCTTTCACCGTTGTAGAAAAGGGCTACCTTAACTTAAAGGATAAGTAAACCTTTAAAATAAATGAATGTAAAATTGATGAGAGTGATCTTCTTAGAACGTTTGCAATGTACATTCATTATTTATTATTTTTTAATTCCAAGATATTAAGGGATACATGTACTGTTAATATGAATGGATTGTGTTACAACAGCGCCACCTGCTGGTCAGTTTCCCACCAGTCTGACCACCAAGTAGTCAAGGAAGTTGTCAGGAGAAAGAAAGAGGCTGCTCTGATGTTCTTCTGCTTAGGAAACATGTGAGAAAGGTTTCTAATTGTTTTCCTAAGCATAAGAACATCAGAGCAGCCTCTTTCTTTCTCCTGACAACTTCCTTGACTACTTGGTGGTCAGACTGGAGGGAAACTGACCAGCAGGTGGCGCTGTTGTAACACAATTCATTCATATTAACAGCACATGTATCCCTTAATATCTTGGAATTAAAAAATAATAAATAATGAATGTACATTGCAAAAGTTCTCAGAATAGCGCTCTCATCAATTTTACATTCACTTGTTTTAAAGGTTTACTTATCCTTTAAGGTACTAGGTCATAGGTACATGGTCACCCCCCAATGCTGGTTTATGGGGTTCCCTTTATTGGTGGTAGGTCCTAACCTTTTATTGAAGGTGGATTCTAACCTATATGCCTCTATATATCTGATATATACTGATTATCTTTCAGAATTCTGCTTAGCCAACCCTAACATATATAAGATATTCCTGTGGGCTCCTATAGGTTTTATGCTGAATAACTATAAAGTCAAAAGAGTTTCTGTATAGAACAAACCACAGAGGGTTCCATTGGGCTGGCAGGTTTCTAATGGAGCAAAAGGCATCATACCGGAATACTGGGATATGCACAACTCTTAGAAAAGTATAGAAAAGTAAGACTTAGCCAAGAGGGAATAATAAGTATTTACCATAGTCTGGGGTCCAGAATGTAAAAGTAAGTGGGGTTTGGCAATTGAAGACAAATCCAATTATGAAAAGGAAAAAGAAAATGAAATGGCTACGAGAGTCGAAATGATAGATTTATACTCACCCAACATATATTTATTAAAACTATTAAATACTTGTCGCTAATGTTGGGCGAATACATTCGTCTGGCACGAATTCGCTGGGAATTTCCGTGTTTCTCCCAAGGAATTTGCCCGTGAAAATTCGCTTGATTTTTTAGTGAAACCATTGGAATTGCTACATTTTTTTGTGAAAACGTTCGAATTGCTCGCTTTTAGTGAAAACGTTCAAATTGCTCCTTTTTTTTTGTGAAACCGTTCGAATTGCTCCAGTTTTAGTTAAAACGTTCGAATTGCTAGATTTTTGTAGTGAAAACATTCGAATTGTTTGATTTTTTTTGCTCGATTTTTTAGTGAAACCGTTTGAATTGCTCCATTTTTAGTTAAAACGTTCGAATTGCTCTATTTTTGTCGTGAAAACATCCGAATTGTTTGATTTTCTATTGAAACCTTTCGAATTGTTTGATTTTTTATTGAAACCGTTCGAATTGCTCGCTTTTATTGAAAAGTTCAAATTGCTCGATTTTTTACTGAAACTGTTCAAATTGCTCGCTTTTAGTGAAAACATTCAAATTGCTTGATTTTTTAGTGAAACCGTTCAAATTGCTCGCTTTTAGTTGAAACGTTCGAATTGCTCTATTTTTTAGTGAAACAGTTCGAATTGTTTGATTTTTTAGTGAAACCATTCGAATTGCTCGCTTTTAGTGAAAACGTTCAAATTGCTCAATTTTTTTGTGAAACCGTTTGAATTGCTCCATTTTTAGTTAAAACGTTCGAATTGCACGATTTTTGTCGTGAAAACATCCGAATTGTTTGATTTTTTATTGAAACCGTTCGAATTGCTCGCTTTTATTGAAAAGTTCAAATTGCTCGATTATTTACTGAAACTGTTCAAATTGCTTGCTTTTAGTGAAAACGTTTGAATTGCTTGATTTTACCATGAAACCTTCCGAAATGCTCTATTTTTAGTGAAACCGTTCGTTGCTTGGTTTTTTTCTAAAAACGTTTGAATTTCTCAATTTTTTCGTGAAACCATTGGATTTTTTTTTTTTCGAGGAACTTTCTGATTTCATGAATTTTCGCAAGTTTTCCACCGTTTTTGCTAATTTTTCAGCGAAGTGAAACGGGAGAAATTCGCCCATCGCTACTTGTCGCCTCTTTGCAGGTCCCTGCTGCAACATTTCAATAAAATCATAGGTTTCTAATAATATACGTTCCTCCAGAATGGCTGTAGCTGCTGTAAAATTGCCTTACAAACTGTTCCATTGTGCTGACTACTCGTTCCTTATGCAAAATATTCCCTAACTAAAGTACAGTACACAATTTTTTATTGGCCTGTAAACACAAAATTATTTATTGGGCTGAAAAAAATCAGGAGCCTCTCTGTTCCCTTAAACCAGCTGGGTACCACATGTAGACTTATTTGGAAGCCACTGAAACCCAAACTGTACTCAGGGATAGACTTCATAACAGAAATCCCATTTTTATACATGGAAATCAGACAGATATTTTCAACATGTTGGCAAAATAATTTCATGTTTTTTGTTTTTTTTGTACAAAAGGTCCCATTAAAAGTTTGTTTCCAAAGCCCACCACTAATTAACATTCACTGTTATAAAAGTGCAGACATTGGTCCATTTCAAAACTGAACATCTGGAGATTTTAACGAGGTGGTTCACCTTTCAGTTAACGTTTAGTTATACCAAAATGGCTAATTCTAAGCAACTTTTCAATTGACCTTCATTTATTCTTTTTTTACACTTTTTGAATGATATGTCTTCTTCTTCTGACTCTTTCCAGCTTTCAAATTGGGGTCAGTGACCCCATTTAAACCCAAACACTCTATAAAGCTATAAATGTATTGTTATTGCTACTTTTTATTCCTCATCTTTCTATTCAGGCCTCTCCTATTCATATTCCAGTCTCTTATTCAAATCAATGCATGGTTGCTACAACATGCTCCTGTATAAACTATAACAAACAAGGGAAAGTTGTGCTCACCACTATTTTTTAAAACCATTAGGCGGGGGGGCAATGAGGGTGTGACCACAAAATACATATAGACAAATACAAGGGTCCTCTGCACTCAACCCATTATCAATATATTTGAGACATTTTGTGCCTTAAGCTACTATAAATGTCTTACTCTTTAAACAAAACAGGGATTGTTTGCCCATATATTGCAATATATTTAAAGGGCGTGTAAAGGTAAAAAAAATAAAATCCCATTTTTACTTTACTTTACTTTTACTTTTACTTTACTTTACTTCTTTAATGAAAAAGAAACCTATCTCCAATATACTTTAATTAAAAAAATGTGTACTGTTTTTATAAGAAACCTGACTGTATGCAGTGAAATTCTCCCTTCATTTACTGCTGTGGATAGGAATTGTCAGACGGTCCCTAACTGCTTTGCAGGGAAACAATCATATTTGAACAGCAGGGGGAGCCCCCGCCTTACTTCCCAGCCATGCAGAACTCAAGCAGCTTTGTTTGTTTCCCTGTAGAGCAGTCGGCGACTGTGTAGAAATTTGTATTGGATTTTTTTTTGCCTTTAGATCCCCTTTACTGTTTCCAACTCCAGCTGCAGGAACAAAGATCATGGAGCCAGATTTAAACTGGGATTCTATTTGGAGAATTATTTTGTTGCAGCCACTGGTTCTGCAGAGTTGGAGAAAGTTTGTATTAAACAATACAAAAACTATAAAATCCACATTAGATTACATGACAACACAGGACCTGTGCTGTTTTGATAATTTATGACAACCCCTAAGCAGCCCAGACCACACTGAGCATGTGCATGGTCTTGGTCTTGCAAAGATGTTTAACAAAATTACAAGATGGTGACCCCCTGTGGCCAACTTTGAAAGCATAAATCATTTGCTTGTGGTGCAGTAAGTTTATGTTTATGTTTAGTATACAAAATACAGCATTTCTAGCCTTATTCTATTTTAGACTTTACTTCCCCTGTAATGTAGCCAATTACGTCAAAGCCATCCGCGGTGTGTGTGTATATATATATATATATATAGTGGAACCCTGGAGCTACCGTCGGATTTGGTGGTATTTCCAGGGTTCCGGAACTACTACCAATTTTACAGTTTTACAGAGAACGCCATTGGGCGCTCCAAGAACCTACAATCTCCAGAATCAAATTCAGCATTACAGTGGTGCCCGGCAACTATTCTAACCTCCGTGTTGTTCATTTGCTAACTTTGCTTGGGCATAGGATCCCTTATTTGGAAACCCATTATTCAGAAAGTTCTGAATTATGGGACGGCCATCTCCCATAGAGTATAATAATACTCTCTAACAATAATTCTCTATAATAACACCTTATACTTGATCCCAACTAAAACATAATTAATCCTTATTGGAGGCAAAACGTTCTTAATGTTTACACGATTTTTTTTAGTAGACAAATTATCCAAATTACGGAAAGACCCCTTATTTGGAAAAGCCCCAGGTCCCGAGCATTCTGGATAACACGTCCCATACCTGTATGTTCTATATGTTTTTGACATGAGTCTTTTTTTTTTTCTATTTTTCTATTTTCCCCTTCTCAGTATAAAGTGTGTGGCTCGTGACTTTTCTCGCTAATATTTTATGAACTTGCCATTCAGTAGGTTGGCGACCACCAGCACCATCAGTCTAACGAGTCAATTCTTCATTCATCTTGTGAAAGGGTATTTGACAGGTTGATGAGAAAGCTATTTCACATTCTCTGTAAGGCAATGAGAGGTGTCTTTGATGCATCTGTTTCCGCTGCTTTGGTATAAAAAAAAATGTTAACTCTCAACAGTATCATAATGATGAACTACTTAATTGTACCTAATGCTGTCCATATAAAAGGGATCCCCTGACCTGATTTTACATTTTATTGAGTAAATGTTTTATGTTTTTTTATGTGAACAAATATTCCTTTAGCAATAATGTTTAATACTGATATACAAGTTAAATAATGTAAACTTCTTTTGCTAACATCCTCCCTAGGAAGGGCCGGCCTTAGGCCAATTGGGCCCCGCACCTCTGGGGGCCCCGCACCACAGGGCAGCACAGATAATATTTCCCTCAGCACATGATGCTGCCTGGCCTGCCCCCAACTTTGAGAGTCCAGCCCATCCCCAAATCCATAGGTCCAGCCCACCCCCAACTCTGATAAGCCAGCCTATCCCCCAACTCCATAGGTCTAGCCTGCCCCCCAACTCTCATAGGCCCAGCTTTCCTCCAACCTTGATAGGCCCTGCCTGCCCCCAATCCAACCAAGCCTGCTCCCAAGCTGAATCGGCCCAGCCTGCCCCAAACTAATTGGCCCAGTCCACTCTCCTATTTCCTCCCTCTCTCTCTTACCCTGTGTGCCCCTATTATGTGCCCCTATTTCATCCCTCTCACTCTCTTACCTTGTCTGCCCCTTTCCTTTCTATTTTGTGCCTGTATGCCCTTATTTTCCTAAATACTTGCTGTGTCAGTAGCCAGCAACACTTTGTCTAGGGGCCCCGCCAACATGGTCCCAATTGGCCCCACATTTGATAGGATCAGCCCTGTCCCTAGGCTTATCTCAGTGCTCAGACTCCCCCCCCCCTCACTACAATGATAACTCTCTGGATCTTCTATTTACTAGATTCTGTTCAATCACCAATTTAACTAACCTTTCTCACATCTTTCCTAAGCAGAAGAACATGAGCCTCATTCTTTCTCCTGACAACTTCCTTGACTACTTGGTGGTCAGACTGGTGGGAAAATGACCAGCAGGTGGCGCTGTTGTAACACAATTCATTCATATTAACAGCACATGTATCCCTTAATATCTTTAAAGAAAAATAAATAATGAATGTACATTGCAAAAGTGCTTAGAATAGCCCCCTCAAAAATTGTTGTGTTTAGTTCTCCAAAGCATTAAAGACCAGCATGGGGATGTGATGGGTGGAGAAGAGGTGCTTAAGGGGTGATATGATAACTATGTATAAATATATAAGGGGATCATATAATAATCTCTCTAATGCTTTATTTACCAGTAGGTCTTTCCAGCTGACATTCCGATTAGAAGAAAAGAGGTTCCAGCTAAATATTGGGAAGAAGTTTGTTACAGTGAGAGCTGTGAAGATGTGGAATTGTCTCCCTGAATCAATGGTACAGGCTGATACATTAGATAGGTATAAGAAGGGGTTGGATGGTGTTTAGCAAGTGAGGGAATACAGGGATATGGGAGATAGCTCATAGTACAAGTTGATCTGGGGACTAGTCCAATCAGAGTCGGACTGGGCTGGTGGAACACCGGGAAAAAACCCAGTGGGCCCCGGCTCTTGTGGGCCCCGCCGGCCCAGACCCGCTCCCTTTAAAAATGTAATTCAGGTCACAAAAAAAAGGTACGCTTGTGCATGCACATTAGCGCAAAAATCAAGTACGCGCGCATGCGCATTCGCAGGGAGAAGAAGCTAAGTGTGTGCATGCACAATTGCAAGAAGAAGAAGCTACGCACACGCATGCACAATTGCAGGGAGAAGAAGCTACACAAGCACATGCACAATCGCAGGAAGAAGAAGCTAAACAAGCGCATGCACAATCACAGGGAGAAGAAGCTACGTATGCACAATCGCAGGGAGAAGAAGCTAGGCACGCACATGCACAATCGCAGGGAGAAGAAGCTACGCAAGCACATGCACAATCGCAGGGAGATGAAGCTACGCAAGAGCAATTGCAGGGAGAAGAAGTTGCACATGCACAATCGCAGGGAGAAGAAGCTGCGCAAGTGCAATTGCAGGAAGAAGAAGCTACGCACGCACATGCACAATCGCAGGGAGAAGAAGCTACGCAAGCACATGCACAATCGCAGGGAGAAGAAGCTACGCAAGCGCAATTGCAGGGAGAAGAAGCTACGCAAGCGCAATTGCAGAGAGAAGAAGTTGCACATGCACAATCACAGGGAGAAGAAGTTGTGCAAGTGCAATTGCAGGAAGAAGAAGCTACGCACGCACATGCACAATCGCAGGGAGAAGAAGCTAGGCACGCACATGCACAATCGCAGGGAGAAGAAGCTACGCAAGCACAATTGCAGGGAGAAGAAGTTGCACATGCACAATAGCAGGGAGAAGAAGCTGCGCAAGCGCAATTGCAGGGAGAAGAAGCTACGCACGCACATGCACAATTGCAGGGAGAAGAAGCTACGCAAGCACAATTGCAGGGAGAAGAAGTTGCACATGCACAATAGCAGGGAGAAGAAGCTACGCAAGCGCAATTGCAGGGAGAAGAAGTTGCACATGCACAATCGCAGGGAGAAGAAGCTGCGCATGCACAATCGCAGTGGGGGCCCTAGTAGCCACGGTGGACCTCGGGCCCCCTAGTCCTACCCTGAGTCCAATTGCATCTTGGAGTCAGGAAGGAATTTTTTCCCCCATCTGAGGCAAATTGGAGAGGCTTCAAATGGTTTTTTTTGCCTTCCTCTGGATTAACCAACAGTTAGGCAGAATAAAATAGTTGAAGGGTTGAACTTGATGGACGTGTGTCTTTTTTTCAAATTAACTTACTATGTTAATTTTCATTTTATCCTCATGGTTTTAGCATTTTGTTGTTGTCGATTTTTACTGAGGGACTAATTACAGTTCCATATGAATGCTGGACTTTAACACTGGCATAATATTGTCTTTTTTGTCCTTTGCACGGATGAATATGACTCTTACGTGTCACAAAGATAACCGTATGGGTCACATGTATGTGTCTTACATAAAGGTATCTGTAATTTATGGGACTAAACTGCGTTCATTGTGACTAATAATTACTGCCTTACTAGGTATATGTCAGTTTTTGCTTTGTAAGATGATTTAAATTATCTGGATGACAACCTTTAAGTTTCCAAGGTTCATTCAAGAGGGAACACGTTTTTTTCCCTGCAGTGAAACGGCGCTGTCTATAAAACACATGTAGCCTGTGTAGTAATCACTCCTCCTACTGATCAGTGTTGCCTGGGATCTTGAATCTTCACTGGGGACCATAAAAAAAGACAAAATTGTGGCCAATTGAAAAGTTGCTTAGAATTCGCTGTTCTGTAACATACTAAGGGGCAGATTTACTAACCAGCGAAAATTCGCACTTTGCACCCAGGGCAAAACTTCCCCAGGTGAAAATTTGCTCAGACTACGCCAATTCACTAAAATGCGGAGTTTCGTACTGGGCGCCGAACACTGGCGACTATTCAAAGTAAAGATACGCTAGCGTTCATTTCTGCTAGCAAAAATTCGCTAGTGATCTTGCGCTCAGGTTAATTTGCATAGGGCGGGAAATTTAAAGTTGTACAGACGTCTTTATTATAAATGTTGGTGCAAATGCTTGAAGTTACCAGTTTTTATTACAAATGTCCAGGGAACCTTAATAAAGACAAGAGAGTTAATATAATGCCCTACACATGAGCCCACTGTAAAGTTAATGTTCCATATGTTATAAAATGTCTGGAGAAAACCGGTTACGGGTAACATCCATTCGCCAGAGTGAATTGTTGCCTGGCAACAGAGTGCGAATCCCCGCTAGCGCCTGTCTCGTTCGCTAGCGAATTGACGCCTGCACCTCTTAGTAAATTGTCGATGTCCCTGCAAGCCGTAATTCTAGCAAATTGGCGCTAACGCTAATGTTAGCCATTTTGCCCTTTAGTAAATCTGCCCCTAAAATTTAACATAAAACAGCCATTAAACCAGAGAGTGGGCTAAATGATCACTACAGATTAGTGATGGGCGAATAAATTCGCCTGGCAGGAATTCCTGACGAATTTCCGCGTTTCGCCTCTGGCGAATAAATTCGCAAATCTTCCGCCGGTGAAAATTCGCTGGTATCAATGTCCGATTTTCACTATTTTTTGGTGAAAATGTCAGATTTTCAGGATTTTTTTGTGAAAACCTTCACATTTCACATTTTTTCGTGAAAACGGACGAATTTCACGAGAAAAGTTTGCCTATCACTACTACCGATGCATTTTCCATAGATAAACTTGCAACTTTTTTCACGAGATAGGAAGGAGAGATCCAGGGTCAGACTGGGGGTCCCACCAGGGTTACTCATCCAGAGCCCCCTCCAGACCCCCTTACTGCATCGGCGCATGACAGTGCGTTTGTGCACATGCGAGTGATGCTGTGTTTATGCGCATGCACGTGATGCCGCATTTGTAAGCATGCGCTGAATGCCAAGTACGCATGAAATGTTTTTGCTGCGAACTCCAACTAAGGGAGGTCACAGCATTAAGAATATGGGTGCGGATCTGGGCTGGCGGGGCCCACAAGAGCCATGACTAAGGGTCCTAGAGACACGAAATGCGTCAGGCAAGAGATGTTTGTACAATAAAGGTTTCAATTTATATTCATCTTTTAGTCTGATCTATTCGTGGTATACCGGAGTGCCTTGCACCAACATTTGTTTGTTTGGTTACGGTTTACCCGCGCCCTTGTGCTGAGGGCCTGGGCCACTTATCTACTATGGTGAGGTCTCTTAATAACTTATATGTTTTGTGCTTAACTGTTTTTGCCACAAGAGGCAGGGGCCCAACAGGTTTTTTCCCGGTGTCCTGCCGGCCCAGTCCGACCCCGGAGAGATCTAGTGCTTGCAAAGGAAAATGATGTGACGGGTGTTTATTAATTTGATAAGGAGAAGTATTAGTGTCACAAATATCATTCGATTTTGTGCGGTGTCGAAATTGACGCCTATGTAGAAATAGTGCCGCAGTCAGTTTATAAAACAGAAGAGTAATGAAATGTAACTTGATATTAAGCCACAATATAGTGAAGAGGTGTCCTGGGTATGTACATGATATGGTTAGTATCAGAAATAAATTAACATGACAGGCCCAAGGCTCTGTATATGCAAAAACATGATTAAAACCAGATGCGTGAATAATATAAGGAGACTCAATGGTGCGCTGGCATCACAGCCCCAGTGTATCTTGGGAATCTGTTAAACAGAGACAATCTAGATAGGTTTCATGAAGACCAACATAAAGTCACTTATGAGCCATGTTACCTCCCCAGTCACCGCATATAAACAACATAGAACATTTTTGTGACACTGGGAAAGGCACAGGGGGTACATTCCACTACTATCCTTTTCAGGAAAGGGACAATACACCTCTGAAGCTATTAAAAGGTGATAATAAAATAATGTTGTAGATTTATTTTTAATTATATATAAGAACCCATAGGGTTAATGGTCCCCAATGGCTATACATTTCTACACTTATTCCCAAGTTGCTGGGAGGAAGGAAGTTTATGTATTTTGGGGTATTAGCATGAAGTGTATAATTGGCTCAGAGGCTGATGGCCACTTCCTGCCTCACTTAAACTATCACGAAAATGAAAGTTTTAAATAAGCTTCATCATACTTTAACAAGAAACTTTGTAAATACAATCAATTAAATATTGTGCATTGTTTCTGAAATAATCAAGTTTATCTTCACTATCCCTCTCTCAGCATCTGGTTCTCTTCATTCTCTCTTCATGCAGCAGTTGGGTGTCAGATATTCACTGACAGTTAGATCCAATATATCTTATAGGGGGAGCTCCCTTTCCTAGAAGATGAATTAGAGCTCACTCAAATAACTGATTCCAGTACAAACAAAATCTAACTAAATAACTGCCTTTTGCACAAATCCTGCATGTAGAGAGACATGATGTCTGTTGATTTTAATAGAGTGAGCTCTAATACATCTTCTAGGAAAATGGAGCCCCCCTATAAGATATATTGGATCTGTCAATGAATATCTGACACCCAACTGCTGCATGAAAACAGAAAGAAGAGAAAAAGATGCTGAGAGAGGGATAGTGAAGATAAACTTGGTTATTTCAGAAACAATGCAGAATTTTTAATTAATTGTATTTAGAAAGTGTCTTATTTCAGCTTATATTAAATTTTAATTTTCTTGATAGTTCCCCTTAAAGTATGGTGTTGGGCAGAGGGTGGATCGTTCTCTTTTGCCTTCCAATTCAGGAGGGAGTGGATGTTGCTGGGAGCCTGAGACTTAGGCCCCAGTAAAGGAGTGAGGCAGATAGAACTAGTAAGCAAGAGCAGCAAATGCTCCAACTAGGAGGGATATCAACGGGGTAGCTCTCCCCTCAAGCAAGACTGGCCTATAGCGTAGAGATCATAGCCTGATAAGGATTTAGGTTCAGTGTATTCCCTGATCCAGTGTGTGGGGATCCAGGTCACTGTTCAAAGATTCCGAGGGTTCCACAATCAATCTGGTTCGCTGTCTCCAAAGGGGCATCACAAGGTGCTGGCTCCTGAATTGCTGTGATGTTACCTGACATATATGTGAATAACTCAAAGATAGTGATAGAGAATAAAGCCGGTTGTTATTTGTTATGAACTTTTTAGCATCCAGTTTTTGTAATTAGTCATGCAGCACATGTGAGGTGTAGTTGCACAACATCTCTCCTTCAGGCTTTCATGTAACAAAAGCCCATCCTGTGGAGAGAGGGTCAAATGTTACCAGTGCTCTGCTTGTTTCATAGTCAGACATGGTCTAGCCTAGCCCAGATGAGAGTTACACATATATATATATATATATATATATATTAACAGTATTCATATATATATATATAAAACATAATCAGACTGGGAGTGTAGAGTTATTTATCGGCATGCTCAAAAATGTTTCCCCTCCATACAGAATGATGAAATACATTCATGTTTTCACTACTTGGCATGGATTATAAATCTATATTTTTACACATTCCCCTTTGGCATAATTGATTTCTTCCAGAAATTATGATTAATCTCTAGTTAGAGAATATTACTTGTGATCATGCATGGAAAATAAAAAGCTTGTATATGTCATGCTTGAGGAGGCCTTTCTAAATCATAGGGTATCAGTGGGATAATAGTCTCTGGGAAGGGAGTGTGACTGTGGGATAGCAGGTATAGTAGGGAGAGATGGTGCCTATAGTAACAGTGGATAATAGTCTCTGGGAAGGGAGTGTAACTGTGGGATAGCAGGTATAGTAGGGAGAGATGGTGTCTATAGTAACAGTGGATAATAGTCTCTGGGAAGGGAGTGTGACTGTGGGATAGCAGGTATAGTAGGGAGAGATGGTGTCTATAGTAACAGTGGATAATAGTCTCTGGGAAGGGAGTGTAACTGTGGGATAGCAGGTATAGTAGGGAGAGATGGTGCCTATAGTAACAGTGGGATAATAGTCTCTGGGAAGGGAGTGTGACTGTGTGATAGCAGGTATAGTAGGGAGAGATGGTGTCTATAGTAACAGTGGAATAATAGTCTCTGGGAAGGGAGTGTGACTGTGGGATAACAGGTATAATAGGGAGAGATGAGCCTATAGTAACAGTGGATAATAGTCTCTGGGAAGGGAGTGTGACTGTAGGATAGCAGGTATAGTAGGAAGAGATGGTGTCTATAGTAACAGTGGATAATAGTCTCTGGGAAGGGAGTGTGACTGTTGGATAGTAGGTATAGTAGGGAGAGATGGTGCCTATAGTAACAGTGGATAATAGTCTCTGGGAAGGGAGTGTGACTGTGGGATAGCAGGTATAGTAGGGAGAGATGGTGTCTATAGTAACAGTGGAATAATAGTCTCTGGGAAGGGAGTGTGACTGTGGGATAGCAGGTATAGTAGGGAGAGATGGTGCCTATAGTAACAGTGGATAATAGTCTCTGGGAAGGGAGTGTGACTGTGGGATAGCAGGTATAGTAGGGAGAGATGGTGCCTATAGTAACAGTGGATAATAGTCTCTGGGAAGGGAGTGTGACTGTGGGATAGCAGGTATAGTAGGGAGAGATGGTGTCTATAGTAACAGTGGATAATAGTTTCTGGGAAGGGAGTGTGGCTGTGGGATAGCAGGTATAGTAGGGAGAGATGGTGCCTATAGTAACAGTGGATAATAGTCTCTGGGAAGGGAATGAGACTGTGGGATAGCAGGTATAGTAGGGAGAGATGGTGCCTATAGTAACAGTGGATAATAGTCTCTGGGAAGGGAGTGTGACTGTGGGATAGCAGGTATAGTAGGGAGAGATGGTGCCTATAGTAACAGTGGATAATAGTCTCTGGGAAGGCAGTGTGACTGTGGGATAGCACAACTACAAACTTTATTTTGCTTATGTTTGCATATTGTCCATTTTAGGTATCAAATTGATCTACAGCAGCAACAAAAAAATTGATTAATATATAATAATTAAAAATTAATATATCAGATTTGTTAATAATCTTGGGTGTTATCTACCAGTGCCTCACCAATGTATTAAAAGATTAATGTCTGAGTTAAGAAATAGAAAAGGAAAGCAATAACGTGGTATAACTGAATAAAAATGGCTGTGATAGCAACAGACTCAAAGCAAGATAGAGGGCAAGGAACTAGTAGCTCTGGGCAGCTAGGACTGAAAAAAATATGAGCCTATTATTATATATATGTGCCGTAGCCTTAAAATAACTGACCTTATCTCTAGGTGCAGCTGAGATGTCAGTTAATGGACTAATGGACTTCATCCTGCTCTTTGTAAACCTGCATAAAATATTATCTAGATTAGAAACTCCAGTCCAATCAAGGAATCAGAACGGCTGAAAGCACAACATAAATTCAGCTGTTTTCTGCTAAAGAGGAAATTGTGCCAAAATAAGAAGAAAAAATAGAAAAAGTAGCTGAGACACAGCAGGGAGCATGTTGGTAGAACAGAATGTCTCTTTTAAATGGTTCCAGGAACTTTGTTCCTTAATCAGTAGTTTGATTTTTCTTATTTTTACTGCTAAATATGCAGACAGGAGGAATGTTTATGGTATCAGACTCCTAAAAAATAAAATTGCTTGAAAAAGACACGTGTGGATATTATGCTAAAGTTTCTTTCTAATAGAGATTAAAACCTTGATTTGAAATTTTGGAGATTTTAAATTGCATCCTTGCCTTGAGTTTTGTCCATTGCGTTCGATGCATCAAAACAAATGCCAATGTTCTTGCATCTGATTTACTGCGCGCAAGTCTCCTGTGCCTTCTGATGCAACCTACTGTGGAACCAGGGATATTTTGGTAGGGCCGGAACTAGGGGAAGGCAGAACAGGCAAATACCTACTGCTCAATGTTGGAGGGGAGATAGGTTTGTGTATCTCTAATGCCTGCCTATGCCTAGTCCTGGACAGGGTCAGACTGGACCAGAGGGACACCTGGAAAAAACCCGGTGGGTCCTGGCCTTCATGGGCCCCCGTCGGCCCAGATCTGCTGAGGCCCAAAGAAAAACAATGGGCTATGCACACCGGCGTTCGCTCATTCGTGGGGGGCCCCGGAAGTTTGGAACCCAGTGGGTCCCCCCTGCTCCAGCCTGACCCTGGTCCTGGAGGTAGGGTTGTCATCTGTTTTCTTTGAGGAAAATGGGCAGGGGGTGGGCCATTGATGTAGGGGGGTGGGCCAGGTGATGTCGGGGGGCGGGCTGGGTGATGTCGGGGGTGGTGACTAGGGTTGCTACCTGGCTGATCCAAAAAACAGTCTCAGGTGAAATCCGGACAGGTGGCAACCCTACCTGGAGGATCTCCTAACCACCCACTCCTTCTCACAATCTTTCTTGGGAGGTTGTGTGCATGCTGGGAGGGGTGCGATCAGCAGTAGCCTTGGGTGCAACTTTTGTATTTTGGTAAACTTTTGGTCTCAATGCTTTGTTTTTCATAACTACAATGTTGGGAGGTATGTAAAAGGGGGGCTCTGGGCAGGTACCTGTCTTCTGCCTGCCCCTAGTCAGGCCCGGACTGGCAATCTGTTGGTTCTGGCAAATGCCAGAAGGGCTGCTATAAGGTGCCATAGAAAATCAGTATTTAGTGGGCTGGTGGGGGCTGTTTGGGCCTCTGTGTGGGCTGATTGGGCCTATGTGTACCTGAAATGTCAGGGCCTATTTTAATTCTCAGTCCGGACCTGCCCCTAGTCCATGGTCGCTGCTTTTCCCTCCATCTCCATTCCCCTTCAGTGCTCTCCCCTTCTCTTTTTCCCATCCCTCTCCCCTCCAGCTTTTTCCAGCGAACTCCCCTGCCCTCCCCTCCAGCACTTTCCCCTCCCTCTCCCTTCCCTTCTGGAGCTCTACCCTCCATTTTTCCCCTCCTTCCCCCTCCCCTCTGGCAATCTTCCCCTGCCCTATCCTCCATTGCTCTGCATATATGTCAGCATACTGCATGGGGGGGTGCGCATACAGAGTGTTGCTGGCCGTGTCGCCTAGGGTGCCCGGTCGGCTTGGCCCGTCACTGCAGTGAAGCATTGATGGGGTCCATAGCACCAGCACTGCAACCACAGGTGTAACTACAGAACAAGCAGGCCCTGAAGTTGCAGAGGGGCCCAGGAGTGTAGAGGGGCCCAGTGAGACCCAAATTAGTGAGCATTTTCAATATATCTTCATGGATTAAGTAAACTGAATTTGCTGTAGGGCCTACTAACATTTAATTACACCACTGAATGCAACCAAATATACTTTAACAAAATAAAATGAAATTGTATGCACAGCAATGATACATAAGTGCAAGGAATTGTGGGTGGACACATATTCAACACAACATTCTATTGCAATCTTGTAGTATTTTGTCAGTGCAAGAAATAGGAAAATAGGTTCTGTGGACAACAAGACTGAACTACGGTAAGCTGTCTGCAAATTTGTATACAGGGTATATGATTCTGAATTTATGGCCATATCTGCATTATTTAGCCAGTGATATAGGCAGTCAAAGGTACATATAGTTGCTGTTAGGTTGGCTAAGAAAGAGGTATGTTGTATACAGAAAGAGAAGGTTAGAGAGCTAATGAATGGGACCTATAAATAAAGAATGGGACAAAAAGAAAGACAGGGAGATCAGCAGCCGAGGCACATTACTGGCTGGAGTGCAGTGACTACATGGAGAGACAGAGACAGGACCCCCTTGTTGAGGTCAAAAAGAACTTCTTATACCTAGAGATGGACATCTATGCTGGTTAGCAATGGTTTGGCTTCAGGTGTACAGGTGCAGATGATTAATAGTTCCCTAGACATACAGTATGAACAAGGCTGTGTTCTTTTAAAATTACACCACTATGCAGGAATGTCTGTGGAGCTTAGAGGTAGCCAAGGAGGGCATACAAATAACTCTGGGGCCACAGACAGCCTGAGGCATCCGTTGCACAGTGGATTACTCAGAGGAGTATATTATATTTGACTTTATGTGCCGAGCCCTTCAGACAGACCAGGAAATAACAGCCTCACAGTCGTCTTGATTAAATGATTAATTAATTAATCAATCAGCAGTTACTTAGCAAGACCACAAAATGCAAACTCTCACGGGACCCTTAATGAGTGGGATGTGCAACCCCTACCAGCAGGACTCCATGCGTAATTACACAGAAATGATACAAAAGTTCGCTGCCAGAGAGCTTGATCTAAGTCTCCCTTTGATAGAAGCATTAAAACCTTGTATTGAAATATGTTATGTAAATATAAAAATAATGTTCAATAGAACATTTTGAGCATTTCCTAAGTTCAGGCAGTCAGTTCTGACACCCTATGTGCATTGTGTGCACCTCAAATCCCTACAATAAACAATATTAACGTTTTTACTGCATTGATCCTTGGCTTTAGAACTATCCAGACCGTGTATCCGGTCTACATCCCACATTTGTAATAGTGATGAGAGTCTTCTGACCACTGCCATGCAATTTGATTGTGTGTCTTCAAGGATTTAAGCACACGGGCAGATTCGGGGAGATTTAGTCGCCTGGCGACTAATCGCCTCTTCTGCGGGGCGACAATCTCGGTGCGATTTCCAAAGTCGCCCAAAGTTGCCTCACTAGGAAACTTCGGGCAACTTTGGAAATTGAATAGCAGGCGGCAGGCTGGTGGAAGGAAATTCGGGGAGATTCTCACCCCGCAGAAGAGGCGATTAGTCTCCAAGCGACTAAATCTCCCCGAATCTGCCCATGTGCTAGCTCCCTAAAATGCTATCAGCAAACTCATACTCTGCACCCTCATTGTTGTTTATAGTCACTTTCCTTCCTATGTCTTAAATTTTGATTGACTTAACTTATCTATCAAGCTTCATCATTGGCTTTCTATCAAACTCCAGTCTCTTTCTTTGTTTCTGGCATGGATTTCTTTCTGTTATTTGATACTCCTTCACTCCTTCTGGGAGATTCCAACTGCTATTTTGATAACCTAACCTGACCTTGCTTCTTATCATTCACCACTTCATGTGACCCATGATCAGGGATTACATCAGTCATTCATGTACACTTTGCTCTCATCAGAAATTTCCCAAAAAACGCATTTTTCTTTAGCCATTCTTCTTTCTATGCACTGCACCTTCTCTGGCCTGTCTGCTCTTACTTGACCCAAGAGCTCACATTCACAATATAAATTGGCCTTTTCTTGATCTCATCCAAACAAGCTAGCCTCTAACTATACCAAAACCCTTTCAGAATGCCTCAACCAATTCTCCTTTATTTCAAGATAGTTCTGGCATTTTTAGACTCCATCGTGACCAGACAGGCTGATACACTTCGCTTAGTGAGGTGCCTGCTTGTCTGACAGTCCATATTTTTCTTGAAGTTATCCATGTGCTACAACCCATACTGTATATTCACACTATGTCAAAAATGTGCCACACAGATGTGAAAAATTGTGAATTCCCATTCATGTCACATTTTCATGTTTGTATAAAGAACATTAAAGGGATACTGTCATCGGAAAACATGTTTTTTTCAAAATGAATCAGTTAATAGTGCTACTCCAGAAGAATTCTGCACTGAAATTAATTTCTCAAAAGAGCAAACAGATTTTTTTATATTCAATTTTGAAATCTGGCATGGGGCTAGACATTTTGTCAATTTCCCAGCTGCTCCTGGTCATGTGACTTGTGCC
This sequence comes from Xenopus petersii, assembly GCA_038501925.1. Classification (NCBI taxonomy): domain Eukaryota; kingdom Metazoa; phylum Chordata; class Amphibia; order Anura; family Pipidae; genus Xenopus; species Xenopus petersii. Next base: position 8,307,717 of record CM076679.1, read on the forward strand.
TGCACTTTAGGAGAGAAATGCTTTCTGGCAGGCTGCTGTTTTTCCTTCTCAATGTAACTGAATGTGTCTCAGTGGGACATGGGTTTTTACTATTGAGTGTTGTTCTTAGATCTACCAGGCAGCTGTTATCTTGTGTTAGGGAGCTGCTATCTGGTTACCTTCCCATTGTTCTTTTGTTTGGCTGCTGGGGGGAAAGGGATGGGTGATATCACTCCAACTTGCAGTACAGCAGTAAAGAGTGATTGAAGTTTATCAGAGCACAAGTCACATGACTTGGGGCAGCTGGGAAATTGACAAAATGTCTAGTCCCATGTCAGATTTCAAAATTGAATATAAAAATATCTGTTTGCTCTTTTGAGAAACGGATTTCAGTGCAGAATTCAGCTGGAGTAGCACTATTAACTGACTCATTTTGAAAAAAATATTTTTTTACCATGACAGTATCCCTTTAAAGTTATTAAACCACATTTGGGGCAAAAAGAGGAATAATAAGCAGCCTTCTATGCTGTGTGACTAGGCCATGGGAAGTGGCATATTTGAGTAATAAGCCTGATCCCTGTAGAGAGTTTACTCTATAAACATAGTTGCAGGGTCTATTTTACCTATATTAAAGGAACAGTATGAATTGAAGTGTTTTAAAGTAATAAAAAAATATAATGTAGTGTTGCCCTGCACTGGTAAAACGGGTGTGTTTGCTTCAGAAACTCTACTATGGATTATATAAACAAGCTGCTGTGCAGCCATTCCAGTCTCAAGTTATATAGCACATAACAGATGCACTCCTGTAGAAAGCCATTGAATTATATTGCAAATAACTCTACTGAGATATGCATAGTTCACTCATTTTGTGCTCATGGGATTTATAATTGAATTCCCTTTGCGTAGTGGTTGCTTGAGATGTTCCTGTTCAAAAACCCCTTGAATGTCTGACCTTTAGTCAGAGACCCCTGTAGCTGTTAAAGCTAAAGATACAGGTATGGGTAACTGTTATCCAAAATATTCAGGACCTGGGATTTTCAGGGATAGATGGTCTTTGAGTCATTTAGATTTCCATAGTTTAAGTCTGTTAAAAAAATCACCAATAAACAAAATGTAACCCAATTGAATTATTTGTCGCCAAAAATAATTAATATCTTAGTTGGGATCAGGTACAGTTTACTGTTTTATTATGACAGAAAAAATTTTAAAAAACTTTCATTTTTAAAATTCTTAATTATTTGATTAAAATGGAGTCTATGGGGCAGATTCACTGAGGGGCAAAGTGGCTAACGCTTACGACTTTTTGCCTGTGTTGCCACCCGCAGGGACATCACCAATTCACTAAAAGGGGCAGGAGCCAATTTGTAAGCGAACAGGGCCATCGCTAGCGTTCATTCTCACTCTATCGCCAGGCGACTTTTTGCTCTGGTGAATGGTCGTAACTCCACAAATTCACTAAAGTGCAGATTCTACAGAACGTTACCGCTTTCGTCTGAGTTGACTTCGCCACCTCAGACCAGGCGAAGTACTGTAAACTATTAAGGTTCCCTGAACATGTGTGATAAAAAGTGGTAACTTCAAGCATTTGCACCAACATGTATAATAAAGACGTCCATACAACTTTAAATTTCCCACCGTATGCGAATTAACCTAAGCCCAAGATCACTAGCGAATTTTCGGTAGGCACACATGAACGCTAACGCATCTTTGCTATGAAATGCTCACACTGCCGAAGTAACGCTAGTGAAAAAGTCGCCATCGTTCGACGCCCGGGACGAAACTTTGCATTTTAGTGAATTAGTGTATTCATAGTGCATTTGCGCCTGGCAAAGAGGTGCGAGGTGTGTGAAGCTGATGCTGATGAAAATTCGCCCGTTAGTGAATATGCCCCCATGGGTAATGACTTGTAAAAACATTCTGCAAATTTACAGATAATGGATCCCATGCCTGTACAGTAAAACATTGGTGTATCAGTCATAAAGCCAAAAATATGTTTTCCAAATCTCACCCTAACTGGCCTTCAGACTGAGCACCCTACTTCCACTGCTGCAGGCCCACCCAATGGGACCAATCCCACGTTCTGGGAACGACTGCTTTAGACATAAAACACATTATGCTAATATTCTTCCTAAATTGCTTAATATCTTGGATGCTGAAGACGTCTCCAATTTAAGGTCAGGCAATTTCGTACTATGTTGGGATTGTATAAACAAAATTGCAAAATTTTCCACATCTCTCAGACTAAACTTTAAGAACATAATTTGTTTTTTTGGAACATACCTTTAGACAGTAGTCTGGGGTGGGGGATGAGAGAGAGAATTTAGTGAGGTGCAAGGGTGGAAATTCTGTAACAGGAGCTTTGGTATCCTTCAAAAAAAAAATAATAATCAAAGCCCAAATTCAGAAGAATCCACGTCAAATCTGTAGGCTGATTCTGCAAATTCTCTAATTTTGTGGACAAAAAACTCTGCCCCTGTGTGCATAGGGTACCTATAACATTTTATTTTCTCCTTGCGCACATGTTGCTGGCACAATGTAGAGGGAATATTGCTCCCAGAATCCTCAACCACATAACTCTGGTAATGGTTGGAACTGTAGACTACGCATAAGAGTTGTGCATTGAACTCTGCTGGTTTGTACCATTCTGCAGATGACAACTGTACAGTAAGTGATTAATGACTCCCAGACATCACAGCATGGATGCAGGAAATGTTCCCCTTAAGATCTTTGAAGATAAAAGTTATTTCACATGCTTCTGTCTCATTCATGGTTTGGATGCATTTATTTTCGGGAGATAGATACTATCCAGGGACTCTTCTTGCTGCCTGAGGCAGAAGACCCGATGCCCTGAATTCACATGCCCCATGGCAGAAGTGCATCTGATACTGATACAAATTCTAAAAAGGTATTCCTTATGGAGATTGTACATCACACATACTTCTAAGGCAGTGGTTCCCAAACTTGGGAACTGGCCCTTCTAGGGGTGCTCAGTGGCTTTGTAGAGGGGACCTACCTGAAGAACAATTAGGGACATATTAGGCTAGAATGACCATTTGTTCTCCTGGAAGCCAACCCTGTTGGGACGGACACTTATTTGGTGTTATAGATATTCTTGGATGTATATCTATTATCAGGCACGGAAATGGGGCCCCTAGAAACCTGTGGTGTCTCAAAGGTGGGGCTCAAACTAAACATGTCTGTCTGTTCTAAGCTTTAGGGGCAGATTAATTAAGGTTTGAATGGTCAATTTGAATGTTCGAGTTTCTTTTCTTTGGTCAAAACTCACAAATTCCAATTTAAAATCATAAACTCGAATTTGAATTCAAATGTGAGAGTTATCACACCTCAAACCTGGAAACACTTCTAATTCAAAGATTCCAAATCTAAAACCTGACGAGTTAATTTACAAGTCAATGGCAGAGGTCCGTTGAACGATTTCAGCCTTCCTGACATCCAAGTTGTTTCAGAGAAAAACTTGAATCGAGTTCCGTTCGAATTTGATTTGAGTTTTGTATTCCATCGAATATTAGACGTTCAAGTTTTTTTCTGAAATAACTTCCCCTTCGAGTTGTGAGTACATTCGAATTTAAATACAATTCACATAACTTCGAAATTCGACCTTTGCTAAATCTGCCCCGAAGTGTACTGACACTGATTTGTACAATTTAAGAAAATAAAGGACAAAAACTCACAAATTCGAATTTAAAATCATGATCTCGAATTTAAATTTGAACGTGAGAGTTATCGCATCTCGACCCTGGAAACAGTTCTAATTCGAATAGCTAAAGACTGACGAGTTAATTTACAAGTCAGTGGCAGAGGTCCGTTGAACGATTTGAAGATGTTAATGGCCTTCCTGACATCGGAGTTTTTTTCAGAGAAAAACTTGAATCGAGTTCCGTTCGAATTTGATTCGAGTTTTCTGGCCGATAGTATTCCATCGAATATTAGACGTTTCAGTTTTTTCTTAAATAACTTCCCATTTGAGTTGTGAGTACGTTCGATTTTATTAGAGTTAAATACAATTCACATAACTTCGAAATTCGACCTTTGATAAATTTACCCCTAAGTGTAATGACACTGATTTGTACGATTTAAGAAAATAAAGGACTTCAGACCAACAAAAGTTAGATACAACTAACCCGTATTTTCTCTAGAGGCAATGGATCACATTGGAGCACATGACTTTGGGGCCCTTAGTCAGAATGCTGGCGTGTAGGGATGCATCACATTAATGGCTTAGGGTGGTGTTAAATGTAAATTCGGACCTGAAACAGATTTAATTTTTACGCTGAGGCTAATAGTCATTGCTAAATCTAATCGGAATTTCAAAGCAATAACATCTGTGTTTTATTACACGGTAAATCTAAATAATTTGACTTGTACATGTTGGTCCACGTGCATAAAGACTTAAATGGAACAATTTTATAGCAAATGCGCTGCTCCGTAATGGCAGATTTACCTTTAGCTTTTTAACTTTTATCAGCAGTTGAAAATGTTTACTAATATTGCTGAATATATACAAATAGTTTACATTGAGCAGGACTCTGCCATCTTTATGATACTCACTGGTAACTTTTCCTAGATTTTTCAAAAACGTAATTGTAAAAAATTTTGGCAAACTCTGCAGCAATTTATAACATCATTTATAATGGTTTAAGGCAATTGAAATAACAGGGAAATTCACAAAATACTGTAGTACATAATGCAAAAACACATGAATTGATATTTGTAAAAAGAGATGCACCGGATCCAGGATTCAGTTCGGGATTCGGCCTTTTTCAGCAGGATTCGGATTCGGCCTGGCAGAACCGAATCCTAATTTGCATATGCAAATTAGGGGTGGTGAGGGATATTGCCTGACTTTTTGTCACAAAACAAGGAAGTAAAAAATGTTTTCCCCTTCCCACCCCTCATTTGCATATGCAAATTAGGATTTGGATTCGGTTCGGTATTCGCCCGAATCGTTCGCGAAGGATTCAGGGGTTCGGCCAAATCCAAAATAGTGGATTCAGTGCATCCTAAAAAAATCAAACAAATGATTTACATTTTTCATAAAAAACTCCAGTTTGGGGGAAATTCCAATTTATATTTTATATTTATATATTATATTATATTTGAATGGGGAAGAAGATTTGAAGATTTGTAACTTCTTTTCTAATTCATTTTATATTAACGAATTGGCAAATACATTTTAATTGAGCGGTTGCAGACTATCTTACAACAATTTCGTTTATGCTGCTGGTTTTTCTAGATATGCCCGTGTAGCCATAATAATTCTTAAAGGGATTCTGTCATGATTTTTATTTATTTATGTATTTATTATTATTTCTAAATTACATTGTTTACACTGCAAATAATTCACTCTACAATATACCATTTCATTTTTAGTTGTAATATTGGTGTGTAGGAGCATCTCAGGTCATTTGGCCTGGTCATGTGTTTTCAGAAAGAGTCAGCACTTTAGGATGGAACTGCTTTCTGGCAGGCTGTTGTTTCTCCTACTCAATGTAACTGAATGTGTCTCAGTGGGACCTGGATTTTACTATTGAGTGTTGTTCTTAGATCTACCAGGCAGCTGTTATCCTGTGTTAGGGAGCTGTTATCTGGTTACCTTCCCATTGTTGTGATATCACTCCAACTTGCAGTACAGCAGTAAAGAGTGACTGAAGTTTATCAGAGCACAAGTCACATGACTGGGGGCAGCTGGGAAACTGACAATATGTCTAGCCCCATGTCAGATTTCAAAATGAAATATAAAAAAATCTGTTTGCTCTTTTGAGAAACGGATTCAGTGCGGAATTCTGCTGGAGCAGCACTATTAACTGGAAAAAAATATATTTTTTTCCCATGACAGTATCCCTTTAAAGTACAACCATATTGTATATGCCAGCCATTTCTGAAACCAATGTCTGCTTTTGTACAAATCTTCTGAAACAAAGAGCTGAATCTCAGAAAAAAATATTCAGTGTTACGCAAATAATGGCAATGGGCCCTTTCGGATGACTTTCCCTGTGGGCCTAACACATGTATCCAGCCAGTATAGGACATATTTTCAGCCGAATTGTTCAGATTTGGCTTCTTCCCCAACATTCCACTGATGTTGTCCCAAATATAAGCCCTGCTTGGCAGGCTGAATGAGGAGTGAGAGGAGGCTGATTTGCAGAATTTGTACGTTTTGCAAGAAAAGGGAATGTCCAGAAAGAAAAAGTAGAATGAGACCAAAAAGGGTGTTCTCTGCTTCCTGCTTTTGGGAGTGTATGTCTGTGCAATGGACATCTTCAATACTCGTAAACACTGCATTAAAGACACACTAAACAAAAATGCTAATTGTTTTCTAAAAGTGCCCTTATTAGCCTAACTGTCCCAAAATGCCTCAGACTAGAGATCAAGCAAATGACACAAACGTAATGTGCCTATTGGTTCACCCCACATTTAATGACATTTGGATTATTTATTATTTTATTCTGCCGTTTTCCAGTCTGCAACTGAAAATGCTGTCTGGTTTTCAGGGTCACTGACCCCCATAACCAAAACACATACATTGACTGAGGCTTCAATTTAATTGTTTTATTTATTGTTTATCTTTCTTTACGCCCCTCTTTTTTTTCCCTAATACATTCTCTATTGCTTCCTGGTTGCTAGGGTAATTAAGCTCTAAAAACTAGAGAGCAGTTAAAATTTCAAGTATGAGAGCTCCGGAACAAAAATATCAAATAATTAAAGACCAGTTGCATATTGCTTTAGAATACTACATGTTTTTTTTTTTTTTAAATATATTTTTATTCTTATTTCATAAAAGAAAAACATTCATGTTATAAGATGACATTTAAATATAAGATAAACAAATGAACTAAACAAAAAAAAATCATTATAATATAAGTAATATAAACATGAATCAATATCACAAAGAATAAGCATTCAAATATTCAGAACCATAAGGCTAGAATACAATAACAAATTACAAGTTAACAAATAGCAATGGAATATTCAAGTATCAATGGAGCAATCAAGAACCTTGTTGAGTTTAACTCTTTCTGCATCTTAGAGTATGAAAGAAAATTTTCCATTTGGTTATAAACTTGAAACAGTTCTGTATATTTTCTACTCTATAACCAATTGCCTCATTAGGATAAAGAGTTTTTAACTCCAACAAAACCTCATTTAAAGAAGGCAACGAGCTCTCAATCCATTTTTTAAAAATAACTCTACGAGCTGAAGCCAAAATCAGTTTTATAAATTTTGAAATATGTGCAGAATTAAAATCTTTGGATTGTCGAACTAATGATCCAAGATCTATAGAGTTAGTCAACCCAAAAAGAGCATCTTGAGATGATAATGATATCTTGAAATTTAAAATGCTAGTAAGGTAATTCTCAACATTAATCCAAAAGTTTTTTTTATCTCTACTACATGTTTTTAACATGCTAAAAGTTAATTCTAAGGTGAACCATCCCTTTAAAAATCAACCTCAATTTATTTTGCTCTTGACGTATGTTTTATGGAAATAATAAAGGTTAAGAATATAATTATTTCTATAGTTCCTATAAAAGTGCAACCGGTCTCTTTGAAGTTTGTCTTGCCTAAGCTTGCACTGTCTCCCAGACTGTCTATAAACAACATACATCTACCTTAGCCTTTTTTGGAGTACAGATATGGAACCTGTTATCCAAAATGCTCAGGACGTGGGGTTTTCCGGCTAAAGGATCTTTCTGTAATTTGGATCTTCATACCTTGTCTACTAGAAAATCATTTAAACATTTAGGGGCCGATTCATGAAGCTCGAGTGAAGGATTCGAATTAAAAAAACTTCGAATTTCGAAGTGTTTTTTGGGCTACTTCGACCATCGAATGGGCTACTTCGACCTTCGACTACTACTTTGATAGTCGAGGTACTGTCTCTTTAAGAAAAACTTCGACCCCCTACTTCGGCAGCTAAAAGCTACCGAAGTCAATGTTAGCCTATGGGGAAGGTCCCTATAGGCTTGCCTGAGATTTTTTGATCGAAGAATATTCCTTCGATCGTTGGATTAAAATCCTTCGAATCGTTCGATTCGAACGATTTAATCGTTCGATCGAAGGAATAATCCTTCGATCGCAGGATTTGCGCTAAATCGTTCGACTTCGATATTCGAAGTCGAACGATTTTAGTTCCTAGTCGAATATCGAGGGTTAATTAACCCTCGATATTCGACCTATAGTGAATCGGCCCCTAAATAAACCCAATAGGCTGGTTTTGCTTCCAATAAGGATGAATTATATCTTAGTTTGGCTCAAGTACAAGCTACTGTTTTATTATTACAGAGAAAAGGGGAATCATTTTTAAAAATGTGGATTATTTGGATAAATGGGAGTCTGTGGGAGAGGTCCATTCCGTAATTCTGAGCTTTCTGGATAATGGGTTGCCTGATAACGGATTCCATTCCTGTAATAATCCTCTTACAAAAATCTGGCTTCTCATAGACCAAAAACATAGCAAAAACCCTATGGCTTCTTCAAAAAGAGAGTAATAAAAAAGCATGTAAATTTAGCCACACCCTATATCAAGCACAATAAATCGGCAGTATATTCGTTTATACCGACCATCTAAAGCTCTGCTTGTCAAACATTTTGAGCCCCACTTAAAGGTTCAATCCTTGGCCATGACTGCCCTGACAGGTCCAACATTTGGCCAATACCACCTCTGATGGTCCGATCTTTGGCCAGGGACAACTTTAACTCATAAAACAAGTACAGGCATAGGAAAAAGTTGTTGTAGCGTAACTCATATTTTCAAGAATAAATAGGAAAGCAAATACATTTGCGTTCAGATGTAGGGAACCTACCATGGTGCTTCCTCTGATAGAATTAAACATCTTTAATGAACTTTAATGAAACCATCACACCATTGGACAACTTATGAAAATTTTTTAGAAATCTTGTTTGGCTTTCTGAGCAATTAACTCTGGACAAATGCAGCATTCAGATGTGGCTTTTTCTAGCATAGCTCTGTAAGAAATGCCATAGTGAGCATTCATTATTTTCAAGATCCATAATTGTTCAGGATTATGTTCCTTTAATAATACTATGCTCACCGTGCCAAGAAAATTACAAATATTCTCCAGTCTTCTTTCTATTTCAGCCATGCGTAACACATTGATCAGAGCAGTTGCAAAATATAGAGCTTGGTGGAACATGGGGCACAGTTATACAAAGTTATTTTTAAGGGGTACATATCTGAGCTCACACATACTATGAATATGTACAGAACGGAGAGTGAGAAAATGGGAAATAACAGGTGTTGATGAAGACAAATTGATGACAGCTGAAAACAGGGCAAGGTGGACAGGGATGCTTTTGAGTTTGGTGCCTTGAGTGTTCGAGGTAAGGGCTGAAATTCTGGTACAAAATTTAAAGAGGAAATTTAATTCTTTTTTCCACCCTTGGTAAAGTGTTAAAGAAGAGAACCTTGTGCAGAAATGGTACTGCAAAGAGTAAGACAAGCTGGTTACAATAACACAATACATCAGTAATGCCCAACCTGCAGCCCTTGTTTTTAAAGTGCAACTCCCAGCTGACAGTCAGGTTGTTGAGGTGATAGAAGTTTTAGTTAAAAGATATTATGTATTAAAGGATGGTAGGTCCTTCTAAATATGGCTTGTGTTTAGCTAGCTAGTTGCTGATTATGTGAGGATTCGGGTCCGCGTCCTATCCGGCGCAGGCGCGGGTGCGTTAATGCGCGTCGGCGCGTGACGCTGGACGCTGGCGAGGGTCACGGGCGCGAATGAGCCGGCGACGGTCGCAAGGACGCGCGCGAAAATGCCTAAGTCGGACGTGACGTCAGTACGGCGACGTCGGCGAAAAAGACGCCAGTTGGCGCCAAACTAACAATATTTAAACCTGGTTCAGAGATGCATTGCCTGGTTATTAGGTAGTTTAAACTGAAACCCTAGCGTCTCTATTCTCTTGAATTCCTGTTGTTGACCTTTGCCTGTTCCCGGACTACGATTTCTGCTGCCTGTCTCGACCCTTCAGCCTGTCTCATCGTTTACGAATCTCGCTGCCTGCCTTTTGACCTCGGACCTCCTGACCCCGACTTTGCGAATCCTTTTGTACTTCACTGATCGTAACATTGGCTACTCTCCACAACCCTGCTCCCTGTTCCACTCCAGGTGGGTAGCGGTTGTGTGAGGCGCTTGTGGGTTCACTATCTACGGCTCCAGCTCCTTCTACGACTGGATTATACTGGTAAGATTGACAGATTATGTGTTCACACAGCAGTAGCCACATGGACTATCATATAATCATATAATCTCCTGGTTTTACTTAGTCTTAGTCTCTGGTTGTATAATGTATGTATAACTTCATCGATTCATAGTTTGGGGGATAATCTGTTCCTGCTTTGGTGCCGTCCTTTGGAAAAGACCAGGAGATACTAACCAGTAACGTAAACACTGCTCTTTATCCGAGCTCATAACTGGAATTACACTCTGAAATTCCATCTCAGAGTCAGGCTTTAGGAATCACTCGAGTTTATTTATACTTTCTGCACGTGCTTCCTTATTAACTCCTTCCCTATGAGCATAAAGGCTGAATTTACAGGCTTCAATAATACCCAAAAGGTCAGCAAAGTCATGATGTAACAGTAGACGGTGGGGGTAGGGGGGGGTCTATATCCTAGAGGGTTAGATGAGTGACGTCACAAGAGACAGAGTGCTTCATGTAGGTTTTAATAACTTGTATCTGCTTGAAAGCAAATGTTTCCATAACTGCCTCTTGGCTTCTCTAGTGACGAAGCTCTACTGTAATTTGAGAACGGATACCTCTTCTAAGACATATCATCAGCCAAAAAAACGAAAAGGCTGTGCATTAGCAGTCCAGATGTTGAAAAGAGTGTAGTAGCATGCAGCCCTGAAAGGAGACCAAGCTCTCCCACCGCAGACTTGCTGCATCCCTCCTCCTGCTTTCTAAACTAGGAACAAGAAGCTGTTATATTTACATAAGATAATTTTTCTGTCTCTCACACGGGCTGGAGCAAAAGACTATTCTGTGTGCAGAACGGATAAAGGCTACTTCCACTTCAACCAGGGCACAAGAATCTGAATACCCAAGAAGGATTTTTTTTTTAAATTTATGATCAAACTGTCATCACTCTGAAAAATATAGACTGAGGGATCTGAAAGGAATTGTGCGCTTGTTCTTGTTCAATATCTGGGAATTATCATAGCAGACGCCACCCTCCCAGCACCCTTGGTGTCACTACACATCATTGCTCTCTAAAATGAAAGGACTTCATTTTCTGTGGATTGGTGTTTTGTGCAACCTGTGCCATGGATATTACACTGGACCTCTCCATCCAGAAATGTCCAATGGAACCCTGCACCATTATTTTGTTCCTGATGGGGATTACGAAGAGAACGATGATCCTGAGAAATGCCAAATGCTGTTCAAAGTAAGAGACGATCGCCCTTGCATTTATGAAGATTCCCTCTCCTTGAAGGATGAATTCATCATTACTAAAAGGCAGATCGAGGATGCCGAAAGGGTCCTCCAAAGCATCGGGAAAAGTATATCCTATGACCTTGATGGAGAAGAGAGCTATGGCAAGTACCTGGGGAGGGAATCTTCCCAGATTAGTGAATCTTTCTCCAGTTCAGACAAGTCCCTGACAGAACTGGAAGTCAAATTCAAGCAGAGTCAGGAGAATGAGAAGAACGAAGCCAAGAGTATCAATGATGACTTTGTGGACATGATGATCCACACAAGGGGTGTACTCAAGGAAACCTTGGATATTTCCATGGGACTAAGAGACAAGCATGATCTGCTTTCTTTAACCATTAGAAGTCACGGGGCTAGACTTAGCAGGCTGAAAAACATGTACCTAAAGGTTTGAAACCTATCTGTTGTTAGTGACGCCTGTCTAATTTATGCAGTTGTTCATTATAGATGGCCAGGTACATCTGCAACTCCCCTTTAACATGACTGTACACTTAAACCATCTATACAAATGTCATTCATAAGGTAATTTCTCCTAAATAACTTAAAATGTTGCCCGTCTCCTTAAAATTAACTTTCAAAGATGTACATATTCTAAGAATTTGGGCTGTTGATCGTTATTTTTACTCATCATTTATAGTTTTTTCTTCTGCAGCCCTCTGGTTTTGCATTGAAATTGCTCGCCGGTTGCTATGCTCAATAATGTTGGCAAGATGTACAAGAAAGGGCTTGAGTGGAAAGATAAGCTATAAAATTCAATCAATAATAGAATTAAAAGTCATGGTCAGATTAATGCCATGGATTATTATTTTAAAAGGATAGGAAGGGACAAAGACCAGTTGCAAAGCTGCTTAGAATTGGTCAGCTAAGATGATACCAAAACATTTTGCGGAAAAATATTTTTTAGAGAACAACAGCAGCGGTAACAGCAATATAAATTCTAAAATGTATAAATTCTAAAAAAAATAATAATACAAACGCTTTGTCACTAATTTGTCAAGAGCAAAGTGAACTTATCATGTGCCAGACTGTGCACGATGAGACAATATTTTTGGGACTTTTATAGCCCCCCAAAGAATTTTTTGCTTTACATAAGGGGAGTAAAACGTATTGTAAATAAGGCAATTTTTTTTTAATATTATTTAAATAATTTCTATGTCAACATTTTGGTTGATACCTACAGTAGTGTAATTGCTTTCACAGTCTGGTGATGAGAGGCAAGCTCTGTAGGTACTGGGTCAATAAGAACCCCTTTTTTTACCATTATCATCTATAAAGGTTCTGTGCCAATATGTTTATTTATTGTATATTGTGTCTGTGTCAGTCTATGTGCATTGTTACATTGCATCATTGTGCCGTGTCAAAGTGTTCATGCTGTCGCTCAACCTCTGTTTATATAAAGTAAAACCCTTTTACAATTTCTAGTATATTTATATTCTCATTTTAAGCATAGTTTACATTACTGATCTATTAATCATATCCGGTAATGCATATTGGGCAAACTTTTTTCAGACTTTTTTCAGCCCCACTATATCAGGGACTGCATTATGATAAGATGATGATGTCACAATTGGCAGGCACTGGAGCCCCTGGGCAATCAGGGAGCCATAACATTTTTTTGGAGGGTGACATATAGGTCTCCATGCACATCCAGCCTACTGTACTTTTTAAAAGCAACAAATAAAATAATCCCCCCCCCACCAGTGAAACAGTGCCCTCTGGTGGGGATTGTCATGAAAATGGTAGAATGACTGCCTATTTTGCCAAGCAATCATTAATTCTCAGATATGGGAACAGTCTTGTGCTACTTAGCTAGAAAATTAAAATAAAAAATGTTTTAAATAGTGTTAAAAATTTGAAGTGTAAGTGCAATCAAATACTAACGGCATTACTGGCGGTACATACTTATATTCAGTGGGGCTGAAATACTAAGGCAGTGAAAGCAATATGTTGCCAATATTTAAAATGTACTGTGCTCTATGCAATAGGGGTGACATTGGCATCCATAGAGGCCCCTTAAATTTGACTTTGATGACTTGGTAGGTAAACTATCCTGTGCTCCACTGCAGGTGTGCGTCACACCTTATGTACACCAATGGCTAACCAGGTAAATACACAGAACATTTCCAAAGATCCACAAATTCTTAATGGGGGTTTTACCCTTGTCTAAAAGGGGTTTGTAGCAACATAGGTCAACATTGCTCTAGTTGTCACCCACAGCAACCAATAAACATTTTGTTTTTTTACATAGCCTAGGGAAGTAAAAATGATGAAAACAAATTCTTAACTGAATACTAGACTGGGACAAATGAGTTCTCTGGGTTTAAATATCTGTACTAATTGGTTGCCCCTGTGAATGAACAAAGAAAATTAATATTAAACCCAGGAGATATCAAGCACTATCCAAAAGCCTGGGCTCACCTCTTAAAAAGCCATACTCTGTATCCACATGTGGCTTCCAAAAACCTTTGGCAAGAAACAGAGTAGAGATGATATAAATGGTTTTGTTAACTATCGTAAGGGGGGGGGAAGTACCCAACCTATTTACATTACAATGAAAATAGGTACAAAAAAATGTAGAAAGCACTAACGAGCTATGAATCAACATAGTGCAACGTTTTCCATAGCGCACTACTCTTCAAGGTTTATTTACTCATATTGGGCCAAATACCCCATGTACTAATGCATTGGGGCAAAGGTATCACATTATAATGTACAAAGAAGTATGGGGAGCTCTGGGTGATAAAATGCCTTGAGTTGAATTCAATAAATGAGCATTTTGACAGGCTTCCGTTCATCATCTGGTTGCTATGGGTTCTTTTAAAGGATGATTTAGTATTTGCTATGGGTTACTTCAATGGGCAGATGTACGGTTGGTCATTTTGCACTTCTAACATGTTCCCTCCATTTGACCCATGTTCCACCATACATACAGTGCCAAGCTGATGAACGAAGCATTAAAGAATGCTAGAAACCTTAGATACACTGGCAATTCAGTACATCTTAAAAGACAAAAGGTAGTGAAGGCCTGGTCTTGAGAACAAGATGAGCCCATCATCCAGCACTATGAAATGGTAACGTCATTATTAGGGAAAATTAGACAAATCTCGCTGTACACTTAAACAGGCCCCATATGAACTTAAGAATTATCAATAGGGATGCAAAGAATCCACTATTTGGGATTCAGCTGAATCCCTGAATCTTTCATGAATGATTTGGCCTGAATACCGAACCGAATCCGAATCCGAATTTGCGTCTGCAAATTAGGGGCGGGAAAGGAAAAAGTGGTGAAAAATGTTTACTTCCTTGCTTTGTGATGAGAAGTCAGGTGATTTCCCTTCCTGTCCTTATTTGAATATGCAAATTTGGATTCGGTTCGGCCAGGCACAAGGATTTGGATGAATCCTGCTGAAAAAGGTTGAATCCCGAACAGAATCCTGTTTTCGGTGCCTCCCTAATTATCAGTTATAAATAGTCATGCATGAATGCCACTAGGCCTGATCTGGGAGGGTTGGGGTCTAAGAGAATCCTGTTGCCATGCAAGGGGCCCCAACTAGAGCCTCACCAGGTGCCAGGTCCAGACACAATAAGAGAAAAAGTGTTGCTGATCATGTGTAAAATTGACCAGGCCCCCTAAAGCATTTGTTTGTCCCCCACCCAATGGTTTCCCAAAGCTTCTGAAGATTATCTCTCTGGACACTATTCACTTCAAGCAAATGGGACTGCAGGATGGTGTTTTCTCTGGGTCTGCTGCCCAAGGGGCCAATAGCCATATCATTCCCTTCTAGTCACCCTCAGATTTTTTGATACGGTCTATAGACCATACCAAACTTACTGGCAATCTAGTACTTTACAATTATCCAGTAACTGCTTATATAGCTTTAAAGGAGAAGGAAGCCAATACAATCACTTGGGGTGCCTAATATTTGGCATCCCCAAGTAAAGGATGCCTTTCTTTCTCCTTTAAAAAAAAACATATAGGTATTAATGTGTGTGTGGCTTCCACATTGCATTTATTGGCCCATATTGGGCAGAGTTACATTATCCAAATATTTTTCCATATGGATCATTGTATTATATCACTCACACTGCTCTAGTGGACAGGTTCATATATGTGTTCCACTTTATTGCCTATTAAAGAGAGTAAGTGTTCATAAACTTTATAGAACCACATGAGTCACAAAGAAGAAATCCCGGTCTCTCTGAAACAAACTAGGGATGGATGGGGAGACTTAAGCTCAGTTTTATGACTCAGTATTGTTTATAGTGGGGCCACCTGCTTGGTTTCCCAAGCGGCTAATTAACCCTCTACTGCAATGAATTATCCCAACCAGAAAAAAAAATCAAATTTTTTTTACATATTCTTAGTTCTGCAAAAGTTCAAGATATTCCTGTACCAGCTGTTTTAGTTTTTAGGTTTCAGTAACCAAATGCTAAACAAGAAATGAGCCTTTATTAGTATTTGAGTCATTATCATCTGAAGCTCATCAAATAACAAGTAGCTAAAAGGCTCAGAGACTGCTCACTTATGGCTTCTATGAAGAAGGTCATAGGGTATGTTCTTAGTAGCTGCAGTTGGTCATAAATGAATCTGCTGAAACATTTGTGAAATGGTGAAATTTTGCAGAAATGCATTCGAGGGAAGGAGACATTACATTTCGGTTAAGGATTAGAGAGTAGACATCATGACAATGTGTTGCACTATACTTAAAGGAGAACCAAACCCTTTATATTAAAATCCCCTATCCTACATAGACCCCCCCTCCCTGCTTACCCTCAGCCTAGGTGTTACCCTGGGTAAATGCCCCTAACTCTTTACTTACCCCTCGTTGCAGATTCAGCGCATCGGAGTTCACGGGCGCCATCTTATTCTTATTGTTCGGTAATCTTTGTGTCTTCTTCCGGCGCTTCAGCAATTTCCACGACTTTTGGTGCATGTGCAGTTGTTAAAAAACAGGCAGACTGCTTCAACTGCGCACGTGCGGATACTTTGCTTTCTTCACGAACATTACTGAAGAGAAGAAGATGGCGCCCGTGAACTCCTACGGAAAAGAGGGGTGGGAGGTCGGCCAAAACCCGCGGGTATCGAGCAGGCCCGCACATCACTACTCTATACCCCAGTCTCCCATTACTCATACCCATAAGTTGTTCAGCTTTGAGTTAACATTTAGTATGATGTAGAGAGTTATATTTTGAGTCAATTTGTGGTTTTTAAGTTATTTAGCTTTTTATTCACCAGCTCTCCAGTTTGCAGTGTCAGAAATCTGGTTACTAGGGTCCAAATTACCATAGCAACCATGCATTGATTTGAATGAGAATATGGAATATTCATAGGGGAGGGTCGGAACAGAAAGATGAGTAATAAAAAGTAATAAAACGTAGCAAAAGTAGCAATAACAATAAATGTGTAGCTTTAGAGAGGATTTGTTTTTAGAGGGGGTCGGTGGCCCCATAAATAATGAAGACCAATTGAAAAGTTGCTTACAATTGGCCATTCTAAAACTTACTAAAAGTTAACCTGAAGGTGAACCACCCCTTTAAGCATTCTCACATTTTCTGGTGACTCCTCAATTTCAGACAATTTTGGGGCAAAAATCTGCTGGCCGCCAAAATTTCTGTTTTGTATTGTATATTGTATTAGAGCCTTATGGTGCCCCTATACCTCCTGGGCCCCCCTCTGTAGTTACACCCCTGGTGATGGGTAAATCTGTCCCATTTTACTTCATGGAAAAATTAGAAAAAGGCATATTATCATATATATATATATTCATTTATTTTTAGACTTTTTTTCACGTATTGTGCTATTTTTGGGCTACTTTTGAAGAGCCTCTTGGCTAGCTTTGGGCTGGTTTTGTAGTTGGCTTTGGCTGGTTTTGAAAATTAGACCTGGCAACCCTGAGCTATTATCAGGAGAGTTGCGGAGTCGGAGAAGCAGCACTTACAGAGCTCTTAAACACCATTAGGAGCACTTTTCTTGCCCTGGGTTGGTCGGTGAAATACAGGCCAGTTAGCAACTCTTTCTATCTACAGCAAGGGCCCTCCTGATAGGAAGAGTCCTGTGTAATGTACAAGCTACTGGGATTTTTGGGGGAGTTACTGTCAGGCCAGTTTGGGAAGCGGAATAAGTCCTCCTGATTATGTTATCAAGTGGGCATTAATTAATAAGCAGCCAAATATTATATTTAGTCTGATGCACACTATTGAGTTGAGTATATGCCTAATGCCATTGGGAGAGTGTGCCCAAGGCACTGATATCAGCATAGACACACAGGCAAGGCTGGATAAATAACTTCACAGCCCTGGAGTTGGAATTTGGAAACTATTATTTACTGATAGTTCAAAAAGTTATAGCTTGTTAAAGGGACAGAGTCATGCCGATAACATCTGCATTGCATAATAGTAGCATGGGGCCCAAGATTTGAGCATATGTAGTCCTGTGCTCACCATTCCATGCAAAACGTTCCTCAGCTGCCTTGCCGAGGGCACCATATGACTTCATCGATTATTTACCTTTTTTGTGTTTTACTAGTTCTACACATGCAATGTAAAACTCACAAGCTCTTCACATGTGCAGTATTTGCAATTATGTACCTCTGGGTATGTAATAGTATCGTTTAAAGGGAATATAAGCCCTTGTACAGTATCGTGTGCACACAAAGTGCTCTCTGAATTAAATTAAAAATGCAAAGAGTACTTTCCTGAGCTCTTTCAACTGGTGCAAATGTAATTCTCTTACCTCCCCACACACAATACATTTCCTTCACACATGCTGTATATTAGGGTGTGTCGGGGTTAGAGCTTGTCTGTGTATTCTTTTTCTCTAATGCATCACCTCCCTTATGTTCTTCCATAATTCATTTCATCTGCTGGGCGAAGATCTATAAATACCATTCAGAAAGCGCCTTTCTATGTTTAGCTGAGAAGGGGAGTTAGGTCAGTGACCGTCTTCTAGTAATTATAGAGTTAGTGTGTTTATAGAGTGTTTATCTCACAAATGAAATGTGCCCCATTTGGAGGGGTAAGTGGAAAATTAATTAGATCCACACTGTGAACCTCCAGCTGTTATTGAACAACTCCCATCATTGTACAGTACTTACTTAAACAACATATTTGCATTTTTATTTCCCCACCCCCAAGGGATTGCTGGTGGCCAAGTCTTGTCTTGTCCTGCAAATGAAGCAGTTGACTCAGTGTTCATCTCCATTTAGGTTTGCCACCTTTTCTGGAAAAAAATACCGGCCTTCCTATATATTTATCTTTTTTCCCTATTAATAATATTGGGATCGGCCATCATTTTTACCGGCCAGATGGCAACCCTGTCTCCATTCCAGGAGGCACAGACTAGTGATATGGGGGTCAGGAAAAAGTCAACCTGGAGTTGCCCAACTCCATCTTGTTTATGGTTCGATCTTCTGCAGCACATTATATGGTAACTGTGCCTTGGGAACACAGCCAAGGGCAATGCCACAATGACAACTTCTTGCTAACCAAGAGGTTTTTGCCTTAGCAGGGTGGCAATCCAATCTGTGGCATTGCCCCTCCATTGACTTAATAGTCAATAATAGTAATCAGCTAGACTCTGCTAGCAGGGGCACTAAGTAAGAATGGCCCATGCCAATGCAAAATGAAACGCTCCATGCACCATGAAAACATGTTCACACCCATGATCTGCCAAGCCACACCCCATTATGCCAATCCTGTCAATGATCCACCCAAACCTTGCACACTCACTGAAAGCCCCGCTCAGATTTGGACCTTTGTATCTCTTAGGGTTCCTCCCTCTCAGTGTTGGACTGGGACACCAGGGGCCCACCTAAAAATCTTAGACTAGGGGCCCACTCAGTACTGTTTTCTTCTTCTTCTCACTCAACCTCTATTCTCCTAGTCTCTTTTATTTACATACTATAATCTATTATTCCATCTATTTAGCCTTTTTATTCTCATAGAAATAGGGAATGACCATGAAATAGGCCAAATGTTTAGCAGCACAAGGGCCCACTGACACCTGGGCCCACCGGGAGTTTGTGGGCCAGTCCGACACTGCTCCCTCTGCCATGGGCCTCCTGAATGGAGTACCCCCTGATAGTGGCCACTTGAGTGGGGCAAAGTGCTGGGAATGACCAGGGTGCCGTTGCTCTGCAGAGGGCTCCTTGGTTTCCATCAAAAGACTTGCCCATTATCTTATTAAATAGAAGCTGCCAAGCTCTCTACCCATATAACATATTGTTTGCCTGCAAAGCAAAGATAAATGAGCAGCAGAAAGAAACCCTTGTTTAAGCTCCAGGACCTACAAGAGCCACATATACACTCACCTTTGCACAATCCAGCAGAAATAAAATTTAAGTCACTGCACAAACTCGCCGATGATGTCATCTGTATCCCCCTTTGCACAGATCTGTTTGAAATTACCTGAATCCTCCAAAGCCAAGTAGTTAAGGGATTAATTTCCTTTTGCTGTTGGAGTCTATGTTTTCCTTGCAATATATTCTGATGCATTTTGACGGTGGAAACAAAGTTTCTCATTACAAAAGTTGAAGGTCAAATTTTGAGCACAATTATAAAGACTGATGATCTACCATTTTCTTTCTCTATCTCTGTAGTTAAAAATCAGGTTGAGCGTTTTCGTTCTGCTCATGAAAAGGAAGTGGTATATATCTGTATTAAAAAATTGTCTGTGGCACAGTGTCTGAAAAAGCCAAGATATGTCTCTCCCATGCTCTATAAGACATAAATATTGTGATAACAAGGGTTTCGATCACTCAGGCTTAAAAACCAGTACAGGTACTGGTTTTCGTTAATAGAATGGAAAAAAGAAGGGGTTGTCAGAGGTGCTACTGTCATGATGATAGTTAAAAACCTTAAAGCACAATCCAGCCCTCGTAACTTTAAGTGCCAAAATCCTGGTCTTCGAGTGCAGAGAGCTTTAAAAATTGCCTTATAATTCCTATGCCTACATCATGCTGAAAGTTGACCATAACTGCTCCTTTAAATTCCAATTCAAGAGTAGAAGTATTATTTTAGCATTGCCAAAATTAATTCTGTGTGCAGGAAACTGAAGGTTAGTGAATGTTCCCTTCC
Source organism: Xenopus petersii (assembly GCA_038501925.1). Lineage (NCBI taxonomy): Eukaryota > Metazoa > Chordata > Amphibia > Anura > Pipidae > Xenopus > Xenopus petersii. The sequence continues at coordinate 8,328,249 of CM076679.1, forward strand.
ATACAAAATACATGCAAAAAAAAAATCCCTCAGGTATATTTCCAGAAGAAAATAAATAATATGCAAAAATTAATTAAAACAGGATATATTGCCATTCATCAAGCTCTAAAGATAAAAAAAAACAGAAACTTTAAAGAAATGACTGTGGCTGCATTTATGAGAGCTGTGTCACTGTTGGCCGCTACTTTTGGCTCAGCCGAATGGGAAAATGTGACTTTTCACCGATATAAAGTGCTCTACGGGAGCACACTGGCTGTGCACCAGGGCTTTGTGAAGGAGAAAATAATAAAAAGTTATATAAGAGGATGTCACTCAGGGTTAAGGGTTTCTGAAATGGGATCATCACCTGAACTTTCCATAACCGCAGCCACCGAGTCTGGTGATTTAATTGCTTGGCCTCATAAACATCAGTCTAAAGGAGCAGTTGTCAGACTTTTTATTTCATGACCATCTTGGAGGTTCAGCTTTTGGTTGCCCCACCCCTTAGCTATTAATAAAGAGATAAAAGCTATAGGAAAACATTGGTGCAGCAATTCAGCCATTGTTCCAGGAATATATAGGTTATCAAACAAGTTTTCACACCAAATCTTGAAGTTCAGCTTCCAGGTATATCTAGTAGACCAAACAGACGCTCCCCAAATCTGGCTTTATCTGACCTTCAAATTAGAGTCCAACAGCGGGTTGGATACCCGCGGGGTCAGGTACAAAAAATGTGGGTAGGATTTTCGGGTGCTGGTATAAATGCGGGTCTGCAGATTGCGGGTCAGGTTACAGGTCTCATCTATATTGTTTATCTTATGTTATATTGTCTGTAATTAACTCCTTTTAAAATTTTACAAACATTTTTTCTGTCTCCATCCACTTTTAATGCAGCAACGGCTCTTCCTGTTTAATGGTGGTCGGCGGGTTGAGTATAAGGCAGCGGGTTGCAGGTTCGGGTCGGGTCCAGGTCTCAAAAATTGTTTCCACACAGGACTTCAAGCCAACCATACTCCATGGCCTACCATGAGCCTAGTCTCACAATCTTGGAACCACAGATCAAAATAGAGAAGCAGCAGGGAAAAAATGGAAGAGAAAGATTTCATCCACTATCTCTATTAAGATCTGATTGGCTGGACTGCACTGTAGAAATCGGCATCCATTGGCTTACACAGAAACATATAACTAGGCAGCCCCACCCCATCTGCTAGAAGGCTGTTCTATGTGTTCATCAATGGACTTATGGCACGTGCAGCGATCTAACCACTCTCAGAAGAACTGTGGTCTTCACTGCTTTCCACTTAAGAGCATGGGAAACACTCTGCCTATGGCCTACATTGAAAAGTTACTGAGAAGTTCCTCCCTGTCAACGCTACCATTGTGCACCCTAAGAGGTCTCTGGCTCTGTGTTGTCATGGAACTGTCTGTGGCTCTGTATTTTCAGGTATTCCCTAAATTGCCCCTATGGGAGGCAGTAAAGGACCTGCTGGCACTGCACTCTGCTCCAAACACCAGATTTCTAATTCAGTGATTGGTGCATAGTATATTATGCCCTGAATGCAAGTGCTTTATGAATAAATAATAAGGGGCACAATTTTGTGCTTTACCACTTACGTTAAGGCCATTAATAAATGAAGACCCTGATCCATAGCCAATGGACAATTGGATTGTAGAGTATGAAGATGAATCACACATTTTGACCTATGCATTAAAAGGTCAATACAATATTACTGAATCTTTTTCATTAAAAATGGCATCTTAATTAGACAAATAGCATATCAACAAAACAAAATCCCATTGTCATTTTTATTTTTGCTAAATTTAGCCAAAAAAGGAAGATGCCAAAAACAATAATTGAAAAGCAACAAAATAGACATATATTTATTAGGAATGCACAGAATCCAGGATTTGGCTCGGGATTTGGTCTTTTTCAGCAGGATTTGGCCAACCAAATCCAAATACTAATATTCATATTAGGGACGGGAGGGAAATTTTTTTTACTTTTTGTCACAAAACAAGGAAGTTAAAATGTTTTCCCCTTCCCACCCCTAAATTGCATATGCAAATTAGGATTCAGATTTGGTTCGGTATTCACGAAGGATTCGGTTCAGCCAAATCCAAAATAGTGGATTCGGTGCATCCCTCATATTTAATATATTTAATAAAAGTTCTTTAAAGTCAAAGTTCTCCAGCTCTGCTAAATACAATTTTGTGGGTTTATTCTGTTGTGCTATGTTCAGGGTTGCCACCATTTCTAAAAAAATATATATTGCGCTTTCTATATTTTTATATTTTTGCCCTAATAATAACATTGGCATCAAGCATCACTTTTACCGGCCAGGCCAGTAAAAAATCAGCCAGGTGACAACTGTAGCTATATTGAACATGTGTAACAAATCCTACTCACCCCCACCTAGTGGTGCAGCGGGGACGCCCGCCGTGCCGCTCCTTCGTCTCCTGTCAGACGCCGGTTCCTTAAGGTGTGAAATTTAAAGGCGCAGTTGCGCTGGCGTGACGACGCCAGCGTGCATTGGCGCGAAATTCAAAATATATATAAGGAGCATTTGGTCTTGTGATCTTTGCCCGTTACAGGATTGTGTTCCTGGTGCTTCTGAGCTGTTATCTGATTTTTGATTCCTGTTGTGACCCCTGCCTGACTATTCTGACTTCTGGATCCTGACCCTTGCCTGATATCCGACTTTGCTTATTCTATATTACTCTGAATGATCTCCTGGTTTGACCCTTGCCTGCCTGACTTCCTTTGTACTCTGCCTGCCCCGACCCGGCCTGATCTGACTACTCTTTGCCTAACGCCTTGTACCACGACCTTCTGCCCAAAGAGTTTGCATTTTCAGTCGTGCCCCTTTGCCTGTTCAGAACCCTTCGCTTGGCATCTCTCCTATTAAGACTTGGCAGCATCCGATTAGCCAAGGGCTCCTCCCGAGGTGAAAGGTGGCTGCTAATGGCTGAAGAAAGAGCTGAGACCAGGGTGCTTAGTATCAGTTCTGGATTAGGGTGCTGACTGTGACAACATGTTTTTGTAGCGATGTGTGGTTTCCATCACTTAAAATTCATCTGGGGAAGGTTCCTATAGGTAGAATTAGATGGTATAACTCTTGGACAATTTGGTGGCATTACAAGCAGAACAAGAGGTTTCAGGGCACAGTACGATCCAATGATTTAAGATTTTCTTCCTGTAGTATACCTGAAAATATAATTTTCACATGAAAGCTCAGGGCCCAGAGTCCCATGTAAGACTGCTCATGTCCAGTGTCATTGTTCTGGCCAAACTATGGATTGTTCTGCTCTTGGCCATATTCACAGAAGTCAAGACTTAACAATGGCTGGCTCAACAGCATCTTCTTGCCTCTGAGAGGAACAAGCTATAGCTCAGATCAAGAGGCACGGTTGAGGCAAATTAATACCAACATGTCTTCAGTGACTTCTCAGAAGCCTGACTGCAACTGGTTCCTTTCTAAACAAAATCAGACTTTGCATCACAACATATCTGACCAAACCGCAAGGTCACCAGTCGCATTTGACCTAATGTAAATGTCAGGTGGTGGAACTTTCACCCCAAAGATCTATCACTGGGATAAAAAATGTCTTGAGCTGCTTTATCAAGATGGATGCTGGCCTACATTCACAGTGACTCGCATCTTTCAGCAAATATGGTTTCAGTCACCATACACCCTTGCTATAAAAATTAACTGCTGAGCAGGGATGGAGGTACTGAATACACATGAATGAAATAGTGCAGATTAAGTGTTGCGGATCTACACAGGCCTCGAATTATTAGCTAAAGAACGTAATTTTAGATTTAAACTTTCCTTTTCTACAGATGTTGATGCGTTTCTCTGTTACTTAATGGGATATCCAGACCCTGTTCCATGGGAACCCTTACAAGACTGCCAGGTAGCATTACAGAGCGGCAGTTCCCATTATCTCAGTAGGATGGACAGGAAAGTAAAAGACCTTAACTCACCATGTGCCAGACCGCAGATTCCTTTGCTGACCAAAAGAGGATATACAGTTTTTATTCAAAAATGTTTCATTTTGCGCGGTTAACAACTATGCAGTGTATAATAAAAAGTTGATTAAAGCTTCATTTGTTTTCATTATTCTAAGTGTTGTATTTGAACATAAAGTCGTTTTTTTTTTTAATCAGAATATTTTAGTTACAGAAGAAAAAGAAAATGTGCTTAATGAATTACTACAATGCAGGAGCCAGAGTTACCGAGCGCAATACAGTAGGCTTAGCCCTAAAAAATAAGGGACGTGAATATGACAGTTAAACCTTTGTTACCAGGGCCTTACAGAATACACCCACAAATATTAAAGAATATTAGCCACATAAGGTTTAGATCCAGGAATGTAATGGTGGCCGTACACAGGGAGATCCACTTGTTTGCCGATATTGCCAAACGAGCGGATCTCTCACCGATATTCCCACATTGAGGTGGGCGATATCAGGCTGATCCAATCGTGACAATCGGATCATAATGCAGGGTAACGGGTTATTGGATCACCGAACAGATGCGGCCTTAAGACACTGAGGATGAGGTTTAGATGCAAGAATGTAGGGCACTGGGGGATATTAAAAATCGTACGATATTTGGTGTGCATGGTATCCACCCACAAGGGGGATATATATTACAGTCCAAATGGAAAAAACTCAAAAAATGTGAGTATTTTTTTGAGTATTTGAGTGCTTTTTTAATAATAAATAAGGTCACATTGTGGATTCCAGTTTTATATTAAAAAATGTGAAAAAAATTGGATTTTGCTAAATAAAAGCAGACCCTCAGGGAGTTATAAAAGCTGAAAAGTTTGCTACCAAAGTTTGCTACTATCCAATCAAACGCATCTGGTGGTTATGGGTTACTAGACCTGGCTCTTTTATTGCATTGCCCTGCAGAAAGTCTGGCACTACTGGGCTATAAGGTTACATCTAGTTAAGAGTAATGTCACACTGGAAAATTTGGGGAGATTTAGTCACCCAGCGACTTATCGCCTCTTCTTTGGGGTGATTAATCTTCCCGAACTGCTTACCCCTGTCCTCCACCTGCTAGAATGAAAAAACACCTGCGGCATGGCACGTTGTTTTCCGAAGTCGCCTGATGTGCAACTTAGTCTCCCCAAAGAAAAGCAGATTAGTCGCCGGGTGACTAAATCTCCCTGAATCTCCCAGTGTGACCTTACCCTAAAATCAGGGCCGGAACTAGGGGTAGGCAGAGCAGGCACGTGCCTAGGGCGCAAAGTTAGGGGGGCTCCAGGCACGCGCCTTCTCTGCTTCTCCTACCCCCTAGTCCGGTCCCCGCTTGCAGATGAATCCGGCGTGTGTGTGCTTTTTAGCACATGCGCACTGCGTTGGCTTTTCGCGCATGCGGGCATTCAGTTTTTTCTCGCATGCGAGCATCCAGTATTTCCACACATGCGCACATTTGGTATTTCTGCACATGCGCGTCTCTGGCCGTTATGCCCGGCCAGGCAGCCTAGGGTGCTTGCCCAGGTTGGCCCGGCGCTGCCTAAAATCATAGTGCGTCTCTCTGTTTTCGGCTTGGCCCATTAGAGAGCTCTTCACCTGTTATCTTATATTGTTGCCATGACTTATTTGCTTATATCAAATGTGTTACAAAAGTATCTTATCTGCAGCTGTGGCTGTTCTGGGCTCTCTGCCAAAAGCCAATTAAGTCAGAAACTTCTTTTTATGGCTGTTCAGTGCAGAGAAAATTTGGACTTTCCAGTACAAACAAGGGACTGCGGGTTGAGCTGTCAAAAGCAGGACTGTCCCGCTGAAAACGGGACAGTTGGAAGGTGTGCGTTTATAGGAGCTGGATCTTGTGATTGGGGTGGGGGCCTGGCTAAGACATGAGCTGAATAGGTCCGCCGCCTGCCCAAAATCCAAACCTTATTACTTGGTAGAGAAATTGAATTAGGAGGCAGAAGCAGGAGGAGGGAGATCTAGAACTAAACACACTATCAGTCGCAGTAAATCAGTGACTGGCACCAGGGACTGAATAAAACAACAGGCTGATAACAGGAGGAGCTCAGGGAGAGCTGTGTGTTTGGCTGATTCACCTGCCCTAGGGCCACTGGGTGAAAGGGGATAGTGTAAAGCCACCCACACAGGGCTGTTTGTTTCTGTGACTAAACTAATGGCGGCAATAACACAACAATGTCAGTGCTGAGAGCGGCTCCTGTGACATAAGCAGCTGTGACCTTTCACCCACTTTCTGTGTGTCAGCTGCTCTGCACATTATTTCTGCTGCTCAGGGACGACCTGTGCTCACCACAGCCTATGGGAGAGACACAGAACCAGCGCCTTCTCTGCTCCACCACCAGGTACTGGGCTCGCAGGCCCCTCACTTACTCTTTAAGTCTTTTGCAGTTGGGGGAGGGGGGAGTAATGCTGAAATGTATTCATTAAATGGGCAGCAGCACAGAGCTAGGAATAGTTTTCAAATACAATGTGTTTCCCTGCCCTTATGTGTGTGTTTTATTCAGGGCTGAAACTAGGGGTAGTCAGAGTAGGCCCTGGCACAGGGCGGCCACATCCTATAGTGTATGGGGAACGCAGCATTCCCTAGCGATATGGCGCACGAAGGGGGAAAGATGCGACAAATCCCTGTCTGCCAGTCCCTGTATTTGTTTCCCTGTATTTTTTTTGATTTGCACATGCGCACGGGAGCGCCATTTTCAAGCATGCACATGCAAACGCGTTTCATGCGTGCGCGCCCAGCTGGGTTTCCTAGGGCGCCTGACCGGCTTGGCTCTGGTTGTATTCACCTATGATTAAGTAGTGGATGGTATGAAACGCGTAAGGTGGGCCATATGGGATCAGTATATACCATTTTAATGTGATGCTTAATAAACAATTTTGACTTTTAACTAGGGATACACCAAATCCACTTTTTTGGGATTCGGCCGAATCCCCGAATTCTTTGTGAAAGATTTGGGCAAATACTGAACCGAATCCGAGTCCTAATTTGCATATGCAAATTAGGGGCGGGGAGGAAAAGATAGGGAAAAATGTTTTTTTTAGGGATGCACCAAATCCAGGATTCGGTTCAGGATTCTGCCAGGATTCGGCCTTTTTCAGCAGGATTCAGATTAGGCTGAATCCTTCTGCCAGGCCGAACCGAATCCTTGCATATGCAAATTAGGGACGGGGAGGGAAATTGCGCGACTTTTTGTCACAAAACAAGGAAGTAAAAAATGTTTTCCTCTTCCTTACCCTAATTTGCATTCGGATTCCGTTTGTTATTCAGCCGAATATTTCATGAAGGATTTCATGAAGGATTCGATGCATCCCTAGTTTTTTGGGATTGCTAAAGGATGCCATGTATACTGCAAGAAATATTTAAAAAATATACTAAGATTGTCAATAACAGCTGGACAGACGACCTGACCTTCCAGGCACAACTCATGACACAGCATTTTTATTCCTACTTTCATCTGTTGCAGATACCCAATTTCCTAAGTACTGCTTTGTGTGTCAAGCCAAGAATTTGGAGGTGACTACTGTGCACCAGGCACTTTTAGAAAAAATAATTTAACCCCCATATACAGTATCTGAGCCAGGATACAGACTGTTGAATGCTACATCAGATTGTGGATGGCCAATCACAAATTATCTACATGTGATTGTTGGATTCAGCTATGAAAGCTTGGATAAGCTGTCTTTGGTGATCAGATCAATCAAAGATCAACTTATTTGGCCTCCGTGAAAAATGTGAATGTCCTCCTGTATATTTCCCCCCTTAACAATAGTGATGGACAACCAGATACCCGCAGTAAAGCTGGCCATAGACGCAAATATCTGATCGTTCGAATCCTCGACAAAAGCTGGTGACAGTCTCCCACTCAAAATCGTCCAATCAGCAATACATGCAGCGATATTATTGGCAGCCGACAGAAATCTTTTAACCTGTCCGATCAACTGAACGACCGATCTCCGTGGGACGTAAAATGTCGGGACCCTCCACACACAGGGGCGTAACTATAGAGGAAGCAGACCCTGCGGCTGCAGGGGGGCCCAGGAGGTATAGGGGCCCCATGAGGCCCTAATTCATATCCAATTTCAATAAACATTGGAGAAACAAGTCAACCTCTAAACATTTTGGGGGCCTGAAAAATAATTTGATGTGGGGCCCAGTAATATCTAGTTACACCACTGTCCACACATGTTCCAAAAATTGTACGAATTGAGGATTCGTATGGTCGGATCGTATGTGTCTATGGCCAGCTTTAGTGTTTAAAACCATGCGAATAATGTAGCACTTCCCATTCAAGTAAAAGGAAAGCAATCCCTGGCAGATAGCAGCATATTAATCACCAACTTACCAGTACAAGTAGCAGTGATCAATACACTAGGGGGCCGATTCACTAAATTCGGGTGAAGGGTTAGAATAAAAAAAACTTCGAATTTCGAAGTTTTTTTGGGCTACTTCGACCATCGAATGGGCTACTTCGACCTTCGACTTCGAAACGAACGATTCGAACTAAAAATCGTTCGACTATTCGACCATTCGATAGTCGAAGTACTGTCCCTTTAAAAAAAACTTCGACCCCCTACTTCGGCAGCTAAAAGCTACCGAAGTCAATGTTAGCCTATGGGGAAGGTCCCCATAGGCTTGCCTGTGATTTTTTGATCGAAGGATTTTCCTTCGATCGTTGGATTAAAATCCTTCGAATCGAACGATTCGAAGGATTTAATCGTTCGATCGAACGAAAAATCCTTCGATCGATCGATCGCAGGATTTGCGCAAAATCGTTCGACTTCGATATTCGAAGTCGTACGATTTTAGTTCACAGTCGAATATCGAGGGTTAATTAACCCTCGATATTCGACCCATAGTGAATCGGCCTCTATGTGTCCCATGACTGTAACCAGCTCAGCTAGTGGTTATTTATACTGATTCCATAAACAAGACAAGAATATAGAATTTAATTTACCGGTATGGTACCTGCCTTTTAGAATGCTCTGGACGTGGAGTTTTTATCGGATAACTTTCAGTAATTTAGTTCTTCATATCTTAAGTCTATTTAAAAAATCACGTAAACATTAAATAAACCCAATAAGCTGGTTTTGCTTTCAATAAGGATTAATTATATCTTAGTTGGGATCAAGTACAAGCGACTGTTTTATTATTACAGAGAAAAAAGCATATATTTTTTAAAAATCTGGATAAAATGGAGTCTGCGGGAGACAGCCTTTCCGTAATTCAGATAATAGGGTTTTGAATAACGGATCCCATGCCTGTACAAATAAATACATTCATACCATAACCAAGAATTCAACACTTCAGGCCTTTCCCTTTTATTGCATGTGAAAGAATAGAGATACCGTTGCATTCTGGGCTTGATATTAACATTCTATTCATTATTCATTATATACTGCATTTATTTTCCTCAGTCATTCGAACCTTGACCTTCTTGAACGTTTTCCTTAATACTATTAACCAAAATAGAGAAGGCTGTTAAAATCTTGAATACAAACTATTCATCTCAGCTACCAGAGCACTACTTGTTTGGGTAAAAATGTACCATTCCTAGATATACCTTGTTATTTTAATGAGGAGCCAAAAGTAAAACTTCTATTTGAAAATAATCATACATAAGCCTTTGTGTGTTGGATCAAGATTTAATTGAGCGTTGGCTTATAAGTACAGAGCTCCTTTTGTATCCAGTAGTGCTATTGAGTATTAACTGGATTAGTTCTGGAGATGGAGGTCAAGACCAATCATATATATTACTGAAATGTATGGAGAAGGAGAATCAGTGGGTACCTCAACCAGATAGCATTTTTCTTCTCAAGGAATACTCTAAATACTCTCAAATGGAGGATTACCCTAACCAATCCTGGCACTTTCAGCTGGTTGATCTAACAGCCAATGGAAGGAAGCATTAATGGTAATGGACTCTTCTATTGGACTGAAACACTCCAGAGAAGTAAATGTCCCATGAGCCTTGCATCTAAATGCTTCATGTACGATATCACAATATACATTTCACAATATAGGTTCAAATTATTATGATGAACAGTATGGCAGACACCTCTTATATGGATAGAAATATACACAGAGGATAGTTCTAAAATATAAGAATATTAGATGTCACCAAGTAGCTCCATAATCATTTAAAGCTTCTAAATTAATGGGAATCTGAGGTTGCTTCTAATACCTTTTATGTTCAAAACAAGAGGTACATCATTTCATAAGATACATAAGTAGTGATGGGCGAATAAATTCGGCAGGCGCAAATTTGATGCAAATTCGCTGGCAAAGGCGCTGGCGAATAAATTCACTATAAAAAATCGTCAGCATCAAAAACATTTGGGTGAGTGCCAGAATAGCCGTGTGCATAAAAATTATCTTGCGTCAAAATTATTCGGACGCCTATTGACCATTAATGCATTTGGACAAAATAGGCGCATGTATAAAAATTGCTGTGGGTGACAAAACTGACGTGTGTCAAAATAATTTTGATGCCCATTGACATCAATGCGTTTCGCAAATGTTTTGCCGTTTTTTCTTGGAAGCAAAACGGGACAAATTCGCCCATCTCTATACATAAGTTCTAATGAATTATTTAACACATAATATCAAACTATAGATTATAACTAATGACATTACTAAGCTCCGGTTTTAAAATGATATTTCACAGAATTCTGTGTTATATAATATATAATAATAAAGAATGATACCGAAGCCTTTGTGGGTAGAAGAACATCTACCCATATGTGTGGGTAACCATTCTTATACAAGGGTATATGTTATGTGGTATATTCTAAGAGACCTGCATGGTTCAGAGGTATTGTTTCTCTTTTATCCCTTCTTTTTACAAACACTATAGAGAAAATGGAAACAGTAATTAGGTGTTGGTTGGGTGGTGGAATGTTGGGAATGTCCCTGTTGGGCCATTGGTGTAACAAAACTGCAGGCTTCAGCAGTAGGGAGCTATATTTGTTTTGGTTACGGTTGCCTTCTGCCTCAGCCTTGCCGTCGTAAAGACAAACCTTCTTATACAACTGTCTGTCTTATATAACCTATATTGCCCCGTTGACATGTTATGCCGTTCCTGTCCAAGAAGCTTTAGCATGAGAATGCCATTATGCAATATGTAAAATTAGAATACGCAAAAATGCCCTATATGGTTTCTCATGGAAACTTGAGCTGGCTAAAATTGGTGATGATTATACATTATGTTTTCAAGCAGATCTTCTAAAAGAAACAACATTTGGACACCCAAATAAGTATGCTGAAGTTTCAGGCTGGGCAGTAAACATCAAAACAACAATTACAGCATGTCTTTGATGAACCCCAAGCTTGCTGTAATGCTGTTCTTATTGTATTGATTACAACAACCAACTTGCCTAGCGAATCAATGACTGTTTAGATTCCATGTGATTTTATTGTAGTGATCATGTCCACTTCTAGTTCATTTGTACAGACCAGCTTGCTGTAGGGGTTGGCTACTGTAGTTTATAACAGCTCCAGAGTAGAAGAAACAAATTGTAGGAGTAGGCTTACCATCTATGTTAACAATTATCAGCCTTATTGAGTTCATGCTCCACTTTGTGGATGAACATTTTATCATGTACCTTACACAGATGTATAAAAATGTTAGCAAATTAGTAATCTTATTACAGTCCCACAGAGGGTCAGGAAAACAAAAGTATAGTCTCCCCAAATCTCACCTTTAAGTAATTTTAAGGTTAAGCCTTCTGAAATATCTTGGAGAAAAAATTCACCCTTGTACTAAAGTGTCACCTCTACTAGCCATCAGGTTGAGCACTAAGTCTAGTGCTTTGGGTCCCTAGGAGGAGCTGTCTCCAGGTCAGGAACCACATATCTACAAGTTCTCTTAAAATGTAATCTCTTGGTATCTGTCATGTTATTTCCCTAGACACCCAACCACTAGTTTCTTGTGAATCCAGTAGCATCAGCTGAACAGGGCTATTTTTAGGACAGGACCTTCTACATCCTACGGCCTTTGAAAACCTCTAAATTTGTCATTATATTTTTAAGATTTTGCCATAGACCTGTTGAACAGTTAAACTTACAATTGAAAGCAAATTTATATTTAAATCAAAATCAGTGTAAAGGTGGCCGTAGATGCACCAATAATATCGTACAAAGCTAATTTTCATATGATATTTGGTGTGTGTATGGTGGGAGATGAGCCGACTGATATCAGCAGAAGACTTGGATATTGGGCGGCTCGCTGATCGACCTTTGAAGGTCTTTTATCAGGCAGCTTTGAAGGCCTTTGATCGGATTCGTTAAACATATTTTCAATTAGTTTGAATGTCATAGAATAAACCTCTAAGCAATGAGAATGTTATTTTGTTCACATCACTCAAGAAAACAGATGAAAATAGCTGCAGCAATGAAATAATTGCATGTATCGCTTTTTTTGTCAGGTTCCTCCTGTTTGATTTCTAGGAATTTGTGCAGGTAAAGGAGTTCAGTCATCATGTGGGGCACTATCGCTAAACATTTACTGAAGGCTAAAGTCCACTGCCGTACAACACCTTTAAAGGTTCAAAAGAGCAGTCAATTCCCTTCAAGATCGCTGCTTTATTTCATCCGTTGGCAGCACAGTGCAAGGGTCCTTGCTGAGGAACAGCCAGCTCCATCTGTCGCTATGATCCGCAATGTGGAGTCTTTACGGAAGGAGCGGTTTGTTTGTGTGCATTGGGAAGATGGAGGCCAAAGTGTCTACCCCTTTGTGTGGCTGAGAGATAACTGCCAGTGCCCTCAGTGTTTCCTTGGTTCTGCTAAAGCACGAAAACTTCCCATTGAAGATTTGGATGTAAATACAGGAGTGAAGGATGTTACCTTGACAAACAGCAAGAAGGTACTTGGTATTCTTTGTGTTTGTTACGGTGATATATGTCTTTGTATCTATCTATCTATCTATCTATCTAACATATATCATCTATTTATCTCTGTTAGGCATTTTTGGTGTTGGATAGCAGTTCTGGGCATGTCGGACCCATTAGATATATCTTTCATGGAAAAATGGGGGTTGGCAGGATGTTGAATCAAGGCAAATAAGGTACATATGACAGAAGGAGCTAATTGGTTCAATCTATACCCATGTCTGTTTGCCATATGTATTATATTCCCCATGTGTCAACATCTGCCACCATCTGAACAGCAAATATAACCCCTGCACCAATCATTTGCTAGGCTCTTGTCAACACTAAAGAACAGGAATGCAGGGCAGCAGTTGGCTGGTACTAGGAAAGATACCTGTGTAGCTGATTTTACTGGGTCAAAATGATGTGAAACATCTTGAAAATTCAGCATTTCTGTAAAATTAAGTAATACAGAGCTTATTTACAATGTACACAGTGCAAACATGGATACTAATTGACTTTTTGTAAGGAAAATTGCATCTGCTTAATAGTGTACCCCACAAATGATGCACCATTTGCTAATGTTGATGAAAATTAGTGTCCAAACAGGCAGTACTCATGTCATTGTCAATACGGTATTGAATGGCATTATTGTGTGTGTGATAATGGGTGCTGTACTTGAAAGGCTAAGCATGCAAGTCATAAGGTGCAATAAAGTTGTGTGTATAGGTACAACATGCAAAGGTAGCATTAGATCTAACATCTCATCAGTGGAAGTGTTAGTCCCATGGTTCCTTGCTCTACTTGGCACCATTCACCTTGTAAAGAAAGTTCAGCTGGCAGTTTAATGCAAGGTACAGGTATAAAGGTGTGTATTATACTCTAAAAAGCATTTAAATCAATGCAATTCTGTGCTTTGCACTTCATCTTTATTAAATATCAACTTCTATTTTAATTATACATACTGAATGTTAATAACTGAACATTTTTTGGCTTGGTTTGTGGTGGCCTCGGAAGACCATTAGTAGTTCTTAAAGGCCGTATTCACGTCACCAGGTTACATTCATGTGCATCAGCTAAAACAACATTACTGTAAAGATTTTTTTTTTTTTAGAAGAAAATCACCCTTTTAGGTAAACCACATGGTGCCGTGACGTCCGCTCCTTTAAATTTGCAGGAAGACACCAATTTATCATTCCATTTGTGAGGAAGCTGTGAGAGAAACACAGGAATCACTGATTTCAGGGCAGCTGCTGGATCTTGCCCTGGATCTTAAAAAATAGTCTTAAAAAGTCTTAAAATAACAAGGTTAAATCTTTGGTTCAAACAATTTATGATGTTTAAAGAAGTGTTGTTTTGTAAAAGTTAAGTAATTTACTTAAGTTTTGTAGTCAAGTTTATCTTCATGTCAAGTAGCGGAAGTGTTATTTCTTGATATTTTTATGACTGTTTATAAATCCAGTAGTCTTATTTCTTTGTAAAATAAATGTGATAGTCTTACAAGACTCATTGTCAAGGACCTTCTACGTCAAATGGGCAAAAAATGTACATTTTCCCAGGGACCATCCTCAAACAGTTCATCTGTTGACTAAAGCATTCTCCAATATATTGTACAACATATTCGTTTTCTTGATAGATGACAGACGAGTCAGGGTTGTCCTGATGTCATGAGAATACTAGCTGCATGAATGTATAATGCCAACTGTAACGCTGGATAGGGAAGAAATAATGATGCTATTTTCCATGGTTTGGGCTAGGGACCATAGTTCCAGTAAAAGCTGCACAATGCCCGTCTTAACAACTTTGAGCTTCCTGGTTCGTAAAGCTATTCCTGAAGAAGAATGCCTTCATGTACAATAAGGTCCATACAAATGGGTTTGATGAAATGGGAGTGAAAGAACCTTACTGGCCTGCAGAAATCCAGTGTGGATGGCAGGTATTTAGATACTTTTGGCCATAAACCACACTGTGTTGATAGATGGACAAACCGAAACCTCTCCTAGCCAATGTGCCAATCCGACTGAAGAGGGGTAAACCCCCTTACCCTTAGCCACCTGGCTGGCAATTCACCAACCTAACTGGGGCTGATATTAAAAATTTACTGCCAATGTCCTGTCTTTGAACCTCTGTCTCCCAGCTCCCTCCTATCCCACAGATCCCCTCTCTACTCACTCTTCTGATGCTGTCGATGATGCTTGGAATTCGCCCCCAAATCTGGACCTTACATAATGTACATACAGAGGCCCATTAACTTAGCTCGAGTGAAGGAATAGAGAAAAAAAACTTCGAATTTCGAATGTTTTTTTGGCTACTTCGACCATCGAATGGGCTACTTTGACCTTCGACCCTCGACTTCGAATCGAACGATTCGATTTAAAAATCGTTTGACTATTCGACCATTCGATAGTACTGTCTCTTTAAAAAATACTTCGACCCCCCTAGTTCACCACCTGAAACCTACCGAGGCCAATGTTAGCCTATGGGGAAAGTCCCCATGGCTTCCTAACAATTTTCTGATCGAAGGAATATCCTTTGATCGATGGATTAAAATACTTTGAATTGTTCAATCGTAGGAATAGCGCTAAATCCTTCGGCTTCGAAGGATTTACATTCGGCAGTCGAATATCGAGGGTTAATTAACCCTCGATATTCGACCCTATGTAAATCTGCCCCACAGTTTCAGACTGCAGTGTCCAGGTTCACCGGGGATGCCGCTTCCACAGCAACCCCCTCTGCACAACACAGACAACCCCATTCCCGCCCCACCACATCCCTTGTCCTGCCGGGCCATCTTGGTGACAGTTTAAAATACGTGAAATTACTGAGTGTTTCTTTTATATCTGATGGATTTAGCAAGTGTTACACTGTGTAATTTTCCCCTTCCTTTTTCTGTCTACCATTAGGTACAGTGAGCTCCATTGTTTGGTTTTAATCAGTGTTTCAGATGGGAATTTTATAGAACCAATAACGAAACGCAGCCCTGGTGTAAAGTAAATAAAAAACAGCTACCGTCATTTCCCCTATTGTAATAGAGTGTTTATCCTAATTTTATAGCGAAACCGGCAACATCAGCTCAGAACTTGGTTCATTTAATTTCATCAATAACTTTCCTCAACTGTTATTGGTGTAAAACTGAATCGTGGCCAGAGATTTGACTAGACTGGCCATATGGTTTCAATCTGGGAGAAGGATTAGAGCAAATACTGCAACTCAGGAAAACGTGAAGTACAGACTGTGACCCTTTATAATTTGGTTCTTGAAATAATGAATGCTGGAATTAGATCTCCCATGCACCCAGCTATTAAAAATAATCCTGGCCGTGATCAGAGCCGGATAATTCTGCGATCTGTCTTCGGCACATAGTCAGGTACCAAGGTAACCCTACTTAGCACCTAATAGATTTGCTGTGGATCAGAGTTTGGGGCATTAGTTCATTACAAGTTTAGTAGTGGAAAGAGTACAAAAGAAAAGGAGAGAATGGTGTAAAGGGGATATATAACTTGATTTTTTATGGGGAGGCTGAGTTTTTAATTTCAAATGTTTTTTTTTCCCAAAACCATCACAAAGCAAGATCACAATTAAATATGGTGTTGATTTTTTTCTCAATCATTAGCATGTTAGAACAAAAATTTTGTAAAAAAATTATGCTCTTTAAAAAAACTTTTAAAAAATAGTGGCCGTGGTTGTTCTAGATCAATAACTGCCTCCAATCTTTGCTTGACATAGTTATTGTTCAGGTAGCCTCCTGATATGTTCTGTTGAATAATGACAGGAAAGCAATTTTTTTCCGTGAGTATGTGATCCTTCAGCTGTCACTGAAGTACAACTGCTTCTATTCAAAGCTAAAGTAGGATGTTATTTGACAGCTAGAGTTCCACCTAGTCACCAAAGAAAAACAGGAGGTGGCCCTCCGCCTGTGGTTAAATCACAATTGGCTTAAACTAAAGTTGAAGGTAGTGTGGCTGACATTGTGACTTGCTGTTTGTTGCGGCTGTGAGCAGAAATCAAAGGACCAAGGACCATCAGGATGCCATCAATTAAATCTATCAATAACACTTAATAGTCTAATGGAAATGATCTTCTGAAATATTCCAGTTTTCTGTTTTTATGCCACTGCAGAATGGATAATATTTATTGAAACAAAGTACAAGTATGGAATGCTACGTTGCCCATGATGCTCCATACACATCCTGCACCAGGGTTCTTTAAAGGAGAAGGAAAGCTACCGAAGCAGTTATTGCCAATAGATTAGCCACAA
Organism: Xenopus petersii; assembly: GCA_038501925.1. NCBI lineage: Eukaryota > Metazoa > Chordata > Amphibia > Anura > Pipidae > Xenopus > Xenopus petersii. Next base: position 8,345,354 of record CM076679.1, read on the forward strand.
TAGTGCAAGTTATACGCCTATATTTATTCTACAGAAAGCTTTACTATAACTGAGTAAACAGCTCTAGAATCTCTCTGTTTGCTTAGGATGGCAGCTGCCATATTAGCTTGGGGTGACATCACTTCCTGCCTTAGTCTCTCCCTGCTCACTCCTAGCTCTATGCTCAGATTACAATAGGAAGGGGAGGAGGAAGGGGGGGAAATGGAGGGGGAGTGGGAGAGAGGAGCAAACTGAGCATGCTCAAGCCCAAGCCCTGGAGGTTTAAGCTGAAAACAGGAAGTCTGATACAGAAGCCCATGAGTACACAATAGAAGGAAAGAAACGTGCTGTTTCTTTTGACAGAGGACTCAGAGAAGCATTACTTTGAGGGATTACTTACTGGTGTATTTATATAGACCTTTCTGATAAAGCTTACTTAGTTGTAATCTGTATTTCTCCTTTAAATGTGTTGCACTGTGTGTAACCAGTAAACCTGAAACCATAGCTCAAAGGGGAACCTGGTACTTCTCTACTGCCTGTCGCAATTGAGGGGTTATCATTTTTATCTTCAATGGTACCTTTAAACCTAAACTTAATGGCAGGGAGTGAAAGTAAAAACGATGTAGATAAATCGTTTTTACGTAAGCAGCTTTGAAAGTGATGTATGAAACAATGCCGAAATGTTTCTGTTTCAGAGCATATTGTCTTGTGATATGTATTTAGCAAACCAGAATGTTTTTTTTGTGTTCATATAAATTTAAAATGACAGGCTTTACCATGATTTATGTACAAAATGAAATCTTCTGACCTCTAGCAAGAGATCGGGCCAAGACAGCTGGGTGAACATAACAGAGAGAGAGATGTGCAAAACACACTTGTTATGAATTATGGGGGAACATAGTACCATGGAATATTTGAATTGTTGGATCATAGAGTCCGTATGTATTCTGCACCGGCTTTATGGCACAATTCCCACACTTGTGCTCCTTCTGCTGAGTTATTCTCTACCCAGCAGTTTATTACAGGGTTCCTTTTTATCCTGTATATATTGTAGGCTTTTGTACAGTTATGTGCATCATGCAGTCTTCTGGCCCTCTGCTAGAGCTGTATATAAATAAAATAATTATGGGCTAACATAATAATAAAAAATAAACTATAATTTGAAAGTTTGCCCAACAGGTAACAATAAAAAGCTCATATGTGGCCACTTAAACGTCTGCTGGCAAGTAGACCGTACTAGTGGCCCACTGACACTTGCCACTATACTGTTTGGCCACCTGAAGCCTTTATTGGCTAACTATGTGTAGTGGAAGCCTTTTTTGTGCATGAGGTTTGATATACAGGTATGGGACCTGTTATCCAAAATGCTCGGGACCTGGGGTTTTCCGGATAACGTTTCTTTCTGTAATTTGGATCTTCATACCTTAAATCTACTAGAAAATTTGTAAACATTAAGGGGAATATTTACTTAACTCCGAATTATGAAAAAAAAATTTTTTTAAATAAAATCGGACACAAATTTTTCGGAATTTATTAAACCCCTAGGATGGAAAAGTCAGAATCTGAAAATCCGGCATCTCAGACCTGTCAAGGTTGCATATAAGTCAATGGGAGAATATTCCCAGAAGTTTTCGGGTGAAAATTCAGAAAAAAACAGGAAAATCGGATGAAAAAATCCAAAAGAAATCACGAAAATCAGATTTTTTACCACAAAGCAAATTTTCGGGAAAATGTATTAATAAATAAGCGTAAAAAACCCGAGCGGATTTGATCGGAGTTTGTAGCAGAAAATAATGAGACTTTGATAAATAACCCCCTAAATAAGCCCAATAGGCTGATTTTGCTTCCAATAAGAATGAATTATATCTTAGTTGGGATCAAGTACAAAATACTGTTTTATTATAACAGAGAAAAAGGAAATAATTTTTAAAAATTTGGATTAGATGGATAAAATGGAGTCTATGGGAGACAGCCTTCCCGTAATTTGGAGCTTTCTGGATAACGGGTTTTCGGATAACTGGTCCCATACCTGTACTAACATGGGGGCTAAAAAGTGCCTTTACCATCTGCAATCAATCAGTTGATGCAATTTTCTCTGAAATGTAGCACCTGACCAGGGAAAAATTTGGGAGGCTGATCTATGAAAAAATTTAATTCAGAAAAATCTCAAATGTGTGCTCATTGACTAAAAAAACTCCAGTTTCTATTGTGTAAAAGCTTAGGCAAAAAAAACAACTGGAACACATTGACATCACCTTCTACCCATGATTTTCAATGAACCTGGCAAATTTAGAATTAACTTAGAAAACCCTAGATAAAAAAAAAAGCTTGAATTTTTCAAATACAACTTCCAATTATGTCTGTCTGCATGAACTCACCAGCTTTTAGATGACAAATTGTAACATTTTAGTTTTCAAGTGTTTTTTTCACTGAGTTAGCACTTGTATCAATTTACCATGAAGCTTATGTTTCTCCAGAGATTTGGGAGCTAAAAGCTGCTGAGCTCCATCCAAGCCAATAGGTACATAAGATACAACGGAGACCTTTTTCACTCTATTTACTCAAGAATTCTCAAGAGTTTCCGACAATTTGCGAGTTGCTATACTATTACACTCGATGGGAACCTTCCAACAAACAATAACAACTCAAGAACGAGAACGAATGCCTCTGACATTTGTGCCACACTTTTTGCCACATGTGAGATGTGGCAAAAAGAATAGAAAACGATTTTAGAATTTTTTTAAAACTCATCTTTAGTTACAACAGAATTGGAGCTCGCAGGCGCCATCTTGTTCTCTTCGGTAATCTTCGTGAAGTGATCGGCATAATGGCACATGCGTAGTTGGAGCAATCTTCAGCTTTCTGGATAACTGGTTTCCGGATAACGAATTATAACTGTAGTATGAACTTGTTCTTAATTTTTATAACACGAAGAGCTTGTGAGGGGACCAGCTTAAATTTTTCATAAAATCACTCGAACCCCTAGATTTTTTTCGGATTTTTGTCCGAAACTCAGACCATATTCTCTAATTTGAAATGGGACCTTTGCCATTAACTTCTACAGGACCCCGACAGCTTGGAGATGGGGTATTTTTGGAGGCTTTTAGCAGCCCTTTGGGGTATAATAAATTCCAGTTTTTTTTCACTAAAAATTTTGATTTTTATAGTAAAAGGACCTAGATTTTTTTGGAGTTTTTGGCATTTGGACTTTAATAAATAACCACTAAAGTATCAGGCTAGGAACTCAACAGAGTCAGTTGGTAAAATAGATATTTGGGCACGAGAAGGGCTGATGGGCATGAAACAACAACTGAAACATATGAAATAAAGAAGAAAGAATTGGTAGTTGGCAACTTGGTTGTGGCCTTTCTAATATTTTCACTATACTTTATTATTGACAGGTCTCCATTACGTGGCCGGATGAGCACCAGAGTGTTTTTGATGCCCAGTGGCTGAAGAGGAGATGTTTCTCCAAACGTGCCAGATCAGAAATGAAGGATGAACTGTTTGCCCCAGGTATTTCAGAGCATGTATTCCTAATATTTATGGTTTAGACCAGTGATCCCCAACCAGTAGCTCATGAGCAACATATTGCTCCCCAACCCATTGGATGTTGCTCCCAGTGGCTTCAAAGCAGGTGCTTATTTTTGAATTACAGGCTTTGATGAAACTTGTGGTTGCATAAAAAACAGTTGTACTGCCAAATTGAGCTTTCTGTAGGCTGACAGGTGACCAGAAAATGCTACCTGCAGATTGGCTGCTATAGGTGATAAGAAATGTTGCAGACTTTGCTCCTTATATTACACAACATTTTTAGTGTGATATTTGGGGAAACAATTGAAAATATGGCTGCTATAGACATATTTGTTACTTATATGAACCATGTTGCAGTTCTTTGAGCTAATAGGTGCCCCAAACAAATGTAGGACCTGAAAGAGGGCTTTGACCCAAAAAGATTGTTAGGGGGTTATTTATCAAAATCGGATTTTTTTTCTCTGATTTTTGTAAATAAAAAAATCAGACCAAACTAGAATCCACAATGTAAACATATTTATTATTAAAAAAGCACGATTTAATCAGATCGGGGACAAAGTAGAGGAAATCGAGAAAAAAAACCAAATCGTACGATTTTTTTTGGGTCTGATTTTCGGGTTAATTCCAGCACAGGCCACAGAAAGTTCCAAATAGGATAGGGACCTCTCCCATTGACTTTTTATATACAACCTTGGCAGGTCTGAGATGGCAGATTTTTGGATTCTGATTTTTTCCATCCTCGGGGGTATAATAAAAAGATTAAAAATTCGGATTTTATAGTAAAAAAAAAAAACTTGAATTTTTTGAGTTTTTGGCATTCAGACTTTAATAAATAACCCCCTTAAAGTGTGCTTTTTCACTTCAACTGAATCATTTTTTTGACTGGACTTTAGTACAAACATTATAGGAATTCCTCTGCACTTTCTGGACTTTTAGATATTTTTATTTACAAAAAGCAACTCCTTTTAACAAACTTTTTGTCAGGTTCAGCCTGTGTAGTTGGTAAGTAGGTTTGTGTTTGGTAACCCTGTGTACATGTTACTTGCTGGTTGAAGACTAGAAGCCAACTTTCTCTTTTTCTATTAGACAAGAGAAGTGGCCAGCTCCTTTGTGTAGCCCCATCTTTCCCTCTGGTATCCTGTAAAAAAAAAATCCAGAACAAGGAAAACTTGTTGTTGGAAAGGTTAAAGGGCATGTAAAGGCAAAAAAATAAAATTCCATCTTTACTTAATGACAAAGAAACCTTTCTCCATTATACTTTAATTAAAAAATGTGTACCGTTTCTATAAGAAACCTGACTGTATGCAGTGAAATTCTCTCTTCATTTACTGCTGTGGATAGGAATTGTCAGACGGTCCCTAACTGCTAAGCAGGGAAACAATCATACTTATGAACAGCAGGGGGAGCCCCCGCCTTACTTCCCAGCCATGCAGAACTCAAGCAGCTTTGTTTGTTTCCCTGTAGAGCAGTCGGCGACTGTGTAGAGATTTGTATTGGATTTTATCTTTGCCTTTCTCCAGCTGCAGGGACAAAGATCATGGAGCCAGATTTAAACAGATAAACTGGGATTCTATTTGGAGGATTATTTTGCTGCAGCCACTGGTTCTGCAGAGTTGGAGAAAGTTTATATTAAACAATACGAAAACTATAAAATCCACATTAGATTACATGACAACACAGGACCCAGTGCAGTCTGTATATTCTGATTATTAATTAGTCTTGCTGTATCGGCTTATGGCAGATATTATTTGACTTGTGCTGTTTTGATCATTTATGACGATCCCTAAGCAGCCCAGACCACACTGAGCATGTGCACAGTCTTGGTCTTGCAAAGATGTATAACAAAGTTACAAGATGGTGACCCCCTGTGGCCAACTTTGAAAGCATAAATCATTTGTTTGATTAGACGTGTGGTGCAGTAAGTTCATGTTTATGTTTAGTATACAAAATACACCATTTCTAGCCTTATTCTATTTTAGACTTTACTTTATATTGTAATATATGGATAAATAACCAGTGTTTTTCTTATATGTATATGAGAGAGTGCAAATGAAATACTGGGACATATGCAACAGATGTTTAGCATCATTTAACCAGTGACCTGGAGTGATGGGACAGAAGGGAAAAAGGTAGCACAGAAGGAGCCAGATGAACAACATATATAGGGAGGCAATGTTCAAGATTAAGCAGGATGGAAATAATATGCAGAACTAGATCTGAGATGATTTAAGAGGTATGAAACTGAAGATATAAATAGAGATGATGTGCAGCCATTAATTTTGCTCCTGCAAGTTGATCCTTCAGGCATACAGAACATACCAGCTGAGCAGAAACTCTGAAGCAAACTAAAGCATGTGCGGACCTAAAAACCTACTTTTGAGAACGAATAGGGGATACAAAAACACCTGCCTAATGGCGCAGAAAACTTGCAAACAACCTCTAGTACAAACAGGCATATCATATGTGCTTCATAAGTAAATCGCTCTCCACTTCTGAAGCCACTAGGAGTATCAGAACCTGTAATCAACCCTGTGTTGCCTTTTGCCTCTTCTCACTAAGGGGCAGATTTACTAAAGGACTAGTTTGCTAGCCAAAACCGTCAAAATGACAATTCGCAGGGACATTACTAATTTACTAAAAGGCGTAGAGGATTTGATAGCGAAAAAGTTCAGCACTAACAAAGTTTCTCGCCCTTTCACCAGGCAAATTTTCGCTCAGGCAAACGATCGTCACTACGCAAATTCGTCAAAGTGCAAATTGTACAATGCGCTACCTTTTTTGGCAGAGTTTGTTTCACAAGGTTATACCTTACACATGTGTTTTAGGGTGGGCTCGTGTCTAGGGTATTAGAGGATCTCTTTTGTCTTTATTTTGCTTCATTTGACATTTTTAATAAATGGCCACTTCAAGCATTTGCACCAACATCTCTAATAAAGACATATATACGACCTATATGTACCCGCCCTATTCAAATTGACATAACCATGTTAGCAAAGTTTCACTAGGAAGAAAGAAACTTTATCGAAAGTTCGCTCAGAAATGGCCACTCTGGCGAATTTTCTCTGGCAAAACTTTGGCAGTTTTCGTCTGACTTCACATTTTGATAAATAAGAGTATGCGCTGCAAATAAACGTCTGACCAAGTTGCTCAAACTGTGGTGGAGCCTTACGAGGCAAAAATTTGTCCTTTAGTAAATTTGCCCCTTAGATCAAATGAGTCTACTTAGGAAGTAGAGCTGTGGGAAATGGTCCAAATCTTTTCACTGAGGCTTCGATCGAGAGAGAGAGAGAGTTACATGACATATTTGAAACCCATGGGCTGTTGTTAACTAGTTGAACGGGAATTGTCTCCTTGCTTTGGTACTACACCAATGTTCTATAGAAGCCTTAAAATTCAGGATCAGCTTCCCTTTCAGTAAATGAGTCAATATTGCTGTGGTGGTCAACACAATAACTTGTTTGGCTTCATATGTAGCTCCTGATCCTACAGAATGAGGGATAATTTGGCCCAAGTGGTGTAAGCGCCTTGCACGATTGGCTTTAACAGCCAGTGTTATAGCCACAGAACACAATGATTAGTGTTAACTACTACTGAGTGCACCAGTGCTATAAGTATCTGCATTGATAAATGTGTTAAGTTTTGAGAAATAAGATCCAACTGCTGATAATCCTTCTGGAATCCCCAGTTCTGTTTATGATAAATCTGACCATAAGTACCTTTCTTACCCGTCTGCTTTTTGAGATACAGGATCCAGAATTGAGACCACTTTTTCAACAAGAGTTTATTCTATCCTCAGCAGAATCCTTCATCGCACTCAATGCGTGGATTAACTTTGTACTTTGAAATAACATATTTTTGCACGACTGTGCCTCAAATCCATTCTACAGAAGGAGTTTCCCAACAGCAATCCGACATGTGCTTTAATAATTATCACTGTAAGTCAATGTAGTCCGTTGTATCACATGGAGGGAAAAGGAAGCAGCCATATTGTTTTATGCTAAACTCATCACCTGTGTTGGATTTAGATTCAGTATGAACTGTTGGCTCTCCTTTGCCAGATGTTCAGCAGCATAATGAAAAATAAATATGGATGGGCTGCCAAGAATATATTTTTCCATTTATGAAGGTTTGGCCCTCAAATAATTCTCAAAAATCCAGAGGTCACAGTTCCAACCACAGTTCCCCACTGGCTGTAAACCGCTCAGGGAGAAGAACCACAGAAGACAAGAATGGAGTCAAACTCAATCAAGGGAATAGACGAGCATATGGTGATATGATGAAGTTCTAGTAACCCATATCAGCCACTTGCAGGTAACGTTTTACCTGGCTGCTATATGAAAACGAACATTTGATTGGTTGCTATGTGTTACTAGACCTGGAACAAACTTTTTAATACTATTACTTTACCCTCATTGCATGCAGACTGGCAGTTGCAGTTGGGCAAAGATAAAGGTCAGAACTTGGCAAAAAAATATATTCACTTTTGCTTTTGGGAGGCAAAATATACAGGTCATCTGTACATCTTAGGTTATCAGGTATGCCAACTGTGGCCCTATATCCGGTATAATGACTGTGACCCTAAGTAACTGTTCAATCCTTAATCTCTCATACATCTTATACCATGCTCCTTATGTTTCTTAAACCAAAAATAAGAGGTTTATGCCTTCACTAAAACAATTAGAACAACAGGTACACTGTAGCACACCACAAACTTGAAGATTAGTGCATCAAAGTTGGTTTATTGGCCCTAAACAGTAGATATATACGAGGCTTGAGAAAGGGTCAGGTGGGGTCCGAAACATTGCCTTGTATATATCTACTGTTTGGGTCCAATAAACCAACTTTGATGCACTAATCTTCAAATTTGTGGTGTGCTACAGTGTACATGTTGTTCTACATGTTTCTTGGATCACAGGCGGATGGTACTTCCACTGTTTAGCACCCTACCCACCAAAAAGGGTTCTTTCTACAGGTAGAAGCTCTTCATATTTGTGTGGAATTCACTAAAACAATTATGGATGGAGACTCTAAAACAGTGATCCCCAACCAGTAGCTTGTGAGCAACATGTTGCTCTCCAAGCCCTTGGATGTTACTCCCAGTGGTCTCAAAGCAGGTTGTTATTTTTGAATTCCAGGCTTGGAGGCACGTTTTGATTGCATAAAATCCAGATGCCAAACAAAGTCTCAATGTTGGTTGACAGTCCACATAGGTGCTACCAATAGCCAATCAAAGCCCTTATTTGGCACCCCAGGAACATTTTTCCTGCTTGTGTTGCTCCCCAACTCTTTTCACGGGTGAACAAGATTGGGGACCTCTGCTCTAACGTATTCTTTATGGCCCTATTGGGCAACTATCTATCCAGAACAGCTGGTTACAATCACACTAGAGGTTAATTATCCAATGGACTTATAGGATAGAAATGTTGCATGCACTTCTATTGAGCTCTGTGACATCACTGATGTGTCATATTTGATTTCATCTGACTTTGGGGATATTATGACAACAGATCTCTAAAGCAGCCGTGTGAAATGGGTGTCCTTGCTTGTTCCAGACGTTCCCTTAAATGAACAGCAGATGGCCAGGAGACAAAATAAATTACAAGCAGTGCTTATCGCATTATGACCACATATGAACAAGCAAATCTCAATGGGATTTAATAGGAATTTGCAGCATCACTGTTAAATCCGTTAGTGACGTGTTGATAAGATTTGAGGGTCTGGGGAAGTTACAGTATGTCTGCCAGGTTTACATTGTACAGGAAAAGAAACTTTACTCCATTAAGATATCCTGCACAATGTGTGCACCATATTTATCCAAAGGTCCCCAGCAATTTTCTCATCATTTTTAAGGTTAGAAAAAGACGGCCCTAACTGCTCTGCAGGAAACTGATCATACTTTCATACGGCACTTTACTTCCCTGACTTCGAGGAGCTTTGTTTGTTTCCCTGTAGAGCAGCAGACGACCATGTAGAGATTTCTATCCGCAGACCCAGTGCAGTCTGCATATTCTGATTATTAATCAGTCTTGCTATATCTGCTTCTATGGCAGATATTATTTGACTTGTGCTGTTTTGATGATTTATGACGATCCCTAAGCTTAACCTTCCAACTGAAGCCCAGACCACACTGAGCATGTGCATGGTCTTGGACTTGCAGAGATGTTTAATAAAGTTACAAGATGGTGACCTCTTTAAACAGGTCTTTGATTTGTCTTAATGATTTGCTGAATTGGCAACTACATATACAATTTCAATAAATATTAGTAAAACAGGTTAACTTCTAAACATTTTGGTAGACTGAAAAATATTTTTTTTTGATGGACTGAAAAAAAAATAATTTGCTGTGGGGCCCAGTGATATCTAGTTACACCACTGCAACTAATGTTGGCCTTTATATCTTCCTGTTTTGGCTGTTGTGGTTCAGTAACAGCAGGACATCCCTATTGTAAGATTCCTTAACTTGTCTTATGCTGCTGAATGGTCAATAAAGATGGCAAATAGTTCAGTTAATTTCAGTCATTAAATTCGAGGGAATTAAATTGTGAATGTTTTATTTGTTTTCTAGGTGCGTCTGACAAATGTGCTAGGTGCTAAGTCGTTTGGCCTATAAATACGTTTATTCCGTCTCATTTTCCATGACTCAAATGGAAGTGGGAATTTTTTTTCTGTCGCCTGTTTCCTTTTTGCATCATCTCAAGATTTAATTTCCAGATGATAATAGTCCCATTCGGCTATGGCAACTGACTGCTGGACTCCAGATTTAGACTGCAGGGAATGTAGACCTGCTTTGCACCAAGCAAATGATTCAAATGATTTCATATGCCTGGGTATGTGTTGTAACATACACACTGTATAAAAACAATTATACCATCGCATTTAAGCTGGGAATGGGTAAAACCATTGATCCAGTAGCACAGTACATTATATTACTGTAAGACTTCAAAGAAAATACCATTGAATTTAAAGAAGTTTATCTATTCTTTCTATCCCTTCCTGCCACCCTCTGCTCCAATGCTTTTCCTTTTCTACTCCTGTATCTCACCAGAGCTGCAGAATCATGTCATCAAGGCTAAAACCAAGTCTTCTTCAAATAATCTAAACTTGCTCTAGTTAGAATTCATTCTTTTAATGGTTGCACATGCAGAAAGGTTTTTTTTAGTTTCACATTCTTGTCCTTAAAAGTCATCTTCTCCTTAAAAGGTCCTACTTTGTTAGACTAACATTTTACACTGCAAAATAGCCACTCTTGTTTCATTAGTTGTAATTATGGAATGACATATTTACTATCATGAGTATTTTGACTTACGATGGAACCATGTTTAATTATATCTATCCTGTAAGAGCTTTGTGGAGAAGACCCAGAAGCTGAAATGAGCTAAGATGCTCTTTACCCTTTGCTGAACCTTATTTTTTTTTTTAATTCTAATCTTCTTATTTCTGCCTTGGCCCATTAGGTGTCTCCGTTTGTTTCCATTGTCCATGCAAAGAACTTGGTTGTTTGGTGTAGCTGTCCAAAGCATGGCGGTGAAGCTTCAGAAGGACCATGTATTAATCACACGCTATTGTTGATCGTAGTCAGGAAAACGTAGAAAAATTCTTAGGTACTTGTAGAACTCACCAGTTTTGAAGGGAGGTCCAGGTGCACCACCCAAACCCTCAGCTTAGGGAGCGGACCACCGTATAAAGAATAAGGGCAGGCACTAGCAGAGACCAGTCTTCCAGGCCATAAGCCTATGATTAAGTATCTGAGAGATATGAAATGCGTAAGGCGGTGAGGTTGTATCCTTGAGTTCTACAATAAACTACTATATGTTTTGACAAGCCTGCCTGGAAGACTGGTCTCTGCTAGTGCCTGCCCTTATTCTTAATTCAGAAGGACCATGGCCAAAAAAATTGTATTATATAAAATAGAGCATTGACAAACCCATTAATATGGAAGTCAGTCCTCCTCAGTGGTGCCACCATTTAGTAGCATCTAATCCATCTAGTGTTATACCGATTAGATGCAAATGGTTTGCTCTGATATAAAGATTGTTTTAATCCCAGATATAAACCATTACCAGGCTGCTGCCTTTCTGAGCAGAAGAAAGCAATCACGAGTACTATTACTGCTACTCATCAGGCACAATGAAAACGTCTAATATTATTGACGCTGTCCATTAAGTGGTATTTCGGTTTAAGACTTGTTATATTAAAGTGTCTCTATAAAATGGTGGAAGTTGAAAGGAGAAAGCTATGTTTGATTCTCCTATTATCTCTTTATGATCTTTTCAGACTCATCTTTCTTCTGTGGCTGCAGGCACTGAAAATAAAATGTATTTTTAGGGCACTTTAAACCTATTAAGTCAAGGGTGTAACTACTAGAGATGACTTCTTGCCCAATGTTCGCTTTGTTGGTGTCTTGTAGGTTTATGAAGGCCACAAATCACCTGGCTAAATATTTGGTGAAAACATATCCCTGCCACGATTATTTTGTTGTAAAATTTCTTTGGTATGTAATTTTAATACAGGTTTACTGCCCTTAACACGTGGCTTACATTTATTTTCAGCTCTCTGATCTTGGTGCAAACTGGATAGAAAATGTGTATTGTTACAGTACAAATTTCTTCAAGAGGTTACTAGTAGTTACGTTTCTTGTAATGAATGTATTTTTTATGGGAACCTTTGGCTCCCAAGAAAACTATCGAAGGATGGTTTATGATTATCATGTGTTCGTAAATATTAACAGATGTCTGTCCTCCCTAAAGCCATTGCAAACAATGTATTCCCAGGCTGAAGAACGAGACAGATGATGAGGTACTGAGAACGCTGATAAGATAGATAAGGAGAGGTGTATGAATTCCTCACTCTTCGACAGAATGTTATGCAAGCAGATCTTAAACATGCAATATTTTGAGAACACAACGGTTTATTAAATTCCCAATAGTCAAGATCAAAATCATGCTCAATCTCATTGGTTAAGGGCAGAGACACACGCTCAGATTCTGAGAGATTAGTCGCCCAGCAACAGTCCAAATTCATCTCAATATTTCCTGAAAAAAACTCCGATAAATCCGCACGGGTTTTTTCAGCTTATTTATTAATACACTTTAACGAAAATTTTTCGCAGGAAAAAAATCTGAACAAAAGTGAAATCAGATTTTCACGATTTTTTAGAATTTATCAACCAAAAAATCCAATTTCTTTTTTTTTGCCCTAAAACTCTGAAAACTTCGGGGTATTGCAGGAAACCCAGCGCACATCAAAAAATCATTGGGACTTCTCCCATTGATATGCAACCTCGACAAGTCTGAGATGCTGGATTTTCTGATTCAGACTTTTTTTTATTAAATTCCGAAACATTTGTGATTTTTCAAAAGTCCGATTTTATATTAAAAAATTCATGAATTTTTCGTTTTTGCATTCGGAGTTTAGTAAACTACCCCCTAAGTATGCAGTACAGTTGTGGTAAAAGTAATGAAAGAATTAAGGATCAAGGATGGGTTGTTTTATTTGGAGAAAAGGTGAGGAGACATGATTATTCTTTACAAATACATTAGAGGATATTACAGACAAACAATAGGGGGATTTTTCTTACTATAGAAAAGAACTATAGCCCCCCCATTGCGATTTTTCAAGCCTTCCACCATCTTGTTCACCTAGATAATGACTGCAATAGGCCAGTCGTCTGCACATATTTTTTCCTTTTGCACCACTAAAAAAAATCATTCCTGTGTCTAATTCTCTTTACCCAAATTTTTGATTTGTTTTTCTAGTTCCAAATCCGAGTTCCTTATAGAGTTCTGGAATGTTGTGAAAACCAGCACATAGGAACGTTTTTATCTAACTAAATGAAGCAGATGTTTCAGAGTACCATTCTCATGATTTATGCTAAAACGTGGACCACTGTTCTCACAGGATAAGATCATTTGTAACCACTTAAGACAGGCAAATCATTTTAGGTGGAACAAATATGCAACAAATGTAAAGCTGCATATGTAAAAAAACATTAAATCATTTTTTTTTTTTTTTGCTGTCGACCCATGTGATTTAGATGTGAAAATGTGTTATGATATGATTATGATGGAATTGGGCTATTCAAAATGTTGGGAAGCAGGATTTAAATTCATCATAGTTATGCTACTCAAAATATCCAACATGAATTATCAATTTTTTTGCAGTAATTTCTGTAATATATTTAGAGTTCCAGATAAATAAGTTGGCCACATACCGACCTGCATCATTGTCTGTGCATGTGTGGTCTTCCAAAACATTCTGTTTGGAAGATCACCAAAGTAGATAGAAAAAACAATGTACTGATGAGTGAATGTACTGAGTCAATCGTCCTTCCAGAACTTCAGGGACCTGGTCTTCAACATCCAAAATAATGGTTAGAGTTCACTGGTATCTGATCAAATGCCAGCTAAAAAGAGTTCAGACCAGCTCTAATTACCAGTAACAGCCTGTCGGTAGTTAGCAATTACTGGACAACTGTTTGAAGACAAACATCAAGTTGGTTTTTGTGGGTTTTTACACTTGATGCAAACTTTGTTACTTGAGCCCCCTGTATCTTTTAATAAACAAGTGTTATCTTCCATAGAACACCAATACTGGGGCTCTGACCTTCAGATACCTACTATGTCTTACGAAGATGTCCTCAACTGTGACCAAACTGCATATCAGTGGCTGTGCTCACTTAAGAAAGTGGGCATTGTTCTACTAGAAGGGGCTCCGGTCAAGCAAGGGGAGCTGCTTTCACTTGGCAAGAGGATTGGTTACATGAGGCTTACATTTTATGGGTAAGTACCCCCACTTTTTTACTCTTTGTTTCCATGATGCTGCTTATTTCTACCTACCTGGGTGTAGGCATCTGAATCCTGCTTCCCATTTAAAAATATAGATGGTCCCTTCTCACTATTAGATCCAGAACTCAATGGTAGGCACATTACAAGAGCACGTATGTGTTTCATGCCTTGATTAGAAGAAGAAGAATTAGAAGAAGCATTTCTTAGAGGAAGATGGAAATGGATAGGACTAGATTTAATCAAAGCTGGAAGGTAACATAAGGAAGCACTTCTTTACAGAAAGGGTGACAGATACCGCATTTATGACGGGGACTGATTTACTAAAGGAATAAGAAAGTTATACGGTATTTCAATTTAATCAACAACAAAAAGACCAATGTTTCTACTATCAAACTATGGCGCAAATTCACTAAGCGCTGAAGCGCCCAACGCTAGCGTTAATTCGCTAGCGTTTGGCATTTTTCGCTAGTGCGCAAATTCACGAACGCTGGCGTAATTTCGCTAGTGTTACTTCGCACCCTTACGCCAGGCGAATTTTCGCTAGCCACGTAACTAAGCAAATTCACTAACTTGCGCAGTGTACTGAACGCTACCTTTTACGCTAGACTTCCTTCGCCACCTCAGACCTGGCGAAGCGCAATAGAGTAGATAGGGATTGTTTCCAAAAAAGTAAATTTTTTTTCTAAGTCCCAAAAAACGCTGGCGTATTTTCTACATGATGGGTGATAGGCTGAAAAAGATCTAAAATATTTTTGGGGCTCCCCTCCTTCCCCCCTACATTTCCTGACTCATGGCAACTTACCTAGACAGTGGGCACATGTGTAGGGCAAAATAAAATTGTTATTTGCTGATTTGAAGGTTTTCTAGGCATTTGAAGTGGTGATATGTGTTCCTCCATTGAAATTTGAATTTCGCGCCGTATGTAAATGAACCATCGCTAGCGAAACTTTGCTTCGCTTGACGAATTAACGCTAGCGCAACTTCGAAAACTTACGCTACCCCTGTGCGCAACTTCGGATTTTAGTGAATTTGCGGATCGCTGGCGAAAATACGCCTGGCGAAGTTTGGCGAAGTGCGGCGAAGTTGTGCCTGGCGCATCCTAGCAAATTTGCCCCATATGTTTTTATGTCAAGATGGAATTACAAGAGGGCATAAGTAGGGTTTATTTATGGTTGTGTGACTAAGCTCAAGACACTGAAATAAGAGCAAATTCATACGCACCAAATCGTCACCCACTACTATGCTTTGCACCGATGTGCCAGATGCACCTGCTTTGATGTATAAGTAGCAAGGTTCAGCAAGTTCTGGCACAAAGGAGCCTTCAACTTTATACTTGGCTCAAACAGTTGCCCCAGGTGAATCAAACATAAACACTGAACCATTACACATTTCGATATGCCGACACCCACACCAATGCAACCTGAGTCTCAGTCACAAAATGGATAAAACTTTTGACCAGAATTTACCCATCAAGTGTTTATTATGTCCTGTTGTAATGGAGACAACATGTATTCAAGAATTCAGACTTGACAAGACATGATCTTAAAATGGAAACGAAAGAGATTTTCCATCTAACAGCTTATTGCCCTCCGGCATTTAAGTCAGCCATTGACATCATCTGTCACTGTTGATCTCTACTTGTCTCCTCTGGAAAAAATCCACTGATATAATCATTTTTGAAAATGTTCCTGTCACTGCCTACATCTCGTATTGGTCCAAAGGAGCAAACTATATTGTTTTACTCTTGAACTGGGTATTTAAATAACTTTGTCAAGGACAAACAACACCTATGACTTTGGTTTGAGCCTAACTCTGTTTATAATGTGTGCTTCTTTTCTACTCCACACCCTTGGGTGTTACCAAAGAAAGAGAATCGAGACCTTAATGTACTGAGATGTGTGGTAGTTTGGCCTAGTAATTTGATGGACACTTATGTGATCACTAATTGGGCTAAGCCTGATAAATGACTCTTGAAATTACTTGTAGGATAGAGGCTTCCTTTCTAATCTTTGCCCTCTTTGCTTAAGAGTGTGTCATTTGAAACACTTGAGACTGGTTTTTCACAGGCTATGGCTATGGCTGAAAGACATTAACTAGACACATAAGTCTGTTGAGCAGGTGGACAGTTTAGGACACTGAAAGGTGGAATAAGTGGCACTGACATAGTTGAAGGGTGAACATGGATTAATCCAGTAACCTAGCACCCCTCAAAATACTACGGATACCCTTATACCCCATATAGGTTAAATCCCAGCACTTTATGCGGGATTCCTAGTTGACAAAATCATTAGGACCTAACCATGAGTTATGGCATGTGCCTCTTTCTAAGGGTTTTTATCAAATTTGAATGTGCAGATAAGGCTCAGATTCAGTATGCTATTTGGTCTCAAAAAGTTGAGAGAGGAAAGGAGGAGTGGGTCTATGGTCTAAGGTAGGGGTCCCCAATATTTTTTTGCCTGTGAGCCACAGTCAAGTGTAAAAAGAGTTGGAGTGCAACATCAACATGCAAAATGTTCTTGGGAGTGTTAAGTAAGGGCTGTGATTGGCTATTGTTATATTGACAGTCAATATACCTGTATCGACTGTCCTCCTACAGAAGGCAGTACACATATGTTTTATGCAATTAATAATTGCTTTCAAATCAGGGATTAAAAAAAAAGTATGTGCTTTAAGGGCCACTGGGAACCACATCAAATGGGTTGGTGAGCAACCCATTGCTGGCAAGCCACTGGTTGGGGATCACTTGTCCCCATGTGAATTTATACCATCAAAATACTCCAAGCCAAGGAGCTACACAGGCCAACAGGTCTTCCTGGCTTGGTATACCTGAGTTGGCCTTATTGTCTAATATTTAAATCAGGGGTCCCTAACCTTTTTTTTATCCGTAAACCACAAATGTAAAAAACATCAGGGAGCAACACAAGCATGAAAATAGTTCCAGGGTGTGCCAAATAAGGGCTGAGGCTGGCTCTTTGGTAGCCTCTATGTGGATTAACAGCCTACAGGAGGCTCTGTTTGGCAGTACACCTGGTTTTATTCAACAAAAACTTGCCTCCAAGCCAAGAATTCAAAAATAAGCACCTGCTTTTAGGCCACTGGGAGCAACATCCAAGAGGCTGTTGAGCAACATATTGCTCAAGAGCCACTGGTTGGGGAACACTGAACAGCTGTAAACTTGGCCAAGAGATGCCAGATTAGTTACTAATATCTGTTTGCATATGATAAGGCTGCTGTATTAGCAAAATATACAACAGCCCTATGTGATTATGTGATCCTTGCCTCCAAACTGGTAAGTCAGAACTCTGTGGGCAGATTTTAAATAATTCTAAAAACTCTTTTGACTGATCTACAACAAAAAGGCATTATAAGAAGATTTATAAGAGTTAAAAATGGTAATGATGAGTGTTTTCATACATGAAATTCTGCTTCTGCCAAAAGTAAAGATTATATCAGTGCAGACCATGGAAAATTTACATTTCAGGTAATCGAATAGTTTTGTTTCTAAATTTCCAATTATTCAGTGCCACAAATAGATCTGCATTAGTTCAACTCAAGAAAAAAAAAGAAAGGCTGTAACTGATAGCTGCAACTGTTGATGGTGTGTAACAGTTCCGTACGGCGTGCCAATGAAAACACCAGATACTGCTCATCATTTTGTTTCATTTCCTTGAGGAATTCCAGTCATTTGTGCATCATCTGACTCATTCCATATGCTTCCTACACTGTGCATTATTAGGGAGAAAATTCAACAATGTCCATGCATCTACGGGGAAAAGGGTGTCCGAGATGCATTTAGATCCATGTGTACTCAAATGCAATTATGTATTAGTCTACATTATGTCTACAGGCAAAACATAGAAGATATATTTCTAAAGTTCTCTTAGATTCTGTGGGATCTAGAAGCAGTGATGTAACAATGGAGATGCAAACCCAACAGCTGCATTGGCGGGGAGGGGCAGATGTGTAATTCATTATGAAAGTTTTTGAACATGAGTTGTAATAATGGTTTGTGTGTGAGGAGTGGCCGAAAAATAACCATTCCAGGTGCTTTAGTTACAAGCTGGGATTCTGTACAAAGTTTACAAGAAATTGTGCCCACCCCCAGTTAGAAGACGGCAATAAAAATGTTAATGCCGCAGCCAGTATGGGCAACACATGGAACCCAAATATTCATACTGTGCTTCACTCTTACTCTGTTTTTATGACCCATGGGTTTAATAATTTTGCTAATCAACCACAAGGGTTGCCAACTCTTTCAAAATCAGTTGCTGGAGATGAATGTGGTTATTTAATTCTGTGATGTAATCGGCAGCAAATACAAATTTCCTCTTACTCAAGATTCTGTTGGACCCAGATTTACAACTGGCATTTCAGCAGTGTAGGCATCATGCCAATTCTGGAGAATGCCAAAAAGTTAGGTCAATTCAGCTATTGGGTAAAAATTTGTTCATTTGTAATTTTGTATACCCTGTGTTTTTACTCAAATATACTTTCTTGCAGCACTGTGGTGAACTTAAACTAAGTGATATCTGCTCTAAGGTGAATTCATGGACCTGGCAAGGTAATGCCAATCTCAAAGTCACCATGACCCTGCAGGTCTATTGGGCAACAGGAAGTTCAAATAAGAATAAATTAGAGATGGGAAGAGCACTTGAGGAACCAGAGGCAGTCCTGCTATGCACAAGAATGCAGAATCATTTATAGGGAATGTAACTAAATGGGATTCCAGAGGCCCCAACTGCATCTGGCACCTGAAGAGGGCCCATGGAAATAAGCAATGACCTATTTTACCATAGATGAAAAAATAGAGGGATAAAGATATGTGTGGACAAAGGTCGAATGATTTTAAAAAGTGAAGCATGACGTTTTGGATGTTTGGGGTAATTGAAGAAGGTGACCCTGTACCAAGTTTTGCCCTGGGCAAATTTATTTAGGCAGAAGACTGAAATTGGATCAATAGAATAATTACATTACACGCCCAATTCCACCAAAGACTGGTTTCACAGATGATTTGGGTTGTGCTGAGATGTCACTATTTGTAGTTGTCCATTTGATTACAATGTGTTGCACTACAGAATTTGCTGTTTGATGTTGTTCCCTTTGGCATTTTAGTGGCAGTCCCTGAGATCTTGTTCCTTCCATTTCCATCCAATGTTTGATACCCTTAAGCTGGCGATACATGGGCCAATAATCGAATCGGCAGCTTTTTGGCCCATGTGTGGGGCCCTCCAACAGGCTTCCCTGATCGATATCTGCCCAAAAGTCAGCCAGATGTTGATTGGGCAGGGTTAAAAATCCCATCAGATCACGGACCGCATCTGTTCGTTGATGTGGTCCCGCGGATCAGCCCGATATCACCCACTTTGTGTATGGCCACCTTTATAATACAGTCAAGGTCAAACTTTAGTGATGAGCAGTATTGTTAATAATAGTAAGCTACGGTTTGATCTGGCCTCTTTACATTGTGGTATACTGTAGTTGGGGGTCCCCAACTCTTTTTTTTTAACTGTGAGCCACGTTCAATGTAAAAATGCTGGGGAGCAAGCAAGAAAAACATTTCTGGGTTTTGCCAAAGGGCTGTGATTGAGTACTTACTTTGAGGCCACTGAGAGCAACATTGATCCATGAAACACGTTGCACGCGAGCCACTGGTTGAAGATCACTACTGTAGACAATTCTGCTGCTGGAAAGTCACCCAATTCCTTAACAAAGGTGCAGACCGCCCAGTTTGGCTTATGGGCTATACTCCTTTAAAGGGGAAGTAAAGTCTAAAATAGAATAAGGCTAGAAATGCTGTATTTTGTATACTAAACATAAACATGAACTTACTACACCACAAGCCGGCAACTTTTCTTGACAGTTTCGAAATTTGCCGGCAGTGAAATGCAGAAATTTGCAGCGAATTTGCGCCTGTCTAATTTATTTGCCAATCACTAGCTGCAACAAAATAATCCTCCTAATAGAATCCCAGTTTATCTGTTTAAATCTGGCTCCATGATCTTTGTCCCTGCAGCTGGAGTTGGAAACAGTAAAGGGGATGTAAAGGCGAAAATAAAATCCAATACAAATCGCTACACAGTCACCGACTGCTCTACAGGGAAACAAACAAAGCTGCTTGAGTTCTGCATGGCTAGGGAGTAAGCGGGGGCTCCCCCTGCTGTTCATGAGTATGATTGTTTCCCTGCAGAGCAGTTAGGGACCGTCTGACAATTCCTATCCACAGCAGTAAATGAAGGGACAATTTCACTGCATACAGTCAGGTTTTTTTATAAAAACTGTACACATTTTTTAATTAAAGTATATTGGAGATAGGTTTATTGTTCATTAAAGAAAGTAAAAATGGGATTTTATTTTTTGCCTTTACATGCCCTTTAAATAACATGCTGCAGCAAAGGGCATAGGCTCCTCCCAACCTCTAGCCACTACAACAAACCCTTTCTCTGTTTACCCCTTTCTCTGTTTACAGTTCAGCACAGCAAGATGCCACATTTTAAAAGCTGCTTTAAAGACTAAGGGTTAATTTGCTGACGAGTACCAAACCAGAACAACCAATCAGCACTCCTCCTCCCACCTGCCCTTTCTGATTATAAATAACTTGAATCCAAAAACTCCATCTTTGTTTTAGAATATTTATACTGGCAGCCAGTCTAGCTCCAAAAACTTTGAGAAAGTTCATCTGACAAGAAACACATGTGAAGCTAATAGGGTTAGGGTGGATCATGTATGTGTCACATTCGCTCTAGCACATAGGCCGGAAGCCCTTTGTTAGAAGATACAGACGGGGCTGGACTGTAACAGGCACTTTATTCCCAAATTTAAGCTAATGTGGAGACAAAAATGTCATTCGGAGTAAAAATGCCTCCAGATGTTGGGGACGTCATTCGCAACAAGCTTGAAGGCCAAGAATCTGGTGTCCCTGTTATAGAAGGACAATAGTATGATGATTCTCTATGGTATATACTGTATATTTGGGAGAGTATGTGATTTTATGAAAGCGAACAAGTTACCCATTGGGTGCTTACTAATGCAAAGCTTGTGAAGAAACTGTAAGATTATTACTGAAAGCATCAAATTGAGGAATGCACATTTTGCACCACTCTTTTGATAACATTAGCTAGTGCTAAGGTGCTAAAACACATGCTTGGGCCTGTAGAGTGTAACTAAGGGCATCATCTTCATGTTACACAAGTGCAATGGAATTCAGCAGACCTGGAACTGCTCTAGTTACTGTTTTCCATTCAAACCAGGATTTTGGAATCCAGATGGTGGATGGATCAGTCTTAATGTTCTACAGTATTTTTCTTTTCTTGTTTTTACTTTTAACATCCAGGGTTGGACTGGCCCACCAGGACAACGGAAAAAATCCTGGTTGGTTTGTACCTGTTGAATCCAGGGACTGGTTACAAAGAGCAGCTGGAGGGGGACTTGTGGTTCATTGTCAACTACAGACAATGTAGAACCCAGAAGTTAAGGTGGCCATACACGGGCCGATAAAAGCTGCTGACAGACTGTGGGGGCCCCTGACGGGCTTCCCCGATCGAGATGTGGCCGAAAGTCGGCCAGATCTCGATCGGATGGGTTTAAAAACCCTGTTGGATCGCGGTCACATCTGTTCGTTGATGCGGTCCCGCGATCCGACCGCCAATTTGAAATGCTAGGATCCGATCGTTGGGCCCTAGGGCCCACGATCGGATCTGCCCAATATTGCCCACCTCAAGGTGGGCATATCGGAGGGCGATCCGCTCGTTTGGCGACATCGCCAAACGAGCGGATCTATCAATGTATGGCCACCTTAAGACTGAGCAGCTGCCATTCAATATGATCTATAGCAGGGGTCCGCAACCTGTTTTAACCGTGAGCCACATTCAAATGTAAAAAGTGTTTTATGCTCAGATTCGGGGAGAGATTAGTCGCCCATCGACAAACCTCCTCTTTTTCGGGGCGACTAATCTCCCCGAACTGCCTCCCCCGGCTAGAATGTAAATCGTTGGCGGGATGGCAATCGGTGTGATTAATTTTCCGGAGTCGCCTAAAGCTGCCTCACGTGGAAACTTCGGAAAATGAAGCGCTCCGAGTGCCATCCCGCTGGCGACTTTGATTCTAGCCGGCAGAAGGCAGTTCGGGGGCCTTTCTGTCATTTGGGAAGGGAGAGGTGAAGGCAAGTTCTGTATCTATGTTTATCATCTGTTGGCAGAAGGCAGTTCGGGGAGATTAGTCACCCCGAAGAAGAGGAGGTGTCTTTGCACTTATGGAAAGACCCCTTGTCTAGAAAACGCCAGGTCCTGAGTATTCTGAATAACAGATTTCCATACCTGTATTATGTATTATTGTAAATGTATGTAGTGCTACTTTGTTATGCAGATACTCCATCATGTTTACCATATATTTTAATTAGACTGTAGTGGTGCTGTGTCTGGTTATGCAGCTGCAATGGCTCCTCATTAAGCAGCAACGAGCTTGCCAATCAGAAGCCTCTGTGGAGCCCAGTAACGAATTTGCTGCCAGCGAGTAAGTGATCCTGCTCGTGCCTTTCCTCTTCGTAATCCACATTGTATTATGCACATGGCACAGTGCCCTAGCACATCGAGTAGCCGCTCTTGTTCTAAAGGTCATTACTTATAGACATGTCCTAAAGCTGGAAAACACGTCATCTCGTGAAGAAAAACATTATTTCTTACTCAATCAGTACATTAAAGGGTAAATGAGACCCAAGTGCATAAAACTTCATATTAGAAGGAGAAAGGCAACTTGCACCAGCTGCAGTTTGAACTGTGTCTGTCTAAGTGGTGGAGCCCTACATCATTCTGTCGAGGGGCTTGGAAGCCATTGTTTATTTAGCTTTACTAACTGAACAGTGCAGTTCCCATCATCCTTGAGTCTACGTGCCTAGGCGATACAGTGAAACATAAACTACATTTTAATTTATCATATTTGTCATGTTCTCTTATACCGAATGGGATTCTCACAGCACAGAGTTCTTGGGCTCCAGCTTGGCCTTCCTCTGGCACAAATTAGGGAGCACTGGTGTGTGTTGAGGGTATAACAGCACCCATTACTTATCATCTGCTTTATGGCTTTTGCCTCGTTTAATGCTCTTGCAATCTTTTCTGAAGTTAAAGTAATTGACCCATTGTGAGTCATGTGGGCAAATAACATAAGTGAATAGTGATTATAACTGATTAAACCACTAAGCGTTATTTATAAGGATGCATTTCTCAGTTGGGAGGCTGGAGATAGCGATCCTATCCTCTGTTGTTGGAGCTGAATTTAGCTGCTCTGTGCTGATTCTCTGCAGGGACTGGGAGGAGTGACAGGAAGGAAGGCCGGCAGGACAGGAAGGGGAAGTGATGGAAGATGGCACAGAGAGCCGGGGTGCTGTAAAGTGATTAGATTGGTGCCAGTCAGGGTTGCCAGGTTGTCGGTTTTCCGGCCAAATTGGGTTACCAAATTAAAGCCCAGGAAGGTTTTGAAAGTACAAACCAGCCAAGGTACGGTTTTAGGCTACTTTTTGGGCCTTTGGATGGTTTGTACTTTGGGAACGAGCCAAAGTTTTTCTTTTTTTCCTTGCCCTAATGTGCCAAGCCTGCGTCTCCCAATGTATGTTGGGTAATGTTTGTTTAACAATTTGCCGACTGCCAAGTTTAAAGTAAGACTACAAAACGCAGCATGCAATGTGTAGAAGTCAGGAGTTAACAGATTTTGGGCTCTGTACCCCAGTCTCTCGTCACACATAAGCATTCTCGCATTTTCCGATGACTTTCCTCAATTTCAGACAAATTTGGGGCAAAAATCAGCTGGCCACCAAAATGTCTAGTGGTTGAGCGGTTTTACCAATATTTATTGAATTTGTACATGTATTAGGGCCTTATGGGACCCCTATACCTCCTGGGCCCCCCTCTGTAGTTACGCCCCTGGTGATGGGCGAATCTGTCCCATTTTGCTTCATGAAAAAATTTGCGAAACAGTGAAAATTTGAAAAAGGCATATATACCGTATATACTCGAGTATAAGCCGAGTTTTTCAGCTCCCAAAATATGCTGAAAAACGCTACCTCGGCTTATACTCGGGTCAAGCACAAAAACGGTCGCCAGCGTCTAAGAATAGTCGCCGGCACCTAAGAATAGTCGCCGGCGTCCAAGAATGGTCGCTGGCATCCAAAAAACGAGACGCCTGCACCTCCAATGGGAGCAGAAACCCTCAATTTTTTGATTGAAACTTACCAGAAGCTGCTGCATTTCTCACCCTCGGCTTATACTCGAGTCAATAAGCTTTCCCAGTTTTTGGAGGTAAAATTAGGTACCTCGGCTTATACTCGGGACGGCTTATACTCGAGTATATACGGTATATATATTCATTTATTTTTAGACATTGTTATTAGGGATGCACCAAATCCAGGATTCGGTTCGGGATTCAGCCTTTTTCATCAGGGTTAGGATTTGGACAAATCCTTCTGCCAGGCCGAACCGAATCCGAATCCTAATTTGCATCTGCAATGTAGGATTTGGTTCGGTATTCGGGCAAATCTTTTGCGAAGGATTTTGGGGTTTGACCGAATCTAAAATAATGGATTCGGTGCATCCCTATTTGTTTTCACTGCACATATTGTGCTATTTTTGGGCTACCTTTGAAATGCCTCTTGGCTAGTTTTGAGCTGGTTTTATAGCTGACTTTGGCTGGTTTTCGAATTTAAATCTGGCAACCCTGGTGCCAGTGTACAGTAAATAAATAGTTAATAGGGAGCCTCTGTGGCAAGAAGGGTCCCCTGTCTTCTTATCAGGAATAAATGGTCACTTCAGTCAGGGTCCCCCAACAAAACAGGGATTAAATAATATTAAGTTGTTTGTGTCTGGCTGCAGGTGTAAAACTTACTCTTGGGGTCAGGGCACACAGGCAGATTCGGGGAGATTAGTTGCCCGGCGACAAATCTCCTCTTCTTCGGGCGACTAATCTGTAAATGTAAATCTGCCAAATGTAAATCGCCGGCTGGGTGGCACTCAGAATGATTTGTTTTCCGAAGTTGCCTGACGAGGAAACTTCGGGCGACTTCGGAAAACGAATCGCTCCGAGAAAGGCTTTCTCTCATAGACTCAATTTTATCCAAATAATTAAAATTTTTAAAAATGATTCCCTTTTTCCCTGTAATAATAAAACAGTAGCATGTACTTGATCCAAACTCAGATATAATTAATCCTTATTGGAAGCAAAAGCAGCTTATTGGGTTTATTTTAATGGTTACATGATTTTCTAGTACACTGAAAGTATTACAGAAAGATCCATTATCCAGAAAACGTTGAGCATTCCGGATAACAGGTCCCATACCTGTATTAAATGAAAACCAGTAAAGCAAAGCAGACGATATCCTAAATTCAGGACGATATCCTAAGTTCCCTTTGCTTTTTTTATTTTGTTCCTTTTTCTTCTCCACGTTTAGTAGGTGTAGATGGGATTTTTGGGATTTTTGAGCGAAAGACTGTTTACATGGGCACAGTTTTATAGGCCAAGGTGGCAAGACAGGTTATATAATTTCCCAATTTTTCAACGGCGTAAAAAGAATGGGCTGAACTGTTACGTACTTAGTTTATTATGGGGCCTTTTCCCCTGCCAAATCCACTCCGCAGTGCTCACGTTCACCGCTGCGACCAGAACAGCCAGGGAATCCCAGCCAAATGGGGTTTTCTGATCTGAATAGTAAAAGTCATGGGTTTTTTATGCTTCCCACCTCAGTACAAAAGTTGAGGGCGCATGCGATGGAGGCGGTTTGTCTGTAACAGCTTAAAATGAATGGAGGGGGAGGTTGTTGAGTGTTTGGCACGTTGGAAGCATTCTTTCCAGATTAGGACATAAGAGTGAAATTTCCTTCACCGCAATAATATCGAGACCACATATAAGTTATGTTAATGTCTACCACTAGTACAGTTGATCAGCACAATATGATTCTAATCAAAGAAATGTGCTGCTTGCGAGGATCCATCCTCCTAACAAGGGGAAATGGCAGAGATCGCTCCTCGTCTCTCGGCCTAGGACTATTCTGGCTTGGGACTAAATACCGCAAAGAGAATATCTGGCAGCAGACACAGTGTTCCATGGAGCAGCTCAGTAATTGCTGCACTTGCTCCAGCCAAAACGACTCTGTCATCCTGTGTAGACTATGTCAGACATGTAAATAATGGGAGTTTATACAACAAACTGCTCCAAGGCAAGGATAAGTGCGGGGCTCTGTTGAACAGTGTGGTAGCAGGCTGTGCACAGCAGTAGCTCTATTCCTGCCGAGTACAAATTCTTTATGAATTAATCTCACTGTTTATCCTCTTCTTTTGACCTTCTGTTCATGGCCGGCGTATCCCCCCAGTACACACACGCACACACCCTCCAGCACATTCCAACAGCAGCAACGCAGACAGGGAAAGATTTATTCAATAAAAATCAACAATGTTGAAAGCTCTATAAAATGCCAAATGCGCACATGTTAAGGGTGCCCACTGAATTGCCAAAAGAGAAATATCCAACAACTGTCAATGGGACAGCCCTTCTGGGTGAAGCTTCTATTTTATTTTTTTGCATTATCTCTCTATTATATTCTATTGAGACCCTTTCTTATTATCTTTTTTAGAAGTTAAGATGTAGTATGTTATAGAATGTCTTATGTGCAACTTTTCAATACGTCTTTATTTGTTATCGTCTTTTAATCATTCGCCTTCCTTTTCTGCCTTGTTCCCACTTTCAAATGAGGGTCGCTGACCCAGCATTAGTGTTGCTGGGGTTAACAAAGTAGGGTTGACACAGCCAATCATGGGCTAACACATCATAACCACATTCACTGATATCACAAGTTTGGGAACCCCTCTCAGCCTGCATAATAATTTACTCCACTTACAACGAAAAAAAAATAAAAGTGGTATATCTTTCATTTCCCAGGAACATCGGAGTACTGGGGTGTTTTCTGAACAAAGATTTTTAGTGAAGCAGTATTCAGTTGAATGAAATTAAATCAAATGTGAAAAAAATGGCTGTGCAAAAAGTTGGGTGCCCTTGGAATTTTGTTAATTTGAATGCATGTAACTGCTCAATACTGATTACTGGCAACACCAAATTGGTTGGATTAGCTCGTTAAGCCTTGAACTTCAAAGGCAGGGGTGTCCAATCATAAGAAAAGGTATTTAAGGTGACCAATTGCAAGTTGTGCTTCTGTTTGACTCTTCTCTGAAGAGTGACAGCATGGGATCCTCAAAGCAACTCTCAAAAGATCTGAAAACAAAGATTGTTCAGTATCATGGTTTAGGGGAAGGCTACAAAAAGTTATCTCAGAGGTTTAAACTGTCAGTTTCAACTGTAAGGAATGTAATCAAGAAATGGAAGGCCACAGGCACAGTTGCTGTAAAACCCAGGTCTGGCAGGCCAATAAAAATACAGGAGCGGCATATGCGGAGGATTGTGAGAATGGTTACAGACAACCCAAAGATCACCTCCAAAGACCTGCAAGAACATCTTGCTGCAGATGCAGGTGTATCTGTACATCGTTCTACAATTCAGCACAATTTGTACAAAGAACATGTGTATGGCAGGGGGATGAGAAAGAAGCCCTTTCTGCACTCACACAAACACAGTCGCTTGTTGTATGCAAAAGCTCATTTAGACAAGACACAGTCATTTTGGAACAAAGTGCTTTGGAGTGATGAGAATTTTTTTTTTTATTATTTGGTCACTACAAAAAGCACTTTGCATGGCGGAAGAAAAATACCACATTCCAAGAAAAACACCTGCTACCTACTGTCACGTTTGGTGGAGGTCCCATCATGCTGTGGGGCTGTGTGACTAGTTCAGGGACTGGGCCCTTGTTAAAGTCGAAGGTCGGATTAATTCAACCCAATATCAACAAATTCTTCAGGATAATGTTTAAGCATCAGTCACAAAGTTGAAGTTACGCTGCAGGGGTTGGATATTCCAACAAGACAATGACCCTAAACACACTTGGAAATCTACAAAGACATTTATGAAGAGGGACAAGTACAATATTCTGGAGTCCCCCGACTTGAATATCATGGAAAATCTATGGGATGATTTGAAGCAGACTGTCCATGCTCAGCAGCCATCAAATTTAACTGAACTGGAGAGATTTTGTATGGACGAAGGGTCAAAAATCCAGACACTCACCAAAGGCTATAGGAGGCGTCTAGAGGCTGTTACATTTGCAAAAGGAGCTCAACTCAGTATTGATGTAATATCTCTATTGTGGTGCCCACATTTATTTGGGATTCAGAAACAATATAGAAATCACGATTCCTGTAGCTGAAAAAACATCACAGTAGAACCTTGTGTTGCGCTGAGGGACAGATTTTTTTAAATATTTTTATATGACAATTTTACCACCATTTGTGTAAATCACGGTTTAATATGGAATATGGAATTACGACACCTAAAACCTGAATGGCCGACAAGATTAATGACAACTTATAAAACGATTACCTTGTTCATAGCACCTTTACGGATGATAATAGAATCGATGCAAGTCAGTTTCATTGGTTGGGCATCTCTGCACCTCTTACTGTTACTGTAGGTGCATCAAAAAGGTAAACCAAAAGATTTAGCTTTAAAGGAGAAGGAAAGGTTAAAACTAAGTAAGCCTTATCAGAAAGGTCCATCTAAATATACCAGTAAACCCCCAAAGTAATGTTGCTCTGAGTCCCCTGTCAAAAGAAACACCACATTTCTTTCCTTTTATTGTGTACTCATGGGCTTCTGTATCAGACTTCCTGCCTTCAGCTTAAACCTCATTGCCCTGGGCGTGAGCATGCTCAGTTTGCTCCTCTCCCCCCTGCCCCTCCCTTCTCTACTGTAATCTGAGCCCAGAGCAGGGAGAGACTCAGGCAGGAAGTGATGTCACACCACATTAATACTGCAGCTCCTATCCTAAACAAACAGAGAGTTTCTAGAGCTTTTTACTCAGGTATGGTAAAACATTCTACAGAATAAATATAGTATTCTAGCTTGCACTATTGCAGCTAATCTACTGGCAATAAAATGCTTCCATAGCTTTCCTTCTCCTTTAATGACTATATAGGGCAGAGACACACTCAGTCAGATTGAGGGAGATTAGTCGCCTGGTGACAAATCTCCTCTTCTTCTGGGCAACTAATCTCCCTGAACTGCCTTCCCGCCAGCTAGGATGTAAATCGCTGGCGGGATGGCACTCTGAGCTCTTCGTTTTCCAAAATCACACGAAGTTGCCTCGTGAGGCAACTTCGGAAAACGTAATGCACCGATTGCCATCCCAACGCCGATTTACATTGTAGCCGGTGGGCTGCAGTTCGGGGAGATTAGTCGTTCTGAAGAAGAGGAGTTTTGTTGCTGTGCGACTAATCTCCCCGAATTTGACCACGTGTCTCTTCCCTAAAGCACTAAAGGCCCCCATTCACTGGCCGATAAAAGGTGCCGACAGACCGAGTCTGTGTGTGGGGCCATCCGACGGGCTTTCCCGTTCGATATGTGCCCGAAAGTCAGCCAGATTTCGATCATATGGGTTGAAAAATCACATTGGATTGCGGGCGCATATCCGACTGCCCATTATCCTGCATTATGATCAGATGGTTGGGCCCTAAGGCCCACGATCGGATCAGCCCGATATCGTAGACTTCAATGTGGGCATATCGGGCAGAGATCCACTCGTTTGGCGACATTGCCAAATGAGCGGATCTCTACGTCTATGGCCACCTTAAACCCTAACCTTAAAGCTGGCCATAGATGCAAAGATCCGATAGTTTGAATCCTCGAGCGATCGGACTTCCCCTTCTCCTGATCGGCAGCCGACAGAAATCTTCTAACCTGTCCGATCGACCAAACAACCGATCTCCACCGGACGAAAAATGTCGGGACTCTCCACACATGGTTCGAAAATCGTACGAATCCTTGATTCATACGATCGGATCTTTGCGTCTATGGCCAGCTTAAGACTGGCTTTGAAGCAGATCAGATAACTGAAGGTCACATGCAGATGAGAAGGTTGAGCTGTAGTGTAAATTCATACAAAGTTAAAAAGCTTAAGTGTGAATATGGGGCATATGCGTGTAGATTTAAGTGAGATTGCAAATGTGCAAATGAAGATGCCCCCAGCATTATAGGTCGGTAAAACAATAGATTTGCCTCTTTAACATGGAAGATATAGCTAATAGAATGACTTTGGTATAGAGAATGGAGCTGACTTGGTTACCTTTGTGTCACCACATCATCACAACACATAAGATATGTCCCAGAATGTTTAACTTCACAATGGGAGGAAGGACACTGTGAACCTAATGGGAGTTAGGAAATAGTTCCCACCAGTATCAATGTTTCCTTTACATACATTTATATTTATTAGAAAGGTTAGATAGTGTTTATGCACCTTTTCTACATAAGCACTACTGATTTTAATTTAAGGCTGTTAAGTTTTAATATATAATTTAATTTGATATTAATTAATAATTAATAATAAAATAATATTAATTTAATATTTTTAATTTAAGGCTGTTAAGTTTTAATATAAGTTGGGAAGGCACATTGGAAGCTGGAAATTGTCGTTTACATGTAGTGTTAAGGCTTTTGAGGATAATATACATAAGTATTTGGTTTCCTTTATTTTGGTAGTTATCTAGATACAGTATCTCTCTGTTACTTGACAAAGTGTCATATGTTCCCTTCCATTGTGTTGTTATAGGTACACTTGGCAAGTACAGGATAAAGCCGATGCGAATAACGTCGCCTATACAGCGGGGAAATTAAGCCTTCACACAGATTACCCGGCTCTTCAGTATCCCCCAGGGGTAAGGATCTTGAATCTTTTGTTCCAATTTCATTTCTCTATCATTGCTTTAATTTAAAGGACAACTAAGAATAATTGACTGGGGGGGGGCAGTTTTTTAGGCACCAGAATTCAATCTCTTACTTATGGGTGCTGTGCCATCATAGTCACCTATTTCCTATGGATCCCTTGATGCCGCAATGGTTCTGGATAACCACAGTGAAAATCAGTGAAGATGGAGCTATGGAGCTAAAAGGAAAGTCACCCCAGGACGGTGCATTTCTTACAAAAGAAGAGCAATGATCTGCAGTATTCTGGTATTCTGATAATCTGGAATTTCAAATTGCTGACCTCCATCTGATGCTGACGTGTAGTTCCCATCACTTACAGTCAAAGGTTCTGTTCTAAAGTGGTGAAGCATAGAGATAAGTGACTGCTGGGTTCTCTGCAAACATCTTCTGGCCCATTTTATTGCAGTTTGTGGCCAGAACATTGGGTGCCCATTCCATACTGAGCTTGCTCATTTATACATGGTGGTTCTCCAACAAGAACATAGTCCGAGTTATGACAGAAGTCAGAACCATGGGCTGTAGGGTAGAGTGCCACCAAACCCTTCCTACAACCTTTCAGGAACATCCATTCGGGATCTAAAAGCTTGCAAGGTCATGTAGAAGGTAACGGGAGTTATCCACGGGTTACACACAGAGGATTTCCAGGTGGGGGTCTGCAGGTCACTGGTCTGGTTTGCGGGTCTCATCTAAAATGTTATGTACTATTGTCTATATTTTACTCCTTTTAAAGTTTTACTTTAACCTATAGCCTACCCTCATTCCTCAGGGTACCCGACCCGCTGCAGGACTCTACCTTGGGGTATAGTAAATCTTGAAAGATTCGAGTTTTTTCTTCCACTAAAAATTCATATTTTATAGTACATAAAACTCGAATTTTTTCAAGTTTTTTGCATTCAGATTTTAATAAATAACTCCCAAAGTGTATAACTGTAGCAAGGCATGGGAAATCTTGGCCAATACTTAGGGGCCTATTTATCATGCTGTATAAGAAGGGGCGAGAAACATTACCGGTTATGTTGCTAATTAGCAATTGGATCTCAACAGTTAGAAAACAAAAGCAAAGATTGATTGGTGGCTATAGGCATAGTAATGTTTCTCACCACTTTTTATGGCACAATGATTAATAGACCCCTTAGTCCTGCTCAAAGTGCATAAGCAAAAACTGCCTTCATACAGAAAGATCTAGGGGCAGATTTATCAAGGGTCGGATTTCGTATTTGAAAAACTTCGAAAAATCGAATTCAAAAAGACCAAGCGAAATTTCATCAAAGTTTTTTTTTGCCCAAAAAGGTCAGTTTTCGATCGAATAGGTCTGTGTTCGATCGAATGCGAATCATACGCATTAGAATCTTATGATTCAAAGTTTTTCCCAATTGACTCCAATTGGGTTCTAGGAGGTCCCCCATAGCCTAAATCTGCCCCAAAGACTATTATTGATGTCGATTGTAAAACCTTAAGGGGCAGATTTATCAAGGGTTGAATTTCAAGTTTGAAAAACTTCGAAATTCGAATTCAAAAAGGCCAACCGAAATTAAATCAAAGGGTTTTTTTTTTGTCCGAATAGGTCCGTTTTTGAGCGAATAAGTCCGTTATTGATCAAATTCGAATCGTACTCATTTCCCCCCCAAAAAACGTTGATTTTTCAAAGTCCAGCAATTGACTCCAAATAGGTTCTAGGAGGTCCCCCCATAGGCTAAAACAGCAATTCGGCAGGTTTTAGATGGCGAATGGTCGACAGTACATGATAAATTTAGAAATTCGAATTTTCGATTTTTTTTTTCAAATTTCAATCTAATTTGGACTATTCCCTGGTCAAAGTACACAAAATTTAGCTCAAAGTTCGTATTTTTTTTAGGGATGCACCGAATCCAGGATTCGGTTCAGGATTCGGCCTTTTTCAGCAGGATTCGGATTCGGCCGAATCCTTCTGCCCGGCCGAACCGAATCCGAATCCTAATTTGCATATGCAAATTAGGGGCAGGGATGGAAATTGCGTGACTTTTTGTCAGAAAACAAGGAAGTAAAAAATGTTTTCCCCTTCCCACCCCTAATTTGCATATGCAAATTAGGGTTCAGATTCGGTTCGGTATGCGGCCGAATCCTTCGTGAAGGATTCGGGGGTTCGGCCGAATCCAAAAAAGTGGATTCGGTGCATCCCTAATTTTTGTATTCGAATTTTTTAACTTTGACCTTGGATAAATCTGCCCCTAAATGTTCAGCACCAGGGCCACTTTAATAAGTGGCCAAAGTTTACTGATATCCATAGCCCACCACAATGGGGGGCAGCCATTGGTCCTTTTAACCAAATTGACCTCTAATTAGCTGTCACAATGGTCTCAATTTACCCAGAACAGTCCGAAATCACATCCA
Source organism: Xenopus petersii (assembly GCA_038501925.1). Lineage (NCBI taxonomy): Eukaryota > Metazoa > Chordata > Amphibia > Anura > Pipidae > Xenopus > Xenopus petersii. The sequence continues at coordinate 8,378,866 of CM076679.1, forward strand.
AACAGCCCCAAAGAGCCCATGAAATAATGACTGTGGCACCTTATTGCAGCCCCTCTGGCATTAGCCAGAACCCACAGCACTGGGAAAATAAATGTTTATGCCCGACGGTTATCAGCCCACTGGTTCTGGTGCTTTCCTGCTACAAATCGAGCAGAAATGATATAGAAATGAAATCCAGAAGGCTTATTGTCTTCATGGAGGTCTTTCTAGAAAACAGCAAGGCTCCAGATCCCAGTGTTACCTCCTTTCTCCAACCTGGGTGCACTTATCTGCGCAAACTGTAAAAGTGCAAAGGGAAAATCCATAGATGGAAGAGAATAGCAGATGTTGCTGCACTGAGCTCATATCCGTGTGTGTTCCAAGAATTACGTCGACCCCATAGGATTACCAAAATCCTGTCGACTTTCCAAACCCCCATAAAAACACAGTGCAGGCATTGACTCCAGTCTGTAATGAGCGCTCGCTGTATTTCTCTTCTCCTCCAGTGGTTGCTCCATACACCGGCCCAGTCTGTGGAAATGGGGTTCCTGAAGCCCAAACATTCCAATAATGATTCCGATGGATAAAACAATCAAACAAGCACATGTTAACCATAAGCAGATAAGGGTTGGGATGAAAGCGCTGGAGCATCTTCAATAAGTTGATCCCAGTCTATCAGTTTGAGGCTGGAAAGATGACTTCACCCTTTTTATTGGTGCTTTTTTACCCACACAGCACATAAAGCATTTTTTGTTTTTTAATGGATCATAAAAAATTGTGAAAAATATGGTTTTATAATGTTTTCAATTTCTTTTTATTACTCATTTTTCTATTCAGGCCTCTCCTATTCATATTCCAGTCTCTTTTTTAAATCAATGCATGGTTGCTAGGGGAATTTTGGACCCTAGCAACCTTGCAAACTGGAGAGCTGCTGAATAAAAAGCTAAATGACTCAAAACCCACATCTAATTTAGAATCTTACTCTCTACATCATACTAAAAGCTAATTTAAAGGTGAACAACCACTTTAATATATATATATATATATATATATATATATATATATATATATATATATATATATATATATATATATATATGTATATATATATTAGGGATGCACCAAATCCACTTTTTTGGATTCGGCCGAACCCCCGAATCCTTCGTGAAAGATTCGGCCGAATACCGAACCGAATCCGAACCCTAGTGGGAAGGGGAAAACATTTTTTACTTCCTTGTTTTCTGACAAAAAGTCATGCAATTTCGCTCCCGCCCCTAATTTGCATATGCAAATTAGGATTCGGATTCGGTTCGGCTGGGCAGAAGGATTCGGCCGAATCCAAATCCTGCTGAAAAAGGCAGAATCCCGAACCGATCCTGGATTCGGTGCATCCCTAATATATATATACGTATATATATATATATATATATATATATATATATATTGATTCTAATAACATGGGTGGTAGGATGTAGAAGGTGCCAAGTCTAAGTCTAACTCCGCTTTGGGGACATTGGAAAAGATGGGTGGCCACTCTGCAGGAAAGAAAGTGCCCTGGGCCACTGTGCCCTTTAATAGAGATGCACCGAATCCAGGATTCGGTTCTGGATTCGCCCTTTTTCAGCAGGATTCGGATTCTGCTGAATCCTTCTGGCCAGCCGCACTGAATCCGAATTTGCATATGCAAATTAGGGAAATCGCGTGACTTTTTGTAACAAATCAAGGAAGTAAAAAATGTTTTCCCTTTCCCACCCCTAATTTACATATGCAAATTAGGCTGCGGGTTGGGATTCAGCCTTTTTCAGCAGGATTCGGATTCTGCTGAATCCTTCTGGCCGGCCGAATTGAATCCGAATTTGCATATTAGGGGCAGGGAGGGAAATCACGTGACTTTTTGTTACAAAACAAGGAATAAGCATATGCAAATTAGGATTCGGGTTCCGTATTCGGCCAAATCTTTTGCGAAGGATGCTGGGGTTCGGCCGAATCCAAAATAGTGGATTCGCTGCATCTTTACTTTTTAAAGAGGAGAAACACCAGAAAGCAAGTGATGGGGCATCTTTCAAATGGAACCCCCCTCTTGTTATTATTAACATTATAGTTTGCTCCTCCCAGATGCATTGAGAAATTATATTGGCCCATTCCTGCCCCAAAAAGTCAAGACCCAAAATGCATTTATTGTACAGGATACTGAATTGTGTCTGTCACTACATGTAATTTGACTTCATAGCTAGCGATGGGCAAATTTGTCCCGTTTTGCTTCGCAAATTTTTGGCGAGAATTCGCGAAACGGCAAAAAAGTCAATGGGCGTCAAAATTTTATACGCGCGCCTATTTTGTCCAAAGTTATTGGGCGTCCCAATAATTTTGACACGGGACAATTTTTATGCGCGTGACTATTATGATGCACGCCCAAATTTTTGTTGACCAGATTTTTTTGGCGCTGAATTTTCTCCGTAGTTACGCAAATTTATTTGCCTGCGGCGAAACGCGGAAGTTTGTCGCAAATTCGCGCCTGACGAATTTATTCCCCCATCACTATTCATAGCATTTTTACAAGGCCATGTGTTGCCACGTATTGTGTCTGTGCTAAAGTCTATGGGGCAAATTCCCTAAGCGGCGAAAATGCGCCAGCAACGGCTTCGCACCCATCGCCACACTTCGACAGGCGTAAATTCTCTAGGACAACGCCAATTCATTAAAGTGCAAGTGGGCCTCCAGGGCACCGAACGCTGGCAAATTTTCACTAGCAATCAAAGCGAAGATGCGCTAGCGTTGCATAACATAAAAATTATGTACTAAAAATTGAGGAAATCCTATGCACTACATTGCACTTCGCCTGGTCTGAGCTTACGAAGGCAAGTCTGGCAAATGAGGGACCATTCAGTAAAATCCGCATCGTGGATTTGCGTCCATTCGCCAGAGCGAAAATTCGCCTGAGTGCAAAGCAACAGTAGCGTCTATCTCCTATGCTAGCGAAGTTACGCCTGCGCCCGTTAGGAAATCGGCGAAGTTCGAAATGACATCACGCTGGCGAATTTTCTCTAGCCCTTTAGGGAATCTGCCCCTATAAGTCCTGTCTGTGCTCCGTACTTTGTGCACAAATAGAACCAATCCTCGCTACAATCGCAGCATTGAGGAAACTAATAGCGAGATGCCTTCCCCAGGAGCTCTTTGCTAAGGATAATATTTATTTAAGTAACAGCTTGGCCGGGGCTTTGGGCAGAGCAACAGCACACAGCTCTAATTTGGCAGGAACATTACTAATACAACAGCGGCTCATTGTACAGACATTAGAGAATAAGAGAATTTATTGCTCGTCACAAGACAGTGGTACAGACACTCTGGGAAAAGGATTCTTTCCTGTGTTGCATTTTGCCATGTTTTTGACTTCCGGGTTCCGGTTTTATAGTCACGCGTCTGCTCGCCCCACCCAATTTGTGACGTCATCGGCGGGTCTATAAAAGGACCCCGGAAGCGCGGGCTGGAGCAGAGCGGGTTAGGGTCGGGTGCGGGTCAGAAAAACCATGACCCGCACATCACTAGTTCATGCAGGCGGGACATGGCCTCACACTTAGAGGCCCATTTACAAAGGTCGAATTTCGAATACTGACATTTCGACTGGGAGGGTATTTAAGAAAAAATTCAAATGTCTAATATGCCATCGAATAGTTCCGACCTGAAAATTTTAATTGTTTTCGATTCGTACAAATTTATTTTTTCTCCAACGAAAAAAGCTCGAATGTCAGGAAGGCGATTGACATCTCCAAAATGGCTCATGGACCTCCATTGACTCGTACATGAACTCGGCAGGTTTAAGGTGGCGCATATTTTCCGATTAGGACCGTTTCCATAGTCGAGGTGTTGGACAAATTTACATTCGAATAGGATTAAAATTCTAATGTGTGAATTTTGACACCAAAATTAATTCGAAAATTCTAATTTTCTATTTGACCATTAAAAGGACCAGTAACAAAGTTTTTAAAAAAAAAAAAAAAAAAAAAATTCGTTAGTATACAAGGGAAAAAAAAGCACAAAGTCTTTATTAAGAAATAAGTTCCCGAAACTCCGCTTGCTCTCCTCTTCAGAAAAGGCGATCCATCGAACGTCGCTCGATTTCTCCTCCCTGCCTTCCTTAAAGGAGATAGCCAGGGAGGAGAAATCGAGCACCGCACAATGGATCTACACCCTATCGCCTTTTCTGAAGAGGAGCAGAAGCAGAGTTTCGTTAATTTATTTCTTAATAAAGACTTACCGATTTCAAAGTTTAATTTGTCTTTGTGGGGTTTTTTTCGTTGTACTGGTCCTTTAGTAAATCTGCCCCTGACTGCCCGTGCCTTTCAACCGTGCAATGGAACATGTTGGAATGGACAATCTTGGGTGTAACTGCCAAATTGGTGCACATGGCTAATATAGATGAGTACAAGCTGGATCAGGGTTGTGTCTACACCATTTTAATTCTGCACCCATTGCCGTGCCTAGTGATTGTACGTGGCTCTGCCTCTGTTTACAGAACACATTTATACACATTTTCGGGTGGAGGGAAAGCAGACAAGTAGGTTATTCTCCCTGCACTTGTATTTGGAGCAGGAGCATCACATTTAGGTTGTTTGTATATGGGAGGACCCCTGTTCACTTAACCACAGAAACAGGATCTCCTGGTCTGGACAAGTGGCATCATACGTCGCAAGTTTCAGAACCCAAAATCGTTGCAATTTAAGGTCGAATAGGCATTGCTGGGTGAGAAATATAATGAGTGTGACCCAGGATGGTCCAATTCTGCAGTTGGGAATACACTGGGCCCTTTTACTATCACATTTCAGGGTCATCATTAAGAGCCAGAACTGCCACACATTTCCCACCTCTGCCTAGGGTTGCCACCTTTTCCGGCTAGGTGGCAACCCTACCTCTGCCCTATCTTACATCAACTGTAAAGTCGTTTTTATTGGAACGAGAGAAGAATTCTAATGCACATTGCACTGACTGATCCTTTCCACCCTTCAGGTTCAGTTCCTTCACTGCCTGAGACAAGCAGAATCTGGAGGTGAGAGTGAAGTGGTGGACGGGTTCCACGTCTGCCACAAACTCAGAGAGCAGAATCCAGAAGCCTTTGACATTCTCACGTCTACTCAGATCGATTTCACGGACACTGGAGTCGATTACTGTGATTTTGCCCTGCAATCCAAGCAGCGGATTATAGAGTAAGCATGTTTGGATACTTTCCCCTTGTTATTTCTGTGCACACTAGCCAGAGAGAGAGAGGTCCACTCAAGAGCTAAGGCTGCCACCTTATGGAAGAAAAGGGGACACCCCAGATATTTACATAGTTAAAGGAGAAGGAAAGCTACCGAAGCAGTTTATTGCAAATAGATTAGCCACAACAATACAAGCTATAAGACTATATTTATTGAGTAGAATGCTTCTCCATAACGGCTCTAGAAATGCTCTCTGTTTGTTTAGGATAGCAACTGCCATATAAGCTTGGTGTGACATCACTTTCTGCCTGAGTCTCTCCCTGCTCACTCATAGCTCTGGGCTCAGATTACAGCAGGGAGGGGAGGAGGGAGAGAGGAACAAACTGAGCATGCTCAAGCCCAAGCCCTGGAGGCTGAAAACAGGAAGTCTGATACAAAAGCCCATGAGTACACAATAGAAGGAAAGAAATGTGGTGTTTCTTTTGACAGAGGACTCAGAGCAGCATTACTTGAGGGTTTATTGACCTTTCTGATAAAGCTTACATAATTTTAACCTTTCATTCTCCTTTAAATGGGTGTAATGTATGAACTGATGGAACCTAGTGCATTTATTTTCCTTGACATAGGCGTTGACCTCTTCAGAATCAAACCCAGTGTTGGGTCATTAGTCCAATTCACTCTGCCAGCCATGACCCAAACGATACAGCATCAGATGAAAAACTGACAAATACAGTAGTAGCAAGACTGTCCTGAGTTAGCCATTGATCAAAGCAGGAAAATACAGAGTGAAGAAGAGGCCTTTGTGGGCCCCCTCATTGTTGCACCTCCTTTCTTTGTGCTCGTAGATTAATGTAGGCAGTTACTGGTACTTCTGTAGCACAGTGTACCCAGGGGCACTGCCCCAATGAGGGGAGTTGAAAAATCAATGCGCCCCCCATTGCCGCATTGCAGGGACCACCTCAGACAGCTCCGGTATTAGAAATGGTGCTGAGTATAACAAGCTGATAGGTGACAATATGTAAATACCTATTTCTAAGTTCCAGTAGGCTTATTAGAGTCAATACCCTTCCTTTCTTTGGTTATTGTGCGCCAGTAACTCTCACCTTTGACTTTAGGTGTCTTACTTGGATCAAGAGTTAAAATCTGGGATCAATGGCATTGCTGCCTAAGAGTCCCCTTCCCAGTTCCAACCTAACATGACACAAAAGCAAGAAGGGTTTAGGGCACTCTAGAAAGCCTTACACGTTTTGTGTCACTGTGACACAATCATAGGCTCATGAATATGATATGATTAAGTGTCACGAAATGCGTAAGGCTCGAGATGTTTGTTTAAAAAAAGATTTATTCTACTTTTTAACTAATTGACTTTTGGTCTCATCCATACTCATCGTGGGGCAGGAGCCCTTGAGCCACTAGTCTACTTCGGTGAGTTTATTCTACAAGGATTAGATGCTTTTTATGCTAAAATATATATTATTCGTGCTGGCGGCCCTGACCTCAGCCTGTACTGACTTTTTCCAACTATACCTGAAGGTCTATGTCTGTTCCTGTGAAAACTCTTTCCTCTCCAAACTCTGATTAAGAAGGCTGAGGAGTACATTCATGCTAGATGTGGTACATTGGCCGTGAGTCAAGAGGAGAACCTTCCCGGTACCCCTTAGATTTTCACATTTTAGTGTAGGAAACCGCAACTACACTTTGTACATTAGAGTAGGAAAGGTCTCATAGACGGCAATTCCAAGGTGACTCGGGACCCAGTTGGAAGTCAGAATCAGAGACCAATTTCAATACCCAAGTCTAGAGATTTCCTGATCTCCATCCAATCATCCAATTGCCCCATGTGACAGTCTCAGCCAAGAGACTGTCACGTGTGATATCTGGTCGGTTACGTTGGAACTGGTTGGCCAAATCAGTTTTGCTCTGTATATTTTTCAATACCCGTCCCTTTTTTCCTTTTTCAAGGTTAGACCCAAATGGGGATCTTCTGCGGATCAATTTTAACAACGCGACCCGGGACTCTGTGTTGGACATTCCAGCTGAACAAGTGCAGCCGTTTTACTCCTCCCTCAGAGAGTTTGTGGATGTCATGAACAGACCCGAAAATACCTTTTCTTTCAAAATGAAACCAGGTAAATAGAAATAATGGAGAGAAACATGCATAATTATATATTGCCCTTCTTCCCCTCGGGAGCATAAAATATAATAATATATCATTTGTTTTTCTTCCAGGGCACGTGGTAACGTTTGACAACTGGCGAATCCTACACGGCCGCCGCAGCTACCAATCAGAAGCCTCAGTCTCACGCCATCTGGAAGGTTCCTATTTGGACTGGGATGTTGTTTTGTCCAGAATGAGACATCTAAAGAAAAAGCTGGAGCCTGACAGTTAAACCTTTCTATTATACAGCCAAGTTAAAGGGAAAGTAGGCTTTGTTTATGAAACAGAATTATTAGAAGCCACCAAGGAGTTCTATGACCATATGATTTTACGAGGCCGCAGTATACTAGGAGCGCTAGTAAACAGGCCATGGGACTCCAAGACGACATATAGGACATCTTTAATAATCAATGACATCACAATTCACTATTTATCAGAATAAAATTTACAGGTTTCCCTAAGGGTAAAGTTACACCTGGAGATTCGGGGAGATTTAGTCGGCCGGCGACTAATCGCCTCTTCTTTGGGCCGACTAATCTCCCTGAACTGCTTTCTCCTGTCTTCCGCCTGCTCCAATGAAAAAAAACGCCTGCGGCATGGCACTCGCAGCGCTTCGTATTCTGAAGTCGCCCGAAGTTTCCTCGTGAGGCAGTGCCATGCGGCAGGCGTTTTTTCATTATAGCAGGCGGAAGCAGTTCGGGGGGATTAATCGTCTCAATGAAGAGGCGGTTAAATGTCCCGGAATCTCCAGGTGTGACATTACCCTTAAAGGAGAACTAAACCTCCCCCCACCATAAGCCCTGCTGAGCTTCCACGCATTTCCCCCCTCTCCCTTTAAAAAATGCTCCCCCTTAAATGCAGAGAAGCTCAGCAGAGCCATCTTGTGGATCTTTGTGTAGTCTTCCAGTCTCTTCGCGGACACGAAGCCTGCTGACGCATGCGAAGTTGGGCCAAGTCAGGAATCAACTACGCATACGCAAATCAGTGTTACCCGAAGACTATATGAAGATCCGCATGATGGCGACCGGGACCTCCGATGCACTTCTCTGCATTTAAGGGTGAGAGTTTTTTAAAGGTTTTTTTTTTTTTACTCTTAGGGTAGGACTACATGGACATTTTCGTCACAATCCGACGCGCTGCGACAAGTCACATGCGACAGAAATAAGGTAAGAGAAATGTCGCATGAAGTTGCAGCATCGATCCGACGCGGCACGACTGTCGGATACAGACGCTGCACGCTGAGTCTGCATCCGACAGTCGTGACGCGTCGGATCAACGATGCGACTTCATCCGACATTTCTATCTCTTATCTCATTTCTGTCGCATGCGACTTGTCGCAGGCGTTTTGCCGCAGCGCGTCAGATCGAAACGAAAACATCCATGTAGTCCTACCCTTAAGTACATCGCAGGGAGGGAGAGGGGGGCAACGCCTGTAAGCTTAGGCGGGGGATTATGGTAGGGGAGGTTTAGTTCTCCTTTAAACCAGTTACTGTGTTCACAGAATTGTCATCTTTGTGGGATCTGCCATACTGCTGCTTTCTGATGAACAATTCTATCTGGGCTTCTAGAAAACCCTACCCAATATTATTATATACATATTATAACACTGCACCTGATATTTTCTATAGTAAAATCCACATCTATCTGATTACAAATGGGCAGAAAATGAATTATGTTCATACAAACTATAGCCTAACAATACAACGAGTCACAAATTCCAATAGGTTTCCATCATTCTTGTGTAAATACCTGGAGAAAAGAAGAGAATAGAAAAGTTCAGGGAATGTAATGGTGCAAATATTACTCCAGGTCTAGTAACCCCTAGCAACCAATCAGATGTGTTGCTGGGTTTTTATTGCCCCTTTTGCAAAATGTGACGTTAATGTCTAATGTCTATTTTTGTTGTTGTTTTATTGTCTGTTTTACAATAAGACTCGTACATTTAACACAAATTGCTGTGTCGGTGCCTTCCTTCCCTGCGGCTTCTAAATGTAACGGAAACACAAGGTCGCGGGACAATCCCAATTCATGGGTCATAGTCTGAATAGGAAAAATAATTGGGGTAATTTCATAAAGCAAGTTGTTTGCTACTGGTGTGATATCCCATAGCAACTCATCAGCAGTTAGTACTTATTAGTCAGTTATATGAAAGCGTTTGGTTGCTATGGGTTACTAGACCTTGATTCTCCACATTACTTAGTTGGCATAGTCCTGCAACCAAGGGGTTTGTTGGACAGACGACCAAGAAATTGGGGATAGCGTTTTTACCTGTCAATATTTTACACCCTAGTCTCAGCAGGTGGGAAGGTGATGTATGGATGGAGGTCACCCACCTGCATCCATACATCACCCTCCCACCTGCTGTACCTGTTCCTCCTGTCCTAACATCATGATTTTGGGCCTGCATAGGGATAACAGTGTCAGCCCTATTTGCTGGGGACCTGCCAACAATGTAGTGTGGGGGGCCATGATTAATGATGGTTTCTCTAAAGCTGGGTCCCCAGTATTAGGGAAAAACTGGTGCCCTTTCTATTACCTCCAGCTGCTGTTATATGACTTCAAACAATATAATGGGCTTAAGTGCTTTTCCTAAGGGCAGAGGCAAGTTCGGGCGACTTCGGAAAACGAAGCGATCCGAGTGCCATGCCACCGGCGATTTCCATTCTAGCCAGCGGGAAGGCAGTTCGGGGAGATTAGTCCCCCTAAAGAAGAGGAGATTTGTCAACTAATCTCCCCGAATCTGACCGTGGATCTCTGCCCTTAAAGTGGACCTGTCACCTACACCTAAAAAGCTGTATAATAAAAGTAATTTGCAAATTAAAAATGGAACCCAAATTCGTTTTTTCATTAAAGCATCCATACCTGTTGTTTAAATATCTCAGCTGTCAATCAAATATTACCTATGCCTCAGGCATAGAGGCGGGGCAATCAGTTACTTTCACTTTCTATTCAGCACTTCCTAGATGTCACTTACCTCCACACATTTCCCCTCCCTCCTAACACTCTATCATTTGGTAGAGTACTGTGCATTAAGTCCCCCATTCTGGCGCATACATACGATTTTGGGGTGACACAATTTGTCTTAATAACAGTAAGACTGATAGACAAGACTGATAGGCAAGACTGATAGACAAGACTGATAGACAAGACTGATAGGCAAGACTGATAGACAAGACTGATAGATAGGTAAGACTGAGAGACAAGACTGATAGGCAAGACTGATAGGCAAGACTGATAGGCAAGACTGATAGACAAGATTGATAGGCAAGACTGATAGGCAAGACTGATAGGCAAGACTGATAGGCAAGACTGATAGATAAGACTGATAGGTAAGACTGATAGGTAAGACTGATAGACAAGACTGATAGGTAAGACTGAGAGACAAGACTGATAGACAAGACTGATAGGTAAGACTGATAGACAAGACTGATAGGCAAGACTGATAGACAAGATTGATAGACAAGACTGATAGGCAAGACTGATAGACAAGACTGATAGATAAGACTGATAGGTAAGACTGATAGACAAGACTGATAGGTAAGACTGAGAGACAAGACTGATAGACAAGACTGATAGGTAAGACTGATAGACAAGACTGATAGACAAGACTGATAGACAAGACTGATAGATAAGACTGATAGGTAAGACCGATAGACAAGACCGATAGACAAGACTGATAGACAAGACCGATAGACAAGACCGATAGACAAGACTGATAGACAAGACTGATAGACAAGACTGATAGACAGGACTGAGAGACAAGACTGATAGACAAGACTGATAGGTAAGACTGATAGGCAAGACTGATAGACAAGACTGATAGACAAGACTGATAGACAAGACTGATAGACAAGACTGATAGACAAGACTGATAGACAAGACTGATAGACAAGACTGATAGACAGGACTGATAGACAAGACTGATAGGCAAGTCTGATAGACAAGACTGATAGACAGGACTGATAGACAAGACTGATAGGTAAGACTGATAGACAAGACTGATAGGTAAGTCTGATAGACAAGACTGATAGACAAGACTGATAGGTAAGACTGAGAGACAAGACTGATAGACAAGACTGAGAGACAAGACTGATAGACAAGACTGATAGGTAAGACTGATAGGCAAGACTGATAGACAAGACTGATAGACAAGACTGATAGACAAGACTGATAGACAAGACTGATAGACAAGACTGATAGGTAAGACTGATAGACAAGACTGATAGACAAGACTGATAGACAAGACTGATAGACAGGACTGATAGACAAGACTGATAGGCAAGTCTGATAGACAAGACTGATAGACAAGACTGATAGACAGGACTGATAGACAAGACTGATAGGTAAGACTGATAGACAAGACTGATAGACAAGACTGATAGACAAGACTGATAGACAGGACTGATAGACAAGACTGATAGGCAAGACTGATAGGTAAGACTGATAGGCAAGTCTGATAGGTAAGACTGATAGACAAGACTGATGAAAACTGTGATGCAGACCCTAAAAGGGCCGGGGTTCATGATCCTAAAATTGACATTTCTCTTTTCTATTTATGGCCTTGACATGGATTTGGAGACAACCCCCTTGCACATCCCTAGCAGCCAATTAACAGTTGAATAGGCGCTAAATACCCTGTATCTCTGGTTCTGACTCCTGAAATAATATAGCAGAAGGCAGTTGTTTAACAGCGAGAAGACTTTCATTACACTGTTGAAGAGTCACAGCCGTAGAATAGAGAGGGACAGACTGACATAGCTTGCCTGCAGATGGCAGCAGTTAGCTGTAATTCGCTCCCTATGGCTGAATTAGCTGTAAGTAAATTCTATGGCTTATGTACATGGGATTCAGGCAGCACAAATTAGGGAGGAACTCCGCCGGCGATTTTGGGGCGATCCAATGCCCTGCGGAAAAACACAGGCATCAAATCGGATGAGACGGAAATAAGGTAAGTGATGGAAATGTCGTATGAAGTCGCATCGTTCATCCGCAGCGTCTGCATCCGACAGTCGTGCCGCATCGGATGAACTGTGCGTCAACATCCGACGTTCCTGTTGCTTACCTTATTTCCGTCTTATCCGACTTGACGCCTGCGTTTTTGCACAGTGCGTCGGATCGTGCCGAAATTGCCCGCGGAGTTCCTCCCTAAGATTTCTGCATATATTTCACTTGACAGCAAACTGAGCAAAACATTTGTTATTATACAAATGTATTAGGCAGAGACGTATATTTTATACAGGTATGGGAGCTGTTATCCAGAATGCTCGGGACCTGGGGTTTTCCAGATAATAGATCTTTCCATAATTTGGATCTTCATAATTAAGTCTACTAGAAAATCATGTAAACATTAAATAAACCCAATAGGCTGGTTTTGCTTCCAATAAGGATTAATTATATCTTAGTTGGGATCAAGTACAGGCGACTGTTTTATTATTACACAGAAAAACTAAATCATTTTTAAAAATGTGGATCATTTGGATGAAATGGAGTCTATGGGAGACCATTCCATAATTCGGGGCTTTCTGGATAACAGATCGCATACCATATACAAATGTATTAGGCAGAGACCCATATTTTGTACCTGAAAGTGTAAGAAATGATTGGGTTATTTTAATAATACAGGAGCTATGGTGGAATAGCCACCTTTTTTTTTTACGGAAACCATTAAGGGGTTGGGGTGGATGACGTCAGGGGCGGAAGAGTGACATTGGGGGCGGCCATGATGTCAGGGGGCAGGCTGTTGCTATTGGGGGAGGGACCAATGACATCAGGGGCCTTTCTAGCCTATTACTCATAATAATATAAAAACAAATAAACAAGCCCCCTACTCTAGAGGAAAGGAAGGGGAGTGCGGCCTGTTCTTCCAAAACAAAACACCTTCCATGTAAATTCGGATCCCTGGAGGGGTCAAAGTGGAAATACTTTTTGTGTGCTTGTTCTTAGGCTGCCCAACATACAGTGAGACACTGTATTATATCCAAACTTGAATCCACTTACAGATAGACCCCTCCCCGCAGAGAGGGTGAGCCCCTTGCAGTGTTGGACTGGCCCACTGAGATACCAGGAAAACTCCAGGTGGGCCCAGGTGTTGGTGGGTCTTCTTGTTTCTAAACATTTGGCCTATTTCATGGTCATTCCCTATTTCTTTATGGGGAAAAATGCTTAATAATAAGAGAATATTGTAAGTATATATAAAAGACTAGGAGAATAAAGTGAGTGAGTAGAGGAGGAATAATAGTTTGGAAAGGTCCACTGTCTAAGGTTTTCTGGTGGGCTCATGGTTTTAGGTAGGGTAAGTAAAAATGGTGCTGCTCGGTGGCTGCCTCCCCCTCCTCCGGAATGTTTAAATTTTGACGGTGCACAGTTATAGTTACTTTAACCCAGAAGAAGATTCAACGTTCTCCATGTCCAGATTCTCGGTCCTGTATTCGGCAAGTTTCTTGGACTCTTTGCTTTGGTTCTTCTCCACTGTTTGCCCAACTTGGTTGGATGGATTTCCTAGGCTTGTCCCGGCACGGTATTTCTTCACCCCCTGTGGATCCGTTTCTCAGAAGGTTCCCCTTAGCAATGGCTCAACTCTCCTTCCTCTCCTTCCTCCTGCTCCTCCACTTTCTGCCTGGACTATTGCTCCTGTTCTCAAGAAAAGTCTTTAGCACTGGATAACCCTTGCAAGCTGTGCTGCGCTTATTTTGTCCCGCAAGCAACTAACTTTCGCTAAAGACTGTACTGTTAACTCTTGCTTGTCTATGCTGCTTGGCTGGGTTGCTACTTCATTAGGCTATTGACCTATTGAACGAGGGGCTGACACCAGTGGCTAGCTCCTAATTCTGTGAGTGGAAACTGCCCCATACTTATCTCGGTGAGGACTCTCTCCATACCCGGTACCTGAAGACCAGAGACTTTAGTTTCCTTAGGTGTAATTGTTTTTCAGGCTGCTTTACTTCGGGATTCCCCGCATTATCTACATTAAACTCCTAACGGGTGGTGGAGCTTCAGACTTGCGCAGGATGGGCATCTTCCCTAATGAACTTGATGTTTTTGTCCACCAAGTTTATATGTTGAGTGAAAGCTGAAACCTCGTGTGCTTTCATTTTGACCTGGGAGTCATCTACATATCTGAACCAATGACTTGTTGTATTAAAGGAGAAGCAAAGCCTAAATTAAGAAGTAGCTAGAAATATTGTACATGATGTTTCTGTACCAGCCCAAGGCAACCACAGCCCTTTAGCAGTAAAGATCTGTGTCTCCCAGAGCCGGGCCAAGGTAGTTTGCCACCCTAGGCAAGGGTTCCAATCAGCACCCCCCCCCCATATTAGCATTTTCCACCTTACCATTATGGTTTTTTAATACAAGAAAAGGCATTATTGAATGAAACTTTTAATTTATATAAAGATGTAATGTTTATGAACAAAAATAAGGTACACCAAAAAAAAACAACATTTTTTAACCTGGTAAACAAACAAACAAAGTGCCAAACAAAGTTACCCAGATAGTCTAATAGATAGATAGAACTAATAAATACCTAAAAAAAAAAATCACTTACTGACACCCGTAAACTGTGATGTCATGTACCTGTGCCATCGGGTTACCCCAATGTAACATTGCCAGCAGCCATTATACATCAATATTGCCCCAAGGCCCAAGTTCCCCATCTATACCCAACCCATGCCATGCCAGCAGCCATTATGTATCAATATTGACCCCAAGGCCCAAGCTTCTTCCCATCTGTACCTGTGCCAGCAGCCAATGAACCCACATGCATCAATACTGCCCAAGCCCCACATATACCTGTGCCAGCCCAGCAGCCATTAGGCATTAGCCATCAATATTGCCCCAAGGCAACAGGCCCAAGCCGCCCCCATCTGTACCTGTGCCAGCAGCCACCAGTGCAATTAGCATCAGAATTGAATAATCAGCAAACCTGTAGCATCAGCTTATATTACAGCCAGGGAAGCTCATTTTCTGCTGGATAATTAGTGACGAGCCCTAAGCTTAGCTTCTCAACAGCCAATCAGAGCAGGGTTTCTGTAGGGTAGGAGGTAGGTTTTTTTTTTTAACTGGATTGGATGCTAATTGCACTGGATAGATTGGAATTTATCCTGATACTTTGAAAAATATTTTACTGGATCTGCATTTAAAGTATACGTAGGTCTATGGCTAGGGTGGCCACCTGGCCTGTATTTTACCGGTAAAAATGGTGGTTGATCCCAAAGTGATTAATTGGAGAAAAAAGATAAATATATAGGAAGGCCAGTATTTTTTTCCGGAAAAGGTGGCATCCCTATCTGTGGCATATGTTTATGGATCCTGTTGGCAAATAAAACGTTTCCCAAATCAGTAGAATGGGACAACACTGGTTCCTGACACCACTGCCGGCACTTTCAGGCAACTGCCAGTTACAGTAACTCTATGGGAGGCGCAGGGTTTGCCTAAAGTCCACCCCGGCCACAGGCGTTAGTGTCTATTCCAGGACACATTGCACTGATCCGCTTTTGATTTCCAAATATTCATTTCCAATAAACTACGAAGCCAATAAACTTGCGTGTGTAATTATATATCATGGAGTGCGGGAACAGGAATCACATAAATGACTACAACACCCAGAGGATTAATATCCGTTTTTATAAGGGAATTCTGTAACCTGGATTCCCTTACTTTAAGTTTAAGCTTTGCTTATTGCTGGATGTGTGAGTAAGTGCTGCCATTTCTATGGTGCTGTATGGGCCTATGTGATACAATGCAGACACAAGTAGTGAGGGGCGAATGTCTCCCGTTTCGCGTAACGCCGAACAATTTAGCGAAACTCGAGAATTGACGCCCGTGTCAATTTTGGACGCGCGGTTTTGCTTCCAATAAGGATTAATTATATCTTAGTTGGGATCAAGTACAAGCGACTGTTTTATTATTACAGAGAGGAAATTGTTTTTTTAAAAAAAAAAGATTAATTAATTATTTGATTAAATGGAGTCTATTGGAGAGGGCCTTCCTGTAAGCAAAGCTTTTTGGATAATGGGTTTCTGGATAATGGATCCCATACCTTGTACTTGATCCTTACTGGAACAAAACCAGCCTATTGGGTTGCCTGGACTTGACTACGTTGTACTTCTTAACCCCTTGAATACCTCGAACTGTATTTGGTGCCGGCTACTTCCTCCGTAATTCCCCGTACTTCCTCCGACTACTTTCGGCTACTTCCTCCATTTCCCAACCTGGAGCCTTCGGGCCCTGATTCAAAGCCTGATATGTGGCAACTCTAGGAAACATAATAACATAGTAAGTGAGGTTGAAAAAAGACACAAGTCCATCAAGTTCAACCTTTTAAGTCTATATATAACCTGCCTAACTGCCAGTTGATCCAGAGGAAGGCAAAAAGCCCCATCTGAAGTCTCTCCAATTTGCCTCAAGGGGTAAAAATTCCTTCCTGACTCCAAAATGGCAATGGGACCAGTCCCTGGATCAACTTGTACTATGAGCTATCTCCCATATCCCTGTATTCCCTCACTTGCTAAACACCATCCAACCCCTTCTTATACCTATCTAATGTATCAGCCTGTACCACTGATTCACTTCCCAGCTCTCCCTGTAACACCCCTTTCCCTCCTCTAATCTCATTGGCTCCCTCCTGTCTGCTGGGAGGAGCTAATGGTGAATAGAGCATCCGACCCTTCCTTATACCTATCTAATGTATCAGCCTGTACCACTGATTCACTTCCCAGCTCTCCCTGTAACACCCCTTTCCCTCCTCTAATCTCATTGGCTCCCTCCTGTCTGCTGGGAGGAGCTACTGTGAATAGAGCATCCGACCCTTCCTTATACCTATCTAATGTATCAGCCTGTACCCCTGATTCACTTCCCAGCTCTCCCTGTAACACCCCTTTCCCTCCTCTAATCTCATTGGCACCCTCCTGTCTGCTGGGAGGAGCTAATGGTGAATAGAGCATCCGACCCTTCCTTATACCTATCTAATGTATCAGCCTGTACCCCTGATTCACTTCCCAGCTCTCCCTGTAACACCCCTTTCCCTCCTCTAATCTCATTGGCACCCTCCTGTCTGCTGGGAGGAGCTACTGGTGAATAGAGCATCCGACCCTTCCTTATACCTATCTAATGTATCAGCCTGTACCACTTATGCAGGGAGACAATTCCACATCTTCACAGCTCTCACTGTAACAAACCCCTTCCCAATATTTAGCTGGAACCTCTTTTCTTCTAATCGGAATGGGTGACGAGTGGATTATATAGAGTAGTATGCAGCTAAGGTATCTATGTCCCTATGGTAATATGAAATACATTTATAGGCCACTTTTTTCCTTATTAAATCCAAGTGAAATTATAAAGCCTCTGTTTAGTTTTGGGGCACAAAAGCAGGTTATTATCATTCCGTCCCAGGTTAGCAGAAGGGATTAGCAGGGCTGCTGACTGATGGCCAAAACGTCGAGTCAAGAGCAACAATTAAGGCGTCAATGGGAATCAACTCGCCGTCAGTCCCGAGTCCCGTGTTTGAAAGGAAAGGTGGAATTCCCAACACAAGGAATGTAACTGAGACCACGCAGCAGAAATATGAAAATAAATACGCCATTATGTCGGCTCTACATTTCAGTTTCAGAACCAACAAAAAGACTTTTCACAGATGAGAGAACTAGACAATGCCAAGACTTTTATTAAACAAAATACAATTCTCACGTCTCCGTTTAACCATTACAGTGGCAATAACTAAGCACAGGGTTTAAATATGAAAATACGGGTGTGGGACCTGTTATCCAGAATGCTCAGGACATGGGGCTTTCCGGTAGGGTTGCCACCTTTGCTGATGGCTAAACCCGAACACGGGGGGCAGGGCAGATAACGGGGGGGCGTGAAGCAGTGATGTAAGAACAGGCATGATGACATCAGAGGAGGGCACAATGATGCTGGTGGAGTTATGACATCAGGGCAAGGCTATTGCATCACTTAGATACAACTGGCTGGAGTTCTATCCAGTATTCTCAATGTTTTAAAGTGTTGATGCCCATTTCAAAACCACACAGATGGCAACCCCTATATTCTGATGATTAAGCCCAATCCTTTAATTACAGGTATGAGATCTATTATACAGAAATCAATTAACCAGAAAGCTCTGAAAGGTACTGTTTTATTATTACAGATAAAAATCAAATTGGTTTTAAAAATTTGGATTATTTGGATAAAATGGAGTCTATGGGAGAAGTCCTTTTCCATAATTCAGAACTTTCTGGATAACGGATCTTATACCTCTATTGAATTGTGGGTAGGTACTGGCCAAATTATAAAGACACACAGAGACTACTGAGGGCCCAGTGAGTCACAGCTGTAGCTTCAACACATCGATATAGCTAAATTAAAGATGCCCCAGTAGTTTCCTATCTTCTTTTCTGCTGATTCCCAGCACATGTTCTTGGGCAGCTGCCATTTATCTGAGCTTAAGGACAGACTCACAATATACAGCATATATATAATAGACATGATGAAAGGCTGATTATTAATCAGATTCATATTACATGGCATCTCAGAAACCAGTGCAAGACCTATCAGAATTTAAAAATCGGTGCTGTAGCATCGGCTTCATTGACAGGTGAAAATGTTCTGCTTGATAATTTGCAAGGACCCCTAAACTTAGCAACTCATACTGAGCATGTGCATTGTCACTGATAGTACTAACATAATCCAAGATGGCGAGCTCCTGAAAACAACTTTGCAGGCCTGGATCATTATTGTTATAGAAAAACGGAACCTCTGGGCTGGTACAGTAAGTTCAGTAAATAAAATGCTGCATTTCTACCCATATTGGATTTTAGGGTTTAATTCTCCTTTAACAAAATCCAAGATGGCGAGCTCCTGAAAACAACTTTGCAGGCCTGGATCATTATTGTTATAGAAAAACGGAACCACTGGGCTGGTACAGTAAGTTCAGTATATAAAATGCTGCATTTCTACCCATATTGGATTTCAGGTTTTAATTCTCCTTTAACAAAATCCAAGATGGCGAGCTCCTGTAAACAAATTTGCAGGCCTGGATCATTATTGTTATAGAAAAACGGAACCTCTGGGCTGGTACAGTAAGTTCAGTATATAAAATGCTGCATTTCTACCCATATTGGATTTTAGGTTTTATTTCTCCTTTAACAAAATCCAAGATGGCGAGCTCCTGTAAACAAATTTGCAGGCCTGGATCATTATTGTTATAGAAAAACGGAACCTCTGGGCTGGTACAGTAAGTTCAGTATATAAAATGCTGCATTTCTACCCATATTGGATTTTAGGGTTTAATCCTCCTTTAACCCCTGATAAAATGTTGGACGATGCTTGAAGTTGCCATCTGCTATGAATATTCTGTGTCTGGCTGGGTAAAAGAACATGAATATTATTTTTTTTATATGAATACTGTAAAAATAAATGTTATATGTAAATATTTCTGGTTGAAGACCAGTTGCGCACTGCAATGTGTAGAAGATATTCTGCCCCGAAACGGTTAAGTCGTTCTTTGAGGAAGTTTCATCTGCTTAACCAATTTAATCAATAGGATGCAGGTGCTGCATGAATATACAATGAAAAGAAAATAACATATGGCCCGTTCTACACATCCATGCATAAACCATTTCCTACCATTTATTCCTACAGGAAAAAGAAAACTTTTCAACCCGATCTTCTAATGTGCTGAACCAACGTAGATCTATGGAAGATCGCTTTACGGACAGGCCCGTAATTAGGCAACGTGTTCCCCGTCCCCAATATTTAGAAACTAATGAGGCTTCAGTGAGGGGCGCAGGTGCGGGGTGAAACAGTTGCATTGTGGTCAGATGTAAAAGTCAGAATGGAAAGAAGGAAGGAAATATTTCAGGAGGCAGGATATGTCCCGATTTCCCAGGAGAGGCCATAAAGCTTGCGGGAAACTAGATACAGTATTCAAGCAGGAAATCGAAACAGGAAAGAAATCTGCTTTGGGTTTATAGCCAGAACTGTGATTGTCAGGACTTCAGGAATCAGGCACAAAGTATATTTATGTGAGTTTAAGGGCACAGGCACACGCTCAGATTCGGGGAGACTTTGGGCGACTAATCTCCCCGAACTGCCTCCCGCCGGCTAGAATGTAAATCGCTGTCAGCATGGCAATCGGTGTGCTTCGTCTTCCGAAGTTGCCTCACGAGGAAACTTCAGGTGACTTCGGAAAACTAAGGGGCAGATTTACCTAGGGTCGAATATCGAGGGTTAATTAACCCTCGATATTCAACTGCCGAATTGAAATCCTTCAACTTTGAATGTCGAAGGATTTAGCGTTATTCCTACGATCGCAACGATTGAATGATTCCAAGGATTTTAATCCATCTGATCGAAGGATATTCCTTCGATCAGAAAAAATGGGGACCTTCCCCATAGGCTAACATTGGCCTCGGTAGGTTTTAGGTGGCGAACTATGGGGTCGAATTTTTTTTTAAAGAGACAGTACTTTGACTATCGAATGGTCGAATAGTCGAACGATTTTTAGTTTGAATCATTCGATTCGAAGTCGTAGTAGTAGTCGAAGGTCGAAGTAGACAATTTGATGGTCGAAGTAACCATATTCGACCATTCGAAATTCAAAGTATTTTTTCTTCTATTCCTTCACCCGAGCTAAGAAAATGGGCCCCTAAGCGTTCCAAGTGCCATCTCGCTGGTGATTTAGATACTAGCCGGCGGGAGGCAGTTCGGGGAGATTAGTTGCCCCGAAGAAGAGGAGATTTGTCGCTGGGCGACTAGGGATGCATCAAATCCAGGATTCGGCCAGAATTCAACCTTTTTCAGCAGGTTTCGGATTCGGCTGAATCCTTCTGCCTGGTCGAACCGAATCCAAATCCTAATTTGCATATGCCAAGTCAAGCCAATTTACATAGGCAAATTAGGGGCGGGGGGAAACCGCCTGACTTTTTGTCACAAAACAAGGAAATAAAAAATGTTTTCCCCTTCCCACCCTTAATTTGCATATGCACATTAGGATTCGGTCGTTATTCAGCCGCATCTTTCGCAAAGGATTCGTTGTTTAGGCCAATTTCAAAATAGTGGATTCGGCGCATCCCTATGGGCGACTAATTTCCCCGAATCTGAGCGTGTGTCTCTGCCCTAAGGGTAGAGACACGTTAAATCTCCCATGTTAAATCTGCACTACTGTGGGCGACAAAAACATTCCTTGTTTCCTTCTCATCGGCTGCAACTCTCAACCTCAATAAGGAATCATCTTTGCAAGAAAACTTCAGGGGCTGCATATGATTCCCCACCAATGATTTGTATTTATATTTGTAGCCAATGGGAAGGAAACCAGTGACGTTTTGTTGCCTGTAGTAGTGAAGATTTATCGTGGGTGACAAAATGTCCAGTGTATTATTAGGGCAAGGAAAAGTGAAAGAATTGCTGTTATTTACATGAGCCCAGGCTTGGAGAATGGAAGAGCATGGTGGAGAAGAACAGTACCTAGGCCTGGAGAAAGCAACTCAATTAATACAGATAATTACTACATGGCAGCACAGAAACCAGTGCAATTAGCATCAGAATTTAATAATCAGCATCAGCTTATATTACAGGGGAACCTTAAAGGGCATGTAAAGGCAATGAAATAAAATCCCATTTTTACTTTCTTTAATGAAAAAGAAACCTATCTCCAATATACTTTAATTAAAAAATCTGTACCGTTTTTATAAGAAACCTGACTGTATGCAGTGAAACTCTCCCTTCATTTACGGCTGTGGATAGGAATTGTCAGACGGTCCCTAACTGCTCTGCAGGGAAACAATCATACTTATGAACAGCAGGGGGAGCCCCCTCCTTACTTCCCAGCCATGCAGAACTCAAGCAGCTTTGTTTGTTTCCCTGTAGAGCAGTCGGCGACTGTGTAGAGATTTGT
Organism: Xenopus petersii; assembly: GCA_038501925.1. Taxonomy (NCBI): domain Eukaryota; kingdom Metazoa; phylum Chordata; class Amphibia; order Anura; family Pipidae; genus Xenopus; species Xenopus petersii. Next base: position 8,401,088 of record CM076679.1, read on the forward strand.
ATTGGATTTTATTTTTGCCTTTACATCCCCTTTACTGTTTCCAACTCCAGCTGCAGGGACAAAGATCATGGAGCCAGATTTAAACAGATAAACTGGGATTCTATTTGGAGGATTATTTTGCTGCAGCCACTGGTTCTGTAGAGTTGGAGAAAGTTTGTATTAAACAATAGAAAAACTATAAAATCCACATTAGATTACATGACAACACAGGACCCAGTGCAGTCTGTATATTCTGATTATTAATCAGTCTTGTTGTATCGGCTTCTGGCAGATATTATTTGACTCGTGCTGTTTTGATCATTTATGACGATCCCTAAGCAGCCCAGACCACACTGAGCATGTGCACAGTCTTAGTCTTGCAAAGATGTATAACAAAGTTACAAGATGGTGACCCCCCTGTGGCCAACTTTGAAAGCATAAATCATTTGTTTGATTAGGCTTGTGGTGCAGTAAGTTCATGTTTATGTTTACTATACAAAATACAGCATTTCTAGCCTTGTTCTATTTTAGACTTTACTTCCCCTTTAAATATGATTATTGCACTTACTGTACAATCACCCTTTACTGGTGACCATATACCTGCATCCACCACCCTGGAACCCCCGAATCGCGCCCCTAGCATATCTCTATCACTCGGTCTTGGAAGTCTCATTATGGACCAGGAAAAAACAACGACTCCATTGAATTTTCTTATAAAAATGACAAATGTTTTCTTCTGTGTTGAGTATTTTCTCCAGGGTGGTCCTTGCGATGTGACATGTTTCTTAATATAAAACAGAAGAGCAGAAAAAAAGGGCAAGTGGAATATCTGCCGGAAATTTCTGCGACGTGTCAGCAACATGGGTGTGTATTATAACAAGTCATGAACCGTGATTTCCCATAACTATGTGTGTTTTCTTATGTCAACGCAATACAATCGGAGCCCCAGATATCTCCCACGTTGTTTTCTTTTCCACGGTAAACAAACGTCTGTCATCTGTAGAGCTTGAGACAAGTTTACGTTGTACTTACTCTGCCCAAACCATTGGTCGTATATTCTCCAAATAATCCAGGGCACTTCATTGTGAAATTGTCAGCTCTATTATATTATGTCGATGAGGCGGAACTATATTGTGTTCCTCTCTCGAAAACGCTGCAAAATGACGCCGAAGATCCAGTGCTCTGGATTATTTAGGGAACATATTGAGAAAAACAGGGGGAGGCACTTGATTTCGTCCAGAGAACATTGAGTATTAATGAACTGGAAATAGTTGATTGAGAATTTTGGACCCATAAGAACATATGGGGGCAGATTTACTAAAGAGCGAAGTGGCTAGCGCTAGCGACTTTTCGCTACCCGCGGGGACATCGCCAATTCGCTAGTGAACGGGACCATCGATAGCATTCATTCGCACTTCAGGTGACTTCGGAAAACTAAGCGGCAGATTTACCTAGGGTCGAATATCGGGGGTTAAGGGATGGGCAAATGACGCCCATAGACTTGTATGGAGACGTGCGTCAAACAAAAGACGCGCGACAAAATAATTTCGCCACGCGACAAATTTTTTTTGACGCCCATAGACTTTAATGGGCGTCTGCAACATTTCACTGGCGGCGAATTTTTGGCGAAACGAAACGGGTCAAATTCGCCCATCCCTGCCTCGATATTCGACTGCCTAATTGAAATCCTTCGACTTTGAATATCGAAGTCGAAGGATTTAGCGCTATTAATATGATCGAACGATCGAAGGAATAATCGTTCGAATCGAATGATTCGAAGGATTTAAATCCATCGATCGAAGGATATTCCTTTGATCAGAAAATTGTTAGGAAGCCTATGGGGACCTTCCCCATAGGCTAACATTGGCCTCGGTAGGTTTTAGGTGGCGAAGAATTTTTTAAAGAGACAGTACTTCGACTATCGAATGGTCGAATAGTCGAACGATTTTTAGTTTGAATTGTTCGATTCGAAGTCATAGTAGTAGTCGAAGGTCGAGGTAGCTAATTCGATGGTCGAAGTAGCCATATTCGACCATTCAAAATTCAAAGTATTTTTTCTTCTATTCCTTCACTCGCGCTAAGTATGCGTTCCAAGTGCCATCTCGTTGGCGATTTAGATACTAGCCGGGGGGAGGCAGTTCGGGGAGATTAGTTGCCCCCGAAGCGGAGATTTGTCGCTGGGCGACTAGGGATGCATCAAATCCAGGATTGGGCCAGAATTCAACCTTTTTCAGCAGGATTCGGATTCGGCTGAATTCTTCTGCCTGGTCGAACCGAATCCAAATCCTAATTTGCATATGCCAAGTCAAGCCAATTTACATATGCAAATTAGGGGCGGAGAGGGAAACCGCGTGACTTAGATTTGCTAAAGAGCGAAGTGGTTAGCGTCTTTTCGCTACCCGCGGGGAGATCGCCAATTCACTAACAGGCGCAGGTGCCAATTCGCTAGTGAATGGGAACATAGATAGTGTTCATTCCCACTCTATTGCCAGGCGACTTTTCGAACTGGCGAACGATCGTTACTCCGCAAATTTGGATTTTAATGATCGTTACCTCTTTCACCAGAGTTGACTTCTCCACCTCAGACCAGACGAAGAGCTAAAAAGAATCTAGATCTTCCTAAAGTCACTTACATCAGATCCTGTGAGCCGAAAATGCATTAAAGTTCCAAAAACACTGGCGACTTTTCCTTTTTTTGATGCGGAATTGCCTGCAAATGTCCTACTTGAACTTTTTTTTTTTTTTTGGATAAAAGGTTTTCTCCAGACATTTTATAACATATGGAACATTCATTTTACAGTGGGCTCATGTGTAGGGCGTTATATTAACTCAATAACAAAATTGATGCTCATTGCCCATCACTGCACCATTGTAAGTGAATGTCCAATGTTTAGAGCATTAAAGTGAAAAGGGAAGAAATAGACTCACGGTTCACAGCAGTCCATGGGTGCAGAGACATGTAACAAAAAACAAAAAAGTTGTGAGTTTTTCTTCAAGAGAAATGACCAAAAAATGTAATTAAAAGTACAAACCATTTATTGGGACAAACAGGTGAAGAAGAGAAAATCACCGGCACAACAGGATATTTCTAGCAGGGAAACCCTTGCTCGTTTATTTGCGGATGCTCAAAAGAGCAAACAGATTTTTTTATATTCAATTTTGAAATCTGACATGGGGCTAGACATATTGTCAATTTCCCAGCTGCCCCAAGTCATGTGACTTGTGCTCTGATAAACTTCAATCACTCTTTACTGCTGTACTGCAAGTTGGAGTGATATGACCCCCTCCCTTCCCCCCCCCAGCTCCCTAACACAAGATAACAGCTCCCTAACACAAGATAACAGCTGCCTGGTAGATCTAAGAACAACACTCAATAGTAAAATCCCATGTCTCACTGAGACACATTCAGTTACATCGAGAAGGAAAAACAGCAGCCTGCCAGAAAGCATTTCTCTCCTAAAGTGCAGGCACAAGTCACATGACCAGGGGCAGCTGGGAAATTGACAAAATGTCTAGCCCCATGTCAGATTTCAAAATTGAATATAAAAAAATCTGTTTGCTCTTTTGAGAAATGGATTTCAGTGCAGAATTCTGCTGGAGCAGCACTATTAACTGATGTGTTTTGAAAAAAATGTTTTTTCCCATGACAGTATCCCTTTAAAGCATTTGCACCAACGTTTATAATAAAGACGTCCATACAACTTTAAATTTCTCACCCTATGCAAATTGACCTAAGCGCAAGATAACAAGAGAATTTTCGCTAGGCACAAACGAACGCTAGCGCATCTTCCCTATGAAATGCTCGCACAGCCGAAGTAACGATATTGAAAAGTCGCCAGCGTTTGGCGCCCAGGACGCAACTTCACATATTAGTGAATTAGCGCAGTGGTAGCGAATTTGCGCCTGGCAAAGTGGTGGGATGTGTGCGAAGCGGTTGCTGGTGACAATTCGCCCTTTAGTGAATCTCATCAACATGTGGTGAGCTTTTTAAAAATCCCAGGGTTGTTTTAATATCAATGATCTTATATAAGGATTATAACAAAGGACAGTTCATATTTGTTTTGCAGTATTTCGTTATTTCGTTATTGGCTTTTTTACCTTATGAAAGGTTGCTTTATTATCGTACAAAGGCAAAGTTCCCCTTGAATTCCTTCCTATGTTGCTATTATGGGATATTCATAAATGTAGAGATTAAACCCCATTACAGAGACTTCCACTTGTATCGAGTGTCTGAGCGATTCTTCATCTTTCAAAACCAGAATTAATTCTTTTGTTTGTTTCCATTACATCAGTGACTTTCCCACATTAAATCAAGAGAGTCGCGCGAAAATTCCTCCCCAACCAACAAGTTCATTTGCAGATTATGAAATTCCTCTTAATCCTTTCCAGTTGATTAGACGAGTATTGGATAACGATTCCCGATCTTGAGCCAATGCAATATTGTGTTTAGCATTACGGTAACGGGATGAGGTAGAAGCACAGGGTATCTTTTTCCAGTCTGTCTTCCAGAAAATTATTAAAACAAAAGTATCGCCGGGCAACTGGTGTTCCTCAGTCCGGGTTCAGCCGTTCTTTGGGGAGAACTGAAGTTAAGATGAATTTTATAGTAATTTCCCTTTTGACTGTGCAGGAAGGAAAGCCGGGATAGTAGGGAGTGAACGGACATGGCTCCCTCCCGGAGTATTCTGGATAACAGGTCCCATACCTGTATCTGCATGATTATTGATGGAAAAAGTCAGTGGCTCCATTTTAAATTAAAAAAAAAAAAAAATCACAGGCTACCCAGGGCCTCCATTAGAAATCATGGGGCCCCGTACAACAACATTTTTGGGGCCCCCCCCAACGCCCATCCTGGCCAAGCCCCACCCCAGATCCCGCCCACTCTACATCACAGTTAAAAGACCACACAGACATCAGCGCTAAAAAAGGTGCTGAATGTGTCTCAGTGGGACCTGGATTTTACTATTGAGTGTTGTTCTTAGATCTACCAGGCAGCTGTTATCTTGTGTTAGGGAGCTGCTATCTGGTTACCTTCCCATTGTTCTTTTGTTTGGCTGCTGGGGGGGAAAGAGAGGGGGTGATATTACTCCAACTTGCAGTACAGCAGTAAAGAGAGACTGAAGTTTATCAGAGCACAAGTCACATGACTGGGACAGCTGGGAAACTGATAATACGTCTAGCCCCATGTCAGATTTCAAAATTAAATAAAGAAAAAATGTGTTTGCTCTTTCGAGAAATGTTTTCAGTGCAGAATTCTGCTGGAGCAGCACTATTAACTGATGTGTTTTGGGGGAAAAAAAAAACTAGTCAATGGGCGTTTTTTTTTCCCATTCCCCATTGACTTATACAGAACCTCGAGAGCTTTAGATCCGGGTTTTGGATTCGGAGTTTTTAGACCATTGGACTTAAATAAATCTCGAAAAATGTATCGTTTTTTTTTTTTCCTCTGAAAACCAAGAATTATTCGAGGATCGGATATTCGGACCTTGATAAATAACCCCCAAAGTGTATTATGCAGATAAAACCCTGAGTTCCTCAAAGTAAGAAAAAATGACATTTTGGGGGTTAATTATGAAAGGAGAAGGAAAGGTTAAAACTAAGTAAGCTTTATCAGAAATGTCTATATAAATACACCAGAAAACCCTCAAAGTAATGCTGCTCTGAGTCCTCTGTCAAAAGAAACACAGTATTTCTTTCCTTCTATTGTGTACTCATGGGCTTCTGTATCAGACTTCCTGTTTTCAGCTTAAACCTCCAGGGCTAGGGCTTGAGCATGCTCAGTTTGCTTCTCTCTCCCTCTCCACCTCCCTTCCTGCTATAATCTGAGCCCAGAGCTATGAGTGAGAGACTCTGGCAGGAAGTGATGTCACACTAAGCTAATATGGCAGCTACTATCCTAAACAAACAGAGAAAGTTTCTAGAGCTGTCACTCAGGTATGGTAAAACATTTGTAGAATAAATATAGTGTTATAGCTTCTACTATTGTGCATAATATATTAGCAATAAACTGCTTCAGTAGCTTTCCTTCTCCTTTAAAAATTGTATTTATCTCATATTTTTATTAAACCAAGCTCAACCAAACTCCCATCGACAATTTTAAAAATAACTCAGAAAAAGTCAATTCGGGGGAAAAAACGCGATAAAATCAAGAAAAAACTCCAACCGTACAAATTTTTCAGATTTGACACCGCTCAATTTTTTTTTTTGGTTATTGCCCAAAAACCCCTAATTTTTCAGATTATGGGACGAAACCCAACGCAGTTAACGATATCTTCAAATTGTAAAGGGGACATCTGCCATTGACTTCTACAGGACCTCGACACAGGTTTTGAGGATTTTCGGATTCAGACTTTTAGCAACTTCAGAGTATAATAAATCTTGAAAAATTTTTACTTTTTTTCCCTTTCTAAAATTTTTGCCCCAAAAAAAAACCTCAACCACAAAAAAAAAAAAATCAAGGTTTAATAAATAGCCCCCTTAGTGTGTCCACGTTTATGTGTAAATAGTTGTCCAGGAGTGATGTACTATGGAGAAATGTAGATAGAAAATGTGCTACTATTTTGGAGAAACTCATTTTTGCATTTGATGCGTTTCTTTAACTGGAATTTCATTTTTGCACAAGTGTTTGTCATTATTTCTTCCTCTGCATCTAAAATGAGATTCCGTCGGAGCTATAAGTCCACAAACAGGTTCATATTTTGTTTCCAATTACGGGGTCTGGGATGCAGACTTTACATTAGACGGTTAAATATGTCAGTGTTTCCCAGTCATTAAAATACTGCGGCTTCCCACGGAACTACTAACATGCTGAAATAGAACTGGAGAAAATAGACTGCAGAATGGACATTAAGGGGCCCATTTACTTAGCTCCCGTGAAGGAGTAGAGGGGAAAAAAAATTTGAATTTCGAATGTTTTTTTGGCTACTTCGACCATGGAATGGGCTACTTCGACTTTGAATCGAACGATTTGAACTAAAAATTTTTGACTATTCGATAGTCAAAGTACTGTCTCTTTAAGGAAAAAACTTCGACCCCCTAGTTCGCCACCTAAAACCTACCAAAGTCAATGTTAGCCAATGGGGAAGGTCCCCATAGGCTTTGCTAGCTTTTTTTGGTGAAGAAAAATCGTTCCATCGATGGATTAAAATCCTTCGTATCGAACGATTCGAAGGATTTAATCGTTCGAACGAACGAGTTTTCGTTCTATCGTTCGATCGAACGAATTGCGGTAAATCCTTCGACTTCGATATTCGAAGTCGAAGGATTTCAATTCGGCGGTCAAATATCGAGGGTTAACTCTCGATATTCGACCTTAAGTAAATTTGCCCCTATACAGATTGCAGAAGTAGACCTAATGCGTTTTGGGCTACATAAAAATAAGAAATACACTAGATTAAGAAAATAAGAAAATCCCCTACCTATTACTCTAGTTGCGCGTATAGTTGCAGAATAAGCGCGTGGGCGTCACCTTCCGGATCTCAAGTCTTCTTCTGTAAGTGAGCGCCATATTGGCGCATGTGCAGATGGAGCCAGAAATTGGCGAAAGGAAGGAAGAGGAATCTGAAGAAGACCGGTGATCCAGAAGAGAGATGGAAGTGATGTCACACCAAGCTAATATGGCAGCTGCTATCCAAAACAAACAGAGAGCTTCTAGAGCTTTTTACTCAGTATGGTACAGCATTGATGCAGTCCCACGATCTGCCCACCTGTATAGCCTCCATTCTGATCCGACCGTTGGGCCCTATGTAAATGAGTAGTAGTAAAGGAGAAGGAAAGGCTAAAACTAAGTAAGCTTTATCAGAAAGGTCTATATAAATACACCAGTAAACCCTCAAAGTAATGCTGCTCTGAGTCCTCTGTCAAAAGAAACACCACATTTCTTTCCTTCTATTGTGTACTCATGGGCTTCTGTATCAGACTAACTGTTTTCAGCTTAAACCTCCAGGGCTAGGGCTTGAGCATGCTCAGTTTGTTCCTCTCTCCCTCCCTGCTGTAATCTAAACCCAGAGCTATGAGTGAGCAGGGAGAGACTCAGGCAGGAATTGATGTCACACCAAGCTAATATGGCAGCTACTATCCTAAACAAACAGAGATTCTAGAGCTGTTTACTCAGATATGGTAAAGCATTCTGCTTTAGTCTTATAGCTTGTATTATTGTGGCAAATCTATTAGCAATAAACTGCTTTGGTAGCTTTCCTTCTCCTTCAAAAGAGAAAATAGGCCTTTCTTGAAGCTAGAAGTCTTTGCTTCTGTGGAGTGAATAATTCTCAAGCACAAACACAGGGAGGTTATGTTAGTGCAGGCAGCAGCCTTCTTGTTACTACAGCTGACAGAATAGCTGCTGTGGAAAACTGCTGAAGGGCCCAAACCTGAATATTTCATGTGGGGGAATGTGCATTTGTGGAAGGCGTCCAGGTAAAACTGCTCAAGTGATACATACGACCGCTGCTTCCACCGCTGCGCATCACTGCATGCTTACCTAAGTGATAATCCCCAGCCTGACGTTAGAGTAGGACTGAAACAGTCTTTATATTAATTCCGTCACTTTTGGTGCATGCGCAGTAGCTACAAAAAGGAAAACTGCTCCAACTGCCCATGCGCCAATACGGTGCTCACTTCCCGATGAAATCGGGTCGGAAGACGGTGCCCATGAGCTCTTCTGTGCTTACTCTGCACCTATAGGCGAGTAAAGGTTTAGGGGGACTTATAAGTGTTATCACATATGCAGGGGAGGAGCAGGGAGGGGGGATATGTAGGGTAATGAGTAGGGGTCTCATTAGTGGGGGTTGAGTTCTCCTTTAAAGAAGAACTCACCCCCTCTTTAAAAGATTATCTGCAATAGTGCAAGCTATAACACTATATTTATTCTGTAAAATGTTTTACCATACTGAGTAAAAAGCTCTAGAAGCTCTCTGTTTGTTAAGGATAGCAGCTGCCATATTAGCTTGGTGTGACATCATTTCCTGCCTGAGTCTCTCACTGCTCACTCATAGCTCTGGGCTCAGATTACAGCAGAGAAGGGGGGGGGGGGAAGAGGAGCAAACTGAGCATGCTCACACCCGGGGCAAGGAGGTTTAAGCTGAAGGCAGAAAGTCTGATACAGAACCCATGAGTACACAATAGAAGGAAAGAAATGCGTGTGTGACATCACTTCCTGCCTGAGTCTCTCCCTGCTCACTCATAGCTCTGGGTTCAGATTACAGCAGGAAGGGTGAAAAGGGAGGAAGAGAGGAGCAAACTGAGCATGCTCAAGCCCTAGCCCTGGAGGTTTAAGATGAAAACAGAAAGTCTGATACAGGTGTATTTAGATGGAACTCTATGATAAGGCTTACTTAGTTTTAGCCTTTCCTTCTCCTTTAAAGAGAATTTAATTGTTAAAGTACAATATAATAACTGCAATAGAAGGCAAGTAGAGTAGAGCAGCCTCATTTCAGAGCAGTATACAGCATAATAATTCACAGTATTCACAGTCTGATCCAATCTCTCTATTGATTTTCTGTTGCTGGTCTGCTAGATTTATTCTGGTACCGCTAGTGCCCCTGCTAGTAGTACAATCAGTACTCATTTACACTTTGCTTAACTACAAATCTCAGCTACTTAAGGACAGGGCTGCCGCTCCTGACGCTCCCTAACTTGCATGGCTGAGTGGCGCACTTATGGAGAGATGTATTGGCAGAAATAAAATCAAAAACAAATCTCTAAACAGTCGCCGACTGCTCTACAGGGAAACAAACAAAGATGCTTGAGTTCTGCATGGCTGGGAAGTAAGGCGGGAGCTCCCCCTGCTGTTCATAAGTATGATTGTTTCCCTGCAGAGCAGTTAGGGACCGTCTGACAATTCCTATCCACAGCAGTAAATGAAGGGAGAATTTCACTGCATACAGTCAGGTTTCTTATAAAAATGGTACAGATTTTTTAATTAAAGTATATTGGAGATAGGTTTCTTTTTCATTAAAGAAAGTATAAATGGGATTTTTTTTTTTTTTTTTGCCTTTACGTGCCCTTAAAAATATCGTCATACCAATTCCTGCGAGGTGAAACACTTCAGTGGAAAAAGGTGTACGTTGTTATTAAAGTGAAATCAAATATCCCCAACTCAAAATTCATGTTGCAATGTTTACTGTTATTCCAGGCAGACGTTCCGTACTCACTGTAGCATGACGGTGTTTCTGTGTAGGTTTTTGGTGCCGCTATAAACAACGTTATTTATAAGCAAGTGAAATGGAAATGTTTCCCGTCTGTCAGCATATTCATGATTGTTTGCGTATGCAAAGGGCACGGTTATTTTCACATACTCCATTTTGTCAGGGTAGAGCAACATCACTGTGGCAAGTTGGATGAGCTTTTCCACGTGTCTAAACAAATTATTATGTTGTTCAGCGGCTCTCCTGTTTGCAATTTAAGCTGCTGGCTGCTAGGGTCCAAATTCCCCTAGCAACCATGCATTCATTTGAAAGAGAGACTGGAATATGAATAGGAGAGGCCTGATTAGAAAGATGAGGAATAAAAAGTAGTCCATACCATTCAACTGTCCTACTTTGCACGGGACAGTTCCGCTTTTGACAGCTCAACCCGCTTGTTACTGAAATGTCCCGACTTTCTCTTTGATCTCCTGCACAGAAAGATACCCCAGGTGCACTAAGATACTTTTGTAACAATTTTTAGATAAGCAAATAAGTAATTGTAATAATTAAAATCAAAATGTCTCTTGGGAGAACTTGGGAGAAGTGGGCGATATCAGGCTGATCCGATCGTGGGCCCTAGGGCCCAACTATCAGAACATAATGCAGAAGAACAGGCAGTTGGATCGCGGGATCCGATGGGATTTTTTAACCCGCCCAATCGAGATGGGCAGATATCGATCGGGAACGCCCATTGGATGGCCCCACAAGGACCAATAAGCTGCCGACTCGGTCTGTCGGCAGCTTTTATCGACCCATGTATGGGGGCCTTTCGGGTAAGGCCACGCACTAAAATTTGGGGAGATTTAGTAGCCCAGCGACAAATCGCCTCTTCTTCGGGCGACTAATCTAATGTTAATGCCTGCTAGAATGTAAATTGCCGGCGGGATGGCACACAAATCGTTTCGTTTTTTTCCTCACGAGGAAACTTCGGAAGACGAAGTGCTCCGACTGCCATCCCTCCGGTGATTTCGATTCTAGCCGGTAGGAAGGCTTTTCGGGGGGGAATTAGTCGCCCGAAGAAGAGGAAATTTGGCGTAAGGGCAGCTAAATCTCCCCGAATCTTTGGGCAATCTAAAGGGCAATTCGCCTTCATTACCAAAACTGTAATTAAAAAAACCACAGAGATGTGTTCAAACTTTCATAACCTGCCAAATATGATAAAATGAACACGGTAATTAGGGGGTGTGGCCACAGAAATGGGCGTGGCAAAAATTATATTTCCCAAAAGTTGGGAGGTATGAAGTACCAATAAATGTGTAGCCTTACAGAGCATTTGTTTTTAGATGGGGTCAGTGCCCCCCTCCCCCTTTGAAAGCTGAAAAGAGGCAGAAGTAGTGATGGCCGAATACATTTGCAGCAAATTTCTGTGTATCGCTGCTGGCGAATAAATTTGCGAAATTCGGTGGCATCAAAAAATTTTGGACGCACGTCTGGAAAGTCGATCGTGTCAAAATCGCCGCACGTCAACACTATTCGGATGCCCATTGACTTTAACGCCGGCGTCACAATTGACGCAGGCGTCGGTTTTCGAGTTTCACAGATTTTTCACAGGAAATTCGTGAATTTTTCGTCGAAGCAAAAAGGGAGAAATTCGCCCATCGCTAGTCAGAAGGAAAAGGCAAATAATTCAAAAACTAAAAGAAATAAACTAGGGATGCACCGAATCCACTTTTTTGGATTCGGCCGAACACCGAACCGAATCCAAACCCTAGTTTGCATATGCAAATTAGGGGTGGGAAGGGAAAACATTTTTTACTTCCTTGTTTTCTGACAAAAAGTCACGCAATTTCCCTCCCCGCCCCTAATTTGCATATGCAAATTAGGATTCGGATTCAGTTCGGCTGGGCAGAAGGATTCGGCCGAATCCGAACCTTGCTGAAAAAGGCCGAATCCTGGCCGAATCCTGGATTCGGTGCATCCCTAAAATAAACCAAATAATGAAGACCAATTGAAAAGTTGCTTATAATTGTCCATTCTATAACATACTAAAAGATAATTGAAAGGCGAACCCCTTCAAAACAGCTGTCAGGCAGTGTGTTAGCCACCCGTATAGATTACTAAACTGAATATTGACTCCCGTGGATAAAACCGTTATTGGAAATACAAAGGTGACCTGATCCGGTGTATCCGGTTTGTTTTTCCGTTTCTCCCTGGCCGAGTCACTGTACAAAATGGATAATGAAGACTTTTTTGGGAAGTCTCCGTGAAATGAGAAGCAGATGAGCCCAGGCGACGTTCCAAGGCACATTTTTTCCATATTTGCTTTTGTAGGACCACGAGTGAATGGGCCCCTTTTTCAGTCTGAACGGCAGCATTCATGCGCAGGCAACAGACCCTCTCTCTCTAAAATACAAAAAAAAGCTGTGTGATTAAAGGTCATTGAAAAATCTATACTGATCCTAATATTATTTCAGTAGAAATGAATCTGAATCCTTCTCCTCACATCACTGGGGTTTTCTATGTCGGATCCCGGTCGGTAATCCTCGCCGAGTTTTTATAAGTAATAAACGACTCGTTGCTGATTTTCTCATTTGTAACTGATCCTACGGAGCCCGGGGCGAGAGGAATAACGAGGCTCTTACAGGTTCATTTTCCTCTTAAAGGGCAAGTAAAGGCAAAAAAATAAAATCCCATTTTTACTTTCTTTAATGAAAAAGAAACCTATCTCCAATATACTTTAATTAAAAAATGTGTACCGTTTTTATAAGAAACCTGACTGTATGCAGTGAAATTCTCCCTTCATTTACTGCTGTGGATAGGAATTGTCAGATGGTCCCTAACTGCTCTGCAGGGAAACAATCATACTTATGAACAGCAGGGGGAGCCCCCACCTTACTTCCCAGCCATGCAGAACTCAAGCAGCTTTGTGTATTATGATCCCTAAGCAGCCCAGACCACACTGAGCATGTGCAAAGTCTTAGTCTTGCAAAGATGTATAACAAAGTTACAAGATGGTGACCCCCTGTGGCCAACTTTGAAAGATTAAATTATTTATTTGATTAGGCTTGTGGTGCAGTAAGTTCATGTTTATGTTTAGTATACAAAATACAGCATTTCTAGCCTTATTCTATTTTAGACTTTACATGCCCTTTAACCAAGGCTAACTGGTACCTTTATTTGCCCCATGACTGGTAAGAGCATACCTCCCAACTAGGGATGCACCGAACCCCCGAATCCTTCATCAAAGATTCGGCCGAATACCGAACCGAATCCTAATTTGCATAAGCAAATCAGGGGTGGGAAGGGGAAACATTTCTTGCTTCCTTGATTTCCCTCCCCGTCCCTAATTTGCATATGCAAATTTGGATTTGGTTCGGCCAGGTAGAAGGATTCGGCCAAATCCGAATCCTGCTGAAAAAGGCCGAATCCCGAACCGAATCCTGGATTCCCGAATTTTTTCAGCATCCCTACGCCCAACATTTTGGAAATAAAAAGAGGGACAAAAAAGTTGTGCGGTGAATTTTTTGACCACACCCCTAATTACCATGTTCATTTTATAAAATTCAGCAGGTTATGAAAGTTGGTACATATTTCTGTGTTTTTTTCCCCCAGTTATTACAGTTTTGTTAATGAAGGTGAATTGCCCTTTAAGCTGTGAGTCTAACTTTTCCCAAGGGACCTCCCTATCTAAATTGTTACAATGACTTATTTGCTCATCTTGAAATTGTTACAAAAGTATATTATCTGCTGCTGTGGCAGATTTATCAAGGGTCGAATTTCGAAGTTGAAAATACTTCGAAGTTCGAACATCAAATTGAATTACTTCGACTTCGAATATCGAAGTTGACGTTTTTTTTTAATCGAATTTGCCCATTTGCGGTCGAAGTAAAACGGTTCAATCAAAGGTTGAAATCCTTCGAATCAAACGATTCGAAGGATTTCAGCGATCGATCAAACTATTTTTCTTCGACTTTAGAAAACCGCTCTAGAAGGTCCCCATACTCTAACATAGCACTTCGGCAGGTTTAATTTTTGGAGTCTATGTTTTTTTTTTTAAAGAGAAAGTACTTTGATTATCGAATGGTCGAACTATTTTACTTCTAATCTAATTCGAAGTCGTAGTATCCTATTCGATGGTCGAAGTATCCAAAAAAATTCTTCGAATTTTTTTACTTCGAAAATTCCCTCTAATTCACTTCGACCCTTGATAAATCTGCCCCCTACTGTCAGGTTCCAAAAAACCTGCCCAGTTTTCTACAGTCGGGACTGTTGCGTGAAAAATGGTTTCGTGCATCCCGAGGCCTCGACTCGATCCACCGTTGTAGATCTGGGAGATAGAGGGGGTTTTAACAATGATATTAAAAACTGTCAGTTTCGCACTCAATATAACTTTATCAAAGGTTGAATTTCAAATAAAAAAAACTTTGAAAATCAAATAAAAAAAGACCAACCGAAATTCATTTTAAAAAAACGACGTTTCTTTTTTGGGTGAACAGGCCATTTTCGTTTGAATTAGAATCGTACGATTCGTACTTTTCTAAAGACTTTTTTCAAGACCACCAATTGACTCCAAATAGGTTCTAGGAGGTCCCCCATAGGCTAAAACAGCAATTAGGCAGGTTTTTGAGTTATTTTCGTTTTTTATTCAGCAGCCCTCCAGTTTGCAGTTGCAGTAATCTGGTTGCTATGGTCCAAATTACCCCAGCAACCATGCATGGATTTAAATCAGAGACTAAAACATTTACAATAAATTTGTAGCCTTACAGAGCATTTGTTTTTTTGATGGGGTCAGTGACCCCCAATTTGAAAGCTGGAAAGAGTCAGAAGAAATGGGCAGATAAAAAAAACAACGAAGACCGATTGAAAAGTTGCTCAGAATGGGTCATTCTATAACATACTACTGGAATATGAATAGGAGAGGCCTGAATAGAAAGATGAGTAATAAAACGTAGCAATAACAATAAATGTGTAGCCGTACAAAGCATTTGTTTTTTAGATGGGGTCAGTGACCCCCGTTTGAAAGCTGGAAGGATTTAGAAGAAAAGTATAGATAATTAAAACAACCTGTAAAAAAATAAATAACAAAGACCAATTGAAAAGTTGCTCAGAATAGCTCATTCTATAACAGACTAAACGTTAACTTAAAGGGATACTGTCATGGAAAAACATGTTTTTTTCCAAAACCCATCAGTTAATAGTGCTGCTCCAGCAGAATTCTGCACTGAAATCCATTTATCAAAAGAGCAAACAGATTTTTTTTATATTCAATTTTGAAATCCAACATGGGGCTAGACATATTGTCAATTTCCCAGCTGCCCCAGTTATGTGACTTGTGCCTGCACTTGGGTGGAATTACTTTCTGGCAGGCTATTATTTCTCCTACTTAATGTAACTGAATCAGTCTCAGTGGAACTTGGCTTTTACTATTGAGTGTTGTTCTTAGATCTACCAGGCAGCTGTTATCTTGTGTTAGGGAGCTGTTATCTGGTTACCTTCCCATTGTTCTGTTGCTGGGTAGGGGAAAGGGAGGGGGTGATATCACTCCAATTTGCAGTACAGCAGTAAAGAGTGACTGAAGTTTATCAGAGCACAAGTCACATGACTGGAGGCAGCTGGGAAATTGACAATATGTCTAGCCCCATGTCAGATTTCAAAACTGAAAATAAAAAAATCTGTTTGCTCTTTTGAAAAGTGGATTTCAGTGCAGAATTCTGCTGGAGCCTCACTATTAACTGATGCGTTTTGAAAAAAAACATGTTTTCCCATGACAGTATCCCTTTAAAGATGAACCACTCCTTTAAAGTGTATATGTTATAGGACAGAGCTGAATATATTGAATTATTTGCATTTATATAAGTAACTGTGTGTGTGTGTATGTTCCAGTGTGCTCCCTCCTGTGAGATCAGGTTCTGTGTTAGTATTATATTTTATTTGATCGGATTATTCACCTAAAATCTGTCCAACTCGTGTGAAAGGAATAAAGCGTTGGAATGCGTAACAGAGAGGGCAGGAGACGTTCAGCTCAGATCGGCATCATACAAAATATTGTAATAGGTGTTGTAACCTGCTTCATGTTTCAATCCTGACATGTGAACTGATTGAATCGGCCCTGAATGAGCCGTATCGATGTTCTATAAGAAAAGCAATACACACACCCAGAGCACCTGAAACAACAGAAAAATCATCCTGAAAGGAGAACTGTCATGTTTTCTTTAAAACACATCAGTTAATAATGCTGCTCCAGCAGAATTCTGCACTGAAATCCATTTCCTCAAAACAGATTTTATATATATATATATATCTCAAGTATAAGCCGAGTTTTTCAGCATCCAAAATGTGCTAAAAAAAGTCTACCTCGGCTTATACTCGGGTCAGCGGTACCCGACCCGAGTAGCTGAGATTTCAGTCACTTTTAATCATTCCTATACCAACAGTGCACTTGGGGAGAGACTGCAATATCCCACAATGCCCTCTGTTGGTTATATGAAAGAATAACAGTGACTGCAATATCACACAGCACCCTCTGTTGGTTATATGAAAGAATAACAGTGATGGCAATATCACACAGCGCCATCTGTTGGTTATATGAAAGAATAACAGTGACTGCAATATCACACAGCGCCCTCTGCACATGGTAGTGGGACAGTGGGACAATGCACACAGTAATCCGTTTGGCAATTCTCTGTCACCATCAACTTTGCAAAGAAGTCCGGTTGATCGCTGGGGGGGGTCGCTTTGGCAGAATGTGCGCTGCTGGGAGACAGGGCTGTAGTTGTGTCTAGGCTTATACTAGAGTCAATAAGTTTTCCCAGTTTTCCCAGTTTTCGTAGGTAAAATTAGGTACCTCGGCTTATACTCGGGTCAGCTTATACTCGAGTATATACGGTATATATATATTAGGGATGCACCGAATCCAGGCTTCGGTTTGGGATTCAGCCAGGATTCGGCCTTTTTCAGCAGGATTCGGATTCGGCCGAATCCGAATCCTAGTTTGCATATGCAAGTTAGGGGCGGGGAGGGAAATCGCATGACTTTTTGTCACAAAACAAGGAAGAAAAAAAAAATTCCCCTTTCAACCCTCGGATTCGGTTCGGTTCGGTATTAGGCCGAATCTTTCACGAAGGATTCGGGGGTTCGGCCGAATCCAAAATAGTGGATTCGGTGCATCCCTAAAACCCACTCTAAAACCCACTCTAAAAAATTTTTCGATCTTTTTCAGCCTATCGCCCAAAAAACGCCAGCGTTGCGCTAGGCTATCAGCATCGCTGGCGAATTTTTGATTGTAAAATTTTAAAGTTGCAAAAATGACTTCGCCAGCGATGCTGCTGAAAGTCATTAACAGATTATTACTTGAGGAAAAAAATCTGAAAACCTCTAAAACTTCCACTGACATCGATAGGACCAATACAGCTTTTAACTTTGTTTCAACACTTTTTTTTTGAGCTTTAAATTTTAGAAAAAAAATTTTTAGAGGAAAAAATAGGATTCGTCAAATATGTAAAAACCAAACGTTACTAAATAGGCCCTCAAGTTTTGGCAAATTCGTCAATCTGCTTTTCTAGAAATCTGCGTTTTGGCAGTTTTTAGCAGTTCATTAAATTGAATGGATTAAGTTCTAATTTAGTAGATGCAAGAGAAATAATTCCAGGAATATCATTTTCCTTTCAATTAAACAGCAAAGATCAAGGAATATTCAACCGAATCCAGGAAAGCGTAACTAGGAGAGAGTTTTATGAATCGCTTTTTGCATTTCTGAAACAAGTCATTTACGGTGAGATTTATAGATTTTGGCAAAGGTTGCAGAATATATAACATTTATAAGGTATTTAATGGTTTAAGGTGTTCATTTCCCTTAGAAAAAAAAAAAACAATAAATCCTCGCAGTCAATACGGCAATAAGTATAGACACGGAAACCATTAAAGGGGTAGTTCACCTTCAAACAACTAGTTGGTTTCAGATAGATCACCAGAAATAACAACTTTTTCCAATTACTTTCCATTTTCTTTTTGTGACCGTTTTTCTAATACTGAATTGTAAAGTGTTGTTTTTCACCTTCTAAAGCGGAGGTGGGGTCGCCGATCCTGTAAACTGTCTAAATTGATACATTTAGTTGATACATTACTTATCTTTGTCCCTGCTGAGCAGAATCTCTGGGTTTCATTACAGGCAGCTGTTAGACTTGATACAATAGTTGCTAATACTCCAGAGATGCTGCTGAGAAATGGATCAACTAAGGGGCGCATTTACCTAGGGTCGAATATCGAGGGTTAATTAACCCTCGATATTCGACCGTCGAAGTAAAATCCTTCGACTTCGAAGGATTTACCGCTATTCCTACGATCGAACGATTAAATCCTTCGAAACGAACGATTCGAAGGATTTTAATCCATCGATTGAAGGAATTGTTAGGAAGCCTATGGGAACCTTCCCCATAGGCTAACATTGGCCTCGGTAGGTTTTAGTTGGCGAACTAGGGGGTCGACTATCGAATGGTCGAATGATTTTTAGTTCGAATCGTTCGTAGTCAACGGTCGAAGTAGCCAATCTGATGGTCGAAGTAGCCATATTCGACCATTCTAAATTCTAACTATTTTTCCTCTATTCCTTCACTCGAGCTAAGTAAATGGGACCCAAAATTGTAACAGTTCAGAGTCTGCACCTGAATTACTGAGCTGCCAGACTCAAACACCCAGGGCAGCCATCAGTGGGGTACAGGGGGGAGAGTTGTAGGGGGCCCGAGGGTAAGGGGGGCCTGGCCATGCCACACTTACTTGATTATCTGGGCCCCCCATCTTTCTGAGAGCTGCTGACTTCGGGAAGGGATGGATGTTTAAGGGGCCGTGGCCACCAATTTTCTTATAATGTGGGTGGAGGGGCCTGGCCACCAATTTTTTTTCTCATGTGGGGTCCTAGCCACCAATATTTTTTAATGGGGGGGGCCCTGGCCACAAATGTTTTTTTATGGGGGGCCCTGCCCACCAATATCTTTTTATTTTTTATTAACATGTGGGAACCCTAGCCACCAATATTTTTTTTGTTTTTTTACTGTGGGGTGGGGAGGGCGGACCTGTAGGTGGGGCTTGCGGTGGGCGTAGCCCAGGGGGCCCAGGAAATGTTGTCATATGGGGCCCTGCGATTTCTGATGGCGGTCCTGCAAACACCAGAGACACATACATTCAACATTCAACTTTAAGGGACATCAAGGGTCGAATTTCTAATTGAAAAAACTTCGAATTTCAAATTAAAAAAGACCAACCGAAATTAAAGCTGTTTTTTTGGTTGAATAGGTCCGTTTTCGATCGAATAGGCCGAATTCCAAATCTTATGAATCGAAGGAAAGAGCATTCGATCGAATTTGGTTCAAAGTTTTTCCCAAAAACTTAGATTTTCAAAGTCCACCAATTGACTCCAAATAGATTCTAGGAGGTCTCCCCTTTGGCTAAAACAGCAATTCGGCAGGTTTTAGGTGGCGAATGGTCGAAGTCGAATTTTTTAGAGGCAGGACATGATAAATTTCGATATTCGAATTTTAGACTTTTTTTTCCCAATTCAAATCGAATTTGGACTATTCCCTAGTCAAAGTACACAAAAAATAGCTCGAAATTTCCATTTTTTTTCATTAGAAAATGAACCTCGACCTTTGATATATCTGCTCCTAAGGGTCAGGGCACACAGGCAGATTCGGGGAGATTAGTTGCCCGGCGAAAAATCTCTTCTTCTGCCCCGAAGAAGAGATTTGTCGCCGGGCGACTAATCTCCCCGAATCTGCCTGTGTGCCTTGACCATAAACGTAGATTTTGGGAAAAACCGTAAAAAAATAATGGAAAGTAATTGAAAAATGTCTTTATTTCTGAAAACAACTGAACTTAAAAAAACATTTTGGAAGGTGAACAGCCCCTTTAATGAAAAGTAGAGTCTAAATGAACTTTTATATAGCGGTTCTAACGGCGCAGCAGAAGCCGTTGCAGTCGGCATGTACAGGTGTAGCCCCTGAACCTTCACACCGTTCCACTACCCTGAGTATAAAATGTTGGATAAATCTCTGGGCTGTTACAAGCTTCAGCTTGATTTGTGCCTTAATTGCCGCCACATAAAAAACGTGAATCCAGTAGACATGCCATTGTTAGACTCCTCCATCAGAATCTCCACTTCAAACTGATTCATGGCCTTGGGGGAAGGTTCTGCACATTGAACTCACTTCAAAGGAAATCTTGGCTGTGCCAAATATCATTAAAGAACATGTGCCGGGTGAGAAAATATTAAAATTGGACAGAAACTATAAAAAATGGCAACATAAGCATGCAAAAAGGTTCTGGTTGGTTGGGGATCACCGTGAGAGCGGAGGGCTTTAGACGAGTAACATGACTTGGGGCAGCTGGGAAATTGACAATATGTCTAGCCCCATATCAGATTTCAAAATTGAATATAAAAAAAAACTGTTTGCTCTTTTGAGAAATGGATTTCAGTGCTGTAATCTGAGCCCTGAGCTATGAGTGAGCAGGTAGAGACTCAGGCAGGAAGTGATGTCACAAGCTAATATGGCAGCTGCTATCCTAAACAAACATAGCGCTTATAGAACTTTTTAATCAGGTATGGTAAAGCATTCTACATAATAAATATAGTCTTACAGCTTGCACTATTGCAGCTAATCTTTAAAATGCCTCCATAGCTCTCCTTCTCCTTTAAAGGAGAACTAAAGCTTAACTAAAGAAGTAGGGTAGAAATGTATCAGGGAAGATCTGTGTCTTCAAAGATGCCCCAGTAGCTCCCCATCTTCTTTTCTGCTGATTCACTGCACATGCTCTGTGCTGCTGTCACTTACTGAGCTTAGGGAGCCACTCACAATATACAGTACACATAGAATAGAAATGTCACAATATAAGGCTGATTAGTAATTAATACACATAATTACTACATGGCAGCACAGAAACCAGTGCAATTAGCATCAGAATTGAATAATCAGCAAACCTGTAGCACCAGCTTATATTACAGCCAGGGAAGCTCATTTTCTGCTGGATAATTAGTGACGAGCCCTAAGCTTAGCTTCTCAACAGCCAATCAGAGCCCACTGAGCATGTGAGTGTCACAGACACTTTCCAAGATGGTGACCCCCTGTGACAAGTTTGAAGTCCTGGATCATTGCTGCTATTGACAAGCTGAAACTTTAGCCTCGTGCAATAAGTTCACTATATAAAATATGACATTTATAGCCATATTCATTTTTAGGGTTTAGTTCTCCTTTAAGCTGTTTTTAGTGTGAGACATGGGATATTTTGTCACACAGGGAAACTCTTGCCCGATGATACTGTTGCAAGATACTTTGCCTGAATCCCAGGTCCAAATGATTTAATTTGTGTAATCGCACAATAATGGCGTCTTTGTGTATTTTTACACAATCGCAGGATTGAAATGGTTTGGGCCAAGACGTTCAGGTAAGTTGCAGTGTAAAGTATTTTCTAGCATTTTGGCATACAAATATTGTAATAATCAAGTCACAATTATTGAATTTCAATAAATAGTTTGTATAAAAATAGCAAAACAGTATTTAACAATCACGGTTAAAAAAAACAGCAATGGAATGAAATCTAGCGGCAATCTAAAAATAACAATCGATTAAATTCTCACACTGAAACATTACGAAACATATTGGGTGAAATAAAGTTTTTAAAAAAAATCTGAAATATTGCAACTGAATCCATCAGTAGCACATCCCTCTCTTAAGGGCAGAGACACACACGAAGATTGCGGGAGATTTGTTTCCCCCGGCGACAAATCGCCTCTTCTTCGGGCGACTAATCTCCCCTGAAAAGTCTTAATTTTCCGAAGTCGCCCCTTTGCTAGGGCCCTTTTAATTTTAGATAAAGAGTTAATAGGAGATCTAAATTATGGAAAGACTCCTTATCTGGAAAACGGATAATGGGTCCTATACCTGTATTAATGGGCATATTTATCATAGGGTAAACACCATGGATCTATTTACACATCTAGATGGGGGGGGGGGGAGTATTTATCAAAATCGAAACATTTCTAATAATTTTTGGTAAAATAGTCCGACCAAACCCACACTGATTTTTTCCCCCTTTATTTATCAATACATTTTTTCCGAAAATTTCCTGTGCAGGAAAAAAACTCGAAAAATTTGAATCATGCACATTTTTCGAATAGGATGCCCGGAATCGTGTCAGATTTTTTCATATTTTTGCACGAAAACCACGACATCTTCGCATTATTTCACGAAACGCAGCGCAGATCTTTGGGACTTCTCCCATTGACTTCTACATTAACTGGACAGGTCTGAGTTGGAGTCCTTTTTTATTCGGACTTTTAACACCCTTGGGGTTTAATTTATTCCCGAAAAATTAAACCACTAAAAACTTCAATTTTATAGTAAAAAAAAAAAAAACGAGAATTTTTCAAGTTTTTGACATTCAGACCTTAATAAATAACCCCCTAAATTACTGATAATTTTCGGTAAAATAGTCCGACCAAATCCGCACTGATTTTTTCCCCTTAATTTCTCAATCCATTTTTCCGAAAATTTCCTGTGCAGGGAAAAAAAACTCGATTAAATCGTGAAAAAATTCAAATCGTACACATTTTTTCAGATTTGATGCCCGAAAACCATGACATCTTCGCATTATTTCACGAAAACCAGCGCAGATCAGGATATCTCCGGGACTTCTTCATGAACTCGGCAGGGGGGAGTTGGACTACTTTTTTTTAATTCTGACTTTTAACACCCTTGGGGTTTAATTTATTCCCAAAAAATTTAATAAAAAAAAAAAAAAACGTGAATTTTTCAAGTGTTTGGCATTCAGACTTTAATAAATAACTCCTAAAAGATCAGATTGGATTTTTTTAAAATGACTAAGGAAATCACTAACTGAATGTATGCAATTTCTTATGAACATGGGGATATTTCAGGGTCCTTATAAAAAACATTTTAGAATTAAATATACCCCATTATTTGCAATGGGAAGGTAAATACTGTATCTACTAAATGTATTTTCCCTTAATCAGTGAGTAAAATATAGGCTTGGCTTCTTTGGCTGGACTCTGGGGTCCCATGACAGACGGAAAAGCAGAATTGCAAAATGAACAGGACTTGCGAGTGGGGTTTAATGGGATCTTAAAGGATAAGTAAACCTTTAAAACAAGTGAATGCAAAATTAATGAGAATACTATTCTTAGAACGTTTGCAATGTACATTCATTGTTTATTATTTTTTAATTCCAAGATATTAAGGGATACATGTGCTGTTAATATGAATGAATTATGTTCCAACATCGCCACCTGCTGGTCAGTTTCCCTCCAGTCTGACCACCAAGTAGTCAAGGAAGTTGTCAGGAGAAAGAAAGAGGCTGCTCTGATGTTCTTCTGCTTAGGAATAAACATTAGAAACCTTTCTCAAATCTTTCCTAAGCAGAAGAACATCAGCCTCTTTCTTTCTCCTGACAACTTCCTTGACAACTTGGTGGTCAGACTGGTGGGAAACTGACCAGCAGGTGGCGCTGTTGTAACACAATCCATTCATATTAACAGTAAATGTATCCATTAATATCTTAGACCCCTTGCTACTTGTTGGCAGGGTCCACCACCTGGGGATTAAGTGGACTGGTGGGTTAATAGTTGAGGCCTGTAGGGTGGTGGGCTCTGCTAACTTAGTATGAAGCCCCATAATCACTGATGAAAAGGATTGGTGAGACCCTCAATCCAACAACAGAACAAGGACTCATTCTGCATTGCTCTACTGTAGAGAAGAAACGCGCCAGATCTATATAGAGATAATGCTTGATGCTCAAACAACACTAGGATCCCATATTGTATTATATTAAATAATTGCAAAACAAAAAGCGGTTGTGCATTTGTCTGGATGGTTTAAAACATTATAATGATTTGCTGTTGAAGAACAAAACCAGCCTTATACACAGCATATCCGTCATCTTTTCAGTATTCTCCCACCCACATGGAGATTGTCCTTAGGTTTATTAATTGACCTCACGTTTGGTCGACGCGACTGGCTGGAAACCGGTCTTTTTTTCTTCTTTGCAGAGACGTTCTTGGCGGCTTCTTTCGGTGGAGGTGGTACGGGAATTGGTTTCCACGGTATGGGATTATAGAATGCTGGAGCAGGATAGGAGCTTGCGTCATAATAACCTGAAAAAACAAAGGAGAAAGCTTCGTTATAATAGAGGAAACGGCGCTAAACTCAATGTTACTCGGAGATCTGCAAACTGAGAGGCGGCATGAGGGCAAAGAACAGAGGCCAGAGACGGGTGAAGACCCCAAGCAAGGTAAGAAGGCTTAGGGCTCCATCGGGGATGGATACAGAATCCCAATTTTTGATAATTATGATATAATGAACAGATACATAATAAGTTTATGTCTAGGTCAGGTACCTATCCAAGAAGATATTCCTATTGGATGTTGCTCTTGCACCATTTGGGTCTATGTCCCTGGAGGACAACAAAGTTTCATTGTGCACTGTTGCTTTAAGAATCCACTATGCGCTAACCCTTAGGGCCGAGACATGCGGAAAGATTCGGGGAGATTAGTCGCCAGGACTGTAGCGCAAGATCAAAGGCAAATCACTAAATATGAACGCCTGAGGTCTACTAAACAGTTCGATGTATGATTTACCCCTCCCCAGAATTTTGTTTAAAGGTGGCCAGATTTACATTCCTATCTCCCGACCTGCCACTAACCATTCAGATCAAATAAAGCAGTAAAAGAACAGATCAGCCGAAGTTCTGCCCCTGACAGCAATCCTACGAAAGTTATGTCCGACAAAAGCTGGTGACAGTCTCCCACTGATATAGTCAGATCGGCAATACACGCAGAGATATTATCCGCAGCCGACAGAAATTTTCGAACCTCTGAAACGACCGATCGCCATGGCACGAAAAATATCGGGACTCTCCACACACAGCCCGAAAATCGTGAGATTCGTACAATCAAATCTTTGCGTCTATGGCCAGCTTAACGGTGGCCATAGACGTAGAGATCCACTTGCTTGGCGATCTCTCCCCGGTATGCCCACACTGAAGTGGGCAATATCGGGCTAATGCGATCATGGGCCCTAGGGACCAACGATCAGATCATAATGGATCCGATACGGGCGGTTAGATCGCGGGACCTCATCCGACGGAATTTTTTAACCTGCCCGATCTTAATCTGGCCGACTTTCGGCCAGATATCGATCGGGAAAGCCCGTCGGATGGCCACACCACTGGCCAATAAGCTGACGACTCGGTCTGTCAGCAGATTTTACGGGCCCGTGTATGGGGGCCTTAAGTCCCATGAGATCCAGTTGTGGCAGATGTAGACATAAATATGAGTGAAATAAAATGCACAATTCACTACAATTGTGCCTGGAGTTTGAATCCAGGGAGAAGTGATCACTAATGATTAAACCCAATACTACTAAACTAGAGGAAAGGGAAGGGTATGAGGGCTGATGACAACCACAAGGAGAAAATAAGTAGGTGAGCAAATGGATTGATTAGCCCCCCCGATGGTTTCCATATGAAGTAGAAGGTATAGCAAAGGTATAAATGACCCCTCCATCTCATGCAGAGCTATGGCTGGTATAAATGACCACAGACTATACAGTAGGTAGAAATCTCAGTACTACACCATGACATCTTGAAATGACGTTGGCAACGAGAACACAAAACCTGTTAGTTTCCCATTGACGTAGCCATAGCTGTTTAATACTGGACGTGGCTTGTTCTTGGCTTGTTCCAGCCACTCTTTAAACACTTGACTTGCTTTGTCCTTTTTCTCTCTTTGTTCAGTCAGGGACTTTTCCTCTTGTTCCTGAAAGAGAATCAAATCATTTCTTGATGACATTTCATCCGATGGCCCTGGATTAATCAGCGACACTGTCACACCTTAAGCGATTAGAGTAATTAAAAGATAGGCATAATATGATTTTGGTCGATTATGTTTATTACATGGGATCTTGACTGGAAACCGCTTTATCGTGAATTATATACAGTGGAACCCCAATTTTATGGTTTTCAAAAGACCAGGGAAAAATGCAAGAAAAACATAAAAATCCAGGAAAACGTAAAATAATGGCCCTTCAGGTGACTTCTTGCAGTTGTATCCTCCCCCCCAACCAGCACAGTTTGCCCCTTCCAATCACTTCTCAGGGCAGAGACACGTGGAGATTCGGTGAGATTTAGTCGCCTGCGACAAATGGCCTCTTCTTCGGACGACTAATGTCCCCGAACTGTCTTCCCAACGGCAAGAATGTAAATCGCTGGCGGGAAGGCACTTTCGAGTTGCCCCACAAGGAAACTTCGGAAAACAAAGCGCTCCGAGTGCCATCCCGCCAACGATTTCAATTCTAGCCAGTGGGAAAAGAGTTGGGGGAGATTAGTCGCCCTGAAAAAGAGGTGATTTATCGCCGGACGACTAATTTTCCCGAATTTCCACGTGTGTCTCTGCCCTAACAGCCTTGTGCCTTCCCCCAGTACATCTTGCAGCAGGACTTGTGAAAACTTAGCCTGGTTAGTGTGAGACAGGCTAAAAGGAGCCAAAAAGCCCTTCATGTGCGAGACATGCACCATAACGTCTTCTAAAAACAGAAGGTATTTACTTGCCTCGTTCTTTTTAGAAGGCTTTATGATGCACGCTGAAAACATATAAATCAAGGGACAAGGCTGATAAAGTGGCGTTAAATCGAGGAAAACAAAATGTTGACCCAAATAGAGTAGAAAGAAGACCAAGTTTAAGGGAACTCAAGAGGGATAAATAGCTACTACCTGTGGTAACTACCTGGCACAGATAATGGAAGACCCCCTTTAGTTTGGGTCGTTCTTGACTTCCATAGATCATATAATCTGTCGGTTAAGGTAATATTTATGGGCTATAACTTGGGATACACTGGCTTTCTAACTGTGGCAAAAATCCCAAAATAGTGCTAAAAATATAAAAGAAAACTTATGGGCGCAAATTCACTAAGCACCGAACGCTAGCGTTAATTCGCTAGCGTTTGGCATTTTTCGTTACTGCGCAAATTCACTAACAAACGCTGGCGTAGTTTCACTAGTGTTACTTCGCACCCTTACGCCAGGTGAATTTTCACTAGCGACGTAACTACGCAAATTCACTAACTTGCGCAGTGTACTGAACTCTACCTTTTACGCTAGACTTCCTTCGCCACCTCAGACCTGGCGAAGCGCAATAGAGTAGATAGGGATTGTTTCAAAAAAAGTCAACATTTTTTTCTAAGTCTCAAAAAACGCTGGCGTGTTTTCTACATGATGGGTGATAGGCTGAAAAAGATCGAAAATATTTTTGGGGCTCCCCTCCTTCCCCCCTACATTTCCTGACTCATGGCAACTTACCTAGACAGTGGGCACATGTGTAGGGCAAAATAAAAATTTTATTTACTGATTTGAAGGTTTTCTAGGCATTTGTAGTGCTGATACGTGTTCCTCCATTCAAATTTGAATTTGGCGCCGTATGCAAATGAACCATCGCTAGCGAAACTTCACTTCGCTTGGTGAATTAACGCTAGCGCAACTTTGAAAACTTACACTACCCCTGTGCGCAACTTCGGATTTTAGTGAATTTGCGGAGCGCTGGCGAAAATACGCCTGGCGAAGTGCGGCTAAGTTGCGCCTGGCGCAACTTCGCATCTTAGTGAATTTGCCCCATAGAATCTGTGTTTTAATTGCCTTTTGCGAACATAAGGACTAGTGATTACATTCGCATCTTTGGTAAAACACACAGAAATAGTCTTACGGTGGCCACAGACGCACCAAAATAAGATTTTCCAAAATAATATTTGTACAATATTCGGTGTGAGTGTATGGTGGGAGACAACGGACAGAAATCTGCAGAAGCTTAAGAAGAAAATTTTGATAGGGCGCCACTGAAGGCATCCGAACATCGGCCATTGTTAGCGCTCAAGTGTAGAATTCTACGGTTTCTATATGTAAATCTGACGATTTAGCTCTACACGTGTGTATTGGAATGAACGATCTTTTTTCGGATCTTTTCCAAGAAAGAACGTATTTGTAAAGTCTATGGCCACCGTTACCCTACAGATCATACGATCTATGATACTGGAAGTCAAGAACCAGTGGCAAATATTTTACATTTACTGGCAACCTGTTAACCAACTGCCTGGCAATAAAACGAATTAATATCGATGGGTCCAATTTCCTCTTCCAACCCAGGCAGTGGTTTGAATGCGAGACGAAGAGAGGCCGGAATAAATGATACATAATAAAACCTTATCGAGCTGCAGGTTTTAGCTGTTGAGGCTACTGCCCCTGATCTGAAAGAAGAGGAAGGCAAACAATTCCAAAACATTCTGTAAAACAGGCTATTCTGTAACAAGCCGGTTAATTTAAAAGGTCGTAATTCCAGTATTTTTGAACCAAAAGGTAAGATTAACACCGTTTTCAGCAGGGGGTCCAAGAAAACATCGCCACTAAATAGTGGTGCACTACTTTCGGCTACTGAAGTGCGCCCACAATTTTCAACGAAAAGCCAACTGTTTCCTATCAGCGAACAGGCCATAAAGAGAAAAAGGCTACTGCGTAATCTCCCATGAGTCCCGCGCCGCGCTGAGACTTGTTAGTTGACATTTTACAAACGTTCCAGCTATTGATTGAAGGAAAATATTAATATCCTCAACCTTTCCGGAAGGACTTGTACATGATCTTAAAGGAACGTGCTGCCGCCACAGGAAACAGCTTAAATAAAGGAACGGGTTAAGGAATTGCTATTTTACCGAAACACGTGGAGCTGAACAAGATGGAGAGTGACAGTTTAATTACTGCCTGCGGGGGAGGGGGGGCTGCCATGGATTGCACGGCGGTGATTAATGACGGCCTGCTTGATCATGAAAAATGACTTTCACCTAAAATTGCCTTTTATAATGGCTACAGTGCAAATGTAGAGTAATAAGAGGAAACCACCTTCTCTTTTCTCTTCCGTTCTTGCTCCTCCATTTTCTTTTTTCTCAGCCAGGCCTCGTATTTCTCTTTGCCCTTCTCTTGTGCAGAGATTCGGCCCCGTTCCTCTGCCTCCTTGTCCTGTTGCTCTTTCAGAAGTCTCTCTTCTTTTTCTTTTCGCTCCTAAGAAAAAAATTAAAATTTAGTTTGCATCGATTGGCGGATAATAACGAACGGAAGCAAAGTCAGACCACTGGAGAAGCGTCAAATGTGGCTCATCTCCCATTTACTAAAGGGCAAAGTGGCCGTCATTAGCATAAATTCGCCAGAACTCCCATCCGCAGGGACATCGATAAATTACTAACAGTTGCAGAGGACAATTCGCTAGCGAAAGAGACTGTCAGTAGCGAAGTTTCACGCCCTATCGCCAGGTGAATTTCTGCTCAGGCGAACGATCGTTACTTCGCAAATTCACTAAAGTGCGAATTTTATAGAACGTTACCTCTTTTCCTTAGACAGCTAAGACCTGGCGAAGTGATAAGATGAAGCTACATCTTCCTCCATGTCAGTGACATCATATCCTGTATGCCGAAAAAAAAGCTGGCGTTTTTTTTAATGTTTTAAAGCGGAATTATCTTTAAAGGAGGACTAAACCCTAAAAAATGAATATGGCTGAAAATGCCATATTTTATTAGGGATGCACCGAATTCACTATTTTGGATTCGGCCGAATACCGAACCAAATCCTAATTTGCAAATGCAAATTAGGGATGGGAAGGGGAAAACATTTTTTACTTCCTTGTTTTGTGACAAAAAGTCACGTAATTTCCCTCTCCGCCCCTAATTTGCATATGCAAATTTGGATTCATTTCGGCCGGACAGAAGGATTCGGCCAAATCCAAACCCTGCTGAAAAAGGCCGAATCCTGGATTTGGTGTATCCCTATATTTTATATAATGAGTTTATTGCACCACCTTAAAGTTTCAGCTTGTCAATAGCAGCAATGATCCAGGACTTCAAACTTGTCACAGGGGGTCACCATCTTGGAAAGTGTCTGTGACACTCACATGCTCAGTGGGCTCTGATTGGCTGTTGAGAAGCTAAGCTTAGGGCTCATCACTAATTATCCAGCAGAAAATGAGCTTCCCTGGCTGTAATATAAGCTGATGCTACAGGTTTGCTGATTATTAAATTCTGATGCTAATTGCACTGGTTTCTGTGCTGCCATGTAGTAATTATGTGTATTAATTACTAATCAGCCTTATATTGTGACATTTCTATTCTATGTGTACTGTATATTGTGAGTGGGTCCCTAAGCTCAGTAAGTGACAGCAGCACAGAGCATGTGCAGTGAATCAGCAGAAAAGAAGATGGGGAGCTACTGGGGCATCTTTGGAGACACAGATCTTTACTGCTAAAGGGCTGTGGTTGCCTTGGGCTGGTACCGAACACTAAACATCATGTACAACATTTCTAGCTACTTCTTTAGTTAGGCTTTAAGGTCCCCATAGACGCAAAGATTTTTCTTTGATGAATGGCGGATTTAAATGCAATCCGACCAATCCGTAAAATTATCGTGAGGTTAGTGGGAATCAAACGTTCGTGCATCTGACGATTTTTTGTCCGACATCAGTCAGAAAATTCGGGCAGGTTAGAAAATTTTAGCATCAGCTTATATTACAGCCAGGGAAGCTCATTTTCTGCTGGATAATTAGTGACGAGCCCTAAGTTTAGCTTCTCAACAGCCAATCAGAGCCCACTGAGCATGTGAGTGTCACAGACACTTTCCAAGATGGTGACCCCCTGTGACAAGTTTGAGGTCCTGGATCATTGCTGCTATTGACAAGCTGAAACTTTAGCCTCGTGCAATAAATTCACTATATAAAATATGGCATTTTTATCCATATTAATGTTTAGGGTTTAGGTCTCCTTTAAAAGACTGCTGTCGAGAACTTTAATCTGCCCGTGTATGGCCACCGTAAGGCTTTGGATTTTCTAATTATATCTTTTCAAATAGCCAGTTTCTTGGAGCCGAATAATTTAGAAGCTAAAGTAGAAGTCAGGCTCCTCTGCCAAAAAATGTTAATTGCGCGTCTTTCACTGTAACGTTGCGCAGACTAATCCGGCTTCTCACCTGGCAGGTTTATATGTCACTGCAAAGCTTATAAAACAATCAGATGTGCAGGATTCAGCATTTTATAGGCAAGATTTATATTGGTATAATCTATATTTATGTATCAGCGCAGATTTCATTTACTCACGCAGTTACTCAATGCAGTTAACACTTTGTTGCCGATTATCACTGTGTTTGGGGTGCGGATACAATATATATATATATATATATATATATATATATATATATATATATTTATTTATTTATTTATTTATTTATTTATTTATACCACAGACCTTTCAAGATATACACTGAAGATGGATGTTCCCTTAAAGGAACAGTAAGACCAAAAAATCTAAGGGGGTTATTTATCAAAATTCAGATTTTTTTTTTTTTTAAATTAAAAAAAAAAAGTTAGATCAAACTAGAATCCACAATGTGACCTTATTTACCATTAAAAAAGCATGAATTAAATCAGATCAGGGACAAACTTGAAAAAATCATACGAAAACTATAACGCATGATTTTTTCAGTTTTCCCTCCCCCCTTTTTTTCCCCCAAAAGTGATTTTTGGCCAAAAAAGTCAGATTTTCAGGCTAATTCCAGCGCAGACAACAGAACCTTCCAAATAGGATAGGGACCTCTCCCATTGACTTATATACAACCTAAGAGTTTAGATAAAGTCAGATTATGACTTTATGCAGCCTCAGAGTTTAATAATTTTTTGTTTTTTATAGTAAAAAAAAAAACAAACTTGCGAGTTTGAGTTTTTGGCATTCGGCCTTTGATAAATAACCCCCTAAGTGTTTTAAAGGAATGGCAATGTAATGTACTGTTGCCTTCCACTGGTAAAACTGGTGTGTTTGCTTTAGAAAGACTGACAACAATTGATATATATATATATATATATATATATATATATATACACACACACTATAGTTTAAATAAACAAGCTATAGCCATGGGGCAGCCATTCAAGCACAGGATACACAGTAGATAACAGATAAGTACTACTATAGTTTATATAAACAAGCTGCTGTGTAGCCATGGGGGCAGCCATTCAAGCACAGGACACACAGTAGATAACAGATAAGTACTACTATAGTTTATATAAACAAGCTGCTGTGAAGTCATGGGGGCAGCCATTCAAGCACAGGATGAACAGTGGATAACAGATAAGTACTACTATAGTTTATATAAACAAGCTGCTGTGAAGTCATGGGGGCAGCCATTCAAGCACAGGATACACAGTGGATAACAGATAAGTACTACTATAGTTTATATAAACAAGCTGCTGTGTCCATGGGGGCAGCCATTCAAGCACAGGATACATAGCAGATGACAGATGCATTCTATTCCATTGTATTCTATTACAAAGCTTATCTGATATCTGCTGAGTAACCTGCGTCTTTTTCTCCTTTTTCAACCTCAATGGCTGCCCCTATGGACACACAGCAGACTATTTCTAGAAGCTACAGTAGTCTTTCTGAAGCAAACACACACATTTACCAATGCAGGGCAACAGTACATTATATTTTCATTGCTTTAAAATGCTTTTATTTTTTGGTGTTAATTCCTTTAAATAAGGGCTGTAATTGACACCTATTTTTTTTCACAGAACGCCACACTGCTATTATTTGGCACAAGCCTCGGGTTAATGATTCAATTCCACAGAATCAGCAGCAGGTCATGTTGGGTTTCTATTGAGCTACTAAAACTAAATACCATTTCTACCAAAACCAGCGATTGATCAGGATAGTGATGGCCGACTGCTATTATTCTCAACACAACTGTAGATTGAGAGATGAAATATTTGTAAATAGGGTTGCCACCCGGCCGGTATTTTACCGGCCTAGCTGGTGAAACACCTGCCAAGGCCGGGGCCGGTATTACAAATTTACTGGCAATGTAGCTGCCGGTAAATTTGTAATACCCTTAAAAAGACCCCTCGGCCCGCCCCCCATCCCCTGTAAACTTAGCTTGTCCTTCGGTTTTTGTCCTGGCCGCGCCGTGGCCCGCCCCCTTTGTGTCACAACCCCGCCCCCTTTGACATCACACCACGCCCCTTTTTGTACCCACCCCCCACCAGCCAGAAATTTTTTTTGCAAAAGGTGGCAACCCTAGTTATTTCCTATGACCGGATGCCTAGATTAATCTGTATGACAGTTTCAAGAGAATCTGACAGTGTAATTCTAGGCGACGGACTGGAAATGATCTCCGAGATTGAAATCCAAATATATGGCGCACAAGCCTGATTAGGAACCAGACAACTCACTGAGCGCAACTGTACAATTACCTCGGAGCGCAGGTCATATTTTTAGATCATAAAGGAAGTCTTCATTTTCAATAAAATTTGATAGAAGAGATTTGCAGAGAGATTAAAACGCATTCCTTGAGTACAAATGAAAACCATTCCATAAAGGCACGGGACTGCTGGAAAAATAAAAGTTCTATTTCTGTTTCAAAGTGGTTTATTGAACCGCACGTCCTATGTTCACTGTTTTGAAGATTAGTAAAGGGGTATGGTCATGGGAAAACATGTTTTTTTTTTCAAAACGCATATATTTAATTTTGAAATCTGACATGGGGCTAGACATATTGTCAGTTTCCCAGCTGCCCCCAGTCATGTGACTTGTGCAAGCACCTTAGGATGGAACTACAGACAGTTATTTCTCCTTCTTAATGTAACTGAATTTGTCCCAGTGGGACCTGGATTTTACTATTGATTGTTGTTCTTATATATATATATATATATATATATACCAGGGAGCTGTTATCTTGTGTTAGGGAGCTGCTATCTGGTTACCTTCCCATTGTTCTTTTGTTTGGCTGCTGGGGGGGGGGAAAGGAAGGGGGGTGATATCACTCCAACTTGCAGTACAGCATTAAAGTGTGATAAAGTGTTGACTGCGTCTACTTCTTGACTCCCCTGCGTTGGTCTTTCTTCCGTTCAGCTGCAGGGGAGCGCAGGAGTAGACGCACTCCATTATTGTGAAGGGGGCTGTACTCACACAGACGCATGTATGCGCCGAATGCAGGTGACATGCAACACGATGCATCCCAACCGGCGTTTGGCGCATACATGTGTGTGTGAGTACAGCCCCCTTCACAATAATGGAGTGCGTCTACTCCTGCGCTCCCCTGCGGTTGAACGGAAGAAAGCGCAACGCAAGGGAGCGCAGAAAAAATACACCCGTGTGTAAGAGCTCTTATTCAAAAGATAAATTACAGCAAGTGTCCCAGAACCTATAATGAAATATTGGCCAACACAGGTCATTGTTTAATTAGTTTCAGAATTTTGTAGCAGTTTCACTTTAAGACAAGTTCTGAATTGAGCAGATGGCAACACTCCAAGCCACTTTTTAGGATTTGAGGACACATTAACTTTTGTGGAACAAAAGCACATTATAAATCGACAGTAATTGAGTAATGTGCTTTGTGCACCAATGACTGCTGAACAATGGCTTTAATTATCTCATGCCGGATTAACCCTGTGCAACATGTTGGCACCAACACCTGCGCTATTGTTTCTCCGAGAAGTGGGGTTGGGTCGGATTATTAAAAAACAGTTGCACCTTCACATACCAGAGCTCTGTTTGAACATGAACAACAAAGCTCATATCATGTTATCAAAATATGGTTAACAGTAATGAATGATCTTGTATCAAACAGATTTTGCCAATTTAAACATCTGCAGAACACAAGACTGATACTTACCTGTATTATCTTAGCAGCGCAGAACAAAGCTTAGAGTGCCAGCAACTAGTGTCAGACCCCAGACTTTGATTCCTTCGAGATGTTTTTTTATCTTATTTTGTAGAGCAGCGCACAGGCAGAAAAATAGAAGTGTGATTTTCTACATGCTTTTGCTAGATATAGGGACAGATTTATTAAAGGGGAAGTAAAGTCTAAAATAGAATAAGGCTAGAAATGCTGTATTTTGTATACTAAACATGAATTTACTGCACCACAAGCCTAATCAAACAAATGATTTATGTTTTCAAAGTTGGCCACAGGGGGTCACCATCTTGTAACTTTGTTATACATCTTTGCAAGACCAAGACTGTGCACATGCTCAGTGTGGTCTGGGCTGCTTAGGGATTGTCATCGATTATCAAAACAGCACAAGTCAAATAATATCTGCCAGAAGCCGATACAACAAGACTGATTAATAATCAGAATATACAGACTGCACTGGGTCCTGTGTTGTCATGTAATCTAATGGGGATTTTATAGTTTTTGTATTGTTTAATACAAACTGTCTCCAACTCTGCAGAACCAGTGGCTGCAGCAAAATAATCCTCCAAATAGAATCCCAGTTTATCTGTTTAAATCTGGCTCCATGATGTTTGTCCCTGCAGCTGGAGTTGGAAACAGTAAAGGGGATGTAAAGGCAAAAATAAAATCCAATACAAATCTCTACACAGTCGCCAACTGCTCTACAGGGAAACAAACAAAGCTGCTTGAGTTCTGCATGGCTGGGAAGTAAGGCGGGGGCTCCCCCTGCTGTTCATAAGTATGATTGTTTCCCTGCAGAGCAGTTAGGGACCGTCTGACAATTCCTATCCACAGCAGTAAATGAAGGAAGAATTTCACTGCATACAGTCAGGTTTCTTATAAAAACGGTACAGAATTTTTAATTACAGTATATAGAGGATAGGTTTCTTTTTCAATAAAGAAAGTAAAAATGAGATTTAATTTTTTTGCCTGTACATGCCCTTTAAACCTGAGGTCCATCTTTTTCTTTTGTTTTCTTTCTCTGCAGGTTCAAGTCGAAGGTTTAAATGGGTTGTTGAAACAATTCAGACTCAGCTGCTTAGCGCACATGATCAGCCATCCATGGCTCAGTGGGCTCATGTGTAGGGCATTATATTAACGGTCTTGTCTTTATTAAGGTTCCTTGGACCAGAGCCGGGCCAACCCGGGCAGGTGCCCTAGGCAACCTGGCGGGCCACGGCGCCGGCTCAGTGCGCGCTTGACTGCGCATGCTCGAAACTTCACTCCATCGCGTGCCAAATATTTGAGCGCATTTATGCGAAAGACACCAGCGCCAGTCGGTGAGAGACGGGACCGGACATGGGGTAGGCGACAGAGCAGGTACGTGCCTGACGCCCCCTCATCTTTGTGCCCTAGGCATGTGCCTACTCTGCCTACCCCTAGTTCCGGCCCTGCCTTGGACATTTGTAATAAAAAAATGGCCACTTCAAGCATTTGCACCAACATCTCTAATAAAGACCTCCATACAACTTTAATGTACCCGCCCTATTTAAATTGACCTAAGCGTGAGATCACTAGCGACTTTTCGCTTGGCATAAACGAACGCTAGCTAATCTCCTCTATGATTATTATGCTCGCACTGAAGAAGTATCGCTAGAGTAAAGTCGCCAGCGTTCAGCGCCCAGGACGCAACTTTAGTGAATTAGCGTAGTGGTAGCGAATTTGCGCCTGGCGACAATTCGCCCTTTACTAAATCTGCCTGAATAGATGGAAGACAGATACACACACACATATATATATATCAGAGAGTGGAAGTGTAACTAGCATTACCTGCTCTTTCTTTTTCCGGACCCATTCTTTGCGCTGTTCCTCTGCAAGTATTTTTTTCTTTTCCTTCTGCTGCTGTTCTTTTAACAGTTCTTCCTCTTGTTTCAATTGCTAAAGAAAATAATAAATGCAGACTATAAAGTCAGACTACACTCCTTCTGCCTTCAAGCTCCAGTCAGTTCCCTCTTCTCCAACATTTTCACTAGAGCCATTAACATTTAAATGATTGCATTGCTCTGATACAGGTATGGGATCCGTTATCCAGACACCCGTTATCCAGAAAGCTCAGAATTACGGAAAGGCCATCTCCCATAGACTCCATTTTATTCAAATAATCCAGATTTTTCAAATGGATTTCCTTTTTCTGTGTAATAATAAAACCGTACCTTGTATTTGATCCCAACTAAGATATAATGAATCCTTATTGGAAGCAAAACCAGCCTATTGGGTCTATTAAATCTTTAAATGATTTTTTTTTTGTAGACTGGGAGGCACATTTATCAAAGATCGAATTTCAAATTCATGCGAGTTTTTAAAAACTCCCCTAAACTCCCATGAATTCGACAAATCGAAATTTACTTTTAAAAAAAATTGAATTTTTACAACGCAAATGAATTCGATCGACCCGAAAACTCAAATCTAATTCGATATGAATTTAAAAATCGTGAAACTTGAATGTCAGGAAGGCTGCAAACAACTCCAAATTGATCCCCGGAACTCTCCCAGCGACTTAAAGGGGTGGTTCACCTTTAAGTATGTTATAGAATGGCCAATCCTAAGCAACTTTTTAGTTGGTCTTCATTATTTATTTTTCATAGTTTCTGAATTATTTGCCTTTTTCTTCTGACTCTTTCCAGCTTGCAAACGGGGGTCACTGACTCCATCTAAAAACAAACGCTCTGTAAAGCCTCTCCTATTCATATTCCAGTCTCTTATTAAAATCAGTGCAGAGTTGCTAGGGTAATTGCGACCCTAGCAACCAGATTGCTAAAATTGCAAACTGGAGAGCTGCTGAATAAAAAGTGAAATAACTCAAAAACCCCGAATAATAATAAATGAAAATGAATTGCAAATTGTCTCAGACTATCCCTCTCTACATCATACTCAAAGTTAATTTAAAGGTGAACAACCCCTTTAAACAGCAATTCTTGCAGGTTTATTCATAAAGGCCCAGGATCAATCTCGAAAATCCAATGTGAATTTTTTTCAAAAACTCAAAATCGATTTTTATTTCAATAACTCTTTAACCATTAAAAAATTCGAATTCAAATTTTAAATTTGACCCTTGATAATTCTGCCCCTTAATGTATGAAGATTCAAATTACAGAAAGATAGTTATCCGGAAACTCCCAGGTCCCAAGCATTCTGGATAACAGGTCCCATACCTGTATTATCATATTATGACATAGTACTTTAGTTACATCTGTGTTTTAGTGGCCGAGATGATATAAGGCAGGGCATTCGCATTGGCTAAAGAGCATGCAATCTGACAGCGATTACCTAATTGTATAAAAAAAAAAAATCAGGCAGTCTGTAGTATGGTTATGGCCAGGGATGCACCGAATCCAGGATTCGGTTCGGGATTCGGCCTTTTTCAGCGGGATTCAGATTCGGCCGAATCCGACTGCCTGGCCGAACCCTAACTTGCATATGCAAATTAGGGGCAGGGAGAGAAATCATGTGACTTTTTTGTCACAAAACAAGGAAGTAAAAATTGTTTTCCCCTTCCCAAATTAGGATTCAGTATTTCGCTGAATCTTTCACGAAGGATTCGGTGCATCCCTAGTTATGGCGTATAGTTTATTCTTATTCAAAAGGCGTTGAGAATGTTATTACAAGTAGCGCAATCAAAAACTGTGTGCCGTGAAGTTTATTTTCTTTTTCTTCGTCTAATTTGCGATAGGGATGCACCGAATCCACTATTTTCAGAATTGGCTGAATACCGAACCAAATTTGCATATGCAAATTAGGGGTGTGAAAACATTTTTTACTTCCTTGTTTTGTGACAAAAAGGAACTCAGTTTCCCTCCTGCCCCTAATTTGCATATGCAAATGCATATGAAAATTCGGATTTCGGTTCGGCCAGGCCGATTCCTGCTGAAAAAGGCAGAATCCTGAATTCGGTGCATCCCTTATTTCCGAGCCAACGTTATGTCAAACACATTCTTCTTTTGTGACTTTCAGCTCCCAGCATGGAATCTTTGCGGATGAATGTAATAACCACCATTCATTGCCGCTTTAACTTCAGATTTAACTTCAGATTTAAAGGAGAAGGAAAGGTTAAAACTAAGTAAGCCTTATCAGAAAGGTCTATATAAATACACCAGTAAACCCCCAAAGTAATGTTGCTCTGAGTCCTCTGTCAAAAGAAACACCACATTTCTTTCCTTCTATTGTGTACTCATGGGCTTCTGTATCAGACTTCCTGTTTTCAGCTTAAACCTCATTGCCCTGGGCAAGAGCATGCTCAGTTTGCTCCTCTCCCCCCACCCCTCCCTTCTCTACTGTAATCTGAGCCCAGAGCAGGGAGAGACTCAGGCAGGAAGTGATGTCACACCACATTAATACTGCAGCTATTCTAAACAAACAGAGAGTTTCTAGAGCTTTTTACTGAGGTATGGTTATACATTCTACATAATAAATATAGCATTCTAGCTTGCACTATTGCAGCTAATCTATTGGCAATAAAATGCCTCCGTAGCTTTCCTTCTCCTTTAACTGTAATATATGGAATCAGAGGCATAACTAGTGGGCTCCACAAAGTTTATGTTTATTCCAGTGCAAACAAACCTACCTCCGAGATTTTCCTCTGCAACTCAACGCGCCCTTCTCTCTCTTTATGCAGCAGCCATGCCTCCCAGGGAGTGAGGTTCAAGTTTTCCATCGAGTGTTCCTGGGTCTGGCTGTACCTTCCTTCCTCATGAGGCCGGAGAGTTCTGCAAAATATTTACATGACTTATCCATATTTATTGTGCCCCAAAGGAAGTATTGGCTGCTGTCCACCAACAATGATTTATTACACACCGCTGCATAAATCAGCCCACTTACTAAATATAGGGGGAAAATATTCTTATGAACATTTCCACGTTCATTTTAATGCTACTTCTGCCTCACAGTATATTGAAAACATAGAAAATGTGCCCAGTACAGGTATAGGACCTGTTATCCAGAATGCTCAGGACCTGGGGTTTTCCGGATAACTGATCTTTCTGTAATTCGGATCTTCATACCTTGAAAGGGGGATGTTTAGTTTTGAGCTAAATTTTATCATGATGTAGAGAGGGGTATTCTGAGACAATTTGCAATTCATTTTCATTTTTTATTATTTGTGGTTTTTGAGTTATTTAGCTTTTTATTCAGCAGCTCTCCGGTTTGCAAGTTTAGCCATCTGGTTGCTAGGGTCCAAATGACCCTAGCAACCATGCATTGATTTGAATAAGAGGCTGGAATAGGAGTAGGAGACGTCCATATAGAAAGAGGAGTCATAAAAAGCAGCAATAACAATACATGTGAAGCCTTACAGAGCATTTGTTGATAGGTGGGGTCAGTGACCCCCGTTTGAAAGCTGGAAAGAGTCAGAAGAAAAAGGCAAATAATTCAGAAACGATGAAAAATAAATAATGAAGACCAATTGAAAAGTTGGCCATACT
The DNA here is from genome assembly GCA_038501925.1 of Xenopus petersii. Taxonomy (NCBI): domain Eukaryota; kingdom Metazoa; phylum Chordata; class Amphibia; order Anura; family Pipidae; genus Xenopus; species Xenopus petersii. The sequence goes on from CM076679.1 coordinate 8,441,415, forward strand.
GGATGTTAACTTAAAGGTGAACCACCCTTTTAAGGGGCAGATTTATCAAGGGTCGAATTGAAAATTAGAATTTGAATTTTCGTTTTTTTGTTTTTTTTTATGGTAGTTTTTAGAAACTTTGATCTTTGATAAATGTGCCTCTAAATAAATCCAACAGGTTGGTTTGGCTCCAATAAGGATTAATTATATCTAAGTTGGGATCAAGTACAGTTATGGGACCTGTTATCCAGAATGCTCGGGACCTGGGGTTTCTGGATAATGGATCTTTCTTTAATTTGGGTCTTCATGCCTTAAGTCTAATAGAAATTCATTTAAACATGCAATAAACCCAATAGGTTGGTTCTGCTTCCAATAAGGATTAATTATATCTTAGTTGGGATCAAGTACAAGCGACTGTTTTATTATTACAGAGAAAAAGGAAATCTTTTTTTAAAATTTGGATTATTTGGATAAAATGGAGTCTATGGGAGACAGCCATTCCGTAATTTGGAACTTTCTGGATATCGGGTTTCCGGATAAGGGATCCTATACCTGTACAAGCAACTGTTTTATTATTACACAGAAAAAGGAAATCATTTTTAAAAATTTTCGATTATTTGGATAAAATGGAGTCTATGGGGGACGGCCTCTCCGTAATTTGGTGCTTTCTGGATAACGGGTTTCCAGATTACCAGATACCCTACCTGTATAACCAGCAATACACTATAAAATAGGTACATTGAAGTGGGCGGAGACGGGAAGTGGGCGGGATGATGGGGATCGGAGTAAGCTGGGCTCCTCTGATTATCTTTTTGCAGGGGGGGCAGCAGGGCCGCTCCTGCCATGAGGAAAGGTGAGAAGCTTCCCTCAGACGGCAGCAAGTAGCCAGTTACAAGGGGCGGCACAAAGCCGCCTCTTGTAACTTTAAAGGGGAAGTAAAGTGTAAAATAGAATAAGGCTAGAAATGCTGTATCTTGTATACTAACCATAAACATGAACTTACTGCACCACAAGCCTAATCAAACAAATGATTTATGCTTTCAATGTTGGCCACAGGGGGTCACCATCTTGTTACTTTGTTATACATCTTTGCAAGACCAAGACTGTGCACATGCTCAGTGTGGTCTGGGCTGCTTAAATGATCAAAACAGCACAAGTCAAATAATATCTGCCAGAAGCCGATACAACAAGACTGATTAATAATCAGAATATACAGACTGCACTGGGTCCTGTGTTGTCATGTAATCTAATGTGGATTTTATAGTTTTTGTATTGTTTAATACAAACTTTCTCCAACTCTGCAGAACCAGTGGCTGCAGCAGAATAATCCTTCAAATAGAATCCCAGTTTATCTGTTTAAATCTGGCTCCATGATCTTTGTCCCTGCAGCTGGAGTTGGAAACAGTAAAGGGGATGTAAAGGCAAAAATAAAATCCAATACAAATCTCTACACAGTCGCCGACTGCTCTACAGGGAAACAAACAAAGCTGCTTGAGTTCTGCATGGCTGGGAAGTAAGGCTTGGGCTCCCCCTGCTGTTCATAAGTATGATTGTTTCCCTGCAGAGCAGTTAGGGACCGTCTGACAATTCCTATCCACAGCAGTAAATGAAGGGAGAATTTCACTGCATACAGTCAGGTTTCTTATAAAAACGGTACACATTTTTTTAATTAAAGTATATTGGAGATAGATTTCTTTTTCATTAAAGAAAGTAAGAATGGGATTTAATTTTTTTGCCTTTACACGCCCTTTAAGAGCTGAACATGGAAATTCGGCTCAACTATTGATAGAGCACCATTGCGCTCAATGCACTAGCGATGCTGCCCCCATTTGACCCGCTTCGATGTTGATTTATAAGCGCGGAGAAGGAGAGGGGGTGGAATTTGTCCTGCTGCTTCAGACGGCAGCAGCCCCGGAATTGGCGCTGGAGCCCAGCGCACTCTAGTTACGCCACTGAACAGCTGGATAAAGATCAGCCATTTGTTGGCAGGTAGGTTTCAAAATTCCATCGCGGCTCATTGATACAGTCCTTGCCCAGACGGTCTGAAGAACATCGTTGTGATCTGATCTTTTGGACCCGGGTCAAACCCAAGTATTCGTATATATTTCAGTATTTACCTTTGACTTCCAGCTGAATTATTGTCTTCTAGTCTCTGCAAATCGTCATCATCATCATCATCACTCTCATAGCTTTCATGGTAAATTGGGGATAAGAGGGAAGAAGTAGAATTGACAGAAACACTGAGCTCATGTTCCCTGTAGGGCTCTTTCCTTTCTGTTGTACCCCGGCCACGTGGGGTAGAATGACTGTGAGAAGATGCAGCTTCGGACAAACGTTGGTTGACTGGAGAACAAGACATTTTATTTCCTCCGACCCTAACGTGGGAGAAAAAGGTTTAGATTAAACACAAAGCTGGTTGAGGGATCCTTGAATATAGGGCAGAAACTGGCAAAACAATGGCTAATTGGTGGGATCCATCAGCCTAAAGGCAGACCAGCAGCTTATTGGCCCGTGTGTGGGACCATCCGACGGGCCTCCCTGATCTATAGCTGGTCGGAAGTCGGGCAGATGCAGAACGGGCAGGTTAAAAAAATCCAGTCGATCCGCCCGTGATTCGACTGCCCGTATGGCCTCCATTCTGATCTAATCATTAGGCCCTAAGGCCCACGATCTGATCAGCCCAATATTGTCCACCTCAATGTGCGCATATCGGGGAGAGATCTGCTCGTTTGGCGACATTGCAGCACGCAGTCACACCACACTCAGTTACACACGCAGTCACACCGCACTCAGTTACACACGCAGTCACACCACACTCAGTTACACACGCAGTCACACCGCACTCAGTTACACACGCAGTCACACCACACTCAGTTACACACGCAGTCACACCACACTCAGTTACACACGCAGTCACGCCACACAGTTACACACACAGTCACGCCGCACTCAGTTACACACGCAGTCACGCCACACTCAGTTACACACGCAGTCACGCCACTCAGTTACACACACAGTCACACCACACAGTTACACACGCAGTCACGCCACACTCAGTTACACACGCAGTCACGCCACTCAGTTACACACGCAGTCACGCCACACTCACAGTTACACACGCAGTCACACCGCACTCACAGTTACACACGCAGTCACACCGCACACAGTTACACACGCAGTCACGCCACACTCAGTTACACACACAGTCACGCCACACTCAGTTACACACGCAGTCACGCCACACAGTTACACACGCAGTCACACCGCACTCACAGTTACACACGCAGTCACGCCGCACTCAGTTCAGCAATGTGATAGTTTGAAGTAGAAAGATGTAATAGATGTTTTGGAATACTGGCTGCTCTTAGCAACTTGGAAAGTCAGTAGCAATATTGTGCCCTACAGAGGCCAGTGATACGGGGGTTTGACACAAAAAAAAAAGTCCCTTCCCTGACCACAACCCAATGCAAACAATATCATTACTTACATAAAGACAGATCTACGTATATATCATCTACTATAAAAAAAATAACTGTTCTCTTGTTTCATATTATTCAAACTACTAGAGGAGATAACAGATGTATAAAGAATGGGCAGCTTTATACGAACAGATCTGAGGATGTAAAATAAAAGAAGACAAAGCACAAGAAACACATCAGTACAATATTTACCAGCTCTCTCGTGTCAGTTTGGGCCCCTGTGCGACTAATACACCAGGGCCTATTTGGGATCTCGGTCTGGACTGGACAGAAGCTCAGAAAGATTTTCCAGAGCATTCAGTTTATGTGAAGCTGCTTTGAATTCAACAACATGGAGCGGGGGAGGGTGGGACTTTGCTTGTTGCTTAGTGACGTAACTGCCAGAGTTTAGCCACACCCATTCAGCAACTGCTTGTTGCAGTCTCTGAGACCGTGAACTCCAATCAGTGGCTCACGAGTGACATGTTGCTCACAAACCCCTTGGATGTTGCTCTCAGTGGCCTCAAAGCAGGTGATTATTTTTGCATTTTGAATTCCTGGTTTGAAGTAAAGCTTAAATTGCATATAATCCAGGTAATTGTTACAAAGTATCTTATTTGCACCTGTTAGCTGTTCTGGGCTCTCTGCTAAAAGCCAATTAAGTGAGAAACTTTGTTTCTTTTTCTGGCTGTTCAGTGCAGAGAAAAGAGGGACTTTCCAGTACAAAAGAGGGACTGCGGGTTGAGCTGTCAAAAGAGGGACTGTCCCTCCGAAAAAGGGACAGTTGGGAGGTATGGTAGTGCCTAGAACATAGGGACCACCAAATAGCCAATCACAGCCCTTATTCGGCACCCCAGGAACGTTTTGGATGTTTGTGTTGCTCCCCAACTTTCTTTATATTCGAATGTGGCTCACGGGTAAAAAAGGTTGGGGATCCCTCCTCTAAAACAAAGCATCTTGACTATCTGTCATGTTATTTGATTTTATTAAGAAAGTACTTCAGCCAAATAAAAATACGGGTATAGGATCTGTTATCCAGAACACTTGGGACCTTGGTTTTCTGGATAAGGGGCCTTTCCATAATTAGGATCTCCATCATTTAAACATTAAAGGCTCTTACTGACGAGCGGTTGTAGCTGCGATCCCCTGCGTTCCGTTTTTCAGCATTCAGCCGCAGGGGAGCGCAGGAATAGACGCATTACGTTTTTTCCAACGGGCTGTACTCACACAGGCACGTGTAGGCGCCGAACGCAGGTTGAGACGCAACATGCTGCATTTTTCCTGCGTTCGGCGACTACACGCACCTGTGTGAGTACAGCCCGTTGGAAAAAACGTAATGCGTCTATTCCTGCGCTCCCCTGCGGCTGAACGCAGAAAAACGGAACGCAGGGGAGCGCAGCTTCAAACGCTCATCAGTAAGAGCCCTAAAGGAGAAACAAAGCCCTTATTAACAAAACCCCACCCCACATAGACCTCCCTCCTCCTCCCCCCCAGCCTAGCTGCTACCCCGGGGGAATGGCCCCATACTTGTTACTTACCCCTCGGTGCAGATTCAGGAATCGGCGTTCACGGCAACCATCTTCCGGGTCTTCGATAATCTGAGAATGAGACCAGCAATGCGGCGCATGCACATTTGGAGCAATTACCCTGTTTGCAACAACTGCGCCAAAATGAATGGAAATTGCCGAAGCGCCAGAAGAAGACCCGGAAGATGGCTGCCGTTTACTCCAATCCCTGGAGTTTGGAGTTCCTAAGTAAAAAGTTAGCGGCATTTGCCTGGGGTAGTAGTTAGACTGGGGGTGAGGAGGGAGGATGGTCTATGTGGAGTAGGGTTTTTTTTTGTTTTAATAAGGGGAGAATCCAAATTTTTCTGATTTTTTTTTTAAATAAAAAAAGTCCGACCAAACTAGAATCCACAATTTGACCTTATTTATCATTTAAAAAGAATGAATGAATTGGTTTAGGCAAAACTCCAAAAAAAAATCGTATCGTATGATTTTTTTCGGTCTATTTCCCGAATCGTAGGTTTTTGCCCGAAATGATTCAGGCTAAACTCAGCGCACACCACAATACGTTTTAATTAGGATAGGACTGTGCAAAATATGGAGGGCAAGGGTTTTTATTAGAAAGGGGTTTAGTTCTCCTTTAAAGTCGCTGACGAACTCAGAGTTAGAGAGCTGAAAAGCAGGAAGTAGTGTTCTGGCTATTATGTTACACATCCAGTCACTCCAGTATTTATACATTACATTTTTGACTAACTAACTATATTAGATACATTTGTTATTTAGCACAGCCTGTTTACCCAGTTTTTATTTTTACCCTGAACAATTGCTTTAAGCGCCCCCGCCACATAGAAATAAATACTCCTCGAGACTCCCAAACACAGAGATAAAATCAGCATCCGGGCGCTGAAGGAATGGGAGGAGGCAGCTGAGCTCACCATGCAAAGGACAAGTAGAAGCAGCTTCCCTCTGACCAACTACAGACACTACTGAATGCACTTCCGCTGCTCCGTTGCTAAGCACCCAGGAGCGTTGCCGTGTGACGTCACCAGAGTTTGAGCGGGAGTTTAAGGAAAGGGGGGAGGGCAGCCTGTGAATGTTCTCAGTCCTGCTCCTTGTCAATCTCCAGCTCCTGCCCATTTAATACTCTTGTTTACTGATAGCTCCTCCTCCTTCCCCTGCTCAGAAGACTTATCACCTCCCCCCTCTGCCATTAAAGGGAAAGCAAAACACAGAAAAGTCTCATTTCTAAAACAATAGTGCCCAAACCTCCACACTGGCTATGAGTTTACCTCTGCTGCAGAAATCCTTTATCGCATATTACAGGGGTGGTTCACCTTAAAGTTAAATTAATATTTAAGCAACATATAGTTTATATCATATTTAGTAGCATATTAAAGAATCTTACCAAACTGGAATATATACTTAAGTAAATATTGCCCTTTTACATCTTTTGCCTTGAACCACCATTTTGTGAGGGTCTGTGTGCTGCCTCAGAGATCACCTGACCAGAAATACTGCAGCTCTAACTGTAACAGAAAGAGATCACCTGACCAGAAATACTACAGCTCTAACTGTAACCAGTGCTGGATTAACTGAGTGGGCTTAATTGCGCTCTCTGCACTAGAAGAGCCGAATTTCCGGGTTGAAAACCGGAAATTTGGCTCTTAGTTACCAGGAGCTGCATTTTTGCCGCCCCTGGCAACCAGGGGGCGCTGCCGCCTGAGGCAAGTGTCTCAAGCTGCCTCATTGGTGAAGCGCCCCTGCCTACACAGCCCCTCACGGGCGCACAAATGCACTGGATCGCTGGGGAGCTGCACGTCCCCAGTGCTCCCCATAGAGAGGCCGAGCGGCAAGCCACCCCTAATAATCTTCCGCCCAAGGCCCGGGCCTTTGTGGCCTCGCCACAAATACGGGCCTGACTGTAACAGGAAAAAGTGTGGAAGCAAAAGACACAACTCTGTCTGTTAATTGGCTCATGTGACCTAACATGTATGGTTTGTTTGTGTGCACCAGGAATCCTGGGATCCCAGGGGGCGGCCCTTATTTTTTTAAAGTGGCAATTTTCTACACACTACTAAAAAAGTATATTATTATGAAAATGGTTTATTTACATGAAGCAGGGTTTTACACATGAGCTGTTTTATGTGATATCTTTTTATAGAGACCTACATTGTTTGGGGGGTATAGTTTTCCTTTAACTTTTAGTATTTTATAGAATGGCTAATTCTATGCAACTTTTCAACTGGTCTTCATTATTTATTTATTATAGTTTATAGCCTTTTTCTGACTCTTTCCAGATTTAAAATGGGGGAGGGGTCACTGACCCCCATCTTAAAAGCAAATGCTCTGTAAGGCTACACATTTTCTGTTATTGTTACTTTTTATTACTCATCTTTCTATTCAGGTCTCTCCTATTCATATTCCAGTCTCTTATTCAAATCAGTGCCTGGTTGCTAGGGGAATTTCAACCCTAGCAACCAGATTGCTGAAACTGCAAACTGGAGGGCTGCTGAATTAAAAAAACGAAATAACCTCAAAAACCACAAATAATAAAAAAATGAAAATAAATTGCAAATTGTCTCAGAATCACTCTCTGAATCATAACAGTTACTTGCAACAATTTTGACGCGAATGACCATTTTTATTTGCGCGACTATTTTGTCCAAATGCATTAAAATCAATGGGTGCCCGACAATTTTTATGCGGGCGACTATTCTGATACACGGCGAATTTTTTTGTTGTTGAGGCGGATATTTAGTCCGCGAATTTTACCACAGTTTCGCGAATCGATTCGATGGCGACAATCCGCCGCAAATTAGTGCCTGGCGATTTTATTGGCCCGTTACTCTCTGGCGTAAGGGACTCCATTTTTACAATAAGAAACAGTAGAACCATGAATAATCCGGGATTGTGTGCAGTACATTATTACTGGGTATAGAAACGAATGGAATAAGTGACGACTGACTAATTATAAATATGAAATAACAAAAGAAATATAAATACAATCAGAAAAAACAAAAATGTGGCTGAGGGTACGTTATCCACCAATGGGACGTTACCGAATGCAACAAAAGAGGAAAACACCGGAGTTCCACATTAGATCACCTGCGGTTTCTTTACATTTTTTGTTGCACAGATCAGTTACATGTTCAGACCTGAGAATGTTGCCTGGAGCCTGAGAGTCTTTTACTGATATTTACTCAGACAAAGGAGCCCGAAAACCTTTGGGATTTACTATAGAATATAGAAACCCTCTCTGTGTCAGATATGGGGGTGTGAGAAAGGGATGAAAAAGGTATTTGTTTTCATGATGCAGAACAAACATTCATTTCTTATTTAGTTTCTAGGAATATCCTGTGATTGATATGGGTAAAGGTGGCCAGACATGGGCAGCTTATTGGCCCGTGTATGGGGCCCTCCGACGGGCTTCCCCGATCGATATTTGGCTGAAAGTCGGCCAGATGTCAACCGAACGGGACTAAAAATCCCGTCGGATCGTGGCCACATCTGTTTGTTGATGCGGTCCCGCGATCTGACCGCCCGTTACCATGCGTTAGGATCCGATCGTGGGCCCTAGCGCCCGATATTGGCCGCCTCAAGGTGGGCACATCGGGGAGAGACCCGCTCGTTTGGCCACCTTAACAATACATGGGTGCTCCTTCTCCTTACACAAGGTTTGCCGGTGTCTAACAGCCGATCTACCAATTTAGGCACAAGGGCACAGTTTCTTTACCCTGTAACCTGTATGGTAGCTCTCGCTCATCTACGTGGCAGGGGCCACAAACTGAACCTGTCATGAAATTCTAAGGAGCCACAGCGTTGGCACGTCATGAAGCGCTGGGTGGGTTCCACACAGAGCCATACCTCCCAACATTTTAGTATTAAAAAGAGGGAGGTATGCGCGGCCAAATTTTTGGCCACACCCATTTTTGGTCACCCCCCCCAATTACCATGTTCATTTTACAACATTTGGCAGGTTATGAAAGTTTGAACATATTTCTGTGTTTTTTTCTTCCAGTTATTATAGTGAAGGTAAATTGCCCTTTAAGTTGTGAGTCTAACTTCTCCCAACTTATCTAAATTGTTACAATTACTTATTATCTCAAAATGGTTACAAACGTATCTTATCTGCACCTGTGGCTGTTCTGGGCTCTCTGCGAAAAACCAATTAAGTCAGAAACATTGTATCTTCTTTTAGCTGTTTTGTGCAGAGAAAATTAGGACTGTCAAAAGTGGGACTGTCCCGCTGAAAACGGGACAGTTGGGAGGTATGCAGTGCATCTGCCATAGGGGAGGGCCACACACTGCGCCTGTCATGAAATGCTAAGGAGCCACCTACTTGCTGTACATGGGCCGATTAAAGTTACCAGCTTGGTCCCTGTAGACGTTGCTGACAGTTTATTGTCCCGTGTGCGGCACATTGATGCAGTCATCTCCCGACAGGTTTCTTTAGTAGGCCCCCATTACCATTATATAATACACAACAAATAAGCTTAGTGGTTGTGTCTCAGTAAAACATATACGACCCGTATGGGATCCCTTCCACTTCACCATTGGCGAGTAGTGATGGGCGCATTTGGGGCGCAAAAATTTGCGAATTTCCAACGAAATTCGTGAAACTGCGTCCAACTTTTTTTGATGTCGTCGAATTTTTGTACGCTGGCGGTTTCGCAAATTTATTCGCCCGCCGGCAAATCACGGGAATTCGCACCTGGTGAATAAATTCGCCCATCACTATTGGCGAGCCTTGTTTACAGCACTCTCCAGGGTATCATTAAAAAACTATTTTATTCATAAATTCCATTTGAAACACCAAACAGCACAAATATATTAATAAAACGTATCACATCCTATTATACCATAAGCACAAATCATTCCCTGGAGGGAGCTCCCAGCACACACACACCAAATGGTGCCCAGTCTCAGGGCCGGGCTCAACCAACAAGGCGCCCTAGGCACCCCAGTCGGCTACCTTCATCCCCACGTCCATTTGTGCGCATGCGTGTGTCTGAATGCGCAAATGCACATTCGCAATAATATAAGGGAGCAGTGTTGGACTGGCCCGGTGGGAGACACTGGGAAAAAACTAAGAACCCCTTTCCTGATGTACCGTGTGCGTGCCGAGGATGGCGCTGTGTGCATATGCGCACCAAGGGGGCGCCGCCCAGTGCGTCATAGTAGGGGGACGGGGGCCTGTAGGGAGGCCCTGGACTGCAGTCCCAGTGGGCCCCAGTCCAACCCTGTAAGGGAGGGGGAGAGCAACGAAGGGGAAAGTCAGGGGAGTGAGGAAGGTAGGGGCGAGTGACAGATGGAGGGAGGCAAGAACAGCGGTGGAGTGAACTGGGACTAGGAGAAGCCAGAAGACCTTTGAAAAGGTACCTGATCAGCACCAGGACCAGACTGGCAATCTGTGGGTTCTGGCAAATGCCAGAGGGACTGCTGTACGTTTCCATATAAAGTTACCATATAGTGGGCTGGTAAGGGGCTGGTAAGGGGCTGTTTGGGCTGGTAGGGGGCTCTTTGGGCCTCTGTGTACTTGGAATGGCAGGGCCTATTTTGACTCCCAGTCCAGGCCTGCCCAGCACCCCCACATCGTTGCACCCTATGTAGGTGCCTCTTCTGCCTACTCCTAGTCCCGGCACTGCCCAGTCATATCATATAACACAGTTTATCTCTTCCATTTCTATCTTGGCTGATTGTCTTATTGTATGTTAGCCCAAAGTTAACTTCTTGTATTCCACTGATTTATACTTCCAAGCATCAAAAAAAAGCACATTGGTGCTACTATTAGTGAGTATCCCAGATCTGTATAAATCCGCTCTTATTAACTTCACACACTCACTTACAGCTGACATGACTTGTACCGTCCCATCAATATTGTGTTGAATATTCCTGATGTATTACCAGTCATATGACCATAACATGATACCGTTCTTTTGTTGCCAGTTCGTTAAAGGGCTCCTGTTGGGTAAAAATGTTATTTAGAGGCCGCATTCCGGTTGGGGATAACAGTAGTTCCCTCCCGGTGCAGGAAGTGTAGCGCTGGCGGGGGGGGGGGCATTTTTTTTTTTTAAATAAAAAAACGACTTCCGTTTTCTGGAAACCCGTTTTCCAGAAAACTTCAAATTACACAGAAGGTCGTCTCCCATAGACTCCATTTTAATCAAGTTATTATTGATATGTTGGCGCTATAAAAGTACATGTTAATAATCCTAACTAAAATATAATTATTGTTATTAGCAGTAAAGTAACTAGCCAGCCCCCTCCAGAACTGATCTTCTTGCCGGCTACACGGGTGCGCAAACCAGCGGCGGGCCCTGAGGGGGTGCACCCCCTGCTCCCTCAGTAGTTCTGCCACTGGGTATTTGAGGCAAAACAATGTTGTTGACTTTATGTAATGTTTAAATTAGTTTTTAGTACACGTATCGGCCGATTCACGAAATTCGAGTGAAGGGTTCGAATGTAAAAAAATTTGAATTTCAAAGTTTTTTTTGGGCTACTTCGACCATCGAATGGGCTACTTCGACCTTCGACTGTGAAAATCGAACAATTCGAACTAAAAATCGTTCGACTATTCGACCATTCGATAGTCGAAGTACTGTCTCTTTAAGAAAAACTTCGACCCCCTACTTCGGCAGCTAAAAGCTACCGAAGTCAATGTTAGCCTATGGGGAAGGTCCCCATAGGCTTGCCTGTGATTTTTTGATCGAAGGATTTTCCTTCGATCGTTGGATTAAAAAAAATCCTTCGAATCGTTCGATTCGAAGGATTTAATCATTCGATCGAATGAAAAATCCTTCGATCGATCGATCGCAGGATTTGCACAAAATCGTTCGAATATCGAAGTCGAACGATTTTAGTTCCTAGTCGAATATCGAGGGTTAATTAACCCTCGATATTCGACCCTTCGTGAATCTGCCCCGTAAAGGAACAGTTCAGTGAAAAATAAAAACTGGGTAAATAGGCTGTGAAAATAAAAGATGTTTCTAATATAGTTAGTTGGGCAAAAATGTAATGTATAAAGACTGGAGTGACTGGATGTGTAACATAATAGCCAGAACACTACTTCCTGCTTTTCAGCTCTCTAACTCTGAGTTAGTCAGTGACTATAAGGGGGGCCACATGGGACATAACTGTTCAGTGAGTTCCTCAGCATTCTGCTCAGATTGAAAAGCAACAGTGATGGCCCATGCCTGGTAACCAATCAGTGGAAAGCAAGAGAGCTGAAAAGCAGGAAGTAGTGTTCTGGCTATTATGTTACACATCCAGTCACTTTAGTGTCTTTATACATTACATTTTTGGCTAACTAACTATATTAGATACATTTTTTATTTAGCACAGCCTATCCATTTAACCAGTTTTTATTCTTACACTGAACAATTCCTTTAAGGTATAGAGATCCAACTCTATGGGAAGATCCCTTATCCAGAAAACCTCACACCCCATACATTTTGGATAACAGGTCCCATACCTGTACAAGAAAAAATGGACCATCCTACTTTGAAGTATAAGGAAATTAAAAGTCACATTGGAGATCTACGATCTGAAATTGCTTGGCCTGAGGGGCGCCTTATAAATTAGCTATTGGAATATATCTACAAGGCGCTTACTTAGTAAATCACCCCCCCACTTTTATACACTTTTGTATTCGGTACTTTTTACAGTAAGAGACAGAGACACACGATCCGATTTGAAGAGATTTAGCCGCCCGGCGGTGAATTGTCTCTTCTTCGGGGCGACCAATCTCCCTGAACTGCCTTCTGCCAGCTAGAATCGAATTCGCCGGCGGGATGGTGCTCGGAGAGCTTTGTTTTCTGAAGTCGCCCGAAGCTTCCTTGTTAGACAACTTAAAGGGATACTGTCATGGGAAAAAAATGTTTTTTCAAAACGAATCTGTTAATAGTGCTGCTCCAGCAGAATTCGGCACTGAAATCCATTTCTCAAAAGAGCAAACAGTTTTTTTTTATATTCAATTTTGAAATCTGACATGGGGCTAGACATATTGTCAATTTCCCAGCTGCCCACAGTCATGTGACTTGTGCCTGCACTTTAGGAGAGAAATGCTTTCTGGCAGGCTGCTGTTTTTCCTTTTCAATGTAACTGAATGTGTCTCAGTGGGACATGGGTTTTTACTATTGAGTGTTGTTCTTAGATCTACCAGGCAGCTGTTATCTTGTGTTAGGGAGCTGCTATCTGATTACCTTCCCATTGTTCTGTTGTTTGGCTGCTGGAGGGAAAGGGAGGGGGTGATATCACTCCATCGCTCCAACTTGCAGTACAGCAGTAAAGAGTGATTGAAGTTTATCAGGGCACGAGTCACATGACTAGGGGCAGCTGGGAAATTGACAAAATGTCTAGCCCCATGTCAGATTTCAAAATTGAATTCAAAAAGCAGAATTCTGCTGGATCAGCACTATTAACTGATTAATTTTGAGAAAAACCCAATTTTTTCCCATGACAGTATCCCTTTAAGGCGACTTTGAAAAATGAAGCGCACTGACTGCCATACCGACGATTTTCTAGCAGAAGGGGAGATTTGGCGTTGGGCGACTAATCTCCCCAAATCTGATCGTGTGTCTCTGCCCTTACATTACACACAGCGGAGGTTTCATGCTGAACATATTTGTTACAAATTCCATCTTAAATCAGGCTCCTTTGGCCCATTGATCTTGTCGTTATCAGAAACAGTAAAACGCAGGAGAGGCGGCTCACATGTTAAAACAGAACATTCGTAGCCTCCGAGGTCTTCCAGGGATTTACATTGCATGTTAAATCCGTCTTCTGCTTCTCATTAAATGTGCTAATCTTCTAAAGCAGGCTTCCCACAAGACTCCATTTAATAGAGTGTCCCAGGACGATTTGCTCAGCGGTATAAGGAAGATTTATTTAGTAAGACAGTCAACAATAGGTGCTAATCATACTGGCGCCGCTCTTTGAATACATAAAATCTGTTAGTGCGCATTTCAATCCCGGTTTCCTGTGCTGGTTGGCAGTGTCATAATAAAGATAATTCTATAAAAGTCTGAGTATTATAGGAAATGGCAATGACAGGATAAAATCCTATTTCCTTAGGTACCTCCATTGACACAGGGTTAGTAATTAAAAAATTCCCCAACTTTAGCTCCTGTTGCCAACATGCACTGTTCTGTACCATACATACCTCCCAACTGTGCTGTTTTTCGCAGGACAGTCCCAATTTTGACAGCTTAACCCGCAGTCTACTGCAAATATCCCGACTTTCTCTTTGATCTGCTGCACTGAACAGCCAGAAAAAGATACAAAGTTTTAAAAAATGTATTGGCTTTTGGCAGCAAGCCCAGAAGACTTGGCAGGTGCACGTGAATATTTCTGTAACAATTTAAGATAAGCAAAGAAGCAATTGTAACAATTTAAGATAATAAGGTCTCTCCGGGAAACTGTGACTTGCAGCTTAAAGGGCAATTCACCTTCATTAAAGGGATACTGTCATGGGAAAATACATTTTTTCAAAATGAATCAGTTAATAGTGCTGCTCCAGCAGAATTCTGCACTGAAATCCATTTCTCAAAAGAGCAAACAGATTTTTTTATATTCAATTTTGAAATCTGACATGAGGGTAGACATATTGTCAATTTCCCAGCTGCCCCAAGTCATGTGACTTGTGCTCTGATAAACTTCAGTCACTCTTTACTGCTGTACTGCAAGTTGGAGTGATATCACCCCCTCCCTTTTCCCCCCAGCAGCCAAACAAAAGAACAATGGGAAGGTAACCAGATAGCAGCTCCCTAACACAAGATAACAGCTGCCTGGTAGATCTAAGAACAACACTCAATAGTAAAAACCCATGTCCCACTGAGACACATTCAGTTACATTGAGAAGGAAAAACAGCAGCCTGCCAGAAAGCATTTCTCTCCTAAAGTGCAGGCACAAGTCACATGACCAGGGGCAGCTGGGAAATTGACAATATGTCTAGCCCCATGTCAGATTTCAAAATTGAATATAAAAAAATCTGTTTGCTCTTTTGAGAAATGGATTTCAGTGCAGAATTCTGCTGGAGTAGCACTATTAACTGATGCGTTTTCTGATGAGAGGATCCCTTTAAAGGGCAATTCACCTTCATTAAAGGGATACTGTCATGGGAAAAAACATTTTTTCAAGATGAATCCGTTAATAGTGCTGCTCCAGCAGAATTCTGCACTGAAATCCATTTTTTAAAAGACCAAACAGATTTTTTTTTATATTCAATTTTCAAATCTGACATGGGGCTAGACATATTGTCAGTTTTCCAGCTGCCCCAAGTCATGTGACTGGTGCTCTGATAAACTTCAATCACTCTTTACTGCTGTACTGCAAGTTGGAGTGATATCACCCCCTCCCTTTCCCCCCAGCAGCCAAACAAAAGAACAATGGGAAGGTAACCAGATAGCAGCTCCCTAACACAAGATAACAGCTGCCTGGTAGATCTAAGAACAACACTCAATAGTAAAAACCCATGTCCCACTGAGACACATTCAGTTACATTGAGAAGGAAAAACAGCAGCCTGCCAGAAAGCATTTCTCTCCTAAAGTGCAGGCACACGTCACATGACCAGGGGCAGCTGGGAAACTGACAAAATGTCTAGCCCCATGTCAGATTTCAAAATTGAATATAAAAAAATCTGTTTGCTCTTTTGAGAAACGGATTTCAGTGCAGAATTCTACTGGAGTAGCACTATTAACTGATGCATATTGAGTTTTCTGATGACAGGATCCCTTTAATACCCTTGGTTTCAAAAAGAAGTGTTCGACAGACGTGAGTCCACATTAATAAGTGAACTATGGCCCCTCCTTTCCATAAGGACAATAGTTGCAGGCGTCCCTATGTATAGTTCTGCAAGAAGTCGAATGAAAATGGCCTCAGGATAAAATACATGTCGAGGGCATTCAGTTACCACCAGTCTTCAGAGGTAAACAAAACCATGTCCAGCTGGCTGCCGGCCACAGATTATGGATAATAAATAGACCATTGACTAAGCAGCAGAAAGCCAAGGTCGGTATGGCTGAAAACACAGAAGAACAACAGAGAGTAAGCATTATAATTTACAAAAGAACTTTATGTAAGGTCAGCAGCTGGACTAAATACACAGACTGGCAATCATTCACACTGCTGATGTTAAAGGAGAAGGAAAGCTACTGAAGAAGCTTATTACCAATAGATTAGCCACAATAGTAAATGCTATAACTCTGTATTTATTCTGCAGAATGCTTTACCATACTTGAGTAAACAGCTCTAGAAGCTCTCTCTGTTTGTTTAGGATAGCAGCTGCCATATTAGCTTGGTGTGACATCACTTCCTCCCCGAGTCTCTCCCTGCTCTGGGCTCAGATTATAGCAGGGAGAGGAACAAACTGAGCATGCTCAAGCCCAAGCCCTGGAGGTTTAAGCTGAAAACAGGAAGTCTGATACAGAAGCCCATGAGTACACAATAGAAGGAAAGAAATGTGCTGTTTCTTTTGACAGAGGACTCAGAGCAGCATTACTTTGAGGGTTTACTGGTGTATTTATATAGACCTTTCTGATAAAGCTTACTTAAAGGACCAGTAACATCAAAAAATGAAAATGCTTTAAAGTAAGAAAAATATAATGCAGTGTTGCCCTGTACTAGTAAAACTGCTGAGTTTGCTTCAGAAACACTACTATAGTTTATATAAATAAGCTGCTGTGCAGCAGTGGGGGCAGCCATTCAAAGGAGAAAAGGCTCCAGTTACACAGCAGATAAGCTCTGTAGAACATAATGGTGTTATTTGTTATCCACTATTTATCCTGTGACATAGCCTTTTTTCATTTCTGCCATGGCTACACAGCAGCTTGTTTATATAAACTATAGTAGTACTTATCTGTTATCTACTGTGTATCCTGTGCTTGAATGGCTGCCCCATGGCTACACAGCAGCTTGTTTATATAAACTATAGTAGTACTTATCTGTTATCTACTGTGTATCCTGTGCTTGAATGGCTGCCCCCATGGCTACACAGCAGCTTGTTTATATAAACTATAGTAGTACTTATCTATTATCTACTGTGTATCCTGTGCTTGAATGGCTGCCCCCATGGCTACACAGCAGCTTGTTTATATAAACTATAGTAGTACTTATCTGTTATCTACTGTGTATCCTGTGCTCCATGGCTAAACTTGTTTATATAAACTATAGTAGTGTTTCTGAAGCAAACACATCAGTTTTACCAGTGCAGGGCAACACTACATTATATTCTTATTACTTAAAAACACTTTCTATTTTTTGGTGTTACTGTTCCTTTAACGTTAGCCTTTCCCTCACCTTTAAAGGGAAAGTATGGCCAATTAGAAGGTTTAGCTTATTAACTTGAACGTAACTTGGCTTTTCTGACCCAATTTGTTCCTGCTGAAATGACTAGAACAGGCAATGAATCTGCAGGGGAGCAGGTTCAATAACCCGTTTTGTTCAAAGCTCATATTGTTTTATCAACACAGATTATTGTCTTGGGCTTTAGGGTCGAACCACACGGAGGACTTCGAAGCGTTTTCGGCAGATGGGACGCGCTGTGCCAAAACGCAGGTGTCAAGTCAGGTGCGACCGAAAATAATGTAAGAAATACAAATGTCTTGTTGTAGCGTTCATCCAACACGATACGAATGTTGGATGAACGCTGCGACATTTGTATTTCTTACCTTATTTACAGTCTCATCCGACTTGACGCCAGCGTTTTGGCGCAGCGCATCGGATCCTCCAAAAATGCATGGAAGTCGTCCGTGTAGGGTAGGAGTCCACGAGCGATTTTATCGCGATCCGACAAAACGCATGCGCGTGCATCCGACAGTCGTGTCGCTTCGAATCAAAACTGCGACACCATGTGACAATTCTATCTCTTACCTTATTTTTGTCGCATGCGACAATTCGCATGTGTTTTGTCGCAGCACATCGGATCGCGACAAAAACGCTCGTGGAGTCCTACCCTAACTTGGAATTGACTTCACTGCGTTCACTGGCCTGAGTCTATCAACTATCTGCAGCCAATGAGTGAAGACACGGCAGCTTTTTGCTGGATTGCCAAGTGGCTGTGCAGATGTGTTTAAAGGACATACTGTAACTTTATGGCATCGAATGGAAATATATATTTTTCTCTTGATGAAGGTGGAACTTGCTCAGCTGCATTAACCCATGCCAGATTGTTGCCGATGATTCCACTTCCAGGAGGCCCAGCCTTAATTCTGGATCAGAACGATCTATTAATAGGGGCTGCAAGTTGTGTGTAAATTAGGGATGTACCAGATCCACATCTTGGATTCGGACAAACCCCCGGATCCTTCACGAAAGATTCATCTGAATACCGAACCAAATCCGACTTTGCATATGCAAATTAGGGGTGGGAAGGGGAAAGCAATTTTTTCTTCCTTGTTCTGTGACAAAAAGTCATGTGATTTCCCTTTCTGCCCCTAATTTGCATATGCAAATTAGGATTCGGTTCAGCTGGGCAGAAGGATTCAGATGAATCCTACTGAAAAAGGCCTAATCCTGTGCATCCCTACTGTAAATTGATACGGGTGCTTAAAGGGCATGTAAAGGCAAAAAAAAAAAAAAAAATCCCATTTTTACTTCTTTAATGATAAAGAAACCTATCTCCAATATACTTTAATTAAAAAATGTGTACCGTAAGAAACCCAACTGTATGCAGTGAAATTCTCCCTTCATTTACTGCTGTGGATAGGAATTGTCAGACGGTCCCTAACTGCTCTGCAGGGAAACAATCATACTTATGAACAGCAGGGGGAGCCCCCACCTTACTTCCCAGCCATGCAGAACTCAAGCAGCTTTGTTTATGGCGATTCCTAAGCAGCCCAGACCACACTGAGCATGTGCACAGTCTTAGTCTTGCAAAGATGTATAACAAAGTTACAAGATGGTGACCCCCTGTAGGCAACTTTGAAAGCATAAATCATTTGTTTGATTAGGCTTGTGGTGCAGTAAGTTCATGTTTATATTTAATATGCAAAATACAGCATTTCTAGCCTTATTCTATTTTACACTTTACTTCCCCTTTAACCCATTTATCCATTGTACACAGACACTATGGGCCAGAATTATGATTCACATGGTAAATTCGAATTTTCAAAATTTTTTTGGTCAAAACGTACAAATTCGAATTTAAAACCACCATCTCGAATTTGAATCCGAATGGGAGATTTATCACGCCTTGATCATGAAAACAATTCTACTTCAACTATTCGCCACCTATAACCGGCAGCGTTCGCGTAAAAGTCAACGTCAGAAGTCCCTTGAACTATCTGAAGATGTTAATAGTAGTGCCGATTTCTGCCAAGTTTCGATTCGAAAATGACGCCCCATAGACTCCAATGGGAGAAAAAAAAATATATAAAATTTAATTTCTGAACCAACAAGTATATTTTCTTTTAGTTGTAATAGTGGTGTGTAGGTGCATCTCGGGTCATTTTGCCTGGTCATGTGCTTTCAGATCTTTAGGATGGAACTGCTTTCTGACAGGCTGTTGTTTCTCCTACTCAATGTAACTGAATGTGTCGCAGTGGGACCTGGATTTTACTATTGAGTGCTGTTCATAGTGCAGAGACACACGCTCAGATTCAGGGAGATTAGTCGCCCGGCTACAAATCTCCTCTTCTTCGGAGTGACGAATCTCCCCGAAATGTCTTCCTGCCGGCTAGAATGTGAATCGCCGGTGGGATGGCACTCGGAACACTTTATTTTCTGAAGTCACCCCGAAGTTTCATTGTGAGGCAACTTCAGAAAATGAAGCGATTTGAGTGCCATCCCACCGCGGTTTACATTCTAGCCGGCAGAGGGCAGGGGGCAGGGGAAGGCAGTTCGGGGAGATTAGTAGCACCGAAGAGGAGATTTGACGATGGACAACTAATCTCCCCAAATCTGAGCATGTGTCTCTATCCTTAGATCTACCAGGGAGCTGTTATCTTGTGTTAGGGAGCGGTTATCTGGTTATCTTTGTTGTTAGGCTTCTGGGGGAGTAAAGAGTGACTGAAGTTTATCAGAGCACAAGTCACATGACTGGGGGAAGCTGGGAAACTGACAAGATGTCTGAGCACGTCTCTATCCTTAGATCTACCAGGGAGCTGTTATCTCGTGTTAGGGAGCTACTACCCGGTTATCTTTGTTGTTAGGCTGCTGGGGGAGTAAAGAGTGACTGAAGTTTATCAGAGCACAAGTCACATGACTGGGGGAAGTTGGGAAACTGACAAGATGTCTGAGCATGTCTCTATCCTTAGATCTACCAGGGAGCTGTTATCTCGTGTTAGGGAGCTACTACCCGGTTATCTTTGTTAGGCTGCTGGGGGAGTGTGACTGAAGTTTATCAGAGCACAAGCAAGTCACATGACTGGGGGCAGCTGGGAAACTGACAAGATGTCTAGCCCCATGTCAAATTTCAAAATTAAATATATTAAACTCTGTTTGCTCTTTTAAAAAATGGATTTCAGTGCAGAATTCAGCTGGAGCAGCACTATTAACTGATGTGTTTTGGGAAAAAAACATTTTTTCCCATGACAGTATCACTTTAAGATGCAATTTGCCTGCATGCCCTTTTTTTTTTAAACCCCAATACACGACCAGCATAGTGTAGAGAGGCCCTTTATAGGAACAGGCATATAAAATTGTTTTGATAAGACCAGTTCTGGAATTCAAACCAATTAAATACACACACAAAAAGAATTCTTTACTTGTTCATATAAAAAAAATTACAATATACAAAGTATAAATCCCTCCCATGAATTTGATATACAACATTTTTTTTATTTCTTATTACAGTGTCCCTGTACAACAAGAAGTCTATTTACAAACGCAATAAAAAGTATATAAACCAATTTATTCTGCTACTGGCAGCTGCTACAGTTTTAAGAGGTAGCTTTTAAAAAAAAAAAAAAAAAATCGACAAAATAAACGGAAGCCTTAGTTCCCTCCCACTTTGTGCTCTATCCAATAATTTACAATAGAAAGATACAAAAATAGGCTAATTATGTACAGCCGCAATGTTTTAAATCCTCGGTTCTAGCTTACACGGTTATACAGGTATGGAACCTGTTATCCAGAATGCTCGGGATCTGGGGTTTTCCGGATAACTGATCTTTCCATAATTTGGATCTTTATACCTTAAGGGTCAGGCCACACAGGGCATTTTGGGGAGATTTGGTCGCCTGGCGACTTATCACCTTGTTTTTGCGGCAACCAATCTCCCCAAACGACTTCCATGACTGTGCGCCGGCTGGCGCTAATCACACGCGGCGATTCGTTTTCTCGAAGTCGCCCGAAGTTTCCTGCAACTTCGGAAAACGAACTGCCGCAAGTGATTAGTGCTGCCGTTTTTTTTTTTTCATTTTAGCCGGCGCACAGTCAGGGAAGGCGTTTGGGGAGATTGGTCGCCACAAAAACGAGACGATTAGTCCAAATCTCCCCAAAATCCCCAGTGTGGACTTACCCTAAGTCTACTAGAAAATTATGTAAACATTAAATAAACCCAATAGGCTGGTTTTGCTTCCAATAAGGATTAATTATGCAGCGAATCTAGGATTTGGTTCGGGATTCAGCCTTTTTCGGCAGGATTCGGGCGAATTCTACTACCTGGCCGAACCAAATCCTAATTTGCATATGGAAATTACTGGCGGGGAGGGAAATCGCGCGACTCTTTGTCACAAAACAAGGAAGTAAGATATGTTTTCCCCATCCCACCCCTAATTTGCATATGCAAATTAGGGTTCGGATTCGGTCAAATCTTTCACAAAGGATTCGGGGGTTCGGCCGAATCCAAAATAGTGGATTCGGTGCGTCCCTAATTAATTATATCTTCGTTGGGATCAAGTACAAGCTACTGTTTTATTATTACACAGAAAAATTTGGATTATTTGGATAAAATATGGGAGACGGCCTTTCCATAATACGGAGCTTTCTGGATAACGGATCCTATACCTGTAGAGGAATGTCTATAGACAAAACCAAAAAAAATAAAAAAAAGATACAGACAAATGCATGGATGGACATGAACTGGATTGGATGAATTGTTGCCGTTTATTGAATTCAACAAATACGAGAATGAGCAATGGCGGGTGATAGCGATTTGTAGCTGCTTTCAGATTAGCTTGAAATTCATCGGTTGCGGCTGAATCGAAAAAACAAATTGCTGGAATAGTTATAGCTGACGTTTTAATTTTTTTTTTTTTTTAAGTGCTTATAAAAGGGTTTGATGATGTTTAAAATCAAAATACACAAAAGATTTTAGCAGCAAAAAATGAAAGTGTTTTTAAAGGAATGCCAATATAATGTAGTGTTGCCCCGCACTGGTACAACTGGAGGTTCATTTATCAAAGGTCGAATTTCGAATTCAATTTATTTACTTTAATAAATTCGAATATGCTTGAAATTTGAATGGGAGGTTATTTACGAAATATTTTGGAAGGGAATCTAAAACGCGAAGGATCGAGTTTTTTTTTTCTCTGAAAAAAAAAACAAAAAACCCAAAAACCTAGAATGTCAGGAAGGCAATTACCATCTTCAAATGGGACACTGGACCTCTGCCGTTGACTTCTACATGAACTCGGCAGGTTTTAGGTGGCGAATGGTCAAATAGTGCTGCTCCAGCAGAATTCTGCACTGAAATCCATTTCTCAAAAGAGCAAACAGATTTTTTTATATTCAATTTTGAAATCTGACATGGGGCTAGACATATTGTCAATTTCCCAGCTGCCCCCAGTCATGTGACTTGTGCCTGCACTTTAGGAGAGAAATGCTTTCTGGCAGGCTGCTGTTTTTCCTTCTCAATGTAACTGAATGTGTCTCAGTGGGACATGGATTGGAGTGTTGTTCTTAGATCTACCAGGCAGCTGTTATCTTGTGTTAGGGAGCTGCTATCTGGTTACCTTCTCATTGTTCTTTTGTTTGGCTACTGGGGGGGGAGGGGGTGTTATCACTCCAATTTGCAGTACGGCAGTAAAGAGTGATTGAAGTTTACCAGAGCACAAGTCACATATCTTGGGACAGCTGGGAAATTGACAATATGTCTAGCCCCATGTCAGATTTCAAAATTGAATATAAAAAAATCTGTTTGCTCTTTTGAGAAATGGATTTCAGTGCAGAATTCTGCTGGAGCAGCACTATTAACTGATGCATTTTGGAAAAAAAAATCTTTTCCCATGACAGTATCCCTTTAAATTGGCGACACGTGCCATTAACCCCTGAGTGGAGCATTCATCATGTTACAGTACTAGGCTAAATTGGGCTAATATAGTCGTTGGCCCTGGGCAACAAAGGGGCCCATGGAGACCTGTAGGGGCACGTCAACGCATCAGACAGGACTTTTAAATCTGCCTGATTGAAGTCTGGATGAAAACGAGTCGGATATCAGTCTGGCAGGTCCAGCAGTGGCCCCTTAGGAGGTCAATAAAACTTGGTCTGGAGGGAAAGTTTTTTATCAGCCCACTTATGATCAGCTTTAGCCTTAAGGTGGCCATACACGGGCCGATAAAAGCTGTCGTAAGACCGAGTAGGCAGCTTATTGGCCCGTGTATGGGGCCCTCGATATCTGGCCGAAAGTCAGGCAGATGTCCATCTGGCTGGTTAAAAAATCCGGTTGGATCGCTGCCACATCTGTTCATTGATGCGGTCCCGTGATCCGACCTCCAGTTTACCCTTCGTTATAATCCCATTTTTGGGCCCTAGGGCCCACGATCGGATCAGCCCAATATCGCCAACGTCATAGGAGAGAGATCCGCTCGTTTGGCAATGCATGGCCACCTTTACACTAAGAACTTTAATATTGCTCTTTAAAAACTTGACAAATATGGAATGTGAAACTGTAATATGGTTTGAGATCAAATAAGCTTTTTAAAACTCTGCCTCCCGGTTGGAACGATTGTCAAACTCCCAGCATCCTACGCTGGGGGAAGTGTTTCACGGTTTTCCATCCATGAATCTGAGCAGCTTGGGGTTCTTCAAAGGTTCCAACTGATATGGATCAATCTGGTTTTCACAAGGCGAGTTGTGAAGGTTTTATGAGAAGGCTTTGTGCTTTTAATAGGCAGTTATTGGAAAGGCACCTCAAAAGTTTGCACCCCTCTATGAAGACTAGAATGTTCCAAGTCCTGACAAAAGGAAATAGGAGTAAATGGTAAATTGTGTGCAGGGATCTCAACAAACTGGGGGTATCCAAGGTTTTGGCTTAGTGCCATGGACTGGAGCGTAATTGAGCAACGGAATGTCACACTCAGATGTATTTGCTGCTCTATGGGGTAAAACCATATTTTATAGCAGTGATCTCCAACCAGTGACTCATGCCAAGAAAACCGAAGAGCAGAAGATGGCGCCCTTGAGCTCCACTGCGCTAAATTTGCAAATAGAGGTAAGTTGAGAGTTAGGGGCATTTACTAAAGGTAACAGCTAGGCTGGGAGGGAGCAGGGAGGGGGGTCTATGTAGGGTAGGAGTTTTTATAATTAAGGGTTTGGTTCTCCTTTAAAAGGAGAATTCAACCCAAAACGTAAAAAAAAACCCTACACCCCTACCCTACATAGATCCCTCTCCCTTCGGAATGAGAGCGGCATGTCGGCGCATGCGCAGTTGGGAGCAATTATTTGTCTCGCCACAACTGCGCATGCGCCGAAACTCACGGAAATTGCCGAAGCGCCGGTCTCATTCCAAAGATTACCGAAGCGGCCCAAGATGGAGCCCCGAGAACTCTGATGTCTGAATCTGCACTGAGGGGTAAGTAAAGAGCTAGAGGCATTTACCGAAGGTAACAGCTGGGAAGGGGGTCTATGTAGGGCAGGGGTTTTTATAATTAAGGGTTTGGTTCTCCTTTAAGATGCTGTTAGAGCACAACTTCCAGCCGAAGATCCATAGGTCACAATCTGTTTAGCCTTGGATCCTGCCATCACTATAAGGACATGTGTAGATGGAGGAGACCCTAAAACTGATGGGGCTTTCCATAAAAGCCTAGAGAACCTTGAGAATAATGAAGCGATGACCCACCAGACTTACTAACACACACTGGCTACAAAATGTGGAAACGATTTCCCTTTTTTTTTTTTGGCCCTTTGTTAAATTCTCCTGAGTTACAGAATGCACAAGTACAGTTTCATTGGAGCACGTTGGTGCCAGCTGAATTCATACCATCTGGCTTTTAAATGTAGACATAAAACAATCCTATTCATACTTAAAGGGGGTCGAACCCCACATAGAAAATGAATCTAAATGTACTCCGAGTGCTCCCCTCAGGCACAATCAGTTAGTGGAGCTTACGAGACAACTGCGGAGCCAAGATTCTGGTAATAGCAGTCTAAAACTGAAAACAGCTAACTATAATTTGGAAAAGTGGTCGGTGGAGCACCCAGAGTAAGCCGACATTCGTTTTTCCATTTGGGATTAGAATCTTCTACAGCAAGAACGGAACACAGATACACATTCAAAGCAAACGGAAAAAAGCACGGCCACGTACTGCTTGCTCGAAACAGATCATTAACGAAACAAAATTACATTTAGCTACGAATTTTGGTTTACAAATTATTCATAGTCCAGTCTGCTCTCACAGAGACCAACCGCAAAGCGTGTCAAAACTCCAGACGTCTTCAGCCTGCTTCCCTTCTTTTATTAAGCGACGTCCCTTACAAAAGTGCTCCTTTGCTCGTCAAGGCATTAGTTATGCTTTGAATAGTCCTGGTCTCCTCACAGTGAGGAGGTCTAAGCCCGTGGCTTTCCAGCTGTTCTACATTTTGCTGCCTTTCTCAGCCTCACAAGAGTCAACTAGAATGATGGATTCAGTCTTTCATTCTTGGTATATTATAAGCATAACGGACCAAAGGCAAACCTCGGCTCTGGTAAAAGCAGGCTCGCCCACATGCCTGCACTTGGTCTGAGCTGTCGGAGACAAAGGAGTCCTCTTCATCTGCACAATCCGAGTGGGCAGACTGGGTACCAAAGTCGGACCAGTAATTATCAGGTCGTTGGCAAGGCACAACTGCCAGCGTAGGGCAGCTATGAGATTTTATTAAGTGTTTACAAGGCGGAGGGTTCTTTAAAAGAACGGACTCGCAGTAGTCGCACACCGCAAAGTTACCCCCCTGCAGGTGTGAATACATGCCAAAGTCATAGTAAAAATCCTGAGTCACGCATCCTCTTTGAGAGTTTGTTGCGACTGCAACTGAACCGCTTCTTTTGGTCAAACGCCATCTCAAGAGCTTCCAATCTTCTTTGAATTTTGGATTGAAGAATACATACAGGACAGGATTGAGACACGCAGGCAAGGGCAGAAATATCAACGTGACGGATTTCATGATTTCCGGACTGATGTAGACGGCAGTGATGAGTGGGGCGAATGAGAAGAAGGCCACGGGACAGAAGAAGATGCAGTTGGTGAAGATGAGCCAAGCAACGTGCTTGATCATGCTGGACTCGGCATTTTCCGAGAGATCCTCTTTCTCTATGGTGCAGTATAGTTTGGTGTAGGTGATAACCATGATCAAAAAGGCCAATGAATTTAGAAGGACTAGGGTTACCGTGAATCCCAATGAAGGTGTTTCGCCTGTAGGGAAAGGCAAGCAGAGAGGAGATGAAGAGAACTCTCCAACGTGGAACAGCGGGAGGCATCCTGCAGCAGTGGCCAACAAAACGGCAAGAAGCGAAGCAACTTGAAATTTCCTCAAATGCAGATGCTTCTCTTTCTTAATGATGTCCTTGGCTGATAAGCTTCTCTCTATGGCGGCCAACATCAGGAAGAAAATGGCACTTTCAGAAGAGAAAATAGCAAGGAACCCGGCCACTTTGCATCCGCTGCCCGTCTCCCACCATATACCAAATTCAGCAAACTGTCCCCAGGAGACGGTGTCTAGGACCGTCAGAATGCCGGTGTACACGCCCATGAAAAGGTTGGAGACAGCAATCAGACCGACGAAGAGCTTGGAGGAGGTGAGTGGGGAGCAGGAGGCAAACATTGTCACAATGACAATCACATTAAAGATCAGAGCCAGGAGGAAGATGAACCAGACGGTGAGTCTTATCATCCAGCTGCCAAGGAGATATTCGCACGGTTTGAAGGGGCCTAAAAATAAAAAAAGAATTCACACTGGTAAGAACAAAGTGCTTTCATTTGGTTTAGTGTTGTGAATTGCATATTACTAGACTGCATTTATGGTGTCTCTTGGTAGAGGTTATATAATATAAGGTTACTGGAACAAGATGCCAAAAACCAAGGGAGAATCGGAAATGAAGAACTGCACGACTCTGAGCTCTACTACTACCACCTTCCCACGCTTTATTTTCAATAAAACCTTGATTTACCTGTGGCAGGATTGCACTGAATTAAGGCTTGAACGTGTTCTTTATCTTCTGTACCGATATAATCAGGATCCACAGCAGCGGCTGCACAAAACAGACACAAAGGGGAAATAATAACTACAATCTTTCTTGCCCAAAGCTACAAGTATTTGTACTAAGGCAGAAACACAGAGTTTCTCTTATAGATATGATCAAGGGATAACAAATCAGTGCTGTGCTAAGGGTCAGGGCACACGATCAGATTCGGGGGGGTTTACACGCTTACACGCCCCCGCAATCTCCCCAAACTGCCTCTAGTCGGCTAGAATGTAAATTACTGGCAGGATGGCACGATTCGTTTTCCAAAGTCGCCCGAAGTTTCCTCGTGAGGCAACTTAGGAACACGAAGCACTCCTGCCGGCGATTTACATTCTAGCCGGCTAGAGGCAGTTTAGGGAGATTAGTTGCTCAGAAGAAGAGGAGATTTGTCCCCGGGTGACTAATTTCTCTGAATCGGAGTGTGTGTGCCCTGACCCTAATGGAAGCCATGCTGCCTAAATGCATTTTTATGGCCCACAGCCTTCCCCAAAGGCCTTTGCTTCTTTAATTCAAGACATTTTATCAGAATACGGCCTCCAAACACGTAGGATAAAATATAAAGTTATAATATATTATAACAATAATATAATTCTGTGCTTTTGTGCTCACCCACAGAGGCTCGAAAACATTAAAATAATAGGGCGCTATTTATGTAATTAGTTGTTTGGGGGGGGGTCATGTTTCAACCTGGAGCAATATGGTGCCAAGCTTGTGATCTAATGGGAGCACTCTGGCCATCGACTGTACAGTCATTTTCAGATACCCTCAAATAACAGCATGTGGCCAGTTTTTACTCATTCTACATAAACTTCCATAATGAAAATGAAATACCTCTGTCGTGGTCAAGCAATAGTCTTTGGGCTCTCGAGCGGTCGTCTTCTATGGTTGTGGTCATATAGGAATTACATGCAGAAAAGGCACAGCATTGATATGCATAGGGAACAGACAAAGACCTGCAGCGGGAGAAGGAAAAAGCAGAAATTACTAGCAAACCAGTCTCCAAACATTACAGATAGATACTACGGTATGTCTTGTTCTAAAAAGCAAAACCACTCAACTGTGCCAGTCGTATCTCTATAGCAGGTGTCAGACCTGTTCTATGTTTTCATTGGGCATAGAATCCGCTTGGAACTTGCCCTAGCAACTATAGTTGTGATGTGCGGGCCGGCCCGATACCTGCCGGACCTGTACAATTAAGGGCCCAGAAGGAAATATAGCCTTTATTGCACAAAACTCATGTAAATAGGACAGTGAAAATCAACCCTGTGCAAACAAAAAGATTCAGAAGGGGGGAAAATCGTCTAAAACTAGGCTTACATATAATTATTCAGCAGATCACTTACGAGAGCTTAACTAGATCCTTTGCTGCTAGCGTTTCTTTAAAATCTGGGTTCCCAGTAAGCTTCAGCTGATTCAGGCCGTGCATCCCCTCGGTTGGAAAGGTAGAGAGGTCATTGAAACTCAGGTCTCTGAAATGATGAAATCAATAGGTTACTGCCAGGAAAACCAACAAGATCCAGAGAAACATACGGTGCACACACACATGGATAAGCCAAATGGGATATGGCACCAGTCGTGGGGGGTTCATGCTGGGTCTGCTTAGAAACCAATTTTAAACGTAAAACGTTTAGTATTAGTGCATTGCCATCCAAAATTACTTACAGGTTAGTCAATGCTTTCAGAGTGACGAAGGCTTCCTTATAAATCGTTCGAATTCTATTTCGACTTAGATCTCTGGGGGGGGGGGGAAAAAAAAGACATAAAGGAATATAAGGAAAGTTTTGCACATACTTGGGACTGTATTGTAGGTCAGGTATTGGTCAACAGAATGATTGCAGGGCCAAACTAAATCCTTCCAAAAACTGCAGTGTGTTAATAAGCACTGTTTAGGGTAAGGCACACGTGGGGGACATTTAGTCGCCCATCGATAAATCGCCTCTTCTTCAGGGCGACTTATCTGCCCGAGCTGTCTCCCACTGGCTAGAATCTAAATTGCCGGGGAGATGCTTCGGAGCACTTCATTTTTCAACTTTGGGTGACTTCAGAAAACAAAGTGCACCGACTTCCATCCCGCCGGCGGGTGGCAGTTCGGGGAGATAAGTCACCCCAAAGAAGAGGAGATTGGTCGATGGGCGACTAATCTCCCCGAATCTGAGCGTGTCTCTGCCCTTAACCCTCACAAAAGGAGTATATCCTATTTAAGAGCTTGCCAGCCACCAAGCCAAAGGTGCATAGGATGTTGGGAACGTCACATGTAATTTCACGTTGGTGAAATCTACTATAACACAAAGTGGCATGCAAATATACACTTACAGCACCCGTAAAGCAGTCAGGCCTTGGAACGTCTCATTCTGGACTTCATGGATCTGATTATTCTGCAGGTACCTGCAAACACAAATGGTAGAAAACAACATCATTAACATGCAGCAAAATGAATGACGGATATCGGGAACATCAAGTTCCAACAGGATTTATGTGTGAAGTGGGATCAGGAAGGGAAAGCCGTTGCAAGTGAGTAGAACAGGAGACAAAGAGGAAATGGAGGGAGGGAGATAAGCGATGGAGGTGCTGACGGATGCTGCTAAATGAGATGTGCACAGGGCGGATGTAATTACAATTTCCCTGTTCTGATCCATGGAAGAGCCAGGAAGGAGGATGAGTTTGTAAACGGTACACTTAATCCAGGAGTTGTTATTATTTGGCAATTTTATAACAGGGTTTCTTAAATCAAGGACACTATATGCTTACATTTGGCCTAGGACTCCAGTGAGAATCCATGCAAGCCTCTGGAATAGCAGTTGCTTGTTAAAAATACAAAGGATAAGCTTTGAAGGCTGCTGGAATCACGAAGACAAGCATAAGCATGTCCATATGCAACTGATCTGTCCTGTCCGGTTCTGTCCCATTTCCCAGGAAAACTAGT
This sequence comes from Xenopus petersii, assembly GCA_038501925.1. Taxonomy (NCBI): domain Eukaryota; kingdom Metazoa; phylum Chordata; class Amphibia; order Anura; family Pipidae; genus Xenopus; species Xenopus petersii. The sequence goes on from CM076679.1 coordinate 8,471,657, forward strand.
TCAGTGGGTTTTTGGGAATAAATAGAAAAGCATTGGACTAAGGATGGAGGGAGACTTACATCCAACAGGATTCAGGGAAATGATGGAGACTCGCGTGAGTGAAATATGTGACACACTAAAGTGACAACAACAAAAACCAGAAGAGCTATTCCATCAGCTGCTACCAGGCACTGGCCAACATGGTGCATCAGCATCAGATCTGTCTGTATCCATGGTACATAGTTATTGGTCAGCATTATCTGGGCAACCAAAAGTGGCCTCTCCTTCCTCTAAAGTTCTTGTCAGTTATTCCTTCTCAGACAGACAGGGTTTTCGATGTAAAACTAAATAATCATCAGCAGACCAAGGGCTAATGTGGTGAAATATACGGTGTATCAATTGGCCAGTGCAGTGTTTTGGCTAGGAACAATAACAGATTTTTAAAAAGCGGTAGCCCCAAAGCGTTGGTTCAGGAACCAGAAAATATCAACTGAACACGGTCTACAGCAGGGGTCCCCAACCTTTTTTACCCGCGAGTCAAATTCAAGTGTAAAATAATGTTGGAAAGCAACATAAGCATGCAAAAAGTTCTTGGGGCTTCCAAATAAGGGTTATGATTGGGTATCTGTAGCCCCTATGTGGACTTGCAGCCTACATGAGGCTCTGTTTGGCAGTACACCTGGTTTTTATGCAACTAAAGCTTTCCTTTAAGCCAGGAATTAAAAAACAAGCACCTGCTTGGAGGACACTGGGAACAACATCCAAGGGGTCGGAAAGCAACATGTTGCTCATGAGCCACTGGTTGGGGATCACTGGTCTACAGCAATACTTTCATGGGATATTTTCTGTGTCCAGAATTCAGAACATCAACCAAAGACCTATAATGTTTAACTGTGCAGGAGAAAATACCCCTAAGGCACTTGTTGAAGCTGTTGAAGACCACAGCTTCCGAGGAGCCACAGTCTTCTTTCCTGAAAGTAGATTCTTCTGCATAAGAAGTGGTGCATTGACACAGTTGGATGCATACGCTTAGCTGGTTTGTGGGAGTATTTCGGAACCATTCGTTTTCCCCCCGAAATCTTGGAAATGCCAAGATGTAAAGTGGCATAATATTACCTTTACCTGGAGCTTAGAAACACTAATATTTAGCTCTACTCAAACCCCTACACAATAACATATGAAAGTACCTACCAATACAAATGGCGTAAATGGAAGGTTTGTGTACTTACACTTCCTCTAAGGCACTGCAACCTTCAAATCCAACAGGTGCTGTGATCTCATTGTAGGACAAGTCCCTGAATATGTAAAAGTGAAGAATAAATATATTGAACTTGTCACATAATGTAGCCCCACTGCCCGTTAACTCCTGTGTTAGAAAGACTCATGGTGATCTGTATTCAACTCTAGTGTCTGTGGTTGGCACTTTTGGGGTGTTTCTCTTCCAGCTGAAATATAGCAGTTAACACTATTTCCTACTCAGCCCAAAGTCTGTGCCCAAGGGATGTACACCAAGGCTGGAGTAATCATACAAAAGGTAAACCCTGATTCTAAAAGGGGTATATTCTCCAATTCTAAGATACCCAAACATGAGAATTATATTGACCTATTTGGCACCAAGGGGCAATTGGTTCAACTCTGATCTCTCCAGAACACGGATCATTGTCTATAAAGATTTGGATAGGACAGGGATCCCCAAACTTTTTTTACCCGTGAACCACATTCAAATGTAAAAAGAGTGTGGGAGCAACACAAACATGAAAAAGTCCTTGGGGTGCCAAATAAGGGATGTGATTGGCTATTTGGTAGCCCCTATGTGGACTGGCAGCCTATAGGAGGCTCTACTTGGCACTATACTTAGTTTTTATGCAATTAAAACTTGTTTCTAAGCCTGGAATTCAAAAGTAAGCTCCTGCTTTGAGGCCATTGGGAGCAACATCCAAGGGGTTGGAGAGCAACATGTCACGAGCTACTGGTTGGGGGATCACTGGTTTGGGGAATACATACTACAAGGTTGTCATGTTGACCAAAAGAAACATAATTTGGCTTTATTAGCCTTTTTAAAAAAAAAAAAAAAAAAAAAAAAGCAGGGTATGAAGATTAAACGTGTGCACTTACAAGGTTCGAAGCATCTTCTGCTCTTGGCAAAACTTTATCGGAATACTTTTTATCTTTGTGCCCGTCAAGGTCCTTTACAACAAAACAGACGTAAATATTTAACAAGATCTTGCGATTGCAAATGTAAAGAGAAAATGCAAAAGTGAAGATGGCTGCAGATTTACAGTCAGCTCTTTGGGATGATATCACAACCATACGCTTGCGATAAATGAGCATTCTTTTATTCTGTGGGGATCTTTGCGGGATCTGCTTTCTATCTCATTCACCTCACTCAATAGGAGAAATGATGAGAGTATAAGAACATGTTTGGTTTGTACCCATACTTCCAGTTGCAGAAGCATTGCTATATCTCTGTCTAATTTGGTCACCCAGTTGGTAGACCCATCGAATCATTCATGGTTTCCATGCAGACTTAAAGCTGCAAAAGCCCAAAGCAGGGAACCATCAAACTGAAAACATTCCTCTTTACCCCAGTCAGCACCAACCCAAGTCTGCCCACCTAAGTTTTGTTTAGGCTTTAAAGGAGAAGGAAAGGTAAGGCACCCCCAAGTGATTGTATTGATTTACCTGACACCCCGGGCCGGTGCTTCTATCAGGAGAAAACTGCACCAGCCTGGGGTTATTCCAGCGAGCACCACGGAGCGATCGCCTTCCGGCTTCCTCGATCTTTAAATTTCCTGGGGCAGACGCATGCGCAGTAGAACAAAATTAGCCGACTTTTTCTTTAAAGTTTGGCTTTTTGCTGTACTAAGGCGCATGCGCCGCTTGCTGCACCAGGTTGCAGTTTTCTGCCGATAGGAGCATCATCCCAGGGTGTCAGTTAAGTAAATAGAATCACTTGGGGATGCCTTACTTTAAGCACCCACCAGTAGAAAATGCCTTTCTGTCTCCTTTAAGTTTTTGTTTTTTCAGGTTGGAACTCCAAGCTAAGTCTCAGAACAAGGATGGCTTCCCTTTCTGTGCAAGAAACGGGCTCTGCCAATCGCTCAACCCATTTCAACCCAATCCTAATTACAGTGACATGAAGAAAACCGGTGGTTGACTGTAAGAAAGCAGTTTTTAACTCCTTTATTATGAACAAGAGGTTTGGAAGGATTCATCTGTGGAGTAACAGTAGCACCAGGAGGAGTAGGAAGTCCTCCATCGGCCAGTTTTTTTTGTGGTCTTGTCCTCTGTTGGTGAGACTTCAATTTTGAGTGTGACCTTTCACAACAAACTGATTTTCTCCCTAATCTAGGGTGGCTTGGGACATCTGCACTTGGACCATGCTGTTCAATCTTCTACACTTGACACCATCATACCTTGCCCTGTTTTGTTAGAAGTATGGCTCCTATATGAGACGATGGTGGTTTTGGGCATATTTGGTCAAAGCCACCATGAGGGAAAGTGTGAAAATGCTTTCATATAAAGGCTTCAAGATGGCGAACTCCACATTTAAGGGCAGAGACACACGCTGCTATTTCGGGAGATTAGTCGCCCATCGACAAATTGGTTCTTCTTCATTCCCAACGTCTAGGATGTAAATCGTCGGCGGGGTGGCACTCGCAACGCTTCGTTTTCCAAAGTTTCCTCCCGAGACTTTGAAAAGCCGAATCTATCCGAGTGCCTTCCTGTAGCCGATTTCGGGGAGATTAATTGCCCGAAGAAGAGATTTGTCACTGGCCGACTAATCTCCTGAAATAGCAGTTATTGTCTCTGCTCTAAAGCACAAAAAACAACCAAACAAAAGAAATACTTACAGGCTTTCTAGATTATTAGTCCCAGTAAGATTAGGAAACCATTGAACATTGCTTGCCCCACGAATGATTCTATAGAGAGACAAAGGATGAGATTTAGTTCTGCATCGCCCAATCACAATGCTTGTATATATGTATCTCTAGAAGTGATTTTTGCCATATAAATAATAAAGACAATAAGGCATAAGCGGCTTCATTTTCACACAGCTCTGTCCATGTAAATGTATTTAAAGGAATCATTCCCCTTCAACCCATTTAGAGGTCACCAAATCACACGGCGGTTACGCGGCACAGTTCTAGAATGCAGACAGTGCCATTGCTCGTTTCAAGTATCTCACTTCACACGTTCTAACAAGGGGGTAGACAAGTACTTACAAGAAGTGGAGGTCTGATAAGTTCTGAAAGGCTGAATTCCCCACGAAAGACAAGGGATTATCGTACAACTGTCTGAAAATTTCAAGAGAGTTATCTGGTTAATGAAACCCGCACATCGGCTGTGTAGCTTATAATAAGCGCAGAGGAGGAGCATTGAAGAGTTGAGCAGTGCAAGGGGTCAGGAAAGGATTCTCTCTCCCAGCAGAAAAGGAGTTTTATCAGGCGCTGCTACTGGGTCCGGAATGCCAGGGGTCCAAATAAAAACCTTGCAGCTATGGGTCCACTTAACCCCTTTATTCTCCTAGTCTTTTATATCTACTTACTATACTCTATTCTCCCATTATAAAGCCTTTTTTCCCCCCATAAAGAAATAAGCAATGACCATGAAATAGGCCAAATGGTTAGACGCAAGAGGGTCCACCTGGAGTTTTCCTGGTATCCCGGTGAGCCAGTCCGACATCGCTTGTAGCTGAGGTTGCCAACCAGCTGGTATTTTACTGGTAAAACACTTGCTAAAACCGGGGCTGGTACAGTAAATTTACCGGCAACCTAATTGCTGGTAAACTTGTAATACCCTTAACAAAAGCCCTTGGCCCACCCCCAATCCCCTGGAAACCTTTTCTCCGCCTTCTGGTCATCACACGTCACGGCCCCACGCCCTTTTACGTCGCCACGCCCTTTTACGTCACGCCCCCACGCCCTTTTACGTCACGCCCCCACGCCCTTTTACGTCACGCCCCCACGCCCTTTTACGTCAGGGCCCCACGCCCTTTTACGTCAGGGCCCCACGCCCTTTTACGTCAGGGCCCCACGCCCTTTTACGTCAGGGCCCCACGCCCTTTTACGTCAGGGCCCCACGCCCTTTTACGTCAGGGCCCCACGCCCATTTACGTCACGGCCCCACGCCCTTTTACGTCACGGCCCCACGCCCTTTTACGTCACGGCCCCACGCCCTTTTACGTCACGGCCCCACGCCCTTTTACGTCACGGCCCCACGCCCTTTTACGTCACGCCCCCACGCCCTTTTACGTCACGCCCCCCACGCCCTTTTACGTCACTGCCCCACGCCCTTTTACGTCAGGGCCCCACGCCCTTTTACGTCACAGCCCCACGCCCTTTTTATATCACGTCCCGCCCTTTTACGTCACAGCCCCAGCATCGGCCAGTAGAAATTTTATGAAAAGGTGGCAACCTGACTTGTAGCTGTAGTAGATTCAAGGGATCCTATATCATAACTTGGAATGCAGCTTTAACAACTGGTCTAGGATATTTCTCATCAACAACAACCTCCACAACTACTGTGTAAAATATTCCAGCATAGGACTAGCTACCTGAACCCCCCGACCAAAAAAACAAAAAAAAAAGACCAAACAGCCGATTGCCCCCTCAAAAACACTAGCAACAACCTGACTTCTGGTAGTCCACTAGCAATCTCAACTGGATTTTTGGGCTGATATAGCTCGAAAAACACAGTGCTTTGTATAAAAGTGCTACCCCCCAGATCATCAGGGTCGCCCATATTACTTATAAAAGTAACATTTCAAACACATGTTAAAGCTTTTGTATTCTTATCGATGTCTGGGGAAGCAGCTCCACATTTGCTGTTTAAAATGGGTGAGGCCTCTGACATATAGAGAAATTCTGGACATTTCAGTCCATTCCATAGAACCAACAATTTCATATGGTCCAACACTATGTATTTAGGGGATGAATGCCTAATGATTGCCCCATGTGCTGTAGGCCATAAAACAAGGAATTCCAAAATGATTGATAAAGAGCACAATAAATACAATTTATCACAAACTGGAGCCCAATATTTCTATAGTAGATGTAAATCTGAGCTTTTATTTAATAATATTTTACTTACATGGTTCGTAACAGTGGGTTCTTCACAAACGCTCCATCTGGGATTGTTGTGATGGAATTACTGTGGAAACCCCTAGATCCAAAAACAAAACAGTATGAGAAGACATATGTACAGGTAGGGGGAACAGTTATCCGGAAACCTGTTGTCCAGAAAGTTCCAAATTACAGAATGTCTGTCTCCCATAGACTCCATTTTATCCAAATAATCCAAATTTTTAAAATTGATTTCCTTTTTCTCTGTAATGATAAAACAGTCGCTTGTACTTGATCCCAACTAAGAAATAATTAATCCTTATTGGAAGCAAAACCAGCCTATTGGGTTCATGTAATGTTTATCTAATTTTCTAGTAGACAGATCCAAATTACGCAAAGATCCGTTATCCGGAAAACCCCCAGGTCGCGAGCATTCTGGAAACAGCTCTCATACCTGTATATTGAATAAGATGAATGAAGACTTAGAAAGAATTAAACAATACTTACAACTCCTTCAAATTGGGCAAGGATTTGATGGCATTCGGGAAATCGATCAGGTTGTTGTAATTTAGATCCCTGAGAAGAACAGAGGAAAGGGATTTAGGAATCAACTGCACATACAGTGTAATTAACCATAATAAGTGTAACGTGTATGTCTAGGAGGCATTATTACAGCAACATAAATCGTCTTTCCTTTGGCAATTGCAGGAGGGGTCAATTCTTTCATTTAAAGTTCAGTACAATTGTTTTGAGGGCTTAATGGGGAGTAACACTTACACTCTTAGGGCACGAGAAGATTCGGGGAAATTTAGTCGCCTGGCGACTAATCGGCTCTTCTTCGGAAAAGAAAAGAATTAAAATTGGCGGCGGGATGGCACTCGGAGCGTTTCGTTTTCCGAAGACGCCCGATGAGGAAACTTCAGGCGACTTCGTAAAGCCAAGGCAATCTGAGGAAACTTTGGGCGGCTTCGGAAAGCCAAAGCGAACTGAGTGCCATCCTGCCGGCGATTTACACTCTAGCTGGAAGGAAGGCAGTTCAGGGAAATTAGTCGCCCGAAGATGAAGAGATTTATTGCTGGGCGACCAATCTCCCGAAATAGCAGCGCATGTCTCTGTCCTTACAATGGAGTAGAAACAAGTTGCGACTCTGAGACAACCAAGATTATTTATTTATGGTAGGGTGAGGTTGACTTTCTTGGGGGGTCTGAAGTTGCCAAATGCCCAGATCTTTAATTCTGTTTTATGGTTGGTGCAGATTTTTTGGGGGGGCGACAGATGCACGTGAATGAGTGAATGTAAATTAAATGAAAAGAATGTGTTGAGCAGAGAAAGCGACACAAAAGCGACTCGTTGCATTGCATTGAAAACAGGACCAAGCTAATGAACATTTTTATATATATATATATTTTTTTTGTTGGTAGGAATATTCTGTATCTGGAACGCCATCCAAACTTCCAAAATAAGCTTTCTGGAAAGGAATGGCATTTTCGAGGTAATATGTCTAAATGAAATCCTGCCCACATCCTGCATTTCATTCTGTAAAAGCAATTATACTCGGCGGATACAACGCATCCTTGCAGCCCCTCGGGCAAAACAACTGTAATGAAGGGAAGTTTCCTTTTCAAGGTACTTTGTCACAATATACAAACAAGTTCAAGTCATGCTATGGGGTCTTTGATCACTGCACAAAAGAACAAGTCCGTGGAGACTTGAGTTAAAATAGAAAGGAAATATAATTCTACTTACAGAGCTTCGAGATTATCCAGTCCATGGAAACAATGTGGTCCGAGGGTTCTGATTTTATTGTTGTGAAGATGTCTGGAATTAGGAAAAGGGACACGAAATTGTGCTGGTTAAGCTTCATGCATGGAGACATGGAAAGCTACAGACAAATGAAAGCGTGCTTCTATTTACAAACAGAGTTTGCTCCAGTCCAGACTTCCATTGCCCCATTAAGTGGTTAGGTTTCCCTGGTTTAAAGCGGCTTGATTAGTCAAAGCAAGAATCTGTATGGTTGCTGATGTTTAGCATTGTGATTTATGAGTCACACTAACTGCGAGTAGTGCGCAGCTACAATTGTCCTCTGTTCTAAGTGTAGAATTTCCATTTAGAACATGTTTAATAGGTCACACAGACCCATCAAGAAACACACAACACCTTGATTGTGACCCAGGATACCCATGTTTATAAAATTGGTGGTTGGACGGTCTCAGTTTAAAACCCCTTGGAGGTCCAACCTCTGACCAGGATCCACATATAGACAATAAAAAGATTTCTTCATCAATCATTTGGCCATAGAGGCAAAGTATGTGAAGGTCTGCAACTATGTTAATATCCCTAATCTCACCCGAACTGACCACTAAGATGTAACAATTACGATCTTTCTTGGAAAATATCTCTCCAAGAAAGATTGTTCGTTTCAAGACACAAGTGTAGAACTGAATCATCAGATATACATATAGAAACAATAGAATTCTACCTGTATCTGACCATTCAGCACTAACAATGGCCGATGTTTGGGAGCCTTCAAAGGCACCCAATCAAAATTTTCCGTCCAGTCGATCAAGGAGCCGATCAATATCCAAGTCTTCTGCCGGCTCTTTTCCCACCATACATGCACCGAATATCATACGAAAACTTGTTTTGTACGATATTATCTGTGCGTCTATGGCCACCATTAAGATGGTCATACACAGAGAGATCCGCTTATTTGGCAATGTCGCCAAAGAGTGGATCTCTCCCCGATATCGGGCTGATCCGATCATGGGCCCTCGGGCCCACCGAATGGATAGTAATGAAAGTTATATGGGTGGTCGGATCGCTGGTTACGATTACACCACAGATAACAACCTTAGCAGCTATTGGGGATGCTGAACACCATATCCTGAACCCAGGACATTCAAACTAATTTCTTATAGTTGTTTTCTAACTAATTCTGAACCTTAGAACTGGGATGTCAATCAAGGTTTGTTCTTCTGCTCTTCCAAATCCTTTATTCCAAGTTACCTCCATCTAGCAAGGAACTTGTGTAAATCAAGCTCAAGCTTTTGGAAGAAACTTTTCCTGTGATATTTGCTTTTTAATTTGTGTATTCAAAAGATTTTTAATAGTCAAGTTGAATGGCTTGCCAATTGGTAACCTACATGAATTTGTGTTGAGATGGAGGGATAGATCGATTGATAGATGGAGGGATAGATCGATTGATAGATGGAGGGATAGAAAGATGGAGGGATAGATGGAGGGATAGATAGATGGAGGGATGGATGGATGGAGGGATAGATAGATGGAGGGATAGATAGATAGATGGAGGGATGGATGGATGGAGGGAGGGATGGAGGGATAGATAGATGGAGGGATAGATAGATGGAGGGATAGATAGATAGATGGAGGGATAGATAGATAGATGGAGGGATAGATAGATAGATGGAGGGATAGGTAGATAGATGGAGGGATAGGTAGATAGATGGAGGGATAGATAGATAGATGGAGGGATAGATAGATAGATGGAGGGATAGATAGATAGATGGAGGGATAGATAGATAGATGGAGGGATAGATAGATAGATAGATAGATGGAGGGATAGATAGATAGATGGATGGAGGGATAGATAGATAGATAGATGGAGGGATAGATAGATAGATAGATGGAGGGATAGATAGATAGATAGATGGAGGGATAGATAGATAGATGGAGGGATAGATAGATAGATGGAGGGATAGATAGATAGATGGAGGGATAGATGGATAGATGGAGGGATAGATAGATAGATGGATAGATAGATGGATAGATAGACGGAGGGATAGATAGATAGATAGATAGATGGAGGGATAGATAGATAGATAGATAGATGGAGGGATAGATAGATAGATGGAGGGATAGATAGATAGATGGAGGGATAGATAGATGGAGGGATAGATAGATGGAGGGATAGATAGATGGAGGGATAGATAGATGGAGGGATAGATAGATGGAGGGATAGATAGATGGAGGGATAGATAGATGGAGGGATAGATAGATGGAGGGATAGATAGATGGAGGGATAGATAGATGGAGGGATAGATAGATAGATAGATAGATAGATAGATAGATAGATGGATGGATGGATAGATGGATTCGATAGCTAGAGAGGTAGATAAGCAAACTGATCATCTATAACACCCATGCCCAATATATGGGCTAACTAAACAAATACTTACAAAACCACAAGGCTGGACAGATTGGAGAAAGCATAATCGGGTATATGGGTGATTTTGTTAAGCGCCAGTGTCAAGGCCTGTAGAGATGGGAGGTTGCTGAGTGGACGAATTGGCACTTCAGTCAAGCTATTGTCGTCCAGCCAAAGATGACGAAGTTGCACGAGGCCCTCGAAGCTATCCTCTGGAACCGTGACAATGTGGTTTGCATCTAAGCGCCTGCAGGAGACAACAGAAATAATTTTTTTAAAGTTCTGCATCAAGTGTTGGGCGTTGGTGCAGTGCCCACCCAAAGCAGCCAGAGGTAGGAGATGTCCGTGCCCTGGGCATTCATCAAATGACCTGCACAGTTTGCCGACTTTAGGGCAATATATATGGATGGTCTCCAGCCTTAGCGACAATATTAAATCAGATGAATAAAGCCAAGTTATATTACAGGTTTGTTTGATATGATATGATAGGATAGTGCTTTGTGTTGCCAAAAGTATTCCCAGAAGGTCAATATGTCCCCATTACTCAACACACTTTCTTAAACCCGAGACCTCTATCAATTCATCAGAATAGGCTGAACTGCAACGAGTAACTGAGCGTCAAGATGCAGCGCCGTGCAGCCGTTTTCATATTGTATTGTTAGTAATGCAGAATGGAAACTGCCATCTCAGTAGTGGCAGTTTTACCTTACTCAATGGTTATGCAGCTCTGTCATTGGGAACAGGACCGGCCGTTAGCAGCGCAACTGATAAGCCTACAGAACAAATGCTACACAGGACCCCACCTAAAAAGCTTAGGTTTCAAGGTGCTTCATCCACATTCAAAGAATAGTTTTACAATCCGCCAACTATGCAGTAATTCAGCTTAAAAAGAAGCGTTTCTTCTAGCCTTTATTAACTCAAAGGGGAAGTACGCCCTGCTTACTATAGATTTCTATCTTTCAATTACGAATGCATAGCTTGCTCTGCGCATATATAAAGTTTAAAGGAGAAGGAAAGGCAAACATTAAGTCAGCTTTATCAGAAAGGCCTATATAAATATACCAGTAAACCCTCAAAGTAATGCTGCTCTGAGTCCTCTGTCAAAAGAAACACCACATTTCTTTCCTTCTATTATGTACTCATGGGCTTCTGTATCAGACTTACTGTTTTCAGTTAAACCTCCAGGGCTAGGGCTTGAGCATGCTCAGTTTGCTCCTCGCTCTCTCTCCCTCCTGTAATCTGAGCCCAGAGCTATGAGTGAGCAGGGAGAGACTCATACAGGAAGTGATGTCACAGCAAGCTAATATGGCAGCTGCTATCCTAAACAAACAGAGAGAGCTTCTAGTGTGGTTTACTCGGGTATGATAAAGCATTCTGCAGAATAAATATAGTGTTATAGCTTGCACTATTGTGGCTAATCTATTGGCAATAAACTGCTTTGGTAGCTTTCATTCTCCTTTAAAGGGGCATGCCACATTAATTAACTCTTCTAAGACATTTGCAAGAATCATGTGAACAATATTCTCTGCAACCAGCAGCAAAATGTCTCTGCAGGTTTTTTTTTAAAAAAAAAAAAAAAAAATAGTCACCAACAAACTTCAATGCATTTGCCATTTTTTCGTTGTTTTTCAGCGAATCGAAAAGGGTCAGATTCACCCATCACTAATAACAAGAAATGGAACCAGACTAGTATCTACAGTAAACTATGACAACATAACGTACAGAAACGCAGGTTTGCATCAGTGATGTTGTAGCCGTATGCGTTCATCTTCTGAATCACTAGGGCTGGCACCTCTTCATTTTATTTAATACACACCCAGCATGACTAATTATAAACGAGATTATAAATCAGATGCATGCTGCAGACTGCATTGGATTCTGTACCAGAAAAACCACTGCAAAATTGTAGTCCTAGGTTCGATTCCAGCCAGTAAACTATCTGCAACAAGTTGTGTTCCTCTGGGTATTTTGGTTTCTTCTAGGGATGCACCGAATCCAGGATTCGGTTCGGATTCGGCCTTTTGCAGCAGGGATCAGATATGGCCGAAACCTTCTTCCTGGCCAAATCGAATGTTTTCCTCTTCCCACCCCTAATTTGCATAGGCAAATTTGGATTCGGTCGAATCTTTCGTGAAGGATTCGAGGGGGTTGCCTGAATCCAAAATAGTGGATTTGGTGCATCCCTAGTTTCCTCTAGGGATGCACTGCATCCAGGATTCAGTTCGGGATTTGGCCTTTTTCAGCAGGGATCGGATTCGGTCGAATCCTTCTTCCTGGCCAAACCGAATGTTTTCCCCTTCCCACCCCTAATTGGCATATGCAAATTAGGATTTGGATTCAGTTCGGTATTCGGCCAAATCTTTCACGAAGGATTTGGGAGTTCGGCTGAATCCAAAATAGTGGATTCAGTGCTTCCCAAGTTTCCTCTAGGGATGACCCGAATCCAGGTTTCGGTTCGGGATTCTGCCTTTTTCAGTAGTGATCGTATTCGGCCTAATGTTTCCCCTGCCCACCGGTTTTCAGCAAAATCTTTCTCGAAGGATTCGGGGGTTCGGCTGAATCGAAAATAGTGGAATCGGTGCATCCCTAGTTTTACTCCATACTCCAAAAACTGACGGAGCTTTAATGAATGTTTAAACAATAGGAGTGGGCAAGGGCATTGTGGGATGTTTTGCCGGCTGAAACGGAGATTTAGGGCACTGGCACAACTGGCAATTGAGAGTCGTTGGGCAGGTGGGAAAAAACTTTCAACGAGCTGCATTATTTGAGCGAAAATCACCTGACCCGCAATTGAACTGCCAGGAACCGGGTCAATAAACATTTAGTTCAATGCCGGGGCAATTTTAAGTGTTTTGGCCGCCTGCCGAGGTTGAAATCACGTGGGCAGCGAGACGGCTTGTGGCCGGGTAACTTGAAGCCGTGTTTGCCTCCTGTCAGTACAACTAGTAACACAGGAGAAGGTATTCACGCTTCATATTGTTCAGGGGATTACATGTCCCAAATTTCTACATTCCACAAAACCGATCGTTGGCATTAGGAAAATCAATGTTGTGAAGTTAATTAAACCGAATCCTTTTTCTTTTATTTGCCTTTCCGACAAAAAGGTCTGCGTGCCGCTCATTATTGGCTCAGGGCCCCGTGGAAAGACATAGGGTTAAACGGGAAAACGTAGCCGCTTATTTAAACAAAAAACACCTGCGCCCTCCTGTCAGCTCCCTGATTAATAACTCGGCCCCTCCATCAGGTTTCCCCAAACAAAGCCCAGGGAGAGAGGGATCGGTTACAGATCACTGATCCTTCGTTTTCTTGCTTTGTCTCAGCTGAAAAATGAAGATAAAATAGGCAACAGTTGCTCTTTTTTTTTTTTTTTACTGCTCAAAAGGAAAACAAAGGGCGTTCAGAGGGGCTTATTAATGACCTTGCGGCAGAGAGGGGGTGGCGGTGCTAATCTGCCGACAGCTGAATCGATTTTGCAGCATAATTGTGAATTAAACTCTTTACATATGTTTCCGCGTTCCTTCACATGGCGGCATCAAACATAGGAGGATCCCGTGGGTCAGTCTAGAATATCTGTAGCCATATCGGACGGAGGCCACGGTGTTTACTGTTCTTGTAATATGATCAAGAATATTCTTTGGGACCTCAAAGAGTCTGGGTTTATTTAGGGTGGTCGCACACGTGAAGATTCGGGGGGAGATTAGGCGACAAATCTTCTCTTCTTTGGGTGACTAATCTCCCCTAAATGCCCGCCGGCGATTCACATTCTTGTTTGCGGGATGGCATTCGGATCACTTAATTTTCCAAAGTCGCCCGAAGTTGCTAATCTCCCTGAATCTGTGTGCCACCACCCTAAGAGCAGAGACACAAGTGGAGATTCGGGGATATTTAGTCTATTCTTCGGGCGACTAAAATCCCCGAACTGCCTAAATCACCGGCGGGAAGGCACCCGGAGTGCTTTGTTTTCCGAATTTGCCCCGAGGAAACTTCGGGCAACTTTGGAAAACAAAGTGCTCCGAGTGCCATCCCACGGGCGTTTTCATTTCTAGCTGGAAGGAAGGCAGTTCGGGGAGATTGGTCGCCCCAAGAAGAGGTGATTTGTCGCCGGACGACTAATCTCCTCAAATTGCCTTGCCGCCATCCTAATTGCCGGCGAGATGGCACTCTGAACACTTCGTTTTCCGAAGTCGCCTCACGAGGAAACTTCGGGTGACATCGGAAAACAAATCTAGTGCCATCCTGCCAGCAATTTAGATTCTAGCTGGTGGGAATGAAGTTCAGGGAGATTAGTCGCCCAAAGAAGTCGCCGGGCGACTAATCTCCTCGAATTGCCTTCCCGCCATCTAAGTCGCCAGTGGGATGGCGGAAGAAATTCGTTTTCCAAAGTCGCCTCACGAGGAAACTTCTGAAAACAAAGCACTCAGAGTGCCATCCCGCCGGCGATTCAGATTCTAGCCGACGGGAAGGCAGTTCGGGAAGATTAGTCGCCCGAAGAAGAGGCGACTAATCTCCCCAAATCTCCACGTGTATCTCTGCCCTAAAAGATAAAATAGCAAAAATTCAACAGATAAAAAAAAGCTTGGCAAGTACAAGTAACAACAAGTAAACAATTTATTTTCCCAGTTCATTAAAACATTTGAATTTTTTAGCCAAATTGAAAATTTATGGAATTAATGTGATTCGCACTGGCTTTTCTTCTTTAAAAAAACAAAAAAAACCCACTCGGTAGTGTTGTAGACTTGTATTCTTAAAGGAATTGTTCACCTTTGAGTTAAGTTTTAGTATGATGTAGAGAGTGATATTCTGAGACAATTTGCATTTGGGTTTCATTTTTTATTATTTGTGGTTGGAGTTATTTTTAGCTTTTTCTATTTCAGCAATCTAGTTGCTGGGGTCCAAATTCCCCTAGCAACCATGCACTGATTTGAATAAGAGGCTGGAATATGAATAGAAGTAGGAGTAATAAAAAGTAGCGATAACGATAAACTTGTTGCTTTGTTTTTTGGATTGGGGGTCAGCGACCCTCCCATTTGGAAGCTGGAAAGAGTCAAAAGAAAATAATTTAAAAACTATAAAAAAAAATTAATTAATGAAGACCAATTGTAAAGTTGGTTAGGACTGGTCATTCTATAACATACTAAATGTTGAACCATCCCTTTAATTAGTAGATAGCTTCTAACTGCCAAGATGGGACCAGCCAAGGAGGCTGTTATGGGGGGGAGGTGCATTGGTGCAGTCCAGGAGGGGGGATGGAGGCTTCTCCAGGGTTAATTCCTTTTATATGTGGCTTTTGTTGCCCTTTAATGTTTCTTGTAGGTTATTAGCAGTTTAGGGGTGACTCCTACTATTCTACCTGGGTGGCACACTGTTACACCGTTATGATATTAGCAGTTTTAAACTACTAATATCATGGAAAATGTATAAATAAAATTGCACATATAAATTAAATAAGCAAAACAAAAAAACAAAAAAAAAGGAAATACACAATACAGTGGAACCTCTTACAGAGCATTTCTATAGACCGCAGTAATCGTTTCAATTCCAGAAATGGAATGTTCCAAAACAAAAAGATAAATAACCCTCAGAGACCAACTGCAAAGTGTCTTTCAGTAATGTAGAACAGTCTGTAGCAGAATAACAGTTAAATTGAAGGTGAACTGCCCCTTAAAGGGCATGTAAAGGGAAAAAAATAAAATCCCATTTTTACTTTCTTTAATGAAAAAGAAATTCTCCCTTCATTTACTGCTGTGGATAGGAATTGTCAGACGGTCCCTAACTGCTCTGCAGGGAAACAATCATACTTATGAACAGCAGGGGGAGCCCCCGCCTTACTTCCCAGCCATGCAGAACTCAAGCTGCTTTGTTTGTTTCCCTGTAGAGCAGTCGGCGACTGTGTAGAGATTTGTATTGGATTTTATTTTTGCCTTTACATCCCCTTTACTGTTTCCAACTCCAGCTGCAGGGACAGAGATCAATGAGCCAGATTTAAACAGATAATCTGGGATTCTATTTGAAGGATTATTTTGCTGCAGCCACTGGTTCTGCAGAGTTTGTATTAAACAATACAAAAACTATAAAATCCACATAAGATTACATGACAACACAGGACATGTGCTGTTTGGATAATTTATGATGATCCCTAAGCAGCCCAGACCACACTGAGCATGTGCACAGTCTTGGTCTTGCAAAGATGTATAACAAAGTTACAAGATGGTGACCCCCTGTGGCCAACTTTGAAAGCATAAATCATTTGTTTGATTAGGCTTGTGGTGCAGTAAGTTCATGTTTATGTTTAGTATACAAAATACAGCATTTCTAGCCTTATTCTATTTTACACTTTACTTCCCCTTTAACCTCTCATAGGCTCTTTCTATAACACTTTCAGGACTTTTCCTACAGGTTTGTGCTATAATAATGTGGTGCCCAGATATTTGGGGCAAATAACGGCAAAAAAACCCCAAAACAGACAAATAATATCTGTAAAAGAAAAGGCCCGGCAGTAAATATAACAAAACTGGCCCTTTAAGTGCTAAGGGCAAAAAGTATGAAGTTGCCGGGACTTTCCTGGAATGTTTCCTGGACTCCGTGTAATGGGGCCCCTCTCTGCCTTGTATTGTTCCTGCCGTCAAAAAACTGACAGTTTGCTCATGGGCAAAACATGTGTCACTGACATTTGCACTGGGGCAGAAAGACATTCCCATATATATTTATATATACTTATATATTACTGATGTACCCTATTCAAATAAATTATTCCATAGCATAGGCATTGGATCTATTATCCGGAAACCAGTTATCCAAACCAGATAGTCTTTTTTTTTTTTCTATTTAAAGGGGAAGTTCAGGTTTCCATTAACTTCAAAGGAGAAACAAGATTTCTCAAGGGTCGAAGTGAATTAGAGGGAATTTTTTCAAAGTTAAAAAAATCCGAAGTCATTTTTTGGATACTTCGACCACCGAATAGGATACTACGACTTTGAATTCGATTCGAAGTAAAATAGTTCAAATATTCGATAATCGAAGTACTGTCTCTTTAAAAAAAACTTTGACCAATAGTTCGCCAAATTAAACCTGCCGAAGTGCTATGTTAGCCTATGGGGACCTTCTAATGCATTTTTCGAAGCCTCTACACATCGAAGTAAAATCGTTCGAATTTACTTTGATCGTTCGATGGCAAAATTCGGTAAAAAAATCCTTCGACTTCGATATTCGAAGTCAAAGTATTTTAATTCGATGGTCGAATTTCGAAGTATATATATATATATCTCTCATACCTGTATACGGTGAACATTTAAACTCTGATGCAGTAAATTTTTCAAGTTGACTAATTGCCCGAGGCTCCATTCAAAGCCTCAGCCACAAAATACCTGTCTCTCTCAATTCACACGCTTCCCTGGAGTTCAAAAACATGTTTTCTAGTAGGATAAGACCATTGTGATATTAGCAGCACAACTCAACGGATACACCTGTACGCATGGTACGTCCCATCTCTACAGATTTGCCTTCATACATTAAAGGAAACCTGTCACCATTGTGTTAACACTAGGAAGGTAATAAGACTATTAAAAAGAACCACAAAACTCGTTTATAACACATTTATTTCAATCAAATCTCACTAAAAACTAGGGATGCACCGAATCCACTTTTTTGGATTCGGCCGAACCCCTGAATCCTTCGTGAAAGATTCGGCCGAATACCGAACCGAATCCGAACCCTAATTTGCATATGCAAATATGGGAAATATGGGAAGGGGAAAACATTTTTTATTTCCTTGTTTTCTGACAAAAAGTCATGCAATTTCCCTCCCGCCCCTAATTTGCATATGCAAATTAGGATTTAGATTCGGTTCGGCTGGGCAGAAGGATTCGGCCGAATCCTGCTGAAAAAGGCCGAATCCTGGCCGAATCCCGAACCGAATGCTGGATTCGGTGCATCCCTACTAAAAACCAGTTTAGAACTACTTTTGAAAATGTCCACAAGATCCTCACTGAAGCCCGACTTTACTGAAAGTCGTGAGAGCAATGCATCATGGGTAGAATCAGCCCTGCAGACTTCTCTTGCGATATCCCCAGTTTCTGCAGTTGTCGGGGGGCTGCTGGACTCCATGTGTGAATTTTATCGTAGTCATACCTCCCAACTGTCCCTTTTTCGGAGGGACAGTCCCTCTTTTGACAGCTCAACCCGCAGTCCCTCATTTGTACTGGAAAGTCCCTCTTTTCTCTGCACTGAACAGCCAGAAAAAGAAACAAAGTTTCTCACTTAATTGGCTTTTAGCAGAGAGCCCAGAACAGCTAACAGGTGCAAATAAGATACTTTGTAACAATTTTGAGACACAAAAACACAGTTTAGATAAGGTGAAATATTTTCAAACTTTCATAACCTGCCAAATGTTGTAAAACAAACATGGTAATTAGGGGGTGTGGCCACATAAAGGGGTGTGGTCAAAAAAATTGGTGCACTACGTGCAGGAAAATTTTACTTCCAAAATGTTGGGAGGTATGGGTAGTTTAGGAGTCGGCCATAGCAAGAACAAGAGCAAACAACAGGGAAGCAGGGACACCCGTATGTTTATCAGCACCGAGGAGGGTGGGGGTGTCCGGTTTCACATAAGGAGCTACGTTTGTTTGCCGCATTACAGAGCAGGAGTAAAGTTTAACCACAGAGCTGCTGCTTTTTGCTTTTTATGTAAAATAACTAAGTGTCAAGATTACAGTAATTTAACAATAGGTTAATTTACCATTCACACACTCCCTCCTGATGGCTGTATTTTTGTATTTAACCCTAAATCCCAGCAGTGTTTTTATCTGTTTGTGTTATATTACACAAAGATTCACACAGATTCATTCCTATTGTTTGCCACTCTTCCCCACAAGAGCCACACACCTACAGCAGCTAAGACTGATAGCACACAGGGCTGGGTATATCACTGACCCCATCTAAAAATCAAATGCTCTGTATGGCTACAAATTTATTGTTATTGCTACGGTTTTATTCATCTTTATATTCAGATGCTCTCCTAGCCATGTTCCAGTCTCTTGTTTAAATCAGTGCATAGTTGCTAGGGTAAATTGCACCTTAGCAACCAGTTTGCTGAAATTGCAAACTGGAAAGCTGCTAAATAAAAAGCTAAAAAAAAACACAATAATAAATAATGAAAACCAATTGCAAATTGTCTCAGAATATCAATATCTACTTAAAGGAGAAGGAAAGCTACAGAGGCATTTTATTGCCAATAGATTAGCTGCAATAGTGCAAGCTAGAACGCTATATTTATTCTGTAGAATGTTTTACCATACCTGAGTAAAAAGCTCTAGAAACTCTCTGTTTGTTTAGGATAGGAGCTGCAGTATTAATGTGGTGTGACATCACTTCCTGCCTGAGTCTCTCCCTGCTCTGGGCTCAGATTACAGTAGAGAAGGGAGGGGCGGGGGAGAGGAACAAACTGAGCATGCTCACGCCCAGGGCAATGAGGTTTAAGCTGAAAACAGGAAGTCTGATACAGAAGCCCATGAGTACACAATAGAAGGAAAGAAATGCTGTGTTTCTTTTGACAGGGGACTCAGAGCAACATTACTTTGGGGGTTTACTGGTATATTTAGATGGACCTTTCTGATCAGGCTTACTTAGTTTTAACCTTTCCTTCTCCTTTAATACAAAAAAAATAAAAATAAAAATAAGTTTTTAACCCTTTGCCCGCTGGCAGGCATATGCTATGATGTTCTATATGCTATTCAGCAGCCGAGCTGTTCTCTCTGCGTCGGTGGCTTCTGCCGCCTCCGCAGAGAGTGGGGAGGAATAACAGCCCCCTGGGTAATGAGGCTGGGGGGATGTCATGTTGCAGGGCCAAGTTCCTGCTCCAAGAAACAGTAAGTGCAAGTTTTTAGACACTTACATACACTTACATTACATTTATACCTTTACACAAACATTTTAAAGATTGCTATTTTTTATTTTGTACACTTTGTTTATAATTGAGCCCCAAAGGACTGCACATTCTTAGTAGTTTTTAGCGTTTCGGAAATGTCCTAGTTTATTTAGATTTTTAATAGTAGCCCACACAATGTACTAATACAGAACAATCCAAACAGAATATCAGAATATCCTGGTGTGACATGAGTGGAGCAGAGCCAGTCTTATCACCGAGCATACTCTATGGTATTGGCAGTTTGGCACAGCCCACACCAAGAAAACAGAGGGGTCCTGTTTCAAGATGGCAGCGCCTATGAAACCCTTTATACATGTAGGATATTTTCTAATACATTTCAGATATAGACAAAAACAGCTGACTAAAGGGTTAACCTAAGGAGGGAAAAGATTTATATTAATGATGTCTCAAGGTGACAGATCCTCTTTAAGGCAGTGATCCACAACCAGTAGCTCATGAACAACATGTTGCTCTCCAACCCCTTGGATGTTGCTCCCAGTGGCCTCAAAGCAGGAGCTTATTTGTGAATTCCAGAGACGTTTTGGTTGCATAAAAACCAGGTGCACTGCCAAACAGAGTCTCAATGTAGGTTGACAATCCACATAGGGGCTACTAAATGGCCAATCACAGCCCTTATTTGGCACCCGAAGAACATTTTTCATGTTAGTGTTGCTCCCCAACTCCTTTTACTTCTGAATGTTGCTCATAGGTTCAGGTTGGGGATCCCTGCATTAAGGGCAGCAACATAGGCTCAGATTAGTCGCCCGGAGACAAATCGCCTTTTCTTCGGGCGACTAATCTCCTCAACTGACTTCCCGACGACTAGAATGTAAATTGCCGGCAGGATGGCACTCGTGGCACTTCCGAAGTCGCCCGAAGTTTCCTTGTGAGGCAACTTCGGAAAACTAAGCAAACCAATTGCCATCCCGCTGGCGATTTACATTCTAGCCGGGCGACTAATCTCCCCAAATCCGACCGTGTGTCTCTACCAAGTGGGAAATGCCATCGAGCATCGAGGAAATGCAACGTCTGCCTGGCCATGATATAGAATCCCACTAGCCCGCTAAAATGTTACAGTAGGTCGGCTGCACACTGTAGATCCAAACGGGATCCTCTTAAAACAAAACGAATATGATTCCAGTGGATCTAAACCCAAAACTTAAAACATGAATTCATATAAACTCGTAATTTACAACCATTTCTAATCATTTCTGACATTAGCAGTTTAGGCTGCGAATAAAAACCTATTGGCACAACAGCTCTCTTTCCAAGTCAGCAGAGTGTCAGCAGTAGGGTTGCCATCTTTTGGCAAGATTGAATCCCAACAGGGGCGTGATGCTGTAGGGGCGGGTCATGATGTAAGGGGCAGGGCTAAGACTTGGTGATCAGCTGATCATAGCGAAATCCTATGATTGGTTTGGAAAACTGGGCAGGCAGCTTTGACCCAGGCAGCCCTTCAAATAACTTGGCTGTCCAGGTCCAAATCGGACAGGTGGCAACACTAGTCAGCAACCCCTTCTGAATATACACAAACTCAATAGACAGTTAAAGGCAGATTTATCAACCCTTTAAGAACTAGAATTCGACTATTCGCCACCTAAAACCTACCGAATTGCTGTTTAAGTCAACGGGAGAGGTCCAGGGATCAATTTGGAGTTGTCTTGCAGTCTTCCTGACATTCAAGTTTTTTTTTTTCAGAGGACAGAATCCTGGATTCGGCGCAAAAAAAAAAAAAACTTGAATTGAGTTTTTTAATAAATTTCGATCTTATTTATGGGAGTTTAGGGGAGTTTTTAAAAAGTCACATCAATTTGAAATTCGACCTTTTGATAAATGAGCCTCCGAATCTCAGGATCTCTGGCACACTGTTGAGCCAAAAAGCTGGTATTCGTAGTCTAAAACTGTCAATATCTTGCAGGGGGATTATTAGAGCACCAGGGAGACTCCAGGAGGTCGTAACCAATCCGTTACATTTATAGAGTAGAAATTGAAATAACATTTTACCTTCCTTTAAAGGAGAAGGACAGGCTTAAACTAAGTAAGCTTTATCAGAAAGGTCTATATAAATACACCAGTAAACCCTCAAATTAAAAAGGAAACACAGTATTTCTTTCCTTCTATTGTGTACTCATGGGCTTCTGCATCAGACTTCCTGTTTTCAGCTTAAACCTCCAGGGCTAGGGCTTGAGCATGCTCAGTTTGCTCCTCTCTCTCTCTCCCTGCTGTAATCTAAGCCCAAAGGTGTGCGTGAGCAGGAAGAGACTCCAGCAGGAAGTAAAACTAATATGGCAGCTGCTATTAACAGAGAGAGCTCTAGAGCGGTCTACTTCGGTATGGTAAAGCGTTCTGCAGAATAAATCTAGCATTCTAGCTTGCACTATTGTGGCCAATATATTGGCAATGAACTGGTTCGGTAGCTTTCCTTCTCCTTTAAGATTTCGGTTTTAGCTCAGTAAGAAAAATGAAGGTTTAGTTGTCCTTATCTGATCTCCTGTATACAGATATCTGCATGGAACAAGCAGAGCATTTCCAGCACTTCGCATAGTAACTGTTTGTTCGGGATGGAACGGTGAATGGAACCCGATGGCACCAACATGAAATGGTTCCCATTGTGTATTCGACTGCAGCTTGGCAGCCGCCCGGTAACTGCACAAACAGCGCAACTTGTATAAGGAGCTGGTGTAGGCGAGACCACCGGGAACGGTCTGGTGTTAACATCCCAGTGTGCCCAGCCTGCCCGGCTTAGTGGCTTTACTACATGCCAACAACATTAAGTAGGAATGCCTTTTATGGCCGCTATATTTCAGCAACACTTCCTGTAGGATAAAAAGCAATTCAGAGTACAGAGTTAATGGTCTGTTAACCCCCACAATACCAAAGCTATGAAAAGCCCACTTAAAGGGGTTGATTGATTTTGAATTAACTTTTTAGTATACTATAGAGGGCAATATTCTGAGAGCATTTGCAATTGGTTTTCATGTTTTATTATTTGTGTTTTTTGAGTTATTTAGCTTTTTATTCAGCAGCTTGCAATTTTAGCCATCTGGTTGCTAGGGTCCACATTACCCTAGCAACCAGGAGTTGATTTGAATAAGAGACTGGAAAGAGGAGTAATAAAAAGTAGCAATAACAATAAAGCCTTACATAGCATTTGTTTTTCCTATGGGTCAGTGACCCCCATTTGAAAGTTGGAAGAAGCAAAAGCTATAAAAAATAAAATAAACAATTCAAACTTTTCAATCGGTCTACATTAAGCACACATACTAAAAAGGGGAAGAACACCTTTTAGTATGATGTAGACAGTTGCATCCTGAGAAAACTTGCAGTTGGTCTTTGTTTTGCATTTTTTTTTTTTATTAGGTAGCTTTTTGGTCAACAGCTCTCCAGTTTGGCTTTTAGCAGCTTTCTGGTTGCTAAGGTCCACATTACCCTAGCAACCATGCATTGTTTGAATAAGAGACTGGAATATGAAGAGGAGAGGACTGAAAGAAAATAGAGTAATAAAAAGTAGCAATAACAATACATTCGTAGCCTTACAGAGCATTTTTTATATGGGTCAGCGACCCCATTTAAAAGCTGGAAAAAGGCAAATAATTCAAAAACAAAAAATATAAATGATTCTAAGTAAGGATGCACCGAATCCACTATTTGGGATTCGGCCGAACTTCCGAATCCTTTGTGAAAGATTCGGCCGAATACCGAATCCGAATTTGCTTATGCAAATTAAGGGCAGGAAAGGAAAAAGTGGAAAAAATTCTTCTTTTGTGACGAAAAGACATGCAATTTCCCTACCTGCCCCTAATTTACATATGCAAATTAGGATTTGATTCGGTTTGGCCAGACACAAGGATTCGGCCGAATCCGAATCCTGCTGAAAAAGGCCGAATCCCGAACCGAATCCTGGATTCGGTGCATCCTAATTCTAAGCAACTTTTCAATTGGTCTTCTTTGCCGGGTTGCCTAGGGCGCACGGCCGCCTTGGCCCGGCACTGAAACTTAGTGCCTTTTATTACACAACCCCAATGGTGACCCTATATCAGCGACTACATTGAGCAGAGATCCAATACAATAAGACTTACAGTGACTGCAGCAATACGAGGCCCTTCAGGGATTCACTGGGCACGGTCTTCAGCTGGTTGTTTTGAAGGGTCCTAAGCAGAGAAAAAGTAAAAACACATCATCAATATATTCTATAGGCCGCTACTATTGTACCATGAATAGATTGTCATTGTTTGCCAAATATTCCCATTTAAAGCCATTCTATAAAGGGTTAACGTATTGGCCGGTTGCAATTTTTTTTTTTTTAATTTTTTAAACCCCATAATACAGATTTCCCCCCCCCCAGAATTCCAATGATACCCATATACAGGTAGGGGATCCGTTACCCGGAAACCAGTTATCCAGAAAGCTCCAAATTACAGAAAGTCCGTCTACCATAGAATAAACTTTATCCAAATAATCCAAATTTTTTAAAAAAAAAAAGATTTCCTTTTTCTCTGTAATAATAAAACAGTCGCTTGTACTTGATCCCAACTAAGATATAATTAATCCTTATTGGAAGCAAAACCAGCCTATTGGGTTTATTTCATGTTTACATGATTTTCTAGTAGAATGAAGGTATGAAGATCCAAATTAGGGAAAGATCTGCTGTCTGGAAAGCCTGAGGTCCTGAGTATTCTGGATAACCGCTTCATTGCCCCTTCAATTAACTTCCTTCGTTATTATGCCTGAGAGCACAAGCAGCACAGAGCACTGTATATTCAGTATATATATACCCATCTATTGTACGGTCTTGTTTACAATAATAACTAATACTCAAGGGTTTTAGTGGCCCTTTAGGGTGGCGACACGCTAAGATTCGGGGCGATTAAGTCTCTTCTTCGGGCGACTAATCTCCCGAAAAGCCTTCCCGCCGGCTAAAATTTAAATTGTCAGCGGGATAGCACTCTGATCGCTTCGTTTTCCGAAGTTTCTTAGTGAAGCAACTTCAGACGACTTTGGAAAACGAATGGCTCCGAGTGCCATCCCGCCGGCGATTTAGATTCTAGCCAGCAGGAAGGCTTTTCAGGGAGATTAGTCGCCCGAAGATGAGCCGATTTGTCTCTGGGCGACTAAATCTCCTCGAATCTTAGCGTGTGTCACTGCCCTTAAGATTGAATCCGCCACGAGTATCTTGTGTTTGGAGATCTACTTCCCAGTGTGTCATCGCGTGACCATTAGTGAATGTTCTAATCCCTTCTTCCGATCTATTGTGCTCTATTGTGTCAGTTTCATGACAGATAGAAAATAAGATATAAAAAAAAAAAAAAGAAAAACACCCACAGGTCCGTACACGCACAGATTCCAGATGCGCCCGGTATGAGTGTATTATATATATATCTATCTATATCTCTATCTATCTATCTATATCTCTATCTATCTATCTATCTATCTATATCTCTATCTATCTATCTCTCTCTATCTCTCTCTCTCTCTCTCTCTCTCTCTCTCTCTCTATATCTATCTCTATATCTATCTCTATATCTATCTCTCTATCTCTATCTATAGATATATAGATATATATATATATAGATATAGTCTGCTCTTCTATTTGGGAAAGGTTTCGGTTGCCAGAGTAGCTCTGCCTGCAAGTTCAGGGCTATGTAAAATTTGGCCATACACAATTGTTCTTTGATTCTGGTTAAATAAGCCCTCGGAGGCCTGTTCTTTTGGACTCGGCTTTATTAGCTTTGGAACTCTGAGTACCGAATATATTTACTTTTTGTGAGCAGGGCCACCGCCCCTCTTTCATATCCCAGCACATAAAGGGTTAGGTCAATTCCCAGAGTCAGGGGGTGGATTTGAGTTAAAAAAAAAAAGGTAAAAAGGTTTACTAGAATCATGGATTTTTAATGAGGCAGAACCGCTACCAAGCACAGCGGTGCCACCATTATTAGGCAGTGATGGAAGACACAATCTCTGGGGCCAAATTACAATATCTGGGACTTCTCAATATCCCTCCACTTTGTAGCCTGCCACAGAAAGCAAAGGGACTTCAAGTCCCAAAATCCATCACTTTGACATGGAACAAGGTAAGGGAGAGGTTGGGGGGAGGGGGGCTACTTCTTGCAATGAGAGGCAGACTCTCATCGTTTCCTCCCAATCAGGTATGTCTTTGTATAAATAAGATAAATATATATTTATTTCTGGCAGATCAGATAGTCTTTACGCATCGGTTTTTTTTTGTTTTTTTTACATAGCCTCAAATGAAAGAGTTCATGTCAAAAGGAATGGAGGCTGGATTTGTTCCTTTAAATTGCAAGGACACAAGTTTGGTCTTAGGGCAAAGACACGAGGTCAGATTCGGGGAGATTAGTCGCCCGACGACAAATCTCCTCTTCTTCGGGGCGACTAATCTCCCCGAACTGGCTTCCCGTCGGCTAGAATCTAAATCGCTGGCGGGAAGGCACTCTGAGCACTTCGTTTTCCGAAGTTGTTTGAAGCTTCCTCATAAGGCAACTTCGGAAAACAAAGTGCTCCGAGTGCCACCCTGCCGGCGATTTACATTCTAGCAGATAGAGATTAGGGGCAGGCTATGACGTGGCAAATCACTGGGAATCCTGCCCGGTTTTTCTAATTTGGAAAACAGGGAAGGCAGTTTTGCCCCGGGCAGCCCTTCAAAAAATCTGGACAGGTGGCAAATCAAGGCCAACGTGGCCCTCATCAAACGGGAATATCGCACATGCCAGATATAGGCCGAGCAGCCCGTAGCACCGCATACAGGAGCCAATAAGCTGCCAACTTGGTCCGGGTGAAGGGAAATCAGCAGGTTTTTTTAAAGCTAGCACGGCTAGCTTTAATCCAAAAAAACAAAAATTAACCAATGGGAAACCACACAATGTTATAGTGCTGATTTGGGGTTAAGGGGAGGCAAGCGGAGTGCGGCTCTGAATGGCTACATGGGAAGGCACCAGGGAGTGGGTGCAGGGTCAGGGTGCTCATGAAACAATACAGCATGATTACTTACAGTACTTTGAGTTCTTTCAGGCCAGACAAGGCCATGGGGTGGATGAAGGAAAGGTCATTGCCCGCCAGTCGCCTAGAAGAGAAATGGAAACTGGTGAAATATGGACATACGAAATAAAAGTGTCGGATGAACAAAAAAAAATGCCTTTTCTAAATTCTGAAATGACTCGTTATTAATTTTATGTCTAGAATGAGTCACTAAATGCTAATTACACAACAGAAACAATTACACCCTACCTATTTGCACAGACTGGCAGTATAAATACCAGTTTTTTACAACAGCCTTCAGCCCACAGCACAGTGCCCATAGCTCTGCAGCCTTGCCATGCTAACTCCATGTTATGTGCCAGCCGATGGAGGCACAAATATGGAAACTGATAGTCCATGCATGTGGCCCTAGACTACTAAAAAGGGCCACATGAGATCTGATGTGAGGTTAGCACAATACAATAGCTTTTTAATAAAAGAAACATATCCAAATACGCTTTTCTGCAGCAAACATGGAGTCTGCAGACCCAAATACTCTTTTCTGCAGCAAGCATGGAGCCTGCAGACCCAAATATAATTTTCTGCAGAAAACATGGAGGCCGCAGACCCAAATACTGTTTTCTGCAGCAAGCATGGAGTCTATAGAATACTCTTTTCTGCAGAAAAAATGGAGGCCGCAGATCCAAATACTCTTTTCTGCAGCAA
Source organism: Xenopus petersii (assembly GCA_038501925.1). Taxonomy (NCBI): domain Eukaryota; kingdom Metazoa; phylum Chordata; class Amphibia; order Anura; family Pipidae; genus Xenopus; species Xenopus petersii. The sequence goes on from CM076679.1 coordinate 8,499,486, forward strand.
GCATGGAGTCTGTAGCCATGGACCAGCATGGGAGCAGCAGAATAATGGAATTACTGCACAAAGCATTTCTGACTATAAAAGCACCCAGTGCCCAATTTAGCATCTGTCGATGGCTTCTACCTGGGCCAACCTTAACTGTAATTGGCTGCGCTAATTTTAATATTTGGATTAACAACCCCTTCATTATTTTCACCTTTCCTTTCACTTCTCCCATGTGTCTAACAGCACACACATATGTGAATACCTTGTGCATAGGAGTTTATTTTATAGGATGGTTTTCATGAGAGCAAGCTGTATTTAAAGTTAGCATCCTCTATTACAGAACGTGTAATTATGGCAGTACAAGGCATGACGCTGGCAAGAGATCATGGAGCCACCCCTTAATTACTTACAATTCAGTCTGCACAACTTTTGGCCGCCTATCATTGGCCGCCTATATCCTTTAAGGCCATATTTGTGATTCAGCATGCTCCACTTGACAAAAAAATTATGCATATCACCACCTTTCAATTCGAAATGGCAACTTTAGCTACTCTACAGAATAAAGCCTCAGCACATTACACAGCACTCTCTGTCTCCGCGGAGCTTACAATCTAACTTCCTTACTGCAAGCTCATAAATTAGTGTTAGCTTCATCATAAGTCAGTTAACCAATCACTATGGAGTATTGTAAGTAACCCATTAAATATAGGGAGACCAAACCAAGTTCATGCAGATAATACTCTTCTGAAAAATGGAACCTACCAGAGATATGGTCTCTATGGGATCTGGTTTTTACAAATGTAAGTGAAGCAGCTTCCTCTGAACTATAATTTAAATGTTCAGAGCACAATAATGCACAGGTATGGGATCAGTTATCCGGAAACCCATTCTATAGGCCGTATCCCATAGACTCCATAATTATCTAAATAATCTAGATTTTTATCAACTACCGTATATACTCGAGTATAAGCCGTCTCGAATATAAGCCGAGGTACCTAATTTTACCTCCAAAAACTGGGAAAGCTTATTGACTCGAGTATAAGCCCAATATAAGCATAGGGTGAGAAATGCAGCAGCTTCTGGTAAGCTTCAATCAAAAAATTTTCTGTTCCCATTGGAAGTGCCGGCATCTCGTTTTTGGATGCCGGCGACCATTCTTGTATGCCGGCAACTATTCTTGGAGACTATTCTTGGACGTCGGCGACTATTCTTGGACGCTGTCAACTATTCTTAGACGCCATCGACTATTCTTAGTCCGACCGTTTTTGCACTTGACCAGAGTATAAGCCGAGGTAGTTTTTCAGCATATTTTGGGGGCTGAAAAACTCGGCTTATACTCGAGTATATACGGTATTTCCTTTTTTTCTGTAATAATTAACAAGTACCTTGTACTTGATTCCAACCAAGATATAATTAATCCTTATTGGAAGCAAAACCAGCCTATTGGGTTTACTTAATGTTTCCATGATTTTCTAGTAGACTTAAGGTATGAAGATCCAAATAATGGAAAGATCCCTTACCCAGAAAACCCCAGGTCCCAAGTATTCCGGGTAACAGATCCCATACATGTATTTGCAAATCCATTTATAAATAAACCATTGAAAAGGTTTACTGAAGAATATTGGAACGTTATTTTCATTATGCAATAAAATGATTTAAATTGGGATGGGTTATTCAATATAGAGGAATATTTTCCCCTCTAATTGGTTAATTGAATGAGACAAAGGAGGCCTTGCAATCGGCATTCCACAGCAGAACATTCCTTTTACAGCTTGTTTTTTTGAATGATTGGCCGACTTCCTGATAAACATTCCCTGTGTGGTCCAACCTCGGCTGCACCAAAGCTTAAATATCACAAGTCCTTTCCTGAAAGCAGAATTAGAGAGGTGCTAAAATGTGGCACACCTAGTATTCCAGGTGGCACGGCTGCCAAGGCTGGATCAGGTTACACAGTGAGATGAGCAGAGCCCAGAAGGATACGTTCCATGCACAGGGGCTTATTTAAAGGCTCATGGATCTTGTCCCAGAAAACACCAACCAGATTTTCAATTCTGCACAGTTATTAGGGAGGAGAAGTGTGGAGAATTATTGGCTAATTAGTTTTACATCTGGCACCCAAGACTCAACCAGCACTGCAATACAGAGTTATACTGGATAGAGATAGTAGACGATAGGATAGATAGATTAATAGACGATAGAGGGATAGATAGATGATGGATAGATTCATAGGCGCAAATTCACTAAGCGCCGAACGCTACCGTCAATTCGCTAGCGTTTGGCATTTTCCGCTACTGCGCAAATTCACTAATGAACGCTGGCGTAATGTCGCTAGTGTTACTTCGCACCCTTACGCCAGGCGAATTTTCGCTAGCGACGTAACTACGCAAATTCACTAACTTGCGCAGTGTACTGAACGCTACCTTTTACGCTAGACTTCCTTCGCCACCTCAGACCTGGCGAAGCGCAATAGAGTAGATAGGGATTGTTTCAAAAAAAGTCAAATTTTTTTCTAAGTCCCAAAAAACGCTGGCGTGTTTTCTACATGATGGGTGATAGGCTGAAAAAGATCGAAAATATTTTTGGGGCTCCCCTCCTTCCCCCCTACATTTCCTGACTCATGGCAACTTACCCAGACAGTGGGCACATGTGTAGGGCAAAATAAAATTTTTATTTGCTGATTTGAAGGTTTTCTAGGCATTTGAAGTGGTGATACGTGTTCCTCCATTGAAATTTGAATTTCGCGCCGTATGTTAATGAACCATCGCTAGCAAAACTTCGCTTCGCTTGGCGAATTAACGCTAGCGCAACTTCGAAAACTTACGCTACCCCTGTGTGCAACTTCAGATTTTAGTGAATTTGCGGAGCGCTGGCGAAAATAAGCCTGGCGAAGTGTGGCGAAGTTGCGCCTGGCGCAACTTCGCATCTTAGTGAATTTGCCCCATAGAGAGATAGAGAGATAGATGGATATATAGATTCATAGATAAATAGATGATAGAAGGATAGATAGATTCATAGATAGATAGATTCATAGATAGATGATAGAGGACATTTACATTTTTAAAGAGAAGTAATGAAAAAATAACTCAGATAATAAGTGCTCAGAAGAGCATCCCGAGTATTATTACATTATTTTTATGGAATCAAGTTTCCACTTACTTTAACCAAACTAAAAGAATAAAGTTTATCCTATACAGGTATGGGACCTTTTGTTTTGCTTCCAATAAGGATTAATTATATCTTAGTTGGGATCAAGTACAAGCTACTGTCTTATTATTACACAGAAAAAGGAAATCATTTTTAAAAATTTGGATTATTTGGATAAAATGGAGTATATGGGAGATGGGCATTTCGTAAATCTGGATAACAGGTTTCCGGATAACGGATCCTATACCTGTATATCTCTACTACATCCCTGTGATGACAGTCTTGTAGTGATGGGTGATTCTGTCGTGTTTCGCTTCTCCGAATAACTTGTGAAACTGCGAAAATTTGTGAAACGCATTAAAGTCAATGGGCGTCAAGTAGTGATGTGCGAGTCGATAATTTCTCGACCCACACCAGACTGCTCCCTACCCGGGCCCGCTGCTCCCCTTTATTTATAGACCCGCGCCCACCCAGCAGTGACGTCACAAAAGGGGCGGGGCAGGTGGAAGTCTATAAATTATGGCGCCGGAAGCAGACAGTACTAGGACGCGGGCGGGGAGAGCAGGAGAAGACCTGTGCATTTTGTCCAGGGGTCGGGCCGAACCCGTCCGACCCGCGGGTGTCCTCGGGTCGGCCCGCACACTAGCGTCAAGATAATTTTGACGCGGGACAATTTTTGGTACAAGCATAAATTTTTATACACACGTGACCATTATGTCCAAATGCATTAAAGTCAATGAACATACGAATAATTTTGATGCGCAACAATTTTTATGCACGCTCCAATTTTTATTGTCGAGGCAGATTTTTTGCAGTTTCGCAAAAACATTCACTGCCGGTGAAACGCGGAAATTCTCTGCAAATACATGCCTGGCGAATATACTCGCCTATCGTTACAGTCTTGGGTTTGGCGGGTTCTATACAGGACAAGCATAACCTGGCGCTACTATTCTGATTGAGTAAATATCAACTTTCAGTGCAGGTCAAGCAACATATCAAACTGAAGGGATGCATTGTGCAGGATACTGAATGGAGCTGGAACCAAGAGAGGCAAGTCATTGCGTGCCATTAAGTAGAGATGCTCTACCTACCTCCGGCAACTCCTGTTTATTCAGCAATGACAGAAAATGCAAATCATTCAGCTTCCGTTTCTCCTGACCCTGGCAAGATTCCAGGAAACAGGATACAACTGGCCGAGGGTGCATGGGATTCCACAGACATGGCCGCCAGAGATTCCCATGTTGCTGACAGACGTAATGTTTTGGAAGGTCAAGAAACTCATAAATAAGGGGATATACGGCATTAGCTTCGGAGATAAACAAACACTTAGAATAGGAAAACATTGCCCCAGGAATGGGGAAACGTTGGATGAGCCAAGTCTTGGCTTCAAGGCAACAGGATTTTTTTTAGAACGTATTAGACCTTCAAAGATCTACATCAAGAAATGGCCATGAGTATAGATTGAGAGTTGCCATGAATTAACCTATTTGGCACTGCAGCTAAGGTCATCAAGTGGCAGGTCAGACAGTGAAAAATATTAACTTGAACACCATAAAGAGACGAATAGGAAGGGAAACGGACACCCACACCATAAAAACACTGAGGAACCTTCAAGCTTCTTGTAAGAGCAGAGACACACGGTCAGATTCGGGGATCAACAAATCTCATCTTCTTTGGGGCGACTAATCTCCCCTAAGTGCCTTCCGCAGGCTAGAATGTAAACTGCCGGCAGGATGGCACTCTGAGCGCTTCATTTTCCGAAGTTTCCCAAAGTTTACTTGTGAGGCAACTTCGGAAAACAAAGAGCTCAGAGTGCCATCCTGCCGGCGATTTACAGTCTAGCCGGCGGGAAGGCAGTTCGGGGAGATTAGTCAGCCTGAAGAAGTGATTTGTCGCCGGGCGACTTATCTCCCCGAATCTGACCCTGTGTCTCTGCCGTTAGAGAATTATAACAAAGTGAGAGAACCAGGGTAGGTGATAAGGAAACCTGTTTCTAGGCAGCCTCATTGGCAATGGAAAGTGCTAGGTAAGTCAACAAACCCCTCATAAAAGGGGAGATATAAAAGGAAATGAATGAGTGGCCGGTTCATATTTCCATAATTAAAGTCAAATGGTAAAAAGTAAAAGTTATAGTGGCCCTATAATGACAAACGTGAGAACTGTATCCCAACAATTGGCTTCACAGGAGCAAATACTGTAGGTGACAAGATCCATTATCTGTTGATGAGAGATTGTAAAAGCTGTTTGTTTGCATTAATGAAGAGGTGCCTCTTACTCTGTGGGAACCGACTCACTAATAGCTCTTCTCAGGAGACATAAGGGCATCATTTATGGCTGGATGAAAGGAGGTTTCATCTCTTACTGCAGAGAAGATTCTTAACCACCGTGCGAGTAGTAAAGTCGTGGAATGTGTTCCCTGAAGAGATCAGATTGTCATACTGGATTTAAAAAAAAAAACAAAAAAAAAAAAACTGAAAATACAAGGTACTTACACTAATCCCTGTATTAAGACAGTACAGTATGAATTAGTAGGATTGCCATTTTGGATGCACCCCTTTGATGCAGTCTGGAGGCCACTTCTGAAGATGAAAAGGTCTTTCTTATACATTAATAACTATTCTTGCTACGTGTCATATGATGGGCTTGGCTTTTAATCCATTGACTTTTGTCCCAGAGTAAGGCAATTCTTTTGATGGTTGGAGTAATGACAGTTCTTTTGAAGGTTTGTTTTCATATCCAACTGAAGGGAGGCTGGTATCAAATGGAAAAAAGGGGGCCCTGGCAATGCAGATGGGGAACCCAATATAAAATGGGCAATTACACAGACACAAATATGTTATAAAAACACTGGGGATGCACCAATTCCAGGATTCAGTTCAGTATTCGGCAATTTTCAGCAGGATTCAGCCGAATCCTTGTGCATGGCCAAACCAAATCCTTAAAATTGTGTGACTTTTCGTCACAACAAAGAAAGTAAAAAAAAAAAACTTTCCCTCCCTCTCACTGATTTGCAAATTAGGGTTCGGCTTCAATTCGGTATTCAGCCAAATCTTTCACAAAGGAATCGGGGGTTCGGCCAAATCCAAAATTGTGGATTTGGTGAGTCCCTAATAAACACAAATATGTCCTTCCCCTGAGGCCCCTGTGATATTTTACCCGAACAGTGAAAGGGAGTGACCCAAAACAAGCTTAAATTACTCCAGAACCAGATTAATGATGGGTTGACCTTATATGTAGCAAAGATATCCGATGATCCTGATGGATATGCATGTACTATGGATAATGGTCGGTTCGGAACAATATGAAGATGACCCTAGTGTAATATCTGACACGGACCCAATGTTCGAACTTGCCATGGCAAAAATGTGCTTTTAACAAGTGAGAGAACATGACCATCAAGATCTTCCCTCCCTTTGATTCCCATAAATGGCAATATCCAAGGATGCATTGCTGTTGGCCAGACTTCCTTTGGTCCATGACATGACAATTAAAGGTATGGCAATACCCAAACCACCCTTCTAAGGTGACTTCCTTCATATGACACCATCAGGGGAATGTAATAAAAGTCGCAAAGAGCAAAACAATTCGCACCAATAAGACTAAAAATCCACATCTCGCAATGTAATATTGTTCCTTAAACTGTTATTGCATTGCGAATTTTAATTGCGCATTGTGAATTTTAATTGCGCACTCATAAGAAGTGCTTGAAGGTGTCGTAATCTTTTGGAGCAAACATAACGACTTTTTCAGTAAGAAGTTTTATTACATTGACTGCGCATTGGCGCAAACTATAAAATTCGCAAACGGTCTTTCACTGTCGGAAGTGGTCGCTAAACAGTTTCCGGGCTCGCACAAGCTATATTAAATTCGCACAAAGCAAAATTTGTTCGCGCAAAGGCATAACTTTTCGCATTGCGAATAGTTTTTCCGTTAGCGATTTTTATTACATTCCCCCGTATGACTGTTAGCAATTATTTGTTTCACAAGTGTTGTCGGCTCTTTAAGGGCAGAGACACACGCTCAGATTCAGTCGTCCGCAACAAATCTCCTCTTCTTCAAGGGTTCCAAATCTCCCCGAACTGCATCCCGCCAGCGGGATGGCACTCTGAGCTCTTCATTTTCCGAAGTCGCCCGAAGTTTACCCAGGCAACTTTGGACGACTTCGGAAAATGAAGCTCATCGATTGCCATACCGCCTGCGATTTACATTCTAGCCGACGGGAGGCAGTTCGGGTGAGATTAGTCGACCCGAAGAAGAGGAGAGTAATCTCCCCGAATCTGAGTGTGTATCTCTGCTCTAATACATAAAGCAGCACTCAGAACCTCCAAGAATATTCTGGAAAAGTGCCCACTGGCATATTGTACTCTACTGCTTTAATAAAGTTCACCTTTAAGTCAAATTACACTCTTCTTGTTTGAACAATGACTTAATCGTTTTTGTATTCCTATCCGCCAGATAAGTGGATCAGTTCTTATGCAGAAACATGACACTTCATTCAACACAACACTGACTTTAACCCAAAGTAAACCTGCCTAACCCAACAAGTGGTAGTGTGTGATCATGGGGTAGTGGCGCAGATACCGGTCACAAATTATTATTTACTGGTATCAATTAAGATAAAAGGCGGAATGGTTAAGGGGCTCAAGGAATTCAAACATCACTAGTGCTCCTTTTGCATAGTGGTTACAAACAGCTATGTGCCTGAACTGGTTCCATCCAAGGAATAAAGGTGGCCATAGACGTAACTATTATGATCTTTCATGGAAACGATATTTCAGATAAAGATTGTTTGTTTCAATATACCGTGTAGAGCGTAATCGTCAGAAAAAAGGTAGAAACAATAGAATTCTACCTGTATCTAACAATTCAGCATTAGCAATGGCCGATGTGCCTTTGAAGGTACCCGATCGACGAGCCAAACAATATCCAAGTCTTCTGCAGATATCGGTCGGCTCTTTTTCCACCATACACTCATAGAATATCGCACGTAAATTAGTTTCGTGTGATATCTGGTAGTCTATGGCCACCTTTACTCTAGCACACCACCTGCTGCCATTAAGAACCGTAGTAGGCAAAGCATAAACAATGGAGCTTCCAACAATGATCCACAAACTGGCACGACTACTCAGCTACTTGGATGAATTCCCCTTTCCATGGTACAAAATTTGGTTAGGGCAACGCCTACGGTAATCATAAAAAATCTCATACTATGTAACCTTCAGGACAGGCTCAGTTGGATTAGATCTGGGGAGAACAATTTCAGCTTGATCCTCCCAGAAAGAACTAAGCCCATAGTATGGGAGGTACTGTTCAAAGGATATTGGCACACGCAGCTTAAGGGTGACTGTTCTTCAAATCATAGGTAGTCAGAATTGCAGGAATTGTTAGTCATTGAAAAGGCTGGCCAAACCTTTCCATGGCTTCTAGCAACCCACCCACACCGGGCTAATCAATTGTGGAATTTTGCATATATCTATATTACACAAGGCTTTATTTAAGCATGCAGATACAAGCTGGCAGCTAAATAACTGTAGCAAGGACTTGCTTAAACTACTTTATAAAATATGAATGTACAATAAAAGTTACCTATAGGTCATATTGATCGTTTTTTGCAGAGAGTTCTGTTTTTTAAATAATTTTTAGTTTATGTTCCTTAACCTGACTGTCCCATCTCAGTCTGTCAGTTAAAGTTTCTAATGCCAACGGACTTCTGCTGCACAAATATGGCAGCCCCCCTCATAGACAAACACAGGGAGTCAGATGGGTAACAAATTAAATATTATATTATGGCAAAATTATAAGTAGCAAACAAAGCCAATACTATGATAGATGTAAAAATGGTTTCATTTCTGATGTAAGTATCTCTTTAAGAGATTGCCTTGACATGGCTGGTGACCTCAAAGACTCTATGGTCATATGGCCATTTTGGCAGCAAGATATATTAAAGAGTAAAGCTCCCCATAGACGCCACGATTCTTATTGCCGAACGACTGATTTTAGGGAAGTCCGACCAATCCTTCGAAATTATCATGCGGTTATTGGGATTCGAACGATCGCACATCTTACGATTTTTCGGCCGACATCGGTCAGGAAATTGATCGGCCAGATCCCAGTGCAATCTATCTATGTTTGCAGGGCCAAGCAGCCAGCTCCCCTTTGTTTTAGTGGCAAATTGGTCTTTTAGTTGATGGTAAATTCGTACGATCGTTCCGAGAAAATCGTGGTCGCACGATGAGGATCGGATCTTTTAAAAATCTCAAATCTATGGCCAGCTTTAGTGCTAAAATTATAACCGATAAAACCTGCCTGCAGAGCGGATTTTCTTACAATTATTGGATAAAAATAACTTGGAATTCAGTTGTTCAGTTGAGTTTGTTACTAGTCTTTCCAATTGTTTGCCAGTCAATAATTGAGAAAGATTTCCCATGTCGACAAAGTTAAAGAAAACATACAGACCGGCAATATCAATAATACGTTATTTCATGCACCTATGCAAATATTTACCTACGTGAGCGTCATGTCATAGCTTGCCACTTCCTAGAAGGTTCCTGTGTTTTTATTCAATAGTCCCCCTTTACCATGAACACTGATTTCTATGTCCTTACCTCTAGCATGCCCCATCTACCATTATTACACTAATATTCTTCTTAGCTTAAGTTACGCAAACATTTATTTAGGGTTCAGACTGTGAGACCTGGATGATCGACAATTGCCAGATGGCAGTAGGTATGGTGTGGTTGATTAACGTTATTGGGGTATTTGAGGCAGATATTCATATTAGAGGGAACAATTTTATGGTTATTGTTCAAGAACAATCGCTTTCTTTTCCACATTACTAAGTATGGGTGGCCTTGGCATGTTCATAGAAGTCCTCTGCTTCTAGAAAGAGTAGACAGAGGTGACCACTAGTGATGTGCCGGATACCCGTGGGTCAGACAGGTTGGGTCGACCTCACACTCCGCTTCAAGGGTGGCGGGCAGGTGCAGGTTCAGCTCTTCTGCTCTCCCTGCCCCCCACGTTGCAGTGCCGGTTTCTGACTTCCGGGTTCTTTTATATAGACGCTGCGTCTACTTGCCCCACCCCATTTGTGATGCCATTGGTGGTGAGCCTATAAAAGGAGGCCGGTAGGCGGGTGGAGGGAGGGCAGGATTCAGGCGGGTTGGGAAAAAACTGACCACACATCACTAGTGTCCACATCTGTGTGAATTTTTGGGTAAGGTCATTCCATTCTAATAGTCTGGCCCATGTTTTTGATCAAGCCCATGGCTGGAGGGAACGCATATGTTTTTTGAGCAGAACCTGGTGATGACAGTTCTGGCCAAATTTAATAGGTATCTAAGGATGGGGGCCTAGAATAGATAGACGAGATGCTGCTGGGTTATGAGACATTAGAAGGCACAAAAGTTATTTGCAGTGAATAATGGCTTAACTTACATGCATATACAGGTATGGATCCATTATCCAGAAAGTTCAGAAACAGAGTTTGGTTTAATTCACATATTTAAAAATGATTTCCTTTCTCTCTGTAATAATAAAACAGTACCTTGTACTTGATCCCAACTATGATATACTGAATCCTTATTGGAAGTAGAACAATACTATTGGGTTTAATGCATGTTTAAATGATTTTTTAATAGACAAAGTATTAAAGAAATCCCAGGTCCCGAGCATTCCAATACCTGTAATATAGAGAATGCAAAGGGAGGACATTCCTCCAAAGACCTGTAGATCAACGAATCCTAAACTGGTAAACACATTATATGCAGCTAACTTTACTGTTGTAAATAGCTTTGCACACTGTGAAAATACCCTGCATTCCATTTTAGTGGCACAATTTGTCACTCTATTAACATCTGTCCGGCACCGGAGGAGTTACAGGAGCATGAAGAGTAGCCATCTGGCAGAGTCGCAGTAAATACTTTATTGTGCACACAAAAGGCACAAGTTCAAGGTGTAAAGCGTAGGAGCATGTAATAAATACACACTTGTAGTTGAGTAGAAATAGCTCTGCCCAAGCTGGGTGATGGCAAGCAAACATTCCAGGCACCAGGATAACACCTTCCAGTCTGGATGGGCCTCTGTGGACATTTTTTTTTAATCCTCAACAACTGGAAAATTGCCCCATCACTATAAAGAATGATCAAGGAGCAGAGCTTCCCAACAATGTTCCTTGTAAGCCAATGGTTGCCAAAAGGTTGGGCTGCTTTTAAAGAATGAGTTAGAATGAGACATGCTCTCCTTGATACTAGGGATGCACCGAATCCAGGATTCGGTTCGGGATTCGGCCTTTTTCAGCAGGATTCGGCCGAATCCTTCTGCCCGGCCGAACCGAATCCTAATTTGCATATGCAAATTAGGGGCAGGGAGGGAAATTGCGTGACTTTTTGTCAGAAAACAAGTAAAAAATGTTTTCCCCTTCCCACCCCTAATTTGCATATGCAAATTAGGGTTCGGATTCGGTTCGGTATTCGGCCGAATCCTTCGTGAAGGATTCGGGGGTTCGGCCGAATCCAAAAAAGTGGATTCGGTGCATCCCTACTTGATTGGTCAATTGGGTTGCGATTTCTGGTGAAATATGTGCACTCTTGTGAGACCCACTGAAGTTAAAGGTGACTTTTTAGGGCTGGGACACACTGGGCGATTTGGGGAGATTAAGTCGCCTGGAGACTAATCGCCGCGACTTTCTCGCGACTAATCTTCCCCGAATGCCTTCCCTCCTCTGGCTAAAATGAAAAATCGCCTGCACTAATCACATGCAGCGATTCGTTTTCCGAAGAAGCCTGTAGTTTCCTCGTGAGGCAACTTCGGACGACTTTAGAAAACGAACGTGTGTGATTAGCGCTGGCGACTTTTAATTTTATCCAGGCGCAGAGCGATGGGAGGCATTCGGGGAGAAAAGTCGCGGCGACTAAATCTCCCCAAAATGCCCAGTGTGTTTGTCGCCGGGCGACTAATCTCCTTGAATCGCAGCGTGTCTCTGCCCTTAATGACCCACTCCAAAAGAGCTAGGACTGATCTGAATGCAGAGACAAGGGTTAAGGGCAGAGACGTCCCCAGGCAGATTTAGCCACTCGGCAACAAATCGCCTCTTCTTCGGGTGACTAATCTCCACGCCGGCTAGAATCTAAATCGTCGGCGGGGTGGCACTTAGATCGATTCATTTTCCAAGGTCACCCAAAGTTTCCTTGTGAGGCAACTTCGGCCGACTTCGGAAAACAAAGCGCTCCGAGTGCCATCCCGCCGGCAATTTAGATTCTAGCCGGCGTGGAGATTAGTCACCCGAAGAAGAGGCGATTTGTTGCCGGGTGGCTAAATCTGCCTGAATCTTCTCGTCTCTGCCCGAAGACAGATAAGCGCACAATAGACCAACCTCAAAATCAGCTCTGGGCAGGGCCCTTTGACCTTGGCTTGTTTCGGCTTGTCGCATGAGAGAATATACTGGTTTTATAAATAAACTGTAATAATTTAATAAGTGTTCTGATTAATTACAGCATGCAGAAATCCAAGCAGGGAGGTACCTGGCAGAAGCAAAAGGGTGGAGTACAGATATCCTCCTACTGTGTGCAAATTTAATAGCACCAGGGAACATGTCGTTTTATTTATTTAGCACGCAAACCCTGTAATACAGGGAAAGAAAGAGTTGCTGCAAGAGAGAGAGAGTTCAGAAGAGAATAATGTTAAGCCAGAAGTCTGCGCTGAACGGAGTAACCCAATGCCTTATTGTAACTTTGCCTTCACCCTCTTAAACCTCAGCAGACAGATGGAGGCTGCTGTGCTCAAAGGTTATTTAGTAACATATTAAAGGATCAGTTCCGTGTAAAAATAAAAACTGGGTAAATAGATAGACTGTGCAAAATAAAAAATGTTACTAATATAGTTAGTTAGCCAAAAATGTAATGTATAAAGACTGGAGTGAGTGGATGTGTAACATAATAACCAGAACACTACTTCCTGCTTTTCAGCTCTCTAACTCTGAGTTAGTCAGTGACTATAAGGGGGGCCACATGGGACATAACTGTTCAGGGAGTTTGTAATTGATCCTCAGCATTCAGCTCAGATTCAAAAGCAACAGTTGTGACCCATGTGCCCCCACCTCAAGTCACTTTTAGTGCCTGATAACCAATCAGTGGAAACAAAGAGAGCTGCAAAGCAGGAAGTAGTTTTCTGGCTATTATGTTACACTTCCAATCACTCCAGACTTTATTCATTAAATTTTTGTCTAAATAGCTATATTGAAAACATTTTTTTTTTTTTTTGCACAACCTAACTATTTACCCAGTTTTTAATTTTACACTGAACTTTTCCTTTAAAGGTTGCCATAGTCCAGTAACCCATAGCAACCTGAGCACGGAATTCTTTAGTCTAAAGGTGGCCATAAACAGGGAGATCCGCTCGTTTGGCGATATGCCCACATTGTGGTGATTTCGGGCTGATCCGAACGTGGGCCCAAGGTCCAACAATCTGATGAAAATGGAGGCCATACGGGCGTGCGGATGAGAGGACCACATCTATGAACAGATGCGGCCGCGATCCAACGTGGTTTTTTTTCCTTTGCATGATCGACATCTGCCCTACTTTCGCCAGATATCGATCGGGAAGCCCATCGGATGGCCCCACACACTGGTCAATAAACTGCCAACTCGGTCTGTCTGCAGCTTTTATCGGCTCGTGTATGGGGACCTTAACTTTAGCAGACTTGTTAAAAGTTGTAGCATGGCTACCAATCAGCTGTCTAGATTCCATATATCCAGAGCTACTGGGTCCAGCGATGAACACTGGCATACCAGGAGAAATCCAACCCGAGAGGTAGACAACAGCGGGGCGGTCATGAACAGGCAAACCCAAGGGTCTCCAGTCCGACACTAACTGGCTCCTTTGTGGTCAAGTCAAGTGGTTTTTTTTTTTTCAGGAAGCACAATCCATACTCTTCAGATAAGAAGAAAGCTAGAGCTGCTGGGGTCAGTTTCTGACCACCCACAGCCACGAATAATTCTGCTTCTGGAAATTCATTTTAATTGTAGGCAAGTCTTGTCCCCATTGATCAGGTCCATACGAGACCTACTTCTATGGTTTCCTCGGTTTGTATTCTTATCCATCTAACCCACATAGCTACTCTTTAGCCTAATGCTCAAAATATTTATGTACATCCAAAAAAAACCTCAAGGCCACAAGAGAGTATAAGGTACGACTTGTTTTTATTATTTGCTTGGGGTTCTCATCCCTCATTATCATGGCCAAGGTACCATCACATATCACAGAGATCCATGAAGACGTAAAGGCTTTGAAGCTCCTAATTATGAATTCCAATTTTGTCACGCCCTTTGTACAGCATGAAAAAGGATTTGCCAGAAAGCGTGATATTCTCATTTTCTGAAAACCAGGTCAACTCAGGACAGAGGCATCTGCTTGATACTGTAACTATACGTCTCCCATATAATGGCAACTAGAGAATGTGTCACCAGGAACAAAATTCTGTGTCTTCCCATATACCTGCCCAGCCCTGATTAAATCAGATGGCTTTTGAATACAGGTATGGGATCGGTTATCCGGGAACCCCTTATCCAGAAAGCTCCGAATTACAGAAAGGCCATCTTCCATAGACTCTATTTTATTGAAATAATCCAATTTTTTAAAAAGGATTTCCTTTTTCTCTGTAATAATAAACCAGTAGCTTGCACTTGATCCCAACTAAAATATAATTAATCCTTATCGGGAGCAAAAAGTAGCCTATTGGGTTTATTTCATGCTGAAATTGTTTTCTAGTAAAAGGTATGAAGATCAAAATTACGAAAGATCCGTTACCTGGAAAATTCCAAGTCTCAAGCATTCTGGATAACAGGTCCCATACCTGTACTTGATCATAATGCTGAAACACAATTAAAAGGTGTACCCCGATATAGGAAAGATCTTTCAGATCGGCTCCTATTCCAATTCAAGTCTTTCCAAGGAAATATTTACTTTGCTCAGAGCCCTTCATGCGGGACGACGGTCATATTATTAAATATAAGACAATCGGACAAGCTGTTGACAGACCATAAGAGACTACTTACAGTTCTTCAAGGTATGGAAAACCTTTGAATGCACCTTCTGGCAGCTTGGTGATGTTGTTCATACTGAGGTCTCTGTTGGAAAGAAACACTGTATTAGAAATGGATAGTGTTAAAGACTCACCGTGGGCAATTACGAGCTTCAAATATTGCTGAATTACAACTAAAAGATACCTAAATCCCAGTAACCTACCCTGTGATGCAAATGGCACCACCCATCCTCTAAGGGCAGGGGCACACACGCTACTAGGGGAGATTAGTTGCCTAGCGATGGGTGAAAAAATTCGGCAGGCGCAAATTCGTGGTGAGTTTTGACGCCATCGAATACAATTGCGAAACTTGCGCGAAAATTTTGGACGCGCATCTGAAAAGTCGTTCGCGTCAAAACCGTCGCGCATTAACATTATTCGGACGGCCCTTGACTTTAACGCCGGCATCAAAGCTGTATTTCGTCCTGTTCCATGAATTACGGGACACTGCCAGCGATAAATCGCTTCCTATTCAGGCGACTAATCTCCCCGAACTGCCTCCCCGTCGACTAGAATCGAAATCGCCAGCGGGATGGCACTTCATTTTCTGAAGTCGCCACCAGGGTTGCCGCACGAGGAAACGGCGGGTGAATTCGGAAAAAAAAGTGATTGAGTGCCATCCAGCTGGCGATTTAGATTCTAGCCAGCGGGGAGGCAGTTCGGGGAGATTAGTCGCCGGAAGAAAAAAAGTGATTTGTCGATTGGCACTAATCTCCCCCCCCCAAACCGTTCAAACAGAGACCGTGAGTCACACTCTTATTTTAAGTATAAGTGGGAGGTCAGGCTGTATGAAGAACAAGATTGAGGGAATTTGCCAGGATGGTGACAGGCCCATCAGCAACTGGAAGTACATTTCCTCCATACAAAGGAAAACAATGAATATAAAACTTTTTTGTATTCTTAATAGCACCCAGCATCAGAAATTATTAAAGGGGTCCTGTCATGGTTTTTATTGTGTAGTTTTTATTTCTAAATGACACTGTTTACACTGCAAATAATTCACTCTACAATATAAAATGTCATTCCTGAACCAGCAAGTGTATTTTTTAATTGTAATATTGGTGTGTAGGTGCATCTCAGGTCATTTTGCCTGGTCATGTGCTTTCAGAAAGAGCCAGCACTTTAGGATGGAACTGCTTTCTGGCAGGCTGTTTCTCCTACTCAATGTAACTGAATGTGTCACAGTGGGACCTGGATTTTACTATTGAGTACTGGAGTGATGTGCGGGTCAGGTGAAACCCAACCTGCACCTAACTTGCCTTCCCTCCACCCATGCGGGCCTGACTTCCAGGTTCCTTTTATAGACCTGTGCCGCTGATGACATTACAAATGGGGCGGGGTGATAAAAAGTGGAAGCCGGCAGTGTATGGTGGAGGGCGGGGAGAGCAGGACAAAGAACCCGAACACACCCGCAAATGGGGGTGTGAGGTTTGCCCAAACCTGACCGACCAGTGGGTCGGCCTGCACATCACTAGAGTGCTGTTCTTAGATCCCCCAGGTTGCTGCTATCTGATTACATTTCCATCGTTCTATTGTTTGGCTGCTGTGGTGGAGGGGTGATATCACTCCAACTTGCAGTACCAGCAGTAAAGAGTGATTGAAGTTTATCAGAGCACAAGACACATGACTGGGGGCAGCTGGGAAACTGACAAAATGTCTAGCCCCATGTCAGATTTCAAAATTAAATATAAAAAAAAAATCTGTTTGCTCTTTTGAGAAACGGATTTCAGTGCAGAATTCTGCTGGAGCAGCACTATTAACTGATGTGTTTTGAGAAAAAAAAAAAAAAAAAGGTTTTCCCATGACAGTATCCCTTTAACAAGATTTAGCTTCTATGGCAGATGTCACATCACTCTATGCAACTGTATGATATGCATGACTCCCTTAGCTTCTCAACAGCAGCCCAAAGTACACGGAGCATATGCAGTCTTCTTGCTGACTCTAAAGATGGGGAGCTCCTGTGCACAACATTGAAGGCCGGAATCATTACTATTAAGGGGCTGCTGAACCTCTGAGCGGATATAACAAGTTCACCATATAAAATACAGTATTTGTGGTGATATTCTTTCTTAGGCTTCAGTTCTCCTTTAAAGTCATAATTTCTACTGAATCAGTTGCCATAGTCATAGACCAGGACGGCAGGGAACTGATTTATTTCTGCATCGTGTTTGCGAGACATCAGACTTCCCATAGACCGGTGGCCAAAAAAAGCGCTCCAAGCACATGTTCCATATTCTAAAATAGCAACCGGTTATGATTTATAGTCAAGTAAATGTGGAAGTTTAGCAACGCATGATGATGTGATGCAGAGATAAAATGCGCTGGTGTTTTAGTTACCGAGTATAACAACAAGTGAGCAGGGAGACTTTAGTACATACAGCAGTGGCCCAAAAGCACCACCAAAGCCAAGAGTGGAACAGTTGCTTGTTCCATGGAAGGATTCTTGCCATAGTCCTAATTCGAATGGTTAAGGAGCAGCAGTTCCTATGTCAGTTGGATAATACACTGTTTCTTGGGAACCGGTTAGCCATGTAATGATCCAGCTATTGATTGACCAGTCAGTGGAACAATACAAACATCCTCTGAGGCTCCAAAGTCCAAGTCAGATGTGAACAGAAGCAACTTTGCCGTGACCACAGATAGTTGCATAATAATTGCAGGCCTACATTTTCTTTTTTCTCCCCTGTTGAAAATGTAGAGTAATGATGCTGAAATTGCTCCGCTAGCTCTTACCATCAGGTCAAAAAGTTTCCATGGGCAAGTCTCCGACAACGGACATAACCACAAAAGAGAGGAGCAGATACCACACTTTCTCAAATGAGAATGGGGAGATTCCAGACACAGCAATTTTCAAGGTGTTGGAACGTGGTACAATCTCTGCTGCAAAAGCCACCTGTACCACTGCTCTATTACTTACTTTTCAAGGTTAATATGCTAAAATAGCCCTGATCCTCCCAGTCATTTTGGCACCTGTCCTTCACTTATGACATATCTAGACTGGTACTTATTAATGGGATTCCAGCTTAATGGTGAAGAACACAACCACTAAGGGCAGAGACACACGCGATGATTCGGGGGGGTTTAGTCGCCGGCGACAAATCGCCTCTTCTTCTAGCGACTAATCTCCCTGAAAAACCTTCCCTTGGGCTAGAATCGAAATCACCAGCGGGATGGCACTCCGGGCGTCTTTGGAAATCGAATCACACAAAGTTGCCTCACAAGGAAACTTCGGAAAACTAAGCGCTCAGAGTGCCACCCCGGAGATTTCTATTATAGCCGGCGGGAAGGCTTTTTTCAGGGAGATTAGCCGCGCGGAAAAGAGGCGTTTTATTGCCGAGCGACTAAATCTCTGCCCTAAAAAGCTTCACATTTTTAACACGCAAACGGGCAGGGTAGTAGACCTTGACCTGAAGGTAGAACCTTAATGGATGAACGGGGACAAATTAATTTGCCTATTTCTGCTGAAGTTGGGCAGAGAGACCACAGCCTTAATCCAAGTTAAACTTGGTTTTGCCCCTGAAATTTCCTTCAAAATAATTTTTTTCAGATATAAATTAAGATCTTGTTGGAAAGGGCGCCAGTCTTTTCAAGGGTTCCATAGACTTCTTTGTACATCATCAGCTCCTCTTCACTCCCTGCTATTTCGATCATTTGGGCCTTTGGTCCAAACAAACAGGACAATGCAAAAGTGGCCATAACATGTATGGCCTCACATATGATATCTGTCGGTGTATGTGGCATGCAGCAGATTGGTTGGTGAAGGAAAGTTCAGTGTTTGGCCACCTTGAAACAACGTGACTGAAATAATTAACATAATACTTTTTTCATCCAAGCCATTACTGGGCAGTGGCAAATAAAAACACCCTATACATCAGGAATCATGGTTACCTGCTTGGCTTCTACACCAGCCTCCCCTCCTTGGAGGAAACGGATGTTGAGCCAAATTCAGAGTCGCACAAACAGGAGCACATTTAGCTTAACAGCACTGCTACTTTTCTTGAGAAAAGGAATACCCTCAAGCATCCCACAAACCACACACAGCTAAACATATAAAAAGAAAACACACAATCATATGACAATAATAAAACATATTGTGTTACTATTTGCATTGGCAAAGGTCCCGATTCTGAAAAGGATCATCCTTGCTCTCGTATTTTAAGAATCACTTATCTGCAGGCTAACGATGATCATGCTACACGTTGCCTGTGTTAGACTGAAGGTCGTGCCAACTGGACATCTATTTGACATTGTGTCAATCGGATGGGGGGGTGTCTATTTTAAATATAGGAGTGTCATTATGCATTTATATAAGGTATGCGAGTAATGTGCCTACGTGAAGTCAAAATTCAAATAAAAACATTTATAAGCAATTAGAGCACAGTATATTTAGTTCTCTTGGTGGGTACCATATTTGATCCTCAAGTCTGCCCCCTTTGGTGAGCCATTCCAACTCCATATATGACCATCACATGTAACGGAGCCCACGTCTAGGAGGCAATACATATGGCAAGCTTGAGAAGTGTCTAGTTTGCAAGATCTCAGCCCACGGCACAGGCGGAAACTCCATTTTACTGTTAACTTATTCCTATTTTCAGTTTATGGCATTACTTGTCCTTTAAAAATTGACCTGAAGACATTTTTGGCAATTTTCATGGAGTATTAAAACCAGAGAAAGGTCTGCCAGGCGTATTTATATAACCAATTACAATAGGGCTCTGCTTCACCCAGTAAAAAAGAAATGCATCATGAAACTGGTATTCCATTTGTGCCCCAGTGGGAGAAGCTTTCAATCAGCAGCTTGAAATATGTTTATTGCGCTGCTTGGTAATGTGTTGCAGGCCTCTTGGCAACATATCACAGCTATGAAAGGGAAAGGCTTAATAAACTTAAACAAAAACAAATGCTAAACAACTTGCTATAATATAAAAGTATGTTGTAACATCCATAAATGCACATGTACAAGCCTCCATCTACCCAAGTCAACGTCTTTAGACTGCTCAGCTACAAAAGCAAGAAGATTCCGGCAGACTGACTGCAGTCCATGACTGGAGGGTAGCGAAATTGGCATAAGGCTCATCTCTGGGGTTTCATTGAGCCTGGTGTTAGGCATTCCACTACAGGTTATGGCACAAAAAATGTTGTGATTGGCGCAACCATGATTGGAGAGTAGCAATATTGGCATAAGGGTCATCTCTGGTCTTTAGTTGAGCCTGGTGTTAGGCATTGCCCTATAGATAAATGTTCAGATTGGCGCAACATAAAAATGGAAAAAGAGATCCTCGATGGGCATTTTTTGACGACTACAGGAAGTTCCTTCTTTCAAGTTTAAATCGTGATTATTTGGATTATAATTAAACTGGTTGGTCATTGTCTGTGAACATCTACAGATTTGTTCTAGCATAGCCATCTTCAAAGTTGCTTACACATGAGTGCACAATAGCAACAAAGAAAAGAAAAATGGCCAAGGTAATCTCACACCTCAACAGTCCACCAGTAAACTAGATCCTTTCCTGGAGTTGTGATTTGTTATGATACCCTGGTGCTCTGTAGAGGTCACGAGATAAGAGTTGCTTGATGATAATGAAGGCTCATCAATCAGTGGTATCTTCTGTTGACCTTAGGAGCAGGGCATCACAATGCACACTAGTAAGCTAGTACAGGCAGGTTCGGGGAGATCTAGTCAGCCGGCGACTAATCGTCTCTTCTGCAGGGTGACAATCTCCCCGAACTGCCTTCCCCCTGCTTCAATGAAAAAAACCTGCACTCGCGGCGCTTAGATTTCCGAAGTCGCCTCACGAGGAAACTTCGGGCGACTTCAGAAATCTAAGCATTGCCGCATGCGATTTTTCATTTTAGCAGGCGGAAGGCAGTTCGGGGAGATTGTCGCCCTGAAGAAGAGGCGATTAGTCGCCAGGTGACTAAATCTCCCTGAATCTGCGCATGTGCTAAAGCCCTAAGGATGAAACCTTTGAAAGCGATACTATCGTTAGAAAACATTTGGAGCACCAAACAAGCTATGTACGGGAAATGCATGGAACTACAATAAACCCAAAACAATATTCAGCCAAAAGGACAAATCTCCTCTTCTTCGGGGCGACTAATCTCCCCAAACTGCCGCCCCGCTGGCTAGAATTAAAATCGCCGGCAGGATGGCATTCAGAGCGCTTAGTTTTCCCGAAGTCGCCCAAAGTTTCCACGTGAGGCAACACCTTATCCAAAAAACTACAGGTCCAGAGCATTCTGGATAACAGGTCTCTTACTTTTATATAATCTGTGTATAATACTGTGAAACTATATAATGAAAAATAATAATACAAGACCTGTCTCCTAAGATTTGTGGCAAAAATAACGATCTGGATAATCGAAAGAATAATAATCTAGAACTACATAGCCCCTCGGGGCAGAGACACGTGAAGATTCGGGGAGATTTAGTCGCCCAGCGACAAATCGCCTCTTAATTGGGCGACTAATCTCCCCGAGAAGCCTTCCCGCTGACTAGAATCAAAATCACTGGAGGGATGTTTTCCAAAGTCGTCTTGAAATTTCCTCGTGAATCAACTTCGGAAAACGTAGAGCTCAGAGTGCCATCCCGCCGGCGATTTCGATTCTAGTCAATGGGAAGACAGTTCGGGGAGATTAGTCGCCCCGAAGAAGAGGTGATTTGTCGCCGGCGACTAAATCTCCCCGAATCTTCGCGTGTGTCTCTGCCCTTAGATACACAGAGCATTCAATCTCTACTATAACTCTGGACTGGGGTAAACTAAATTAGCTTTTTTGTATTTTCAGCCAAACAATTTCTTCTATCCAATTTGTATTTCGCAACACCAAAGCATATGTCTCTTCCCACTGTTTGTACATACAAATAATATTAAATATAATGTTTTTTAGTGGGTGCAGCTTTAAGATGATAATAGGTTAGCATAGTTATGTAGTGAAAGCAAATTAGAATTTAACTATTACATTTAGGGTCATATTTATCAAAATCCGAGCATTTTAATAATAAAGTCCGACCAAACTAGAATCCACAATTGGCCCTTATTTATCATTAAAAAAAGCACTATTTAATCGAATCAGGTACAAACATGAAAAAAATCTAGAGAAAATCTTAATGGTACAGTTTTTTCTGTGTTTTTTCCCCGAAAAGACCGAAATAATAGGATTTTCGGGTTAATTCCACCACAGAAACTTCCAAATAAGATATGGAACTCTCCCATTGACTTATATACAACCTCTGCAAGTCTAAGATGCCGGATTTTCTGATTCTGACTTTTTCCATCTTCGGGGTATAATACTGTAAATCTCAAAAAAAAAAAAAAAAATCCCACTAAAAATTTGGATTTTATAGTAAAAAAAAAAATTTGAAATTTTTCAAGTTTTTGGCATTCAGACTTTAATAAAAATAACCCCCTTAATGAATGAGACCTATAACTCGGCTAAGAATCTTTATTAGTTCATGTGGCTGGCAGAGACGTTTCAGGAATGAGAGCAGTAAGCCGATAAAACGCGTATATAAAAGGTCCTCTTTAGCAATCCCTCATTTTTATTTCTTTTTACCAGAAATGCTCAGAATGGCTTTAGGAAAATAAATCTTGTAAAAACAAAGAAGAGCGTGTTTATCAAAAGCCAGCGAGCCCAGACACTTTTATATTTAGGCCGTGATGGTTTCAAAACACCCAACGTTGAACAGAAATAGCCCAAAGGAGCGGGAAGGATATAGAGCCTTAAAATGGAAAAAATGTAGTGTTTTTTTTTTTTTTAATCACAAGGCTATTTCCTCCTAAAAAATACAAATAAAAATACCTTTTAATGAGATTGGAAATGTAAAACAAAACACGGAGAAAAATAATGTCAGGGTAGTAACTGGCACTCGCATTTATCTTACCATAAAGAAACCAAGAAAAATGGACAAAACATAAAATTGAATATATCAGGAACATTTTGCTGAAAAGTTAAAAATGAAAACCTTTTTAAAAAGTAGGTTTATTTTTTCATTACATAGATTTTGTTTGATATTGTTTGTATAAAGGCAGTATTGTAAGTAATAGAGCTACATAATTCACTATTATACTTTACTAATACAGCACAGCGCTTTACAGCCATCGGTCACATCAGGCCCTGCCCAAGTGCAGCTTACAATCTAAAGTCCCTATTGCACAACAAACATCAGGTTACATTCCATCTGAAACCATTTAAAGGGATACTGTCATGGGTAAAAAATGTTTTTCTCAAACAGATTTTTTTTTTTTATATTTAATTGTGAAATCTGACATGAGGCTAGACATATTGTCAGTTTCTCAGCTGCCCCCAGTCATGTGATTTGTGCTCAGATAAACTTCAGTCACACTTTACTGCTGCAATGCAAGTTGGAGTGATAACTACCCCCTCCCTTTCGATTACGATCTTTCTTAGTCGTTTCAATACACACGTGTAGAGCTGAATCATTAGATATACAGATAGAAACAATAAAATTCTACCTGTATCTGCCAATTCTGCACTAACAATAGGCGATGTTTGGGTCCCTTCAAAGACGCCCAAGCAAAATTTTCCATCAAGCCATCAAGTGTTCTGCCAGTATCGGTAGGCCTCTTTTTTTATCACCATACATGCACTGAATATCGTATGAAAATTTGTTTTTTATGATATTATCGGTGTGTCTATGGCCACCTTAACAACATAACAATGGGAAGGTAACCAGATAGCAGCTCCCTAACACAAGATAACAGCTGCCTGGTAGATCTAAGAACAGCACTCAATAGTAAAATCCAGGTCCCACTGCGACACATTCAGTTACATTGAGTAGGAGAAACAGCCTGCCAGAAAGCAGTTCCATCCTGAAGTCCTGGCTCTTTCTGAAAGCACATGACCAGGCAAAATGACCTGAGATAGCGCCTAAACACCAATATTACAAGAAAGAAGTGCTTAACCACCAAGCCCCAGTGCCATCCAGTATGCTGCATTTTCCATCTAAAGTAAATCCCATTAGCTTCTCAGCAGCCCGGTCTCTTACGTCACAGCTCCCCATTTAAACCCCACTAACCTTGTGGATTCCTGCCCTTTTCCACTTCTAAAGGTGGCCACAGACACACCGATATCGTATGAAAGATCTTTTGTACCGTCATCGGCGTCTGTGTGGTGGGAGACAAGTCGGCTGATACTGGTAAAAAGCCTTGGATAATCGGTCATCTTTTACAATCGGGCACCTTTGAAGGACATCCAACATCGTAAAGTTAATGCTAAATCATCAGATAAATCGAAATAATTATTTTTTGTTTTTACCTGAGTATCTGAAGATTCAGCTCTTAATGTTAGTAGAGTAGACGAAAGATCTTTTGTACGGCCAGTGGTCGAGGGCAATTGCAGCATGAATGGCCACCTTAAGTCTTAAGACATCTCATGGCCAGGGTAGTTTCCCCACAGTACTGGCACATGCAGAACCCCCCTCAAATAACAGCTCTATGGCCTAATGTTAACTAAACAAGCCAACATTTACTTGGGGCTTTCTTTAACATCAACATACACATCCAAAGGTAGAGTATTCCTTTCAGCAGTACTGTACATGGCCAATCAAAATATCTCATTGCTTATGCTGGCATTAAACAAGGAATTAAAAGGGGATGAAAACAAATGATTTATGTTCTCATCAAGAGCAAAGGACTTTCCATCAGCCAAAGTGATATGATCATTCCCTATATGCACTGACAAATGATGTCTGGAGCTCCGCCAGATAAACACCAATAAACAGCTAAATACTCCTGGGAAACTTGTAATCATTGCTTCATTCCTGGCACAACGCAATCAGAACTAGACCTTCTACTCTCCGCCTGGTTCTGGAGTCAAATCGGGTGAAGTCAGAAAAAGTGGGACATTGTAAAATAAATGACATGCTTTTTGGCACTGGTGCCCGGCAACAATGACATTGTAATTTTGATTCTGACTCTACATAAGGTTTAACTGGCTACTGATGAACACAACCCTAGTGTAAAAGGCCAATATCAGAAGATTCTAGACTCCTAGGTCAGCTCCATCTGCCCTTGGGCAAAGCATGTACTAACCCTATGCTTGAGTACCTCATGTACATGAGCAACGTAGGTATATCTTTAACGAAATTCCATGAAACCACAAGAAATAAGAGCTTATTCAGCTTTTGGGGACATGCCTGCATGTGTAGAAGGGTGTCATGGTTTGGCCCTCGTCTTTCATTCTCTCCAACCACCACTGGTTTCATCAAACAAGTGTGGCCAGAAGTTATGAGGACCACCACTCACCAGAAGATCATTGGTCAAAAATGAGGCTGTGTGTGGGTAGCTTTACTAAATGGAGCATGACACTGGACTCCCTTTATACTTGTTAATAGCAAACTAAAGCCAGCACCCATCACCCGATCTCTTAAGTGAGGCACAATAAAGGTCACCATACTCGGGCCGATAAAAGCTGGCGACAGACCGAGTCGGCAGCTTATTGGCCCGTGTGTGGGGCCCTCCGACGGGCTTCAATGATCGATAACTCAACGAAAGTCGGCCAGATGTTAATCGGGCAGGTTAAAAAATCCTGCTCGTATGGCTTCAATTCTGATCCAATTGTTGGGCCCTAGGGTCGAATCAACCTGATATCATACACCTCAATGTGGGCATATCGGGGAGAGATGCGCTCGGTTGGCAACATCGCCAAGCGAGAGGATCTCCCTGTGTAATGGCCACCTTTAGAAGTTGGAAGCTCCTCTAGATTCTTTTTAGTCCACTCTGAGTATATTTACCTGGGATGACCTTATCTTCTAAAAAATTAACCACTCAGGACCCAATAAGCAGATTGTCTGTATGGCTAATTTGACTAAAGTTGGCGACAATCGCCAAATAAGCAGATCTTTCCTTGATATGCCCACCAACAGAAGGTCTATATTGGGTCAATCTGACCGTTAGGCCCTAGGGCCAAACGATCGGATTACAAAGAGGAGCAATGGGCTCCGACAGGACGATCACTCAAAAATGAAACCTTCCGATCTATTTCGTGGCCAGAAGACTCGTCGGAAGCCAGATAAGCTGCCGAATTGCCCATGTATTGCCACCTTTACAACTACTAATTTACAGACCTGAAAAGTTACTGTTGCCACCTTGCCTTACTATACCCACTATCCCCCACCTCTAATTGCGGTCTTTAGGTCCTCCACTCTGTGTGTGGGACTCAAGATAGACCCTCCTCCCCAAGACAACTTTGCAGATAAGAATACATTTGGCCAGTCTGTGCTTTTGACAGACAAAGCCATTTGCCATAATTAGTTCTTCTAGTTGCTCTATGTTGACTTGCCTGGGGCTTACAAAGTGTCCAAGATGGTGGAAACGGAAAATTGAAGAACAAACATTGGCAAATCAAGACATGCTGAGCTGAAGCCAACGTCGGGAGGAAACAACTTGAGCAATGTTCCATGGGCCAAGTCACTTGGCTTTTCTTTGTAAATGGGAGATTTAGCCTCCAGCTGATCAGTACTTTCTTAATTACCTCCACGCAAGGAACAAATCAAATTAAATATGTGATTAAAAGGCCAAGTATGAAAACTACTTTCTAGAAGTCCATGCTATGGGGATTAATATCAAACAGGAGGAATGAAGCAGGAAATTTGTATACGTAAATATTTTTGAATTAAGAAACACGTTATATCCTATTAACTTTTCAAAGAGATTTCCAGGTGTTTTTTTAAGATCTCTCAAACATCCTCAAATCAGCCCCCCCCTCCCCCCAAACAGCCACAATATTGACATGGGGAATCTCTCCAGACGTTTTTGGGTAAGAATTACATGGAAATTGCCTGTGGTGATGGTTGAATAACATTTCTAGGAAATGTAGCGACCTTTTTGGGCCATTTGAAGTATTTTAACTATTTTTTGAAGTATTTTTGAGTATTTTTTGTAATTTGAAGTATTTTAAAGGGATTCTGTCTTGATTTTTATGATGTATTTTTTATTTCTAAATTACACTGTTTACACTGCAAATAATTCACTCTACCATATAAAGTGTAATTCTTGAACCAGCAAGTTTATTTTTTTTAAGTTGTAATATTGGTGTGTATGCGCCATCTCAGGTCATTTGTCCTGGTCATGTGCTTTCAGAAAAAGCCAGCACTTTAGGATGGAACTGCTTTCTGGCAGGCTGTTGTTTCTCCTACTCAATGTAACGGAATGTGTCTCAGCGGGACCTGGATTTTACTATTGAGTGCCGTTCTTAGATCTACCAGGCAGCTGTTAGGGGGGTGAGGTGAGGTGAGGTAGGGGGTGATATCACTCCAACTTGCATTACAGCAGTAACGAGTGACTGAAGTTTATCAGAGCACAAGTCACATGACTGGGGGCAGCTGGGAAACTGACACTATGTCTAGCCCCAGGTCAGATTTCAAAATTAAATATAAAAAAAAAAAAAATCGTTTTTCTCTTTTGAGAAATGGATTTCAGTGCAGAATTCTGCTGGAGCAGCACTATTAACTGATGCGTTTGGGGAGGGGGGAAATGTTCCCATGGCAGTATCCCATTAAGAAGGAAGTCACTCCAAGAGTGCCGTGTATATACAGGTACTGTATAGTTGAAAGCAGCCTGGGTGATAGGACAATTCTTAGTGCAATATGCCCAGATACAGTGCACTGATCCTACAGAAGGGCTATCAAGGTTACGGAGACGAGTGTGGCACTGTAGAGTACGATCATCTAAACCTCTCGGCAAGGGGGGCCCCTATGTTTGTTCTAAGGATTAGACAGTCAAAAAGGCTGGTGCAAGTCAGAGCAGCATCTCCTGCAAAACTTCTATGTCAGTCATCGAATCACGAGTGTGAACCTGCCCTCAGGCAGTAAAAGAGAATTACTTTTACCTGCGCAATTTGTCAAGGTCTGTACATTACCCTTACAAAACAGCAACAGCTTATGGTTTGAAATATTCAGTTGGCTCTAACACCGGATAAACACCTTTAATTCCACAGGGGGACCATTTGGTCCTAAAAACCTATACATCTACAATACACAAAAAACAAAACAAAAAACCAACAAACCTGTAAAACATATCCTTATAAACAGATGTTGGATTTATAAGAAATAAATGTACTACTTTCTATTATCCGGAATGCCCGGGACCTGGGGTATTCCGGATAAGGGATATTTCCAAAATTTAGATCACTGTGCCTTAGGTCAAGGTATGGTTTTATTATTACAGAGGAGACTGGAAATCTATGGGAGCTTTCTGGTTAAGGGATCATACTTTTAAAATATAAGGCAGGGGTCCCCAACCTTTTTTACCCTTGAGCCACATTCAAAAATTGTTGGAGAGCAACACAGGCATGCAAAAACGTCCTGGGGTGCCAAATAAGTGCTGTAATTTGCTATTTGGTGGCCCTATGTGGACTGGCAGCCTACAGGAGGCTCTGTTTGGCAGTAAACCTGTTTTTATGCTACCAAAACTTGTCTCCAAGCCTGGAATTGTCTCCAAGGCTTTGAGGTCACTGGGAGCAACATCCAAGGGGTTGGAGAGCAACACGAGCTACTGGTTGGGGATCACGGATATAAAGAATAAACACAGGTCTCTAGGGAGACCATCATATGGCATAAAACACATTTTCCAAACCTGCCCAGTCTAGATCTACATGGTTTTTGGTCCGATGGTGATGGGACAGGACCTCCCAAGAGGCCCACACATAGATTCCTATGCTCCAGACTCGGTCTGGAGGATCAGAGTTGGCAGCATTTATTGGCCCATGTATGACCACTTTAAAGCACCTTCCCTGCAGTGCCAGATTGCATTAAGGTCTGATGGAAGCAGTTTATTACCACCAGACATGGTCTGACAGGCTGCACTTAAGGTGGCCATAGACTTAACAATTATGATCTTTCTTGGAAAAGATGTTTCCAAGAAAGATTGTTCATTTCAATAAACACATGTAGAGCTGAATTGGCAGATATACTGGTAGAGACAATAGAATTCTACCTGTATCTGATGATTCAGCACTAACAATGGCCAATGTTTGGGTCCCTTCAAAAGGCACCCAATCAAAATTTTCCATCCAGCCAGAGAGACGAACCGACCGGTATCCAAGTCTTCTGACGATATTGGTCGGCTCTTTTCCCACCATAAATGCACAGAATATTGTACGAAAATTAGTTTGGTATGATATCTGTGCATCTATGGTCACCTAAAATGTGAGCCTACAAAGTCCGAAATCCGTTATTAATTTATTAGCTTGTGAATGTGGCAAACAAACAAACAACCTGTCTGACCAATACTTGGCCTGTATCTGCAACTTTAAAATTCCATTTGGATGAAGAGCACTTCAACCTATTGATGAGGATATCTCCTTGGCACCCCACTCTAAACAATCTGATCCGATCCACCGCACCCGGTAGTCAAATCAGGCAAAGATCCGCATGTTGGGCAACCTCGCCAAATGAGCAGATCTTTTTCGTGCCTGGCCAGCTTCGTAGTCCTTCAGCTGTTGAACTGTAGAACGCCCAGTCAACAGGGAAAAAAAAAGAAAGTTCTTTCAAACGTTTCAGAAAATATAACCACCATGACAAAAAGCACTGTCAGAGATGCCCATATTTCCTTCAGTTTGATCAAGCTGCAGCTGCCCTTTAAAAGAATTAAAAAAAAACCCCACAGCTCATAATTGGCTTTTTTCACCTCCGTTAACCACGAACAAAAGTGTCAGTTGTGTTCAGAATGCACCAATGGAAGGCCGGCTAGCTCGGCCAATGGGGACAGACAACAATAACTCTGGAGGATTTTCATCGCCCCCCTCCTATTTGGTTTTTCAAAGCCCTTAATTAAGACCTGCACAAAGCACCCCTACAGACTTTGCTCAATAACGAATTACACGCCTGTTTTGCTGAACTTAAAGCAAGAGGGGGGGGGTGTTGGAATCAAGACTTCTGAAACTGAATGTTCAAACGCCTGTGACCATAACCTTTAACAATGAAGCAGTAAAAAATAAAATACATATTTTAAAAAGACGCATATTCAATATTTATGAGAAGTTTGTTTCAGTAATTGGGGATGGAAAAAATTAATGACAGTGTGCCAAGTACAAACATTCTGATCCAATAGGACCAGCGATCCTCCTATTAACTTCTACAGCACCTCAACAACTTTTACTTGGTGAAGTTTGGCATGAAAGTCTTTCGTGGTTTTTTGCGATTTGTGGGGGGAAAATGCAATTCGATTGTTTGTAAATGGGCCCCTTAGTGTTGGAGAACTGTCAGGAAGCCATGCCAAGCAATCGGAGAAAGAATTAATTACAAGTTTCCTAGGGTTTCTTAACCCAAAACGTAGTTGGGGAATCAGCCAACAGTTTGGTTTAGAACACATTTTATTTACTATATAAAGTACAGAAAGGAGACCCATCCTCAGAAGCATGAGGAGCAACTTATGTTTCCCAATCCATAGGTTGTCCAAGGGAAAATGCTTCTATTATAGTTTAAATTCTCTGCTTATCGACAAACCAAATCATCCTTCCTCTCTTAACCATAGACAATCCCAAAATTTAAAAAAAAGTTGCTCTAAAACAGCTACACAGTCAAGCATCTTAGTTATGGGTGGTTTTAAAAAAAAATCCCAAGAAGCCCAAAGAAAAGTACTGTTGACATGGTGGACATTCCTTCCAACTAATTTTTATTTCTTCCATTTTTTGGAGGTATAGAGAGTGAATAGTTTAAAGCTGGCCATACACGAAGAGATCCACTTGTCTGGCGACATCACCAAATGAGCGGATCTTTCCCTGATGTGCCCATCAACGGCAGGGCTATATTGGGGTAATCCGAACATTCAACCCTAGGGCTGAAAGATTGGATTACAACGAGGAGCAATGGGCTCAGACGGGTCAGTCCCTGGAAAAAGTAAACCTTTGCGATCGATATCGTGGCCAAATATCTGAAGCCCCCATACACGGGCAGATAAATTGGCGAACTGGTCTAAAGGACCGATATCGTCAGCTTTATCTGCCCGTGTGTGGCCACCTTAAAAAACCATTGCAGAAGAGCCCCAGTTTATGGAGAGGACAGTAAAGAGAAAAATGGCGCTAGCCTCATTAAGTTTTTGTACGAGTGGCTTTGAGGAACATCACTACAGATTAACATAAGTTCTGGTCTCGCCTACAGTTTAGCAGAGTGAGCCATGAATACAAGTCTCCAGGAGCAAATGCCTTACACGTTCAAAACCCCAAGGTACCCATTCTACTTCAATCAAAGGCTATATAAGGGCTTTCTGAGACTTTTTTCTTGGGAGGAAGGTATCCCATGGCTTGCTCGTTCCCAGATGTCTATCTGATTGACAGACTAAAGTCCCCCAAGAGAGATGCTGTCAGAATAAAGTTGTATAGAGATGGAAGAGGCTGAAGGAGGGGGGGGGGGTAAATGGGAGAGAGGTCTAAGAAATACAACTCTCACAACTCTTGTTCTGAAAAGCACAGCATGCCTCATGTAACATGTGGAATGTTTTGTCTTTCCACCTGAAGTATGTGCCGAGATCTGAAGAGGTGAGCTCCTTTGTAATGCAGGAAACGCAATAGGGTCTTGTCAGGCGCCTTGTTTTCTTAACCCTACGCTGCCTGGCAACCGGCAGAATAATATACACAATAAGACGGATTGCTATCAAAGGGATTTGGACACCTGTGGAAATACAGTGTACCTGCCGATCCTAGAAAATCATATCTTGGGGCAATAAACTTATTACCCACCCTTAAGCAGCCGTTGGCCTCATCTCTTTGAACTTTGGTTAGTCAGCATGGAAGCGCAGTTAGCACATTTGTAGGCTAGAGACGCTTATCACAATATACAGGAACATACTAGGAAAGATGAAGAGGATTCTTGTAAAATTTTCTAAAAAAACTTTATGCAAGTGACTTGATCATTCAGGAAACTTTTGTAGAGAATGTGTTCCCATTCTCCTTAAGAACAAGCCACAACGGGCCAACACAGGTGCCTGTAAGTGACCCAGCCATGTAACTTGCCCCTGTGAAAAGCCAAACTCCATGGTCTGCAGCACAAAGACAAAGTCGGTCACATATCGAAGTATTTGGGTGGCTAGGCAAATTGCTCTGGTGGATCACTTCAGCAGCTTTTTTAGACTGCAGGACAGGACGTTACCCAACATGTTCTACCCAACGTGCATTAAGCAAGCACCCATCCATTAAACTGAAAGAGGACCTTCCAGTAACACACCACGGAGTCTCCACCTGTTCTACCCAACATTGTTTTACCCAACCATGTTCTACCCAATGTGCAATAAGCAACCACCCACTCATTAAACTGAAAGAGGACTTTCCAGTAACGCACAACAGAGTCTCCACCTGTGGGTTAAGATGGCCATACAATGAAATTCCCACTTGTTTGGGGAGGTCACCAAGAGATGATCCCTGATATGCCCAATTGGTTTGGCACTCAGGGCAAAATCTGTTCACAATGACGAGATACAGGACTTCAGGGAGAGGCCCTCATCATCAAGTCCATGTACCCCATCATCTACACAGATCATCATTAAAATTAGGCTTGCCCAATGAAATGATTTGTAGTGCTTAAGACTGACTTAATAGGCAACTGCCATCCACTGCCAGTTGTATAAAATATCAGACCACTTAACTCAGACCTTGGCACGTGTGGCCAATCTTAGTTTGCAAGCAGCTCCCGAAAATCCACATACACACACTAACCTGCTGGTGCATGCCTTTTAATTGAATGAAGAGAAATGATATGGATAAAATAAATTTAATCTCGCAAAACCTGTAGCTATAAATGTCACGGTTTTTACAAGCAAACACCAAACTATTGTGGCAGCGAAGTCGATTTGTACAAGTACAAACTGGCAGCGATTAACCCCTTTTTGAGCAATGATCAGCTCACAATCAGTACGAGGGATATTAATCACCTGTTTGCCTACACACCCAGTGAGGAGACTGCCAAAGAGAACCGGCTCCGATTAGCTGATAGCAGGGAAAAGGTTCTAACACCCTTTGGCTTCCAGCGTTCAACAAGCCCCTTTGATAATGAACTATAAACACAGCAGAAAGCAGATTTGGGCTACAGGACTGCCCAGCAGGGAAGAGGTTACAGTGTGTCCTATTAATGCTACAGAGTCGAGTTTCCAGCCGTAAATCAGGCAACGTCGGCCCATTTTATGGCCTTTTATCAGGAGACAATGCCAAACTTTTCCTTTTCACCCCTGATGTGTATACAGCCCTGGATGTAAAATAATTAGCAGCTAATGAGCGCTGCAATTCTCCAGACAAAGGAAGTCAATTGGTGAGAATGAGGTGTCGGTGCAGAAAGCCAGTGTCCTGCAGCAAAATCAGCCCATTTGTTTTAACACAAAACAGACGGATATAGGAGGCCTGCAAGTCCCGGCCAAGAGTTTTGTACACTTTAGGGATGCACCGAATCCAGGATTCGGTTCGGGATTCACCCTTTTTCAGCATGATTCGGATTCAGCCGTATCCTTGTGCATGGCCGAACCGAATCCTAATTTGCATATGTAAATTAAGGGCAGGTAGGGAAATCACGTGACTTTTCGTCACAAAAGAAGATTTTTTTCCCACTTTTTCCTTTCCTGCCCCTAATTTGCATATGCAAATGGTCGAATCTTTCACCAAGGTTTCGGGGATTCGCTGAATCCAAATAGTGGATTCGGTGCATCTCTAGTACACTTTCAACATTTTCCTTTAGGGCAAAGACACACGTGGAGATTTGTGGGAGTTTAGTCGCCTGGCGACAAATCGCCTCTTCTTCGGGCGACTAATCTTCCCGAACTGCCTCCCGCCGGCTAGAATCTAAATCGCCGGCAGGGTGGCATCGGTGCACTTCGTTTTCCGAAGTTGCCTCACAAGGAAACTTTGGGCGACTTCGAAAAATTAGTTAGAGGAGATTAGTCGCCCCGAAGAAGAGGAGGCGATTTGTCGCTGGGCAACTAAACTCCCCGAATCTGCCTGTGTGCCCTGACCCTAAAGGTGAATAAACCCTTTAATCCTAGTTTAAAAACTACTTCGTAGGTGTGTGTGCAAAATGCAGTACTAAGTGAAGTAATCTATATATTATTATCCTTTCTTTATATAGCAGTGATGTCTTTATAATCAGGCCCTGCCCCCGAGGAACTTGCAATCTAAAGAGTGCCGTAAACACTGAACTTGAGCGGACAATGTACAAACTCCTCACGGGAGACATTTGCCGAGCACAATAAAATCTGAGCGCGAGAGTAAGAGAGAGACAGTGTGCAGTGATTTATTAGACTCTCCTGCAGGAATGTAAAGGACACAAGTGAAATTTACGACATTCTGAGATCTGCCTTCAGATAAGCACAAACTTCATCACTAACCAGTACTGACAGATACCAGACATTGTTAGGGCGTGTGAGAATTAAATCTGTATGTGTGTGAAAGAGAGTGAGACACACAGAGAGGTGTATACATGCTAATATTTCGGGAGATTAGTCGACCAGCACCAAATCGCTTGTGCTTCGGGCGACAAATCTCTCCGAACTGCCTCCCCGCCGGCTAGAACGTAAATCACCAGCAGAGTGGCACTCTGAGCGCTTCCTTTTTTGAAGATGTCCGATGCGGAAACTTCGGGGCGACTTTGGATAACCAAGTGCTCCGATTGCCATCCTGCCGGTGATTTCGATTCTAGCCGGCCGGGACGGCTTTTCGGGGAGATGTCGCCCGAAAAAGAGGCGATTATTTGCCGGGCTGCTAAATCTCCCCAAATCTTCCCTACCCTAACTTTGTTAGAATCATTAGCATAACGGAGAAAGTGTGCAACAACAACTAATCTTTTGTGTTTTTTATTTTATCATCTAATTAGCTTTCCCCACAGTGAAGTGATGCCGATAATATTTATAGGAACATGTTCATATCACTTTAAATAGAATTCCAACTTATCGGTGGCCTGCCCCCAAACCTGGCATTGCTGGGCGGCCTTGGCTGAAAAGCTGACAAGGTGCTCCTTTTAAAAGGATCCAGGAAGCTTTTTAAAGTGATGCTGACACACACACACTAGTAAAATCTGGATTGTTCTGGTATCACTTTAAATGCTGCATTTCCTGCTCACTCCTATTTATTGAGCAGCCTGCCATTCAAACCACTCCCTGGTTGCTAGGGACAGTGACCCTGACCACTAGATAAGCTGCGGAGTAGTCAGGAACATTTTAAAGGAACAGCAACACTAAAAAATTTAAGTGTTTTAAAGTAATGAAAATATCATGTAGTGCTGCACTGGTAAAACGGATGTGTTTGCTGAAGAAACACAACTATAGTTCATATAAACAAGCTGCTGCGTAGCAATGGCGGAAATTGAAAAAGAGACTATATGGCACAGGATAAATAGTGGATAACAGATAACACCATTATGTTCTACAGAGCTTATCTGCTGTGTAACCTGAGCCTTTTTTCCTGTGAATGGCTGCCCCCATTGCTACACAGCAGCTTATTTATATGAACTATAGTAGTGTTTCTGAAGCAAACAGTGCTTTACCAGTGCAGGGCAACACTGCATTATGTTTTTATTACTTTAAAACACTAATTTTTTTGATGTTACTGTTTTTTTTTTTTTTAAATGATAAATAACTTGTGAAACCTTATTTTTTGATACCCCGATTTCCCTCATTTTACATAATGCAATACTCTGATTTTAGTGTGATTTTTGGGGCTTCATCACATACCCCTAGTCCGGCACTGAAAATGGCTAAATGGGTCGTTCTCTGCCATTAAAATGTGCAGACACAACCCCATCCACTAGTGATGTGCGGGTCGGGTTTTTCTCAACCCACACCCACCGAAAACCTGACCTCCCTCCACCAGTGCCCGCCTACTGGCTTCCTTTTATAGACCCGTGTC
Organism: Xenopus petersii; assembly: GCA_038501925.1. Taxonomy (NCBI): domain Eukaryota; kingdom Metazoa; phylum Chordata; class Amphibia; order Anura; family Pipidae; genus Xenopus; species Xenopus petersii. The sequence continues at coordinate 8,535,529 of CM076679.1, forward strand.
CCCCGCCCCGTCAATGACGTCACAGAAGGGGCGGAGTGATCGCCTATAAAGCAGGAAGTTAGCATTTGAAGGTGGCGGGCGGGAGAGCAGGAGAAGAGCTCAACCCACACCCGTCGAATACCCACGAATAGGAGTGCTAGGTCGACCTGAACCCGCCTCACCCGCAGGTTAACGCACGAGTCCAGAGGGTATCGGGCCTGCCCGAACATCACTACCGTCTGTGCCCGGAGGAGTGTGTCAGGAGCCACGTGGGATGGGATCCACATTTCTTCGGTTTTCCGAAGTCTCCCGAAGTTGCCTCACATGGAAACTTCGGTCGATTTCGGAAAACAAAGTGATGCACATGCCATCCCACCAGTGATTCACATTCTTGCCGGTGATTCACATTCTTGCGGTCTATTACCGATTCTCTGCATGCGCTCCTCTTCAGAAACAGCAACGATCCATTGTGCGGCGCTCAATTTCTCCTCCCTGGCTATCTCCTATAGAAGGCAGGGAGGAGAAATCGAGTGCCGCATAATGGATCGTCGCCATGTCGCCGTTTCAGAAGAGGAGCGCAAGCAGAGAATCCGTAAGTAATTTCTTAATAAAAGCTTTGCGAATTAAAAGTTTAAACTGCGTTGGTTGTTTTTTTCCGTTTAAAAAAAAAAAAAAAAACTGGTCCTTTAATAAAGAAGCAACATGAAGGGAGAATGGAAAACGAATAGAGAATTCTTCGGCCTTACACCGAAACGCCACAAACTGCCGATTGTTTTGTACAATGGAAGATCAAGAGCAGGGTCCCATGGCAGTTTGTTTTCATTTTCTTGCATGGTTTCCTTTCGCCGGGCCCCTAATTGCTTTCCACAGTGCCATGGAATACGGCCCTTGATAAACAATAATAAATAGTTGCAGTGAGTTGCACCGCATTCCTTAAACTGGAAGTGCAGACTCCTGGCTCTGCAGGATATCGAGCAGCTTCTAGTCCAGGTTCCAGCTTTGGAACACGATCAATTATTTTGCTTATGTGTGTGTGTCACTCCATTCACGGCTAAGCAGGGAGTTTTCATGAGAAAGACTGGCTGACCGTGTGTATTATTTAAATATATTTATGTCGCTCTCTTTTATACGAGACTGCATCATCTACATGCAATACAGAAGAGCATAATTAATACTATGTCTGAAACCATGTTGCAGGGAGTCCTTTGACACCTGCACTGACAGGTACACGACCCGTTATCCAGAAAATCCCCTGTTCCTTAACATTCTGGATAACAGATCTTTCCTTAATTTGGATGTTCATACCTTAGGTCTACTAGAAAATCATGTAAATAAACCCAATAGGTTGGTTTTGCCTCCAATAAGGATTCATTTTATCTTAGTTGGGATCAAGTACAAGCGACTGTTTTTTTTTTTATTAGAGAAAAGGGAAATCATTTTTAGAAATTTGGATTATTTGGATAAAAGAAAGTCTATGTGAGACAGCCTTTCCGTAATTTGGAGTCTGGATAATGGGTTTCCGGATAATGGATCCCATACCTAGTTAGCTTTTAGTATAAAGGGAATCCGTCCTGATTTTTATAATATAGTTTTTATTAATAAAGGACACTGTTTACACTGCAAATAATTCACTCTACAATATAAAATTTCATTCCTGAACCAGCAAGTGTATTTAGTTGTAATTAGGGATGGGCGAATTTTTTCGCCTTGTTTCGCCGTCGAAATGGCGCCCAGACTTGTATGGCGGCATGCAGCAAAATAAAAAAAAAGACGCGCAACTAAAAAATTTTTGGCGCCCATAGACTTTAATGCCCGTCGGCTACTAATTTTTGACAAAACGGGTCAAATTCGCCCATTCCTAGTTGTAATATTGGTGTGTAGGTGCATCTCAGGTCATTTTGCCTGGTCATGTGCTTTCAGAAAGAGCCAGCACTTTAGGATGGAACTGCTTTCTGGCAGGCTGTTGTTTCTCCTACTCAATGTAACTGAATGTGTCTCAGTGGGACCTGGATTTTACTATTGAGTGTTGTTCTTAGATCTACCAGGCAGCTGTTATCTTGTGTTAGGGAGCTGCTATCTGGTTACCTTCCCATTGTTCTGTTGTTTGGCTGCTGGGGGGTAAGGGAGGGGGTGATATCACTCCAACTTGCAGTACAGCAGTAAAGAGTGACTGAAGTTTATCATAGCACAAGTCACATGACTGGGGTAGCTGGGAAACTGACAATATGTCTAGCCCCATGTCAGATTTCAAAGTTAAATATAAAAAAACCTATTTGCTTTATTGAGAAACGGATTTCAGTGCAGAAGTCTGCTGGAGCAGCACTATTAACTGATGTGTTTTGAAAAAAAAAAACAGGTTTTCCCATGACAGTATCCCTTTAAGGAATGGCCAATTCAAAGCAACTTTTTAATTGGTCATTTTTTTTTTTTGAAATCGTTTTTGAATTATTTGCCTTCTTCCAGCTTTCAAATGGAGGTCACTGCCCCCAACTAAAACAAAACAAATGCTCTGTAAGGCTACAAATGTATTGTTACTTTTTATTGCTTACGTTTCCATCTCTTATTCATATTGCAGTCTCTTATTGAAATGAATGCACAGTTGCTGGGGTAATTTGGACCCTAGCAACCAGACTGCTGAAACGGCAAATTGGAGAGCTGCTGAATAAAAAGCTAAATAACTTGAAAACCACAAATAATTGAAAATGAAAACCAATTGCAGATTTTCTCAGACTATACTAAAAGCTAATTTAAGGGCAGAGGCGCACGCTAAAAGTGAATTATAAAGGTCAGTTAAATAAAATTCACCTAAGGGCAGATACAGACGCTCAGGTTCGGGGAGATTAGTCGCCTGGCCATAAATCTCCTCTTCTTTGGGGCAACTAATCTCTCCGAACTGCCTCCCGCTGGCTAGAATGTAAATTGGATCAGTGTGCTTCGTTTCCGAAGTCGCCTCACGAGGAAACTTCGAAAATCGAAGCACTACGAGTGCCATCCCGCCGGCGATTTAGATTCTAGCCAGCAGGAGGCAGTTCGGGGAGATTAGTCGCCCCGAAGAATAAGCGATTTATTGCCCGGCACTAAATCCCCGAATCGGAGCGTGTGTCTGCCCTAAACGCTATACAGCGGTCCCTTTAAACTGTATCTATAAACACGAGGCCTCCGGATTCCAGGTTTATCCATTAAAAGCATGTATAGATTACCAGTGATATTTACCCAAGCGTACAAAGGAGGGAAACCAGTGTGCAAATTAGAATTGGGAAAGGCATTTCATGACTACAGAGCAGGCTGAAAGCTATCGGCTCGGGACTGATCGGCCGGATTATTTACTGTTTGTACTTGGTAGATATTTGACTAAAATTGATTGGCTTCTATTTTATTTCACAAAGGAACTTTGCAGTGAATATGTGGGGCAGCCGGGGCCCGAGCACTTTGTCAAAAGCATAAATCATGTTCAGATCGGGCCTGGGGCGCTGCCTTGTTTGGCAATGCTTACAGAGCAACAACGTTACTCCAAACAAATGAAATGGTACAAAGGGCAGAGGGCAGGGAAGGTAATTACTGCGAGGAAATCTTTCACTAAGCCCCATAGTAGCCAATGAAGAATTATAGTGACACGGGGCTAGGCTAGGGGAAAGGGCAAAGTGGAGTTGAAAATGCAACAGAGCACAAAAAGTAAAGAAAAACAAAAACAGAACCCCTCCCCCAAATAAAAGTGCAGTATAACCCAACGCGTTCAACAAAAAAAGAAGAAAATACTTGTGTTTTAATCATGCGAGGTATATCATTCGATCACGGGTGCATTAAAGACTTCTGCATGTGTAAATGCCAAAACAATCATGACAAAGGGTGGAGGGAGGGGTTGTTTAGGCAAAATATGTGGTTTTGTTTTTTAGGGCAGAGACACACGGTCAGATTCCGGGAGATTAGTCGCCCGGCGACAAATCTCTTCTTCTTCAGGACGACTAATCTCTTCTGCCTTCCCGTCGGGTAAAATCTAAATTGCCGGCTGGATGGTACTTCGTTTTCCGAAGACGCCCGCAGTTTCCTCTTGAGGCAATTTTGAGTCATCAAGGTGGCGATTTAAATTATAGCGGACGGGAAGGCAGTTCTGGGAGATTAGTCGGCTGTGCATAAAAAGACTTCTGCATGTGTAAATGCCAAAACAATCATGACAAAGGGCGGAGGGAGGTGTTGTTTAGGCAGAATATGCTGTTTTGTACATGGTCAGATTCACGGAGATTAGTCGCCCGGCGACAAATCTCTTCTTCTTTAGGGTGACTAATCTCCCCGAACTGCCTTCCCCTCGGAAGGCACTAGGAGTGCTTCGTTCTTTGAAGTCGCCCAAAGTTTGCTCGTGAGGCGACTGCGGAAAATGAAGCCGACGGTGCCATACCGTCGCCGATTTACGTTGTAGCTCGTGGGAAGGCAGTTCAGGGAGATTAGTCGCCCCGAAAAAGAGATTTGTCACCGGGCAACTAATCTACCCGAATCTGACTGTGTCTCTGGCCTTTGATTAAAAGAATAGACAGACTGGTGCTTTGATGCTTGATAGTATATTTAAAAATAAAATATGCCCCTTACATACTTATTTGCCCATACACTTTCCTTATGATTGGCCCTGGGCTGAACACTGTACAAGAAGCATGGAATTTCCACCTTTTTATCAGGCTGACAGGCCCAACTATCACAATGGCAGGAAATGGAGGAGCTGCAGCCGACCAACATGGTGTTTGAGCAGATACATTTCCATCACATCTGACCATTATCTTGGTATATAGTCAGGATCTCCCCCACCATATACGTACTGAAAATCACACTAAGGGCAGAAACATATTTAGTGACCCAGCGTCAAGGCGACAAATCGCCTCGCAAGGTTGGTGAAATATTAACAGCTCGATCAATACAAAGGCACCCATCTGAGAAGAGCCAAGAGAAAGTAACAATGGAGACGGACAAGCCTGCGTCACACACGAGGGGAGGGGGGAAATTTTAATACAAATGTGCAACAGAAAAAAAAATTGTGTCTGCACAGAATATTTCTTTTTTTTTTATCTCTGCATCTAAATAGCTATAAACCTGCGGTGGGATTGCCATATTGCTTAGCTCTGCTGGTGCCTCATATACTGCATAACAAAAGCACCTCCCTATACTAATGTAGCCAGCCTAGCCAAGAACTCGGGACCTGAGGTTTTCCTGGATAACGGATCTTTCTGAAATTTGGATCTTTGTACCTTAAGTCTACCAGAAAATCATGTAAACATTAAATAAACCCAATAGGCTGGTTTTGCTTCCAATAAGGATTAATTATATCTTAGTTGGATCAAATACAAGCTACTGTTGGATTGGATTATTTGGATAACACGGATTCTATGGGAGACAGTCTTATGGAGCTTTCTGGATAACAGGTTTCTGGATAAGAGATCTCTTTAGTGATGTGCGGGTCGAGTAAAACTCAACCGGCACCAGACCAGGACCCACATGCTCCAGCCCGCGCACGACTTCCGCCTCCTTTTTATAGACCCGCGCTGACCCACCTGCCGATGACATAACAAAAGGGGCGAGGAGGGTAAGCAAGCGCCTATAAAACCGGAAGCCGCCAGTTTATGGTCATGGGCAGGCAGAAGAGCTCAACCATAAGGTGACCTGCAAATAGTGCAGCGAGGTTGGCCCGAATCTGCTCGACCTGCGGGAATCAGGCCGACCCGCACATCATTAGATCCCATACCTGTAACCCAAATGTAAAAAAAATATTTCTCTTATTTCTCTGTAATAATTACACAGCGCCTTGTAATTGATCCAATTTTATGCATACAGTGCACAAATGCTCAGGGCATAAGAAACCCAAATTATAAACAGAGAATGAAACATGATTCAATTAACATGCATTTTATATCAATTCCAATATGCAGGGCTCTCGGATGAAAGTGGTGCGGCCTTCTACAAATAAACAAGAGTTTTAGGGTAAAAAATACAGGAAATGCAGCATATGCAAGTATGGAGTGCAAGTATGGAGGGCTTTTGGATCAAAGTGGTGCAGCATTCTACAAATAAAGAGTTTTAGGGTAAGAAAACCAGGAAATGCAGCATATGCATGTATGGAGTGCAAGCATGGAGTGCAAGCATGGAGTGCAAGCATGGAGTGCAAGCATGGAGTGCAAGCATGGAGGACTTTTGGATCAAAGTGGTGCAGCATTCTACAAATAAACAGAGTTTTAGGGTAAGAAAACCAGGAAATGCAGCATATGCATGTATGGAGTGCATGTATGGAGTGCAAGCATGGGGTGCAAGCATGGGGTGCAAGCATGGGGTGCAAGCATGGGGTGCAAGCATGGGGTGCAAGCATGGAGTGCAAGCATGGAGTGCAAGCATGGAGTGCAAGCATGGAGGACTTTCATGGAGGACTTTTGGATCAAAGTGGTGCAGCATTCTACAAATAAACAGAGTTTTAGGGTAAGAAAACCAGGAAATGCAGCATGTGCATGTATGGAGTGCATGTATGGAGTGCAAGTATGGAGTGCAAGTATGGAGTGCAAGCATGGAGGACTTTCATGGAGGACTTTTGGATCAAAGTGGTGCAGCATTCTACAAATAAACAGAGTTTTAGGGTAAGAAAACCAGGAAATGCAGCAGATACAAGTGTATGTATGGAGTGCAAGCATGGAGTGCAAGCATGGAGTGCAAGTATGGAGTGCAAGTATGGAGTGCAAGCATGGAGTGCAAGCATGGAGGGCTTTTGGATGAAAGTGGTGCAGCCTTCTACAAATAAACAAGAGTTTTAGGGTATTAAAACCAGGAAATGCAGCAGATACAAGTGTATGTATGGAGGGCAAGTATGGAGTGCATGTTTCCGCCCCTCTCTGGAGACGGACGCTCTGCTATTCCGGACAGCAATGAAATATCCCATATGTTTTCTTTGTCAACAACATGCCTATTCAATCCAGTGCCACATAAGCCTCCTGCTGGGGTTCTCGCTCGGCCCATTCATGTGTAACCGAGATGCTAATGAGGAGAAAAATCCTGCAAATCACATCTTCGCAAGTGAATGAAAAGTGTAACAATGTATCCAAAACTGGTGGGTTTCATGCGGTTGAGAACTCGCCATTCAGAGTACAGCTGGGGGGGGGGGGAGTAGGGGTAAAAAAGAAATTTGAGAACAGCAAAATGTTTTTATTTTAATTACTTAAGTTAATTTGTTTTATTTATTCATTGTAAACTGGGACGGTGCTTAGAATGAGATTTTGTTTTTTTAATCGGCAAAATGATATCTTTGGTTTATATCACCTTTAAATTTAATTTAAAATAAATAAATCCGATTATTTAACTGGTCTCATTAATAATGATTCTACGGCTTTCCTTCTATCAGTTTTGCCTGTACGGATCAGTCAGTCCGGTTTCTCGGAGCAGCGGGCTTTATTGTTCAACCCAGCGAGCGCACGGACAGCCATGAATGACATGTGACCTCTGATTGTCACCGGGGAACAATGGCATTCTGAATGGCTTCTCAGTTATTTGTGCTGCAATAGGAGCCTCTGAGCTCTGCATGGCAACCTCCGTCACTGTCTACAAAAAGGAACTCGTCGGATAAAGCCTGAGGTCACATGAGAGACTTGTCAGCAGATGGGTCTCGATCAGATGCCGGGTGCCCCAGCGAGGACCCGTCTGCACCTCTATATTGCTGTAGGTGAGCTATTTGTATATATAAAAAACATTAATTATATATAAATATATCTCAAATAAGTATTTCTTTTTTTCCCCCCACAAAATTAATAAAATATGCACACAGTGATAGTTATTTTATTTCCTGGTATTTATATAGCGACGACACAGCGCTTTAGGTCACACATCATTCACACGAGTCTCTGGCCCAGTGGAGCTAACAATCGCAGGTCCCTATCATCTTCACATACAGAAAGACCAATTTTATCAGACACCAATAAAACTGCCTGTATATTTTTATATTAATACATGTAGGAAACCCACGCAGACAGGGGCCAACATACAAACTCCTTGCAGATAGTGCCCAAGCAAGAATCGAACTCAAGACTCCAGCATTGCAAGGAAGACGAGCCTTAAGGTGGCCATACATGAGCCGATAAAAGCTGCCGAGAAGGCAGTTTATTGGCCCGTGTATGGGGCCCTCCGACAGGCTACCCCGATGGATAGATGCCGATCGCACAGGACTAAAAATTCCATCTGATCGCTGCCGCATCTGACCGCACGTTACCCTTCGTTATGATCCAATCGTTGGGCCCTAGGGCCCACACTCAAATCAGCCCGATATCGCCCACCTAAAGGATGGAATATCGGGGAGAGATCAGCTCATTTGCAAAAAATCGCCAAACGAGCGGATCTCCCTGTGTATGGCCACCTTAAAGGTCACCATAGACGTTAAGTTTTTTTTTTCTCCTTAACAACGATTTTAGTGGGATCCAACAAAATCCGGTTAGTTGGCACCAAACGATTGTGCAATTTTTCTTCTGACATTGGTCAGAAAATCGATCGAGCAGGTTAGAAAAATTTTTATCAGTCACAGTGAAATGTATCCATTGTCCAATTGTCTAAAGGGCCAAGCTTTTCCTTTTTTTCGAGTTTGGGAGCAACACAAGCATGAAAAATGTTCCTGGAGGTACCAAATAATTGCTGTGATTGACCATTTAGTAGCCTCCATGAAGACAGGCAGTCTACAGGGGCCTCTGTTTGGCAGTACACTTGGTTTTTATGCAACCAAAACTTGCCTCCAAGCCAAAATGAGAACCTGCTTTGAGGCTGTGAGGAGCAACATCCAACGGGGTCAGAGAGCAACATGTTGCTCCCGAGCTACTGGTTGGGGACCATTGAACTAGACTATAGCTGGCCATAGAAGCAAAGATCTGATCATGCGAATCATCGTTTGATTGGACTTCCCCATCTCCCGACCTGCCACTAACCATTCCGATCAAATAAAGTAGAAAAGAATCAGCCGTCGTTCTGCCCCTGACAGCAATCGTACGAAAGTTATGTCCGACCAAAGCTAGTGACAGTCTCCCACTGAAAATAGTCAGATCGGCAATACATGCAGAGATATTATCGGCAGCCGACAAAAATCGTTTGACCTGTCCGATCAACCAAACGACCGACGAAAAATGTCGGGACTCTCCACACGGGACGAAAATCTTACGAATCCTTGATTCGTACGATCTGATCTTTGCATCCATGGACAGCTTATATAGTTTGAAATGGTCTTTTTAGTTGAACACGTTGTACATGTAAATGACTGTTTCAGGATAAGATTGGTCCTACATTAAGAAAAAGATCTTTTAAAAATCTTAACGTCTACGGGCTCAACACCTTCTTAGCCGTCAAGGCAAATTCAGTTCTGGTTATGACCCTACTATTATGTGACAGCCAACTATTCATGTGTTTCACCAAATCTGCTAGACATCTTCAGCACCGGGCCAGGTGGCCATACAATGAGATCCACTCGTTTGGCGACCTCTCCCTGATATGCCCACCTTGAGGTGAGCGATATTGGACTGATCCAATCGTGGGCCCTAGGACTTCGGATCATAACGAAGGGTAAACGGGCAGTCGGATCGCGGGACCGCATCAACGATCAGATGTGGCCACGATCTGACTGGATTTTTAGTCCTGTCTGATCGACATCTGCCCAACTTTCAGCCAACATCAGGAACGAAAACCTGAATGCCCAATGACCTTAATGGCATACGGTGATGGACACGTACACAAGGTGACCTAAGAGTAGATTGGGATGAATTCACCTGTGCACCAATATGGCCTAAATCAAAATAATGAAGAGCTACAAGGCTGGATCAGTCAGCCAATGGGCAGCTTTAGGAACTTGACTTCTCTCCCTTATGTAACCCTTATCTGTTTGCTTCAGAGAGCGGAGGCTATATCTGCACCCAACGAATCAATAAAATCAATGTGGCTCTATGGTTGACCGTTCTTCATAGGGCCTCATTTTTGAGAATGTCAACACTATTATTCAGTGCAATGTAACCTGTTCAGCAACATGTGAGAAAACAAAAGCAAACAGAAACCAACAAAGCAATTAAAATAAGATGTAAAAAAAAAAAAAAAAAAAAATGTTCAAGTTGACTGATGTTATGTAAAAGTAAACTCAAATGTGAAATATAAAGGGCGGGTTTAATTGAAGTTTAATTGCTTTGAGCAATGCTCGGGGCTAATAATATCAATTGAAATGTATTTTAAAGGGGCAAAATACACCTTGTTTTGTCAGTAATTGCCTGACTTGAGTGGAGGTTTGCCACCACTGACAACAACTACGGTGGCCCAGGAGTAAAGGTGGCCATAGACGCACAGATAATATTGTACAAAATACATTTTGGAATCATATTCAGTGTGTGTGTATGGTGGGAAAAGAGCGAACCGATATCGGCAGAAGACTTGGATATCAGTCGGCTCGTCTTTCGGGCTGGATGGAAAATTTTGATCGGGCTCCTTTGAAGGGACCTGAACATCAACCATTGTTAGTGCTGAATGTCAGATACAGGTAGAATTCTATTGGTTCTACCTGTATATCTCACGATTCAGTTTTACCCGTGTGTATTGGAAAAAACAATCTTTCCTGGAAACATCTTTTCCAAGAAAGATCATAATTGTTATGTCTATGGCCACCTTAAGAGAAAACTGGGGATGTTCTAGTGAGGTCCCAAGGAAGCCAGATCAAGTCTGAGAGTAAGCATCCTGACCCAAAAATGCATAAGAAGTAATTAAGCGCCACATTTAACTTACTATTGGCTATTGTGGAAGGTGCTGATGATGGAGACCCACCAGACACAGCACAGCAATGTGTTTTTAGGGCATGACTCACAGGTCCCCTGAGACATACCATGGAGAACGTCTCATATGTCTAAGTCGCCATTATCTTAGGCTTCTTAAAGGAGACTGAAAGTCATTTAGCACTTGGGGATGTCGAATGTTAGACACCCCCAAAGTCAATGTATCGACTTGCCTGAAACTTTTTAGGGACTATGTAGTTAAAGTTCGGCTTTTCACTCTAATGCGCATGCCCAGCCATGCAAAGAAAGAAGAACCCAGAAGCGGATCGCTCCGTCGTGCTCGCTAGAATAACCCCGGGCCGGTGCAGTTTTCTGCCGATAGGAGCACCGGCCCAGGTTTCAGGTAAGTCAATACATTCACTTGGGGGTGTCTAACATTTGGCATCCCCAAGTGCTACATGACTTTCCTTCTCTTTTAAGCCTCAGGGCCAACAACTGGATAATTATAGGAGGGCTCCAATCAACTACATGATGCCAACTTTCCATTGTGGCATTTCAACTAGGGATGCACCGAATCCACTATTTTGGATTCGGCTGAACCCCCGAATCCTTTGTGAAAGATTCGGCCGAATACCGAACCCTAATTTGCATATGCAAATTAGGGGTGGGAAGGGAAAAATTATTTTACTTCCTTGTTTTGTGATGAAAAGTCACGGGATTTCCCTCCCCACCCCTAATTTGCATATGCAAATTAGAATTCAGATTTGGTTCGGCCGGGCAAAAGGATTCGGCCGAATCCGAATCCTGCTGAAAAAGGCCGAATCCTGGCGAATCCCGAACCGAATCCTGGATTCGGTGCATCCCTAATTTCAACATTGTCCTATAGATATGTAGCCAATCCCCAGCCACATAACTGGTTAGACCCTATGCATGGGCTGATGAATCAGTCAATGGGGGTCCAGCCGGCGGCTAATTTTATGCCACTTTTACCAACCTAGAGTACGTACAAAGGACAACCTGGTATTCCAATAGCCAGTATAGAATTATAATAAAATACATCATAATAAAACTAGCCCGAAACAAGAATAAAATATTGCCACTTTTAGGGCACCTTCCCGGCATGACCCCAAATATTTAATAGGCCCTTGGAAACATGTTCAGCAAAATGGCTTTGCCAGATGCAATTTTTTTTTTTTTAACACGCAATCTCCAAGATCTTTCCTTCCCCAGCCAATTAGTTTAAAAGGAACTGGAAGTTACAACCAAATGGCCAGTTGTAAACTTGGCAGTGGGAAACTTGAAGGCAGACCATTTAGATGGGGTGGAACGTAGATAAAGGGGAGAGGTGTCTACTTTCCCACAGATTATATTTCACTAGGCCTCCAATAAACGGTGCACTACAGTGAGGAGGTAATGGGCAAGCTACTTGGGGGTGGCATTTTTTCGGCATACAGTGATATTCACAGCCTCCTGCAAACTTGCAGTGCCGTGTGTTAACCTGGAGCACTCCCAAAGCAGATGTCCCTCTCGGCCCCACGACATCACTACAGACTGTTGGTTCAGTAAATACCGAAAGGGCACCAGATCACTAGAACTTTAAAGGGATACGGTCATGGGGAAAAAAAAATTCAAAACACATCAGTTAATAGTGCTGCTCCAGCAGAATTCTGCACTGAAATATGTTTATCATAAGAGCAAATAGATTTTTTTACATTTTATTTTGAAATCTGACATGGGACTAGACATAGTCAGATTCCCAGCTGCCCCAAGTCATGTGACTTGTGTTCTGATAAACTTCAGTCACTCTTTACTGCAAGTTGGAGTGATATCACCCCCTCCACCAGCGGCAATCCTTGCCTTTTCGCCACCTGAGGCAGCATTCCTTTGCTGCCCCCACCCCTCCTCGCGGCGCTCACCTTTTCAGCGCCGGAGGGGTTCAGGGGCAGTGCATGTCGCTAGTGCAGGGAGCAGAATTGCGCTCTCTGCACTAGAACAGCCGAATTTCCGGGTTGAAAAACTGAAATTTGGCTCTTAGTTACCAGGAGCACCATTTTTGCCGCCCCTGGCAACCAGGGGGGCACTGCCGCCTGAGGCGAGTGGCTCAACTAGCCTCATTGGTGGAGTGACCCTGCCCTCCACCCGTTCCTCCCCAGCAGCCTAACAACAGAACAATGGGAAGGTAACCAGATAGCAGCTCCCTAACACAAGATAACAGCTGCCTGGTAGATCTAAGAACAGCACTCAATAGTAAAATCCAGGTCCCACTGAGACACATTGAGTAGGAGAAACAACAGCCTGTCAGAAAGCAGTTCCATCCGAAAGTGCTGGCTCTTTCTGAAAGCACATGACCAGGCAAAATGACCTGAGATGCACCTACACACCAATATTACAACTAAATACACTTGCTGGTTCAGGAATTAAATTTTATATTGTAGAGTGAATTATTTGCAGTGTAAACAGTATGAATTAGAAATAAAAACGGCATCATACAAATCATGTCAGAATCCCTTTAAGTTAGAAGAGAATAAAAACAATACATAAAAAAAATGCTGTTGCTCCACAGAGGAGAGCCCTTGGCCCTGCCACAGCTACAAACAGACCTGACTACAGAGTGAACTCCCCCATATTAAGCAGAGTCAGTCCCAATCACACAGAGCAGTGCTAATACCCATGCATGTCCCTGCTTGTTTGTTTACTTTCAAATTCCTCGGCTACAAATGCTCATCAGCCGTGTCCCTGTGATCGGCACAATATACATTTATTAGTGCCAACCCACTATGCAGGGGGGGGGGGGTCTACACAGTGTTGGAATTAAAGGAGAACTAAACTCTAAAAATGAATATGGCTAAAAATGCCATATTTTATATAGTGAATTTATTGCACGGGGCTAAAGTTTCAGCTTGTCAATAGCAGCAATGATCCAGGACTTCAAACTTGTCACAGGGGGTCACCATCTTGGAAAGTGTCTGTGACACTCACATGCTCAGTGGGCTCTGATTGGCTGTTGAGAAGCTAAGCTTAGGGCTCGTCACTAATTATCCAGCAGAAAATGGCTGTAATATAAGCTGATGCTACAGGTTTGCTGATTATTAAATTCTGATGCTAATTGCACTGGTTTATGTGCTGCCATGTAGTAATTATCTGTATTAATTACTAATCAGCCTTATATTGTGACATTTCTATTCTATGTGTACTGTATATTGTGAGTGGGTCCCTAAGCTCAGTAAGTGACAGCAGCACAGAGCATGTGCAGTGAATCAGCAGAAAAGAAGATGGGGAGCTACTGGGGCATCTTTGGAGACACAGATCTTTACTGCTAAAGGGCTGTGGTTGCCTTGGGTTGTTACAGAAGCCCAAAATATCATGTACAACATTTTTAGCTACTTCTTTAGTTAAGCTTTAGTTCTCCTTTAAGCTGCACCTAAGCATATTAGGGTGCAGCCATATCTGAGTAGGGAGCCTAGTTTCCCAATACACATATACAATACGGGGATATAACCAAGCACTGTGGAACGTGCCGAACAGCACCCGCTAGCCGACAGTGGGCGTGAGATAATGACCGATACATTGCAAATTTGTGTATGAGCAGGTGTGACCCCCCCCAAGTCTGCGTGAGTAAACACTTTGCACACCTGCACGCTCATGTTTGCTTTCAGGAGACGTGAGAAGGTCTAAGCGAGAATAATGCAGTGACAGGGCCTCTACACACCATTTATCACTTAGACAAATGCACTTAGAATAGCATTCCTGCTTTGCTAAATGGCAGTTTATCACATGTATGAAAGGGAGCTGCCATACTGCTTGCCTCTACACATATGTGCTTTATAGACAACAGATACCACGCTTCTCCTGTGATAAGAGATGAAACTGTTGCAGTGAATGCTTATAGACAATGGCCCAGCCAAAGCAAGCAGTAGGGTAGTTCCTACACATATATATGAAGGAACAAACTACTATATCTAGCTAGAGGTGAAGCAAACTGCCCCCTTGGTATTTAGATTTTTGAGCCCGTGCAGAAAACCCTATACTGCTTTAGATACGGATAGACCTAGTCTAAGTACCTTTTCATTTGTTTTTCAACTATTTTAAATGCTTTTTTTTTTTGTTTAAATTATTAGCCTTCCTATATATTTCCAGCCTGCAACTGAACATGATGTCTGGGGGGTTGCTGACCCCAGCAACTAAACATAAAATGCACTGAAAAGCTTCAACGGTTTCATGTTGCTTATCTTTCTACGTTTCATCTTCCATAAGGACGTCATGGCTGCTCTATGGTTGCTAGGGGATTTAACCCATAGCAACAGATAATAGAAAGGAAGTAGATAAAGCCACAAGACTAACAGGAAGTTTGCTTCACCGTGCAAGCAGAACACAAAAAAATATACAGGTATGGAACGTATTATCCAGAATGCTCGGGACCTGGGTTAATCCGGATAACGTATCTTTCCGTAATTTGGGTCTTCATGCCTTAAAGGGGTTGTTCACCGTCCAAACATTTTTTTCAGTTGTTTTCAGATTGTTCTTCAGAAATAAAGACTTTTTTTCATTAACTTTCAATTTTTACAGTTTTTCCAAAATCTAAGTTTGAAGTTCCTGCCTCTGATGTTCGAGTCTGGCAGCTCAGTAATTCAGGTGCAGATTCTGAACTGTTACAATTTAGTTGATACAATTAGTTGGTCCATTTCTCAGCAGCATCTCTGGAGTATCAGCAACTATTGTATCAATTCTAACTGCCTGTAATGAAACCCAGAGATTCCGCTCAGCAGGGACAAAGATAAGAAATGTATCAACTAAATGTAAAATTTAGACTAGGGATGCACCGAATTCACTTTTTTGGATTCGGCCGAACCCCCGAATCCCTCGCGAAAGATTCGGCCGAATACCGAACCGAATCCGAACCCTAATTTGCATATGCAAATTAGGGGTGGGAAGGGAAACATTTTCTGCTTCCTTGTTTTCTGACAAAAAGTCACACAATTTCCTTCCCGCCCCTAATTTGCATATGCAAATTAGGATTCGGATTCGGTTCGGCCAGGCAGAAGGATTCGGCTGAATCCTGCTGAAAAAGGCCGAATCCTGGCCGAATCCCGAACCGAATCCTGGATTCGGTGCATCCCTAGCAGGGAGCAGAATTGTGCTCTCTGCACTAGAACAGACGAATTTCGTCAGCCCTGAGATTTAGACAGTTTAAAGGGCCCGTGACCCCCCTTACCAGAGTTGCTTTAGCGGTTGGGGCAGATTCAGGGAGATTTAGTCGCCTGGCGAATAAAGAATCGCCTGTGCTAATGCCCTCGCGGCGTTTCGATTTCCGAAGTCGCCTAACGAGGAAATTTTGGGCGACTACGAAAATCGAAGCGCTGCAAGTGCATTAGCGCAGTCGATTCTTTATTCAAGCAGACGGAAGGCAATTCGGGGAGATTGTCGCCACGCAGAAGAGGCGATTAGTCGCCAGGCGACTAAATCTCCCCGAATCTGCCCCAACCCTTAGAATGTGAAAAATGATACTTCACACTTCAATATTAGAAAAACTGTGACACACAGAAAATAGAAAGTGATTAGAAAAAGTCTTTATTTTTGGTGATATTTCTGAAACCAACTAGTCGTTTGAAGGTGAACATGATTTCTACTAGAAAGTCATGAAAACAATAAACCCAATAGGCTGGTTTTGCCCCCAATAAGGATTAATTAGATCTTAGTTGGGATCAAGTACAAGCGACTTTTATTATTATGAGAAATAGGAAATCAAATTTATATAATTTCATTATAATGTAGTCTATGGGAGACAGCCTTTCTGTAATTCAGGGCTTTCTGGATAATGGGTTTCCGGATAACAGAGCCCCATACCTGTATATAAACTCTATATTATCTACACACACATTAAATAGTATCCAAACGTTGCTCAAAACGGCACTTTATGAGGCCCGGGCGGAACCATTTTAACGGCAGCATGATTTTAAAAAATAAAAAGTTCTCGCACGAAGAAAAATCATTGCAGCCCTCGGTTTCTATTTAATAAAGCCTGAACTCGCATTATAAAGGTCACACTCCATGCCTCAGCGTAAAAAGGGAATGTGTAAAACCACAGCGTAATTATGAGGAGTGCGTGCCCAGCAAAATAAAGACGCGGGCTTCCTGGTGCCAAACGGTCGACCTATCCCATCTGGAACGGGGGAACAGAACCCAGATTGATTTCATTCCTGACATTAGCCTGGGCTATTTGAATAATGAAAAAAAAAAAAACTATTAAAAATATAAATACAATAAAAAAAAAAAAAGGATTATAGAAGGGAAAGCAGCAGATATTAAAGGGGATGTTGCAACTAACATATAAAAACTCAGCCGTGACTCAAGGCAGCAATTGGATATTTTCCAGGCACACAAAGTCACTGGCCTCACAATAGGATTTTATTGAATAAATCTCACACATTTTCAGTAATAAAAGATCCCTGCGACGCTTTCCCTCCATATTCTCAGGTTACACGGGGCCCCGACTCGCTGTCCCACTGCAACAATGAATGCCGGAGGCCTGCGACACAATGGGCAACATATCATGCCTTGTACATCTGTGCTGCAAATCTGCCAGGGGTCTTACATGCATGCGTGCTGCATACAGTCCAGGTATTGCAACTACATGCACAGAGATCTTGCCCTTTATCTGCAGTTAGGTGCTGCGTCTGCGAGAGCAGCACTCTTGCATTATGGTTGTACCCATGAGCTACATGCAGCCTCCCATCCATATCAATGTCCTTATAGAGAAGAGAGCAGCTTACATTGCATAAAGGGGGTGATTCACCTTTAAGTAAACTTTAAGTATGTTATAGAATGGCTAATTCTAAGCAATTTTGCAACTGGGCCGCTGGCCCACAGACAGCCCAGCACATGCCGCTGGCCCACAGACAGCCCAGCACATGCCGCTGGCCCGCAGACAGCCCAGCACATGCCGCTGGCCCACAGACAGCCCAGCACATGCCGCTGGCCCACAGACAGCCCAGCACATGCCGCTGGCCCACAGACAGCCCAGCACATGCCGCTGGCCCACAGACAGCCCAGCACATGCCGCTGGCCCACAGACAGCCCAGCACATGCCGCTGGCCCACAGACAGCCCAGCACATGCCGCTGGCCCACAGACAGCCCAGCACATGCCGCTGGCCCACAGACAGCCCAGCACATGCCGCTGGCCCACAGACAGCCCAGCACATGCCGCTGGCCCACAGACAGCCCAGCACATGCCGCTGGCCCACAGACAGCCCAGCACATGCCGCTGGCCCACAGACAGCCCAGCACATGCCGCTGGCCCACAGACAGCCCAGCACATGCCGCTGGCCCACAGACACTTTACTTTTGATTCGAGACAAGACTGTTATAGAAAGACTGCACTGTAAAGCTCTTTATTAGAAACATGAAGGGCCATGAAATGAATACTGAACCAGCGAGCCCCCACACAATTCCCATTTGTGCAGTTGTCACATATTTCTGCCCTTTAGTGACTTTATTTCCCAGAATAATTCACATTCAGGCTCAGGCTGAAGTTCATTTTTTGTACCCAGCCAATCAGCAGGTTCTCGGGCGGAAGGAGACAATCCCTGCAGGAGAGAGAGGGTCACAGAGGGTAATTGGGGAAAGATTACAATAATAATTTTGTGTGTTCTGTGGAGTAGCCTGTCATGGAGTGATCGGAGAGAAGCCCCTGTGAGCAGTAATTATGTGCCGTGTGTATGAGGAGCACAACTCAACGTCTCCTTAACTCATGGTTCTGTTTTCCACCAAAATCAGCGGACAGACTGGAGTACAGAAGGTCTAAGGTTACACCGGCATTCTTCATTGTGCCCGAGGATAAACACAAGAATCACTGTACAAAATGCAGATTAAATAAACGCTCCACTGGTTTGAACTACAACAACCAGTAGCCTCTTCCAACCCCATGAGGCTAGAGCTGGCCATAGACGTGCAGATTTTACCCTTGTCTCTGACGAACAATCATAAGTCGCAATATTCCGAACTGCCACTTACCATCCAAATTAAATAAAGTAGTAAAAGAACAAATCAGACGATGTTCTGCCCATGACAGCAGTCGTAGGAAAGTGACAAATAGAAGTGACAGTCACCCACCGATATGGTCAGATAGGCAATACATACAGAGAAATGATCGGCAGAAATCTTCTAAGCTGTCCCATTGACTAACAACTACTTGCCATGGTACTAATAAAACATCAGGACGATCCATACATGGTCCAAAAATCGTACGACTTTGCGTCTGTGGGCAGCTTTAGAGTTGCAGCTCCTCGGCAGCCAGAAGTGGCAGTTAGGACTTTGGGACAAACAATTAACTTAAACTTCCTGAAAGCCATGGACATTGGCCAGGTCTTGTGTCTAGCATATTAGTCGCCTAAAAAAAATATGGTGTAAACAGCAAAACCTTTTTGGGGTTCATCAAGCTTTGGATAGTGATGGGGCACCACATGTTTTCTAAACTTGTGCATTATAACTCTCACGAAACTTCTAGGTTTCGGGGGGGGGGTCACTATTGCACCGATCGGTCTTGTTCTCAGTATTCACCTGAAATGCCGCACGAGGACCTCATGAACATCTCAGAAAACCGCCAATCTCTTTCCTAAAAATCATCGTCCTGTTTAAAGGGATACTTTTACAGGAATTATGCACTAAAATCAATTTCACAAAAGAGCAAACTGATTTTTTCATTTCGAAATCTGACATAGGGCTAGACATAGTGTCAGTTTCCCAGCTGCCCCCAGTCATGTAACTTGTGCTCTGAAAAACAGCAGTCACTCTTTACTGCAAGTTGTAATGATATCACCCCCTCCCTTTCTCCCCAGCAGCCTAACAACAGAACAATGGGAAGGTAACCAGATAGCAGCTCCCTAATACAAGATAACAGCTGCCTGGTAGATCTAAGAACAGCACTCAATAGTAAAATCCAGGTCCCACTGAGACACATCAGTTACATTGAGTAGGAGAAACAACAGCCTGCCAGAAAGCAGTTCCATCCTAAAGTGCTGGCTCTTTCTGAAAGCACATGACCAGGCAAAATGACCTGAGATGCACCTACACACCAATATTACAACTAAATACACTTGTTGGTTCAGGAATGAAATTTTATATTATAGAGTGAATTATTTGCAGTGTAAACAGTGTAATTTAGAAATAAAAGCTACATCATAAAAATCATGACAGGATCCCTTTAACTCCTCTCTGCACACCGGCTCATTCATAAACCCACATACAAATCTCCAAAGACAGAGGCACGGGACAACGTCAACCCTTTTCCTTGTAGAGGGGACAGATTGGCATTTGCAGGAGACCATCAGGTGGTGACCCCATTCAAGCCAGTAGATCGCTGGAACTTTTCTAGGAAAGCAAAGGACAACGTGCCACCCATTCCAATAACACGGAGGCCGCTGCATACAATAAGGGTTTGCGAGTGCAGCAGAATTGCAGGGGGAAATGCAGCCGCAAAGCAGTCCGACTTATGACATGAATGGCTGCCAGTTAGCGAATGATAAAAAACTTCCCTTTTTGGACACCTGTGTGAATTTCTTAGTTTAAACTGTTTTTATACGTTTTGACCCGGTGGCCATGTGTAACGGGGTAGACTGGACCTGCCTGCTTAGTTTCTAGCCAAGGAGCTACAAAAGCTACTATGTGACACTGCCGGATCAGGTTAACAAACAAGCCTTGCAAATGCAACAATGCAGAACGGAAACGTACCCTCTACCTGCACTTTCCACCGCATGGAGCGGTAACAAAGGGAGGCTGACTGCCTTCTACTTGTATGTATGTATGTATGTATGTATGTATGTATGTATGTATGTATAACTGTATTTGTAAAGTGCTGTTAAGGCGCCGCAGCGCTGTACAGTGCATAAAAGTATGATGTATGTGTGTATAATATATATATATATATATATATATATATATCAAATTTATACATATGACTTTTGAACCTGCACCCGATTTGATCCAGTGAAGTCTGGATTCGAGTGCGGCTGCTTAGTAGGAGACTGCACACCAGCTACTTATTGCAGGCAGTTGTCAACAACAAGGAGAGCAGAGGAACTTCTTATGGCAGAGACACACGCTCAGATTGGGGGAGATTAGTCGCCCCGGTGACAAATCTCCTCTTCTTTGGGGCGACTAATCTCCCCGAACTGCCTCCCGCCGGCTAGAATCTAAATGGGATGCCAATCGGTGAGCTTCGTTTTCCGAAGTCGTCCGAAGTTGCCTCGCGAGGCGACTTCGGAAAACGAAGCGGTCCGAGTATCATCCCGCCGGCGATTTACATTTAGGGAGGCATTTCGGGGAGATTAGTCGCCCCTGAAGAAGTTGATTTATCGCCGGCCGACTAAATCCCCCCTAAATCTGAACGTGTCTCTGCCCTTAGAAGGCGATATAAAAAGAAATCGCCAACACGCACTGCACCGGCCGTCAGTAACGTGGCCCCGGCCAGGGAGTTTAAAGCCGCAGTGTCGGTGGCCACTTTTACTTCCAGAATAAATAAACACAATTGAAATGTAGCAGAGTAACAAGCATTGAACATGCTGACAATATGCAGGGGGTATCCCACTCCTGAAATCAAAGAGAAATCAGAGCAGAACTGTAGAGAAGCATAAAATGGAAGTGCCCATCAACAGAGCGCCAGGAGCAGCCCATGCAGCTTCCTATACTTACAGTGAGTGGGTGAAGAGGCTGAGTCCCTCGGGGACGGCCACTAATCCTTTGCCAGAGCAGTCCACCCCTCCGTCCAAGTCACAGGCACAGGGGGTCGGACAAGGAGCAGGAGACGAGACCCCGCTGGGCCCACCTGAGCAACAAACCAGCAGCGAGGCGAACAGAGCGACGAGGCACCCGGGAGAGCTCATCATCAGCGCGGCCAGGGGGGGGAAGCAACAGCTTCACACGGTCCGGCACCTTTCTCTGCGGCGCAACAGGGAACTTTAGGGTTTGTTCTGTAGAACCTGCACTTTATTGCGCCCCTTTCTCTCTGTCGGTGAGTGGAACAAACAGGAGGAAGGATCCCGCTCACTCCTCCCCTGCTCCCAGACTCTCAGTACTGATACAATGTAACTGCAGCCATTCCTTCCCACCCCCCCAGCACTAGTTCACTCCGACACGCAGCCTGCCGCTTCCCATGCTAATGAGCCAAGGTGCATGTTTAATCGCAACGCGCTCCCATAGGCCCGGCCGTATGCAAATCACAAGGTTGGAACGGAATGGCGGCTTGTGATTGGCCGGGAGGCGGGGCGGTCATGGCTGCCGCTTGGATTAACCTTCTCCTGTGTGACTGGAAATGCCATTGGGACGGGGGAGGGCTGTGTGAGGAAACGGCGCAGGAAAATGTGCTCTTTTACTTTTTATTATTGTTTTTAAATCCGTCTTCTACCCCTGCCTCAAATGGTTCCTCCCGAATGCAGATTTCCCTTTCTTCATGGAATTAGAATACAGCAAATATCTCCCTATAAGTGTTTAGTAAATACTGGGCCCAAGTCATTTCTGCTGATCCACCTCATATACAAGAGCCTTTATTGAAGGGGCTTCTTTGCCTTTCATTTAAATCTTAGTTTGATGTAGAGAGGGATAGTCTGAGACAATTTGCAATTGGTCTTCGTTTTTTTTTGTTATTTTGTTTTTTTTTCGTTTATTCAGCTGCTCTCCAGTTTGCAATTTCAGTAGTCGGGTTGCTAGGCTCCATATTCCCCTAGCAACCACGCATTTGTTTGAATAAGAGACTGGAATATGAATAGGAGAGGCCTGAATAGAAAGAGAAGGAATAAAAATGACCAATAACAATACATTTGTAGCCTTACGGAGCATTTGGGTTTTTTTTTTAGAAGGGAGTCAGCAACGGCCATTTGAAAGCCGCCAAGAGTCAGAAGAAAAAGCCAAATAACTATAAAACGATAAAAAAAAGAAATAATGACGACCAATCGAAAAGTTGCTTGGAAATGGCCGTTCTACAACATTACTAAAAGTTACCGTAAAGGCGAACCACTCCTTTAAGCGGATCTCTGGCCACCAATGACTTATATGAACTTGTGGGAGGGGGGGGTCTGGCTACCAATGGTATTTAAGAAAAAAAAAAAACACTGGTGGCTACGACCCCTCATAATAAAAAAAAAAATGCTTCAGATCATTTCAGCAGCTTTCAGGTCCTTCCAGCGGCTTTTGGGTCCTTTCGGCGGCTTTTGGGTCCTTCCGGCGGCTTTTAGGTCCTTCCGGCGGCTTGTAGGTCCTTCCGTCGGCTTTTAGGTCCTTTCCGACGGCTTTTGGGTCCTTCCGGCGGCTTTTAGGTCCTTCCGGCGGCTTGTAGGTCCTTCCGTCGGCTTTTAGGTCCTTTCCGACGGCTTTTGGGTCCTTCCGGCGGCTTGTAGGTCCTTCCGGCGGCTTTTAGGTCCTTTCCGACGGCTTTTGGGTCCTTCCGGCGGCTTTTGGGTCCTTCCTTGGCTTTTAGGTCCTTCCGGCGGCTTTTGGGTCCTTCCGGCGGCTTTTAGGTCCTTCCAGCGGCTTTTGGGTCTATTTGGCGGTGTCGGCTTTAGATTTTTTGAGACTTGTTATGGGGATCCTCCTTGACGAAAGGAGGAAGCATTTTTTGTTCATTTGGGGAACCATTAGAAATCACGGGGCCCCGTACAACACCACCCACGCTAGCGCCCAAGCCCCACCCCAGATCCCACCCACTCCACCCCACTCCATGCCGCCCAAAGACCACACAGACATCAGCAATAAAAAAGTAACCCCCCCCCATACACAAGTTATAAAAAGATATTTATGGTCAGGGCCCCCTTATAAGTTTTAAAAAAAAAAAAAACATTGGTGCCACGGCCACTCTTACAAGTTAAAAAAAATTGGGGCCCCAAAAAATATTTTTTAAAAAAACATTGGTGCCAGGGCCTCCCTTACAAGTTAAAAAAAAATTGGGGCCTATAGAATATTAAAATAATACATTGGTGGCCAGGGGATTAAAAAAAAAAAAACACATTGGTGTTCAGTAGAATTGAACTCGTGGCTTCAGGACTTCAACTTCGCCTCCTTTTGTGACTTTGGGTCTTTTTACAGCTTCAGGACTTCAATTTCGGCTGTTTTCGCGACTTCGGGTCTTTTTGCTGCTTCAGGAGTTCGGCTTCGGCTGATTTCGTGGCTTCGGGTCCTTCGGCTGTTCCGCATTTCGGCTGTTCGGGATGGCCGCAGGCTTCGGCGCTCTCAAAACTGCAGCACTGCCGGGTCCCCCTTCATGCCCGGGCCCGGGACACTTGTCCCCCCTGTCCCCCCCTGATGGCGGCCCTGGATGCCCAGCAACAGGTATATTGTGTATATACAGGTCACAGATTGCTTATGGCTGATGTATAAAATACACAATTTGGGGCTCATTTCCTGTAGGTTAATTCTAAGAACATAGCTGAGCCTGAGGAACCAGCTTGGTTTTGACTCACAATCTAAAAATGAACACAAACATGTTTTATTACAAAAAAGAGATATAGGCCAACCCTCCCAAATTCAGCATTTCATGGCACGCAGCGCAGGGTGCAACGCCTCGGGGGCCACATGGAAACATTATGATCAGAATGTAAATGAATCACAGGGCTCATATAGAACTTTGCATACAGATAAAGCCCATGTTTATAGCTTTACATTTGTTTTTTATTACTTTTAGTATACAGGGCTGCCTTCTATTCTTTAAAAGAAATGGTGCCGGCCTTCCTGTTTCTGCCATCTTTCTTCCTTAAAGGAGAACTAAACCCTAAAAATGAATTGGGCTAAAAATGCCTCATTTTATATACTGCACTTATTGCAGCAGCCTAAAGTTTCAGCTTGTCAAGAGCAGCAATGATCCAGGACTTCAAACTTGTTATTTTGAAATCTGACACGGGGCTAGACATATTGTCAGTTTCCCAGCTGCCCCCAGTCATGTGACTTGTGCTCTGATAAACTTCAGTCACTCTTTACTGCTGTACTGCAAGTTGGAGTGATATCTCCCCGCTCCCTTTCCCCCCCAGCATCTTAACAACAGAACAATGGGAAGGTAACCAGATAGCAGTTAATAAACTGTCATTGTTAATAAATTAATTAACTGTTCACTTCACGAGTTTTTCCTATAACTACTATTTATTTGCTGCCTTCTTAAAGGGGAAACAAACCCTTAATAAAAAGAAAAACCCTTCCCCCCTCCCTCCTCCCCGCAGCCTAGCTGCTCCCCCCCGGGCAAATGCCCCTAACTTTTTACTTACCCCTCGGTGCAATTTCTGTACAGCGGAGTTCACAGGCGCCATCTTCTTCTCTTCGGTAATCTTCGGAATGATACCATCGAAGCAGCGCATGCACAGTTGGTAACCAGTTCCATTAAGATTCTTTAATATGCCACTTAATTTGATAATCACCAGTATGTGAGCTTTCAAAAGATCTATGCGTCAAAAAGCTGCAGGTTAATTAATATGTATCAAAACAATTACAATTGAAGTGCTCCAGAAGAAGAAATTATCTGTCTGTAAATATTCATTTTGGGGGGTATAGTTTTCCTTTAACTTTTGGTATAATGTAGAGAATGATATTCTCGCAATTGGTTTTCATTGTTTATTATTTGTGATTTTTGAGTCATTTAGCTACTTATTCAACAGCTCTCCAGTTTGCACCAGCAGTCTGGTTGCTAGGGTCCAAATTCCCCTAGCAACCATGCATTGATTTGAATAAGAGACTGGAATATGAGTAATAAGAGAGACTGGAAAGGTGAGTAATAAAAAGTAGCATTTACAATTGCAACAATCAGTTGATCCATTTCGCAGCAGCATCTCTGGAGTATTAGTAACTATTGTATCAATTCTAACAGCTGCCTGTAATGAAACTCAGAGATTCTGCTCAGCAGGGGCAAAGATAAGTAATGTATCAACTAAATGTGTCAACTTAGAACAGTTTACAGGGTCGGCGACCCACCCCCCTCCTAGAGCTGCTTTAGAAGGTGAAAAATGACACGTTACACTTCAATATTAGATAAAACGGTGACACATAGAAAATAGAAAGCAATTGGAAAAAGTCGTTATTTCTGATGATCTATCTGAAACCAACTAGTTGTGTGAAGGTGAACAACCCCATTAAAGGTGAACCTCCCCTATTAACAGTGTATTCACATAGATTGGATTAATATCTTTTTTTTATTCATTTTAATTGTGTTTTTATAAAGTTGGGGCATTTTGGGGTACTGAAAAAGACATTAGGGGGGTTATTTATCAAAGTCCGAATTTATCTCAATAATCCAATCCCTTTTTTTGCACTTATTTATTATAACATTTTCCCGAAAACTTGCTTTGTGGGAAAAAAAATCAGATATTCATGATTTTTTTCGGATTTTTTCATCCGATTTTCACAATTTTTTGGGGAATTTTCACCCAGAAACATCCGGATATTGAACGAAACCCAACACACATCAAAAAATCATTGGGACTTCTCCCATTGACTTGCAACCTCGACAGATCTGAGATGCCGGATTTTCAGATTCTGACTTTTGCATACTCGGGGTTTAATAAATTCTGAAAAATTTGTGATTTTTTTTTTTTTTTTTAAAAGTCACATTTTATAAAAAAAGAAAATAAATCACAAATCAATTTTTCGTGATTTTTGTTTTAGTAAATAACCCCTAACATGTTAGGGCCAAAAACAGGAGTGAGAAGGGCAGGCAGGTGCCTTGGAAGCAACTATAGGGGGTCACAATTCAGAGTAAAAAAAATGTACCCTGTTTTCAGTATAGTATAAATAAATTGGATTTTGTGGGTCCATCTGCTATATGTATATACTGTGTATATATATATATATATATATATATATATATATATATATATATATAGTAGTAACAAACCGCACTCCAAGGAAATTCTTGTGGAAAAAATCAAAAAACTTTTATTTCAACGTTTCGGCTCCTCTACTGGCGCCGTCTTCAGGAAGTTCCTGAAGACGGCGCCAGTAGAGGAGCCGAAACGTTGAAATAAAAGTTTTTTGATTTTTTCCACAAGAATTTCCTTGGAGTGCGGTTTGTTACTACTATATATAAATGCAATTTTTGTTTAACCAGCACCCAGGTTGCTGCAGCTATTGGTTATAAGTGCACCCAATTCGGACTAATATATATATATATATATAGAAATATATATAATATAGATAGATAATGGCTAATAGACTGTATAGGGAATGGAAGGCAGGAGGTTCAGCTGAACATAATTAATGGCGAAGCCTCGTCCTTTAGAATACGCTTTTTTGTCTGCCCGTTTAGCATTCTCTGATCTCTGATCTCTCGTTTCATTTGATCCTTTCATGTTCCTCCATACTTTAAGAAAAGATCAGGGGAGCAATAAGAGGAAACAATGCTCCAGAACACAACGTCTGCGTTTGATCTTTTCCCGTATTTGTAGCTGGAAGTTGGGCTGTGCATTCAGATGCAGAAGGCATGGGGACGCTCGGTGTCTTGAAAGGAAACTCATTTTTCTTAAATCACTCACTGCCTGCTTAAAGGGCAAGCATACCCCATTCATAACTGAAACTCACATGTGTATTAGGGGTTGTTCACCTTTAGGGCAGAGACACACACTCAGATTTGGGGAGATTTAGTCGCCCGGCGATAAATCGCCTCTTCTTTGGGGCGACTAATCTCCCTGAACTGCCTCCCGCCGGCTAGAAACTAAATCGCAGCGGGATGGCAGTTGGAGCGTTTCGTTTTCTGTAGTCGCCCGAAGTTTTCTCATGAGGCAACTTCGGACGAAGCACACCAATTGCCATCCCACTAGCGATTTTCATTCTAGCCGATGGGAGGCAGTTCAGGGAGATTAGTCGCCCGAAGAAGGGGATATTTGTCGCTCTGCGACTCCCTGAATCTGAGCGTGTGTCTCTGCCCTTAAATGAACTTTTAGTATGAGTGATATTCTGAGGCAATTTGTTTTTCATTTTATATTATTTGTGGTTTTTGAGTTATTTAGCTTTTTTTTATTCTTCAGCTCTCCAGTTAGCCATCTGGTTGCTAGGGTCAAAATTCCCCTAGCAACTATGCTTTAATTTGAAAAAGAGACTGGAATAGGAATATTAGAAATAGAATGATGAGTAATAACAAGAAGCAATAACAATACATTGGTAGCCTTACAGAGGATTTGTTTTTTTTTAAATGGGGTCATTGACCCCTATTTGAAAACCTGGAAAGAGTCAGAAGAAGAAGATGACAAATAATTCAAAAACTATAAAAAAGACAAAATGAAGGCCAATTGAAAAGCTGCTTAGAATGAGTAATTCTATGGCATACTGTAATAGGCAGTGCATTGTAATACGTATGTACAAGGATTCTAAACCTTTTGATCAACCATGCCGGTGAACTTTTCTCCAGCAATCATTGTTTGTGGCACTTGCAACTGAAATGTGAAAAAAAAAAAAGATACTAAAAATATAAATACGCTTGTAACATTTTTGTTGCATCAGCTCATGTGGAGCATCCCCACCCTAAACCACAGCTAAATCCCTGGAAAGAATGGCCCACATTTTATGTTGCAGGATTTGGTTATTCTATTCCCTAATGCCGGGAGAATTATATGGAGAGAACACAATCGGGCTAATTCACTAAGCGCCGAAGCGCCTAACGCTAGCGTCAATTCGCTAGCGTTGGTCATTTTCGTTACTTCGCAAATTCACTAACGAACGCTGGCGTACATTCGCTAGTGTTACTTCGCACCCTTACGCCTGGCGAATTTGCGCAACGGACGTAACTACGCAAATTCTCCCTTCCTTCCCCCCTACATTTCCTAACTCATGGCAACTTAACTATACATGTGTAGGGCAAAATAAAAATTTTATTTGATGTTTTGAAGGTTTCCCAGGCATTTGTAGTGCTGCTACATATTCCTCCATTGAAATTTGAATTTGTCGCCGTATGCAAATTAACCATCGCTAGCGTAACTTCGCTTCGCTTAGCGAATCAACGCTAGCGCAACTTCGCAACCTTACGCTACCCATGAGCGCAAAAACTGAGCGCTAGCAA
Source organism: Xenopus petersii (assembly GCA_038501925.1). Lineage (NCBI taxonomy): Eukaryota > Metazoa > Chordata > Amphibia > Anura > Pipidae > Xenopus > Xenopus petersii. Next base: position 8,564,267 of record CM076679.1, read on the forward strand.
AACTACGCCTGGCAAAGTGCGTGAAGTGCGGCGAAGTTACGCCTGGCGCAACTACGAATCTTAGTGAATTTGCCCCATAACCTGCTCTGGCCATTGTCGGCAACACATTTGCAGCGTCTGACTGGGGTGAGCTGCCTCAGGGCTCATTACATAGCTTCCAACACTTTGGAATTAGAATTAAATATTTGCACACGCCCATTTGTGTGGCCACACCCCCTAATTAGTATGTTCATTTTACAAAATTTGGCAGGTTATAAAAGTTTGAACACATTTCTGTGTTTTGCTAATGAAGGTGAATTGCCCTTTAAGCTGCAAGTCGCCGTTTGTCCAAGAGACCCGCTTATCTTAAATTGTTCAAAAAGTATCAAAGGGCACCTGTCACGTATTCTGGACTCTCTGCCAAAAGCCAATTACGTTTTAGAAACTTTGTATCTTTTTCTGGCTGTTCAGTGCAGGAGATCAAAGAGAAAGCCGGGACATTTCAGTAACAATCCGGGACTGCGGGTTGAGCTGTCAAAATCGGGACTGTCCCGCGAAAAATGGGACAGTTGGGAGGTATGTCACTAGGACTGGCTGCTTGTGAGTGAACCCCATTATATGTCACCAAGGGCAGTCATTGAATGTCAAGGATATGGGTAGGGTTGCCAGCTTTTCTGGAAAAAAATGCCGGCCTTCTTAAATTCTTGACCTTTTTTCCTATTAATAACATTGGCATCAAGCATCAGTTTTACCAGCCAGGCAACCCTAGATGTGGGTCACATTGGGGATGTTTTAGCAATGAAAAAATGTTTAGTCTGTATAGGACATATAAAAAATACACAATATATCCAGTGTGCGGCTCTCCAACAAGCTCTTAGTAACACACCAACCCCCTTAAATTTTAAATAGGCCTGTGGGGACAGAATTTATTTTGTACAGATTTATCTTATATGTAAAACTGCCAGATTTTATTTATATGCTGTTCACTTTAAAGTTAACTTTTAGTATGTTATAGAATGGCCGATTTTAAGACACTTTTCAATTGGTCTTCATTATTTATTTTGTACAGTTTTTTTAAAAAATTGTTTGCCTTTTTTCTTATGACTCTTTCCGGCTTCCAAATGGGGGGTCACTGACCCCATCTGTTATTGCAACTTTTTATTACTCGTCCTTCTATTCAGGCCTCCAGTCTTTTATTCCAATCAATACGTGGTTGCTAGGGCAAAGTGGACCCTAGCAACCAGATTGCTAAAAATATTATACTCACATGTATGAAGAAGGATCGGTCCACGTGTTTCCCCTGACACATACGTGTTACTTTCCGTGAACCATTTCCTACACTTTTTTTTTGGTTTAAATTTTTGGTTAATCCAGCAGTCTAGGGGTTAGGTAGGGCACACTTGCAGTCAGGGAAATAACTGCTTGTAATTGGAAACAATCATTGTGTTTTCCCCCTCAAGATAGATTTAACTGTAATTGACCTCTAATAACATAATTGTGTCTTCCCTTTACATCAAAACTCATCAAGGCACACTGTGTGCTATATCTATTATAGGGGCTGTTCATCTTTAAATTAACTGTTGTTATGACGTACAGAGTGATATTCTGAGACAATTTGCAATTGGTTTTCATTTTTTATTATTTGTGGTTTTTGAGTTATTCAGCATTTTATTCTGCAGCTCTCCAGTTTACAATTTCAACCGTCTGGTTGCTATGGTCCAAATTATCCTAGCAACCATACATTGATTTGAATAAGAGACTGGAATTTGAATAGAGGGCCTGATAGATGAGCAATAAAGAGCAGTAATAATAATAATATATTTGTTTTTTTAAATGGGGTCAGTGACCCCCCCATTTTAAAAGCTGGAAAGAAGAAGGCAAATAGTTCAAAAACGATATTAAAAAAAAAATGAAGGGCAATTGAAAAGTTGCTTAGCCAGACTATAATATACTAAAGGGCAGATTTACTAAGGGTCGAATTTCGAAGTTAAAAAAACTTCGAAATTTGAACCTCAAATTGAAATCCTTCGACTTCGAATATCGAAGTCGAAGGATTTTTAGCATATTCGATCGTTTGATCAAATAGGAATCGAACGATTTGAACGATTTTTAGCGATCGATCGAAGGATTTCTATTAGATCAAAAAAACATTGCACTTCGGTAGCTTTTATTAAAACATTGCAGTTCGGTAGCTTTAATTTAGCGAAGTATGAAGTCAAAGTTTTTTTAAAAGAGACAGTACTTCGATTATCGAATGGTCGAATATTCGAGCGATTTTTACTTCGAATTGAAGTCGAAGTAAATTCGTAGTCGTAGTATCCTATTCGATGGTCGAAGTATCCAAAAAATGACTTAGAAAGTCGAACTTTTTTAACTTCGAAAATTCACTCGAGCTTAGTAAATCTGCCCCTAAAAGTGAACTTAATGGTGAACCACCCCTTTAAAGTTAGTGGAGTATTAAGCAATGTGTTACAGAAGTAACAATTTCCAGATCATTTAAATGATGAATATTGGATATAACGGAGTGTAAGAATAGTTGTTGTCACAAAGAGGAACTGTGGGGTCCAGAAACCCATCATGACGGAGTGTCATCTCTATGGAGCAGATTTATCAAGGGTCGAATTGAAAATTCGAAATTCAAATTTTCGAGTTTTTTTATGGTCAAAACTGTCAAAATCGGCTAGGGAGTTATTCAAATTTGATTCGAGTTTTTTAAAAAAATTTTCAAGATTTATCATACTCTTTAAAGGGATCCTGTCATCGGAAAACATGTTTTTTTCAAAACGCATCAGTTTTCTGCACTGAAATCCATTTCTCAAAAGAGCAGATTTTTTTATATTCAATTTTGAAATCTGACATGGGGCTAGACATACTCTCAATTTCCCAGCTGCCCCCAGTCATGTGACTTGTACCTGCACTTTAGGAGAGAAATGCTTTCTGGCAGGCTGCTGTTTCCTTCTCAATGTAACTGAATGTGTCTCAGTGGGACACGGGTTTTTCATACCTTCCAAAATTTTGGAAGTAAAAAGAGGGACAAAAATTTTTTTTCCGCAATTTTTTGACCACACCCCTTTCTGTGGCCACACCCCCTAATTACCATGTTTGTTTTACAAAATATGGCAGGTTATGAAAGTTTGAAAATATTTCTCCTTATCTAAACTGTGTTTTTGTGTCTCAAAATTGTTACAAAGTATCTTATTTGCACCTGTTGGCTGTTCTGGGCTCTTTGCTAAAAACCAATTAAGTGAGAAACTTTGTTTCTTTTTCTGGCTGTTCAGTGCAGAGAAAAGAGGGACTTTCCAGTACAAATGAGGGACTGTGGGTTGAGCTGTCAAAAGAGGGACTGTCCCTCCAAAAAAGGGACAGTTGGGAGGTATGGTTTTTACTATTGAGTGTTGTTCTTAGATCTACCAGGCAGCTGTTATCTTGTGTTAGGGAGCTGTTATCTGGTTACCTTCCCATTGTTCTTTTGTTTGGCTGCTGGGGGGAAAAAAGGAGGGGGATGATATCACTCCAACTTGCAGCACAGCAGTAAAGAGTGATTGAAGTTTATCAGAGCACAAGTCACTTGACTGGGGGCAGCTGGGAAATTGACAATATGTCTAGCCCCGTGTCAGATTTCAAAATTGAATATAAAAATATCTGTTTGCTCTTTTGAGAAATGGATTTCAGTGCAGAATTCTGCTGGGGCAGCACTATTAACCGATTCATTTTGAAAAATATGACAATATGCCTTTAAAGTTTAGACTGAGACATATACATGTGCATTGCACTTTAGTTTTAAGACTAAAAGGCCCTCTGCTGTGTTTAATTGAAGGCCTCTCTGTGTATATTGGGCTCAGAATACAGAGTTTAACTGTACAGTGAAATTAAATGCAGCAGAGGCAGGAGAATATAGATATAAATTATAGACAATGCGTACGCATGCTAATTACAGTCTGCCTCAAATTCTAACTCTGTCCTTTTGGAAATATCTAATATTAATTCAACAGTCCCAGGTTAACTTCTTCATTCTACAATCTTCATAGATGGAACCATTACTTGGGGAATTTAACTTTGAAATCAGTTGACTGCACCCGGGCTGCATCTCAAGAATATTGTAGAATTAGATCTCATGTTTCCCGTTACCTGTCGGAAGGGGTGGATCAGCCCCTCTATGGTCACCTTAAAGGAGAAGGAAAAGCTAAAAGTAAGTAAGCTTTATTAGAAAGGTCTATATAAATACACCAGTAAACCCTCAAAGTAATGCTGCTCTGAGTCCTCTGTCAAAAGAAACACCACATTTCTTTCCTTCTATTGTGTACTCATGGGCTTCTGTATCAGACTTCCTGTTTTCAGCTTAAACCTCCAGGGCTAGGGCTTGAGCATGCTCAGTTTGTTCCTCTCTCCCTCCCTCCCAGCTGTAATCTGAGCACAGAGCTATGAATGAGCAGGGAGAGACTCCGACAGGAAGTGATGTTACAGCAAGCTAATATGGCAGCTGCTAGCCTAAACAAACAGAGAGAGCTTCTAGAGCTGTTTACTCAGGTACGGTAAAACTTTCTGAAGAATAAATATAGTGTTATAGCTTCCACTATTGTGGTTAATCTATTGGTAATAAACTGCTTCAGTAGCTTTCCTTCTCCTTTAAGAGCTATACGAATTCCAAACTGCACAGGATCCAAAAGGACATGGGGGCAAATTCACTAAGATGCGAAGTTGCGCCAGGTGCAACTTCACCGCACTTCGCCAGGCGTATTTTCGCCAGCGCTCCGCAAATTCACTAAAATCCGAAGTTGCGCACAGGGCTAGCGTAAGTTTTCGAAGTTGCGCTAGCGTTAATTCGCCAAGCGAAGCGAAGATTCGCTAGCGATGGTTCATTTGCATATGGCGCGAAATTCAAATTTCAATGGAGGAACACGTATCACCGCTTCAAATGCCTAGAAAACCTTCAAATCAGCAAATAAAATTTTTATTTTGCCCTACACATGTGCCCACTGTCTAGGTAAGTTGCCATGAGTCAGGAAATGTAGGGGGGAAGGAGAGGAGCCCCAAAAATATTTTCAAACTTTTTCAGCCTATCACCCATCATGTAGAAAACACGCCAGCGTTTTTTGGGAAAATTTAGAAAATTTTTTGACTTTTTTTGAAACAATCCCTATCTACTCTATTGCGCTTCGCCAGGTCTGAGGTGGCGAAGGAAGTCTAGCGTAAAAGGTAGCGTTCAGTACACTGCGCAAGTTAGTGAATTTGCGTAGTTACGTCGCTAGCGAAAATTCGCCTGGCGTAAGGGTGCGAATTAACACTAGCGAAATTACGCCAGCGTTCGTTAGTGAATTTGCGCAGTAACGAAAAATGCCAAACGCTACCGAATTAACGCTAGCGTTCGGCGCTTAGTGAATTTGCGCCATGGTGTTTAAAGGAGAAGGAAAGTCTTTTAGCACTTGGGGGTGGCCAAATGTTAGGCACCCCCCAGTGATTGTATTGACTTACCTGAAACCCCAGGCTGGTGGCTACCAATAGCCAATCCACCCTTATTTGTTATTCATGCTTTTGTTGCTCTTCAACTCTCATTTGAATGTGGCTCACGGGTTAAAAAGGTTGGAGACCATTATCCTGATTGGTTGTGGAGTGGACTATTTTGGGATTCTATATGATGACAGGTTGACTGCAATAGGATGGTAGTACTAGATTACAACCACTTACCCCCTCCTGTAGCAGCACCCTGTAGTGCAGCATGTGTCCAATAGGTGGTGACCTAGCAATCGCATGGCTTCAGGGAGTTGCAACCAGCTATCAGAAGAATCAGAAGAAAGTTGGAGCTAGAAAACATGGAAGAGCAATCCAGTAGGCGTAGGAGAGAGAATGTTTTGGAGGCAAGGGAACTCTCGGTGGTGCAAGAATTCTGGAGGAACAGCCACAACAAGTACCAGGAAAAGATTTTAACAGCCGGTGTGAAGAGCAGGTAAGTAGATCTGGGGGATGAGCAGTAGGCATGGCCATTGAGAAGACAGACAAGACTTCAAAGAGTAACACAAACTGAAATTCTCTTTCCCAGGTTTTGCAGCAGAAGGTGCAAATGGAGAGTACAGAGAGTACTCAGTGCAGCCCTTATTTTTTCAAACTTTATACTATAATAGGGTAGGTTGTTAACCAGTTGAATCAAGCAGGAAGGTGGGAGAGTCTAAGAATGGATCATCATTTAGAACCTCATCTTGAATGACAATGTAAGGCCGGATTTAGAATTCATACAGAGAATCCGTGTCCAGTCAAGTCAGTAAACACGTGTGCAGGTTTGGATGTAAAGGAAACATGACCTGAGAAATGTATCATCTGTTCTTCATGTTCCCAAATATAGTTTTTAGTTTGGCAGAGCAAGCAATGTGGCAACTCCTACCCAACTGACTAAATACAAATATGCTCATGTACAAAGTGGGTATAGATCTCACTGGGTATTCTCAGAATATAAAAATGGATGGGCTGGGAATTGGCGATAAGATTGTCTGGGCAAAGCAAGATGCGCCAATATATTTATTTAAACTCCTATAAAAATAAAGTGAATATCAAAGTTACCTAGAAATAGATTTAGTTCCCCTTTAACTGGCAGCCAAGCCTTTAAGAGGGTAATTATTATGACCAGATAAGAGGAAATTGGGATAACATTGCATTTTATTAGCTAACGATAAATCAAGCTCGTCCCTGATACAAAGGAATGGCAGATTAAGCTCTATTTACATAACATTACTTGCCCCGGGTTCATTGAATTGAGAAGCACCTTTCCTAGATCCTCTATTGTGATGACGGGCAGGGCTGCGGTGAAGTAGATCCATCACTGTCCCTGGGCCCTGGGGGAAGGAAAGCGGGTTCTCCGGGTCCCTCTCACTGAAAGCTAAAGTCAAGTGAAGGCAACATGAAACCACACATTCTTGGCTTCTTCTCTTTCACTGGGACAACAGAAGCCCCATTTCCCATGGTTATACATGCACAGCTTGTTAAGTGATGCTAAATGGAGAGATTCTAGATGTTTTGGCCCTGGAAAAGAGAAAATAAAGGGCCCAAGACAATACAACAAAACTAGGGCCACCAACTTAGATAAAACAAGGGTTTTTTGGGTGGGACGGTATGTTAAAGGGATACCCTCATGAGAAAAAACACTTTTTGCAAAATGAATCAGTTAATAGTGCTGCTCCAGCAGAATTCTGCACTGAAATCCATTTCTCAAAAGAGCAAACAGATTTTTTTATATTCAATTTTGAAATCTGACATGGGGCTAGACATATTGTCAATTTCCCAGCTGCCCCAAGTCATGTGACTTGTGCTCTGATAAACTTCAATCACTCTTTACTGCTGTACTGCAAGTTGGAGTGATATCACCCCCTCCCTTTCCCCCCCCCCAGCAGCCAAACAAAAGAACAATGGGAAGGTAACCAGATAACAGCTCCCTAACACAAGATAACAGCTGCCTGGTAGATCTAAGAACAACACTCAATAGTAAAAACCCATGTCTCACTGAGACACATTCAGTTACATTGAGAAGGAAAAACAGCAGCCTGCCAGAAAGCATTTCTCTCCTAAAGTGCAGGCACAAGTCACATGACTGGGGACAGCTGGGAAATTGACAATATATCTAGCCCCATGTCAGATTTCAAAATTGAATATAAAAAAATCTGTTTGCTCTTTTGAGAAATGGATTTCAGTGCAGAATTCTGCTGGAGTAACACTATTAACTGATTCATTTTGAAAAAAAAACATGTTTTCCGATGACAGGATCCCTGTAAAGAAGTTCTTCATCTTTGAGTTCACTTTTAGGGGTTATTTATCATAAGTCTGAATTTATCTCAATATTCTCTGCTACAAACTCTCATCAAATCCGCTCGGGTTTTTAACGTTTACTCGTTATTACATTTTCCTGAAAATTTGCTTTGCGGGAAAAAATCTGATTTTCGCGGGTTTTTTTGATTTTTTTTCATCTGATTTTCACGATTTTTTCATAATTTTCACCCAAAAACTCAGAATACTTTGGGGTATTGCACGAAACCCAGCGCACATCAAAAAAAAAAAATCATTTTATATGCAACCTCGACAGGTCTTAGATGCTGGATTTTCTGATTCAGACTTTTCGAACCTTGGGGTTTAATAAATTTAGAAAACTTTGTGATTGTTTAAAAGTCCGATTTAATTAAAGAAAAATCACGAATTTTTCGTGATTTTTGCATTCGGTGTTTAGTAAATAACCCCCTATGTATGATGTAGAGAGTGATATTTTTATTATTTGTGGTTTCTGAGGTTTTTTTTTTTTTAGCTTTTTGTTCAGCAGCTCCCCAGTTTGCAATTTCAGCAATCCGGTTGCTGTGGGCCATATAATCCTAGCAACCATGCATTGATTTGAATAAGAGATTAGAATATGAATAGGAGAGGCCTGAATAGAAACCTGTTGCTGATTCTAAGCAACTTTTCAATTTTTCTTTATTATTTATTTTTTTTAAGTTTTTTTTTTCATTATTTGCCTTCTTCTTCTGACTCTTTAATTTGCCTTCTTCCAACTTTCAAACGGGGGGGGGGGGGGGTCACTGACCCCATCTAAACAAACAAATGTTCTGTAAGGCTACACATTTATTGTTATTGCTACTTTTTATTACTCATCTTTCTATTCAGGTCTCTCCTATTCATATTCCAGTCTCTTATTCCAAGCAATAAATGGTTGCTAGGTTTATTCGGAACATAGCAACTAGTGATCGGTGAATAAATTCGCGAGTCGCAAATTCGCGTTTCGTGGGCGGTGAATACATTTGCAAAACTTTTTTTTCTGAAAATTTTGGATGCGCGTAGAAAAAGGCGTTTGCGTCCAAACCATCGCTATTCGGATGCCCATTGACTTTAACGCGAGCGTCCAAATTTCGGCGAATTGGCGCAGATGCCAACATTTTGTGAATTTTTCACCGTTTTGCCTAGAAATTCACAAATTTTTCGGAAAAGCAAAACGGGAGAATTCACCCATCACTAGTAGCAACCAGACGGCTGAAACTGCAAACTGGAGAGCTGCTGAATAAAAATAACTCAAAAACCACAAATAATAAAAAATGAAAACCAATTGCAATTTCGAAGCCAAATTTGCTTTAGAAATGAAAGCAGGGAAGGTGGGGCCGGTGCTCAATTCGCCTCGATGTTGCACTTTCTCAGGCAAATAACGAGGAACATCGTTTTGCTTGATAATTATAACTCTTCCCATAATCTTTTCTTTTTACGCCAATATGTTTTTATGGCATACACAGTGTTCTCCAACATATTACATATAAATAAAAAGAACACCGGCTTCTACGGGTCATAAAAATATGTTGGCTCGAACACAACCACTTAACCCCTTCCAGCTGGAACGGCCAGACGATTTTCGGGTGGGAGCAAGGAAGGGGGATTCTAATACATGATGTCTACCAATAATTGGCGAACACAAGGACATATACAGACGTGCAGGTACAGATGATGGGGCACTAACAAATGAAGCTTATTAACATGCACGACCGAGGGTAATTGCATAAGACTCGAAAATATAATGCTTTGCTTCTGGCCACTCCCTTCCTCTGAATGTAATATTTAACCTTGTATGTACTTTGCAACAGCCATAAAACTGGTATGATACAACCACGGGTCCTTTGTTCTGGAAATTGCAAACTGTAAATAATTCCCAGCATCCCTCCCCCAGGCCTCCGGAAAGTAGGGAATACAGAAAGTTGTAGTTCAGCAACATCCAGAGGGGATGCAGATCCTTGCTTTACTCTGCTACAAAGGCCTGCATAATATCGTACATGATAATTATTATGCCATGAACAGGGTCGGACTGGGCCGGCAGGACACCGGGAAAAAACCCGGTGGGCCCCAGCTCTTTTGGATCCCGCCAGCCCAGACCCACTCCCTGCATTCCCACTCCCTGAACCAGGCCTGGACTGGGAGTCAAAATAAGCCCTGCCATTCCAAGTACACAGAGGCCCAAACAGCCCTCTACCAGCCCAAACAGCCCCCTACCAGCCCAATATATGGTAATTTTCTATTGAACTATACAGCAGCCCCTCTGGCATTTGCCAGAACCCACAGATTGCCAGTCCGGGCCTGCCCTGAACCCGTCACGATAGAGGGGTGGAAGTGGAAAGGACTTTGTGGCTGGGGAGCCCGGGGATGGTATGGGCGCCCCTGAGGCTGCAGGTCCAATGGGCCCTGGGCCCCCCAGTCCGACGCTGGCCATGAACTGCCCATTGCTATAACTCATTTTGTTTCTGACGACTGTAAATTCCTGCCCAATCAATATATGGCAAAAAAAAAGTAGAAGATACCGATTGGGCAGGTTTAAAAATCCCTGCTTCTGGCAAGGATGGGATCAGCGTGTTGGTGCAGAAATCCGAATGGAGTGAGGCCCATTTCCAAGTAAAGCAGTAGCTCAAGTCTTGAGAAGTTAAAAAGGCTTAATTAGGACATGCATAGGCCTAACGCGTTTCGTGCCTGTATGGGCACTTATTCATTGGAACAGTCCTCACCACATGGGTCTCCATAGTCCCCTGCTATGATCTGTTTGTCAACCCAGGGTCTAAATGATCAGATAATCCCAAATTGTGTAAAGATCAGCTCCAAAGGTCTCTTTATAACACAACTTTCAGTTTTCCATGTTGTGGATGTCAACCTGCAGAGAAACACAGGGGGAGAATCTGCTCCTCTGCTGACGCTCGATGTGACTGCAACCACTTACATAGTCTCAGCTCGGGTGCAGATGCAACAGGTTTCAGCTGCGAAATACGAGAATTTGCATTCCACACAGAGCCGGGCCAGGCCGTCCAGGAGCCCTAGGCAACCTGACCACCCGCTGCACCGAACAGGCACTCGCGCAAATAGCTGCAGTCCTTCGGAGCAGGGCAGAGAGGAGAGAGGGGACCAGACTAGGGGTAGGAGGCAAAGAAGGTACATGCCTGGCGTCCCCCCAGCTTCGTGCCCTAGGTGCCTACTCTGCCTACCCCTACTTCCAGCCCTGATTCTGCACCAAAGTCTGCAGTGTCTGCCTGCACTCGAGCCGAGGTAATGTATTTGGTTGCAGGGACATTGAGCAGCGGAGGAGTGGATTCTCGGGCCTGCATTTCTCCGAAATAATTATAGTGAAATGTATAAGAAGCCTTTCTTTTTCCTTTAAAAGTTTCCTTATCAGCCCTTTATAAGTCTATTACTTATGTCTGCACACAAACCACTCTGGTGCCAACGTCTATCCTGAGCAGTTCCCTTGTTGTACCTCTAGGGGGCTGCCATATTGCTTTGCATTTCAGTAATGCTCAGTATAACAGCTTCCATGGTATTTAAAACTGTGTAATGTTTGGGAAGGTGACGGGTCCCTTATGAGAACATGGGTTCTTCAACGTGCTTTCAGCTTGCCCATTCCCCATGGTGTATTGTAAGTGGAAGATGCTGGCGTGGGGGACCATTAAATCTGAGTGCAAAGCCTAAAGCCTAGAGGAAACTTGCAGTCAAATTTTTGCTGATGAGCAAAGCAATATGGCATCTCCTGCATTCTGAATATATGCAAATAAAGAGAAAAGGGAAAACAAATGCAATATATACACCATAAATGTTTTATTTTTTTGCTATTTAAAAGCTCCTATAGGGCTAGCACATGGACAAAACCACATTTTTAGACAATCAAACCCACTCAAAAAAAGGCCTTTTCTATCCTTAAAGGGATACTGTCATGGGAAAAAATTTTTTTTCCAAAATTAATCAGTTAATAGTGCTGCTCCAGCAGAATTCTGCACTGAAATCCATTTCTCAAAAGAGCAAACAGATTTTTTTATATTCAATTTTGAAATCTGACATGGGGCTAGACATTTTGTCAATTTCCCAGCTGCCCCTGGTCATGTGACTTGTGCCTGCACTTTTGGAGAGAAATGCTTTCTGGCAGGCTGCTGTTTTTCCTTCTCAATGTAACTGAATGTGTCTTAGTGGGACATGGGTTTTTACTATTGAGTGTTGTTCTTAGATCTACTAGGCAGCTGTTATCTTGTGTTAGGGAGCTGCTATCTGGTTACATTCCCATTGTTCTTTTGTTTGGCTGCTGGGGGGGGGGGTGAAGGGAGGGGGATGATATCACTCCAACTTGCAGTACAGCAGGAAAGAGTGATTGAAGTTTATCAGAGCACAAGTCACATGACTGGGGGCAGCTGTGAAATTGACAATATGTCTAGCCCCATGTCAGATTTCAAAACTGAATATAAAAAAATCTGTTTGCTCTTTTGAGAAATGGATTTCAGCGCGGAATTCTGCTGGAGCAGCACTATTAACTGATTCATTTTGAAAAATTTTTTTTTTACCATGACATTATCCCTTTAAATGTATTACATTGCATAATATTGTGAAAAATAAACAAGTGCTGTGCTCTAGAGCAGGGGTCCCCAACATTTTTACCTAGCGAGCTCCAATTAAATGTTGGAGAGCAAGTTAAACATGCTAAATGTTTGTGGCGGTGCAAAATACAGGCTGTGATTGGTTACTGGTACCTCCTATGTGGACTGTTTTTTTATGCAACAAAAGTTTGCCTTTATGCCAAAAATTTAAAAATAAGCTCCTGTTTTGAGGCCACTGGGAACAACATCCAAGGGGTCAGAGAGCAACATGTTGCTCAGGAGCCACTGGTTGGGGATCACTGGTCTAGAAGAAGGGGACCATGGCCTGTTTTCCGAAGCATCTTCCATGCAAATCCAGATCTCTGGAACTACAATGTTGTAGTGTATTTCATGGTGTCGTTATACTGCCATCCAGTGGCATCAACAGGATCTGCGGTCAAAGCAGAAACATTTTGTGTGCCTTTTTATGTTGCCCAGCATTTCCCATAATACGGACCATGATTCTAAAAGGACTCACAATAGTACAAAGATTACCGTTACCAACCTACGACTACGCCACTTTCTTAAAAATGTTTTAAAATTCTCTTGAGGTTTAAAAAAAGGAGGGTAAGTAAAAACCGCCCTTTAAATGTTGACCGGTAGGATACTGAGACTCCATGTGCAAAATGAGACGTACCAGCTGATCTAATGGCGGTGGAGCTGTAGACAGCATCGGACTGGGCTGGCGGGATATTGGGGAAAAACCCAGTGGGCCCCGACCGCCCTGGTCCGACCCTGACTGTAGACCGGCCAGGCCTGGAAGGATCAGCCACTTCTCAGGTCAATACAAATTTACTGGATTGTGGAATTCAGAGTTTGTGTCTTCCTAATCGCATATCTCCCAACTGTCCCGTTTTTCACGGGACAGTCCCGATTTTGACAGCTCAACCCGCAGTCCCTGATTGTTGTTGTGAAATGTCCCGACTTTCTCTTTGATCTCCTGCACTGAACAGCCAGAAAAAGATACGTTTCTAGAACCTAATTGGCTTTTGGCAGAGAGCCCAGAATAGATACTTAGATACTTGTGTAACAATTTAAGATAAGCAAAGAAACAACTGTAACAATTTAAGATCAGCAAGTCTCTTGGGGAAACTGTGACTTGCAGCTTACAGGGCAATTCGCCTTCATTAGCAAAACTGTAACTGTAAACTGTGTTCAAACTTTTATAACCTGCCTAATTTTGCAAAATGAAAATGGTAATTAGGGGGTGTGGCCACACAAATGCTTGTCCCGCTTTCTATTTCCAAAATGTTGGGAGGTGTGAAATCATGACTCCCTCTCTTTCAGGATCTTTCACCAACTTCACCTTCCCTTGAGTGATTTTCACATGGCGCTTGCCCTCCACAGTCGCCAGAGCAGAAACAGAAGTGAGCAGTTCATGTGCAATGTACATACAATATGAGCAGTTCTCTGGGACAACAGGGGTTAAAGGGAGCATTGGCTTCTGACATCACTGAGCCATGACTGATGTAACAAGGGGTGTGGCTGGATTAAGGGAACCATCAAGGAACAATGGCACTTTTAATGGCAGGGCTAGATCATAACATGTAATGGGAGATTCCATTTGTAGTATCTAAGATAGACATATTGTCAGTTTCCCAGGTGCCCCAGTCATGTGACTTGTGCTCTGATAAACTTCAGTCACTCTTTACTACTGTACTGCAAGTTGGGAGTGATATCACCCCCCACCCCTTGAACAGAGTATTCTGCAACATACTAAAGCGCAACTTTCCTTTTAAAATACCTTTCAGTTAAAGGGATACTGTCATGGGAAAAAATTTATTTTTTCAAAATGAATCAGTTAATAGTGCTGATCCAGCATAATTCTGCAGTGAAATCCATTTCTCAAAAGAGCAAACATATTTTTTTATATTCAGTTTTGAAATCTGACATGGGGCTAGACATATTGTCAATTTCCCAGCTGCCCCCAGTCATGTGACTTGTGCTCTGATAAACTTCAATCACTCTTTTCTGCTGTACTGCAAGTTGGAGTGATATCACCCCCTCCCTTTCCCCCCCAGCAGCCAAACAAAAGAACAATGGGAAGGTAACCAGATAGCAGCTCCCTAACACAACATAACAGCTGCCTGGTAGATCTAAGAATAACACTCAATAGTAAAAACCCATGTCCCAGTGAGACACATTCAGTTACATTGAGAAGGAAAAACAGCAGCCTGCCAGAAAGCATTTCTCTCCTAAAGTGCAGGCACAAGTCACATGACCAGGGGCAGCTGGGAAATTGACAATATGACTAGCCCCATGTCAGATTTCAAAATTGAATATAAAAAAATCTGTTTGCTCTTTTGAGAAATGGATTTCAGTGCAGAATTCTGCTGGAGTAGCACTATTAACTGATGGGTTTTGAAAAAAACATGTTTTCCGATGACAGGATCCCTTTAACTATAATGAAAAGAAAATGAAATGCAAAGAAAATATCTATAAGATATAGGACAATGCACCTTTTAATGATGGAATACTGTTTTTGAAACTGAATGGTCTGTTGAATGTGTGCGCATGCCAAATATGTGCACACTATAGAAACGACCGATCAACAAATCCCTAATTAGTTCATGCAAAACAATTTTAGCTGCATGTTGCCATCTAGTGGGGAAAGCAAGTACCTGCAGAAGGACAGAAAATCGAAGCCTGACTTACCTTTGTTGCGGCATAAGCCCTCACTTCTGGGCTGCTGCTGATATCCACAGTTTCATAGACATGTTCATAAACTTTAAAAAAAAAAAGGATAAGTAAACCTTTAAAATAAGTGAATGTAAAATTGATGAGGGGGCTATTCTAAGCACTTTTGTCATTTACATTCATTTTTTTGTTTATTCCAAGATATTAAGGGATACATGTGCTGTTAATATGAATGAATTTTGTTACAACAGCGCCCATATTGCAAACACAAGCCTCGGCCTGAACAGTGATAGCCAATGTATTGCATGAAATAGACACACCCTAAAGGGTAGATTTATACTAAAATGATGTCATTATGATAAAATGAATGAAGTTTGTTCTAAAGACCTTTAGGGGCTGCCTTTTAAGAGAAAGGACACAGGTTTCTAATTTACATTTTCATAGTAATTCCTGGTGGTGGAAAACCTTAGTCTTATTGACCATCCTCTAGTTATGAAAGGTCATAGGGTATGAAATAGAAACATACTCTTTTTCCCACCCATGCAAATTTTCAAGACTTTTTATATTTTTTTTTTAAAAAAATCTAAAACTCCAGCCTGTCGAGATTCTATTGAAGTTAAGGGGTGGGGTAAATCTGAAGCTGTCATGCTAAATTCTTTTTCTTTTGGAGAGATTTTTAAAACGGTGATGAGTTTAGCCTCATTGTTCCATACATTATAATGTGATTTTTGATCGCTATTGACTTATGTAATTAAAACTGCAGCGATCGAGGCAATTGGAGAGAAGGGAGGTAGATGGAGCTGCAGAAGGAATGGTAAGTGGAGGAATGCGGAGATAAAAATTGTAAAGGGATCCCTATTTGGAGATAAGAGGAGAATTGGTAGTTGGGGAAAAGGGGGAGATGGAATTGCAGAGGGTTTGGTTCATGGGGTAAAGGAGAAATTGGGGCTGGAAAAGCAGTGGTACTTGGAGCAGTTTAAATGTAAAAGGAATGGTACATGGAGTTAAGGGGGGATTGGGACTAAAGAGGGAATGGTACTTAAAGAAGAAGGTGAAAGATGGAGTGTCAAAGGGAAATGGTACATAGAGAAATGGGGCAGATGGATCTTCAATGGGAATGGCACGTGGTGGAAAGCGAGGGTATGTCACTGCAAAGGGAATGGTACTTGGAGTAAAGGGTGAAGATAAAACTGCAGAAGGAATGGAACGCAGAGATGAAACTGTAAAGAGATTCCTATTTGGAGATAAGGGGAAAGATGGAGCTGCAAAGAGAATAGTATTTGGAGGAATGGGGGGAGATGAAACTATAATGAAGTTGGTAGTTGGAGAAAAGGGGGAGATGGAAGTGCAGAGGGTTTGGTTTATGGGGTAAAGGGGAAATTGGAAATGCAGTGGTACTTGGAGAAAAGTGGGCGAAAAGTGGGCAGTTTAAATGTAAAGCGAATAGTACTTGGAGCAAATGGGGGAGATGGAACTGCAGTGGAAATGGTATATGGAATTAAGGGGAAATTGGGATTCCAAAGGGAAGTGTAAAAAGGGGGATATGATATTGTAAAGGTAATGGTACTTGGAGATAAGGGGAGATGGGACTGAAATGTGTTTGGTTCTTGGATTAAAGAGGGAGATGGGACTGCAAATGGAACGGTGCCTATAGAACAGGGGGAAGACCGAACTGAAGAGGGAATGGTACTCGGAGAAAAAGGGGAAAGATGGAAAGGCAAAAAGGAGATGTTACTTAGAGAAATGGGGCAGTGTCAGGGAACTGGGAGCTCCTCCAGGGAGATAGTCAGGATCAAGGAGTAAGCCCTCTTGAGGGTACAAGGTCGCAGTATCCAAAGGGTTAAGCAAGATACAAGGTCAAAGTCCAGGCAAGAGTTCAAGGGCAGGCAGAATAATCAGCAAAGTCCAAAGTCCAGGCAAGAGGTCAGGCAACAAACATGAACAAGATTAGTCTCAAAATAGCAGACAGGAAACCCAGGAAACACACAGTAATGAATCCTATACTTGGGCTCCATTCTGGAGTCTTGGAAGGGTTTTTATATTTGAATTTGGTGCCATAGTGACGTCATCGGCGTCCTTGCGCCGACGTCGACGCGCTGACGTCATCGCGCCAGTGCCGCTACCCACGTGGCGTCCATGGGCGCCGCCATTTTGGGAGCGACGCCGGCAAGGGAGGACACGCCGCCCGGAGCTCCTGGAACTGCTCCGGGCAGCGATCGTGACAGGAAGATGGAACTTCTTTTTAGAATCACTTGGTGTAAAGGGGGGGGGGGTGGTGGGACTGCTATGGTAATTGGAGAAGAGGGGAAATATTGGACTGCAAAGGGAATGGTTCTTGGAAGAAAGGAGGAGATGGAACTGAAAAAGAAATTGTAGTTGGAAGAAATGGGTTTGGTACTTACAGGAAGGGGGTGGTTGAACTGTAGGAGGCATGACACTTGGAGGAAAAGGGGGGCAATGAGACTGTAATGACAATTGTACTTGGAGTAAAGTGGGAAGATAGGATTTCAAAGGGAATGATACTTGCATTAAAGGAGTAAAATAGGACTACAAAGGGAACTGTACATGGAGGAACAAGGAATATGGAATTGTAAGGGGCAGATGGGACCTCTAAGGGAATGTTACTTGAAAAGAATGGAGGGAGATGGGACTGCAAAGGGAATGGTTCTTGGAGTAATGTGGGAGGTCTAACTGCAAAGGGAACAGCATTGGACTGGGGGGGAGTTCTGGGCCCACCGGGGCTTCCACATCAAGGGCCTGCACACACCCGACCCCCAACTGCCACCCGCAGGTGCCCCGATCCCCCCTCCGTCACACGCACGGCTCCTGCCACCTGAGCGCTGAGCCCTCTGTCCCCCCTTTCATCCCCTGACACTGCATTCACTGAGTGTTATTTCTTCATGCACTGTGGGGGGGGGGGGAAGGTCAGGAAGGAACAAAGCCCCTGACAGCAGTGGGTCTGGGGCCCACCGGGTTTTTTCCTGGTGTCCCGTTGGCCCAGTCAGACCCTGAAAGGGAATGGTACTTGGAGAAAAGGGGGAGATTGAACTGCAAATGGAATGGTATACGGAGTAGAGGTGTAAAATGGGAATAATATTTGGAGAGAAGGGGGGGGACGAGATGGAACTGCAAACGGAATGGTATTTGTAAAAAACAAAAAGGTGAAGATTTAACTATAAAGGAAATGGCACTTGGAGAACAGGGGCGAGTTGCTTTGGGTGATTTAGTAAAACATTGGACACAACAAAGTCAATTATCACCATTGTCTGTTTTGTAGCTGTGACAAGTAGCGGCTATTAGTAGCTCGGTGGTTTTTTTTCACCTAAGGGGAATGGTAATTGGAGAAAGATGGGGCTCCACATTGAATAGTACTTTGATGAAGAGAGGAGATGAGGGCTTTATGGGGAATAGTAATTGAAACAAAACTGGGAGAGGGGCTGCTGGGGGTAACACAGGTCAGATGGTAGTTGGAAGAAAGGAGTGAGATGGAGACTGCAGGGCCGATTCACTAAATTCGAGTGAAGTATTCGAACTAAAAAAACTTCGCATTTCGAAGTGTTTTTTGGGCTACTTCGACCATCGAATGGGCTACTTCAACCTTCGACTACAACTATCGAAGGATTCGAACTAAAAATCGTTCGACTATTCGACCATTTCGATAGTCGAAGTACTGTCTCTTTAAAAAAAACTTCGACCCCCTAGTTCGCCATCTAAAAGCTACCGAACTCAATGATAGCCTATGGGGAAAGTCCCCATAGGCTTGCCTAAGTTTTTTTGATCGAAAGATATTCCTTCGATCGTTGGATTAAAATCCTTCGAATCGCTCGATTCGAAGGATTTAATCGTTCGATCGAATGAATAATCCTTCGATCGTTCGATCGAATTTTCTGCGCTAAATCCTTCGACTTCGATATTCGAAGTCGAAGGATTTAAATTCCTAGTCGAATATCGAGGGTTAATTAACCCTCGATATTCGACCCATAGTAAATCTGCCCCTGCATGCATTATAGTACTTGGCAGAAAAATAAAAGCTGCCCTGCTGAAGATAGAATTAAACAATACTGTTCTGCTCCTTGATTCTTATTTAATTGGTCTCCAAAATGTGGGCGTTATCGTTCCTGCTGCCTCCCCTACGTGGCTCAAAACACCCCAGAAGTGCGGCAGCTCTATTTAACTGGGACGAAGAAAAGGTGAAGTTTAGATTTAGGGGCAGATGTACAAAATTCGAGTGAAGAATTCGAATGAAAAAAAATTCGAATTTCGAAGTATTTTTTGGGTACTTCGACCATCGAATTGGTTAAATTCGATCGAATTCGAACGATTCTAACGATTAGAATTAAAAATCGTTCGACTATTCGACCATTTGATAGTCGAAGTACTGTCTCTTTAAAAAAAATTAGATCCCCTAGTTCGGCAGATAAAAGCTACCGAAGTCAATGTTAGCCTATGGGGAAGGTCCCCATAGGCTTGCCTGGGATTTTTTGATCGAAGGATATTCATTCGATCGTTTTATTAAAATCCTTCGAATCGTTCGATTCCAAGGATTTAATCATTCGATCGAATGAAAAATCCTTTGATCGATCGATCGAATTTTTAGCGCTAAATCCTTCGAATTCGATATTCGAATTCGAAGGATTTAAATTCCCAGTCGAATATCGAGGGTTAATTAACCCTCGATATTCGACCCTTCGTGAATCGGCCCCTTAGTATCTGTGAATATTCGTCCGTGACTTAAATGGAAATGATTCTTGGTGTGTTATTTTATAAATTAAAGCATTGCTTGAAAATACAGCACTTCGTGATATAGCGCAAAGGAAAGATTTGATAGGCAGGGGAGATAAAGAACATATCGATGCAAGATAATGAGCCATGCGTGGGAGAGTAACAGGGATTTATTTTTCCGAGTGGGATTCTTTTTGTGCCTTATCACTTGGCTTCGGAGCTGACATCAATTCAGAAAGGGCATTAAACATTGTCATCCAATGCTCATGTCGTCGGTGGACTGATGCGATGTCATGTACAAGGATCGGAATCGCATGGTATTTAATGAGATGTTTGAATAACCCTAGGCAGTTGAATGTATATGCGCTCTCAGAGATCATATCTACAGCTCTGCCGATGGGGGTCAACTTGCACATAGAAGAACCGTTTAGAGAAATGAGAATAAAAGGATAAGGTGCACCTATATCATCATCATTTATTTATATAGCGCTGTCAAGATACGCAGTGCTTTTATATAGTGTTATATTAACCAATAGAGGTGTCTCTAGACCAGAGATCCCCAACCTTTGTTTTTTACCAGTGAGCCACATTCAAATGTAAAAAGAGTCGGGGAGCAACACAAGCCTAATGAAAACTCATAGGGAGTTCCAATTAATTGGCTTTTTGCTCTGATAAACTTCAATCACTCTTTACTGCTGAACTGCAAGTTGGAGTGATATCACCCCCTCCCTTTTCCCCTCCAGCAGCCAAACAAAAGAACAATGGGAAGGTAACCAGATAGCAGCTCCCTAACACAAGACAACAGCTGCCTGGTAGATCTAAGAACAACACTCAATAGTAAAATCCAGGTCCCACTGAGACACATTCAGTTACATTAAGGGGCAGATTTACTAAATTCGAGTGAAGGGTTCGAATTAAAAAATCTTCGAATTTCGAAGTGTTTTTTGGGCTACTTTGACCATCGAATGGGCTACTTCGACCTTCGACTACGACTATCGAACGATTCGAACTAAAAATCGTTCGACTATTCCACCATTCGATAGTCGAAGTACTGTCTCTTTAAAAAAAAATTCTACCCCCTAGTTCGGCAGCTAAAAGCTACCGAACTCAATGTTAGCCTATGGGGAAGGTCCCCATAGGCTTGCCTAAGTTTTTTTCATCGAAGGAAATTCCTTCGATCGATGGATTAAAATCCTTCGAATTGTTCGATTCGAAGGATTTAATCGTTCGATCGAATGAATAATCCTTCGATCGATCGATCGAATTTCCTGCACTAAATCCTTCGAATTCGATATTCGAATTCAAAGGATTTCAATTCCTAGTCGAATATCGAGGGTTAATTAACCCTCGATATTCGACCCTTAGTGAATCGGCCCCTTAGTAGCAGAAATTACAGCCTGCCAGAAAGTAGTTCCATCCTAAAGTGCAGGCACAAGTCACATGACTGGGGGCAGCTGGGAAACTAACAATATGTCTAGCCCCATGTCAGATTTCAAAACTGAATATAAAAAATCTGTTTGATCTTTTGAGAAATGGATTTCAGTGCAGAATTCTGCTGGAGCAGCACTATTAACTGATGGATTTTGAAAAAAACATGTTTTCCCATGACAGTATCCCTTTAATGCATTACACACACTCTTAGGGGCAGATTTACTAAAGAGCGACAATAGCGACATTTCGCCAGCGTTGCCACCCACAGGGACATTGACAATTCACTAACAGGTGCAGGCGCCAAATCGCTAGAGAACGGGAGTGTCGCTAGTGGTCATTCGCACTCTATTGCCTGGCGACTTTTTGCTCAGCAAAAATGCGGATTTTACTGAACGTTACCTCTTTCGCCAGAGTTGCCTTCGCCACCTCAGACCAGGAGAAGTGCAATAAAGCAGCCAGATCTTCCTCAATCTTCTGTCACTTACATCATATCCTGTCTGACGAAAATGCATCAAAATTCCAAAAACTCTGGCGACTTTTCCTTTTTTTAAGCGGGATTGTCTGCAAAAGTCCTAACTTACTTTTTTGGGTAACCGGTTTTCTCCAGACATTTTATAACATATGGAATATTCATTTTACAGTGGGCTCATGTGTAGGGCCTTATATTAACTCTATCGTCTTTATTAAGCTTCCCTGGACTTGTGTAATTTAAACCATTTGCAGCCACATTTATAATAAAGACGTCCATACAACTTTAAATTTCCCACCCTATGCAAATTGATCTAAGTGCAAGATCACTAGCGAAGTTTCTCTAGGCACAAAAGAACGCTAGCGCATCTTCACTTTGAAATTCTCGCACAGCCGAAGTAACGCTAGTGAAAAGTCGGCAGCGCTCGACACCTGGGACGAAACTCCGCATTTTAGTGAATTAGCGTATTCCTGGGGGCCGATTCACTAAATTCGAGTGAAGGATTCAAAGTAAAAAAACTTTGAATTTCGAAGTTTTTTTTGGGCTACTTCGACCATCGAATGGGCTACTTCGACCTTCGACTATGACTACGACTTTGAATCAAAGGATTCGAACTAAAAATCGTTCAACTATTCGACCATTCGATAGTCGAAGTACTGTCTCTTTAAAAAAAACTTCGACCCCCTAGTTCGGCAGATAAAAGCTACCGAAGTCAATGTTAGCCTATGGGGAAGGTCCCCATAGGCTTGCCTAAGTTTTTTTGATCAAAGGATATTCCTTTGATCGTTGGATTAAAATCCTTTGAATCGTTCGATCGCATTTTCTGCGCTAAATCCTTCGACTTCGATATTCGAAGTCGAAGGATTTCAATTCCTAGTCGAATATCGAGGGTTAATTAACCCTCGATATTCAACCCTTGATACATCTGCCCCGTAGTGTATTTGCACCTGGTCAAGTGATGCGATGGGTTTGAAGCTGACGCTGGCGAAAATTCGCCTGTTAGTGAATCTGCCTTTTGGATCATTCCACAACAGATTGAACCACTTTAGATAGAAGCAAAAATGGCTTGAGCTTGTGAACCAAAAGCAAAGAGAGTTCAAGTTTGAGGCCCTAATTCATATACAGTTTAAATAAATATTAATATAAATAGAACAGGTCAACCTATAGACATTTTGAGGGCCTGAAAAATAATTTGCTGTGGGGCCCAGTAACATCTAGTTATGCCACTGCTTTCAACAGTTTCCGAACCACTCAGGTTTCATAGTGAACTTTCACTCAAGTTAATTTCTGCCCATCGATAATTCGTTAACACACTAAGGGGCCGATTCACTAAATTCGAGTGAAGGATTCGAAGTAAAAAAACGTTGATTTTCAAAGTATTTTTTGGGCTACTTCGACCTTCGACTACGACTACGACTTCGAATCGAACTAAAAATCGTTCGACTATTCGACCATTCGACCATTCGATAGTCGAAGTACTGTCTCTTTAAAAAAAACTTCGACCCCCTAGTTCGCCATCTAAAACCTACCGAACTCAATGTTAGCCTATGGGGAAGGTCCCCATAGGCTTTCCTAAGTTTTTTTGATCGAAGGATATTCCTTCGATCGTTGGATTAAAATCCTTCGAATCGTTCGATTCGAAGGATTTAATCGTTCGATGGAAGGAATAATCATTCGATCGTACGATCGCAGTATTTGCACTAAATCCTTCGACTTCGATATTCGAAGTCGAAGGATTTCAATTCCTAGTCGAATATCGAGGGTTAATTAACCCTCAATATTCGACCCTTAGGGGCCGATTCACGAAGGGTCGAATATCGAGGGTTAATTAACCCTCGATATTCGACTAGGAATTTAAATCCTTCGAATTCGAATATCGAATTCGAAGGATTTAGCGCTAAAAATTCGATCGATCGATCGAAGGATTTTTCATTCGATCGAACGATTAAATCCTTCGAATCAAACGATTCGAAGGATTTTAATAAAACGATCGAATGAATATCCTTCGATGAAAAAAACTTTAGCAAGCCTATGGGGACCTTCCCCATAGGCTAACATTGAGTTCGGTAGCTTTTAGCTGCCGAACTAGGGGATCGAATTTTTTTTTAAAGAGACAGTACTTCGACTATCGAATGGTCGAATAGTCGAACGATTTTTACTTCGAATCGTTCGAATCGTTCGAATTCGATCGAATTTAATCAATTCGATGGTTGAAGTACCCAAAAATACTTCGAAATTCGATTTTTTTTTCATTCGAATTCTTCACTCGAATTTTGTACATCTGCCCCTAAATGATTCAGCCCCATACTCTTAGGTCAGTTTAAAAAGGGCGGGTACAAATAGGTCAGAAAACAATGTTAACACATAAATATTGAATAGATAGAACTTTTGAAGGCAATCCCACTTTAGAATATGAAAAAACGCCAGCGTTTTTGAGCACTTTTATGACTTTTCGACATACAGGATATGATGTCACTGACATAAGACTGAGGAGGATGTGGCTTCATCTTATCAATTTGCCAGGTCTTAACTGGCGAAGGAAACTCTTCGCACTTTAACGATCGTTCGCCAGAGCGAAAATTCGCCTGGCAATACGGAGAGAAACTGTGCTAGTGACGGTCTCTTTCCCTAGCGAATTGTCCTCTGCATCTGTTAGTAAATTCCCTGCGAATGGGGCGAATTTTCGCTAGCAATGTCCACTTCACCCTTTAGTAAATCTGCTCCTAAGACTTTTAATAAATTGGCGATGTCCCTGTAAATTGTCTTTTTGGCAAATTTTCGCTAGCGATGGCCACTTTGCCCTCTATTAAATCTGCCACCATAGGCGTTTAGGAAGACAATTAACATCTTTGAATGGTTCAACGGTAGTGATTGGTGAATTTCTCCCCTTTCACCGAAAAATTTGAAACGGCGAAAAACTCGAAAATGGATGCCCGTGGCAATTTTGACGCCGGCGTTAAAGTCATTGAGCGTCCGAAGAGTGTTGACGCACGACAGTTCGGACGCAATTGACTTTTCCGACACGCGTCCAAAATTTTTAGACGCTGACGAATTTTCGCTGAATTTTCACAGATTTATTAGCCATGGCGAAACGTGGAAATTTACCGCAAATTCATGCCTGCCGAATTCTTTCGCCCATCACTATTCAACGGCTATGCAATCGACTTCTACATGAATTCGGTAGGTGGCGAATAGTCGAATTATTTGGCGAAAAGTCGAATTACACCAGGATCGAGGTGTAATAAATCTCCCATTCGCATTCAGATTCGAGTTGGTGCTTTTAAATTCAAATTTTTTGAAAAAAAAAAAACCATTTGGAAATTTTTACCAACCTTAATAAATCTGCCCCCAAATATTTTACAGATGCAACTGCTTCAATGTGGAATAAACTTTCTTAAACCCGTCAAGATAACAAAATAGCCTATTTATTAACCCACAAATTCGAATTTGTGAGTTTTGACCAAAAAAAACAAAACATTTGAAAATTCGAATTTACCATTCGAACCTTAATAAATCTGCCCCAAATATTTTACAGATGCAACTGCTTCAATGTGGAATCAACTTTCTTAAACCCATCAAGATAACAAAATAGCCTATTTATTAACTTGCCAAAACAATGAGATTTTAAGTCCTAAGGAGACTCATAAAACCTAGACGACAAGGCATTTGACGCAGCGTTAGAATTAATGACTTGAGTTAATCTCCCTGCAGTGGATAATTACCTGGCAGATAAGGTTCATTTTTAAAATGACAAAACAGGAGATAGAAAGGGTAATAAAAGAATCTGCCCCAATCTGGATGGTTTTCATAATGAATATTATATTCGGCTCTTTGCTTTCTGCCTACATGTTCAGGATGTTTAATAACATTATTGGAAATGTTATTATCACATATATCTAGAGTTTAAATAAAGATAAGGAAGGATAGGATGTTATGGTCAAACATATTCTACTTATTCTAAGATCTTCGCGGCACAGTCACATGATTTATTTCCACAATTAGTTCTGATTAGGGTTTTCTTTAGGCGATAGGACGTCATACTGAATGTACAGCGCAACTGTAGGCTTATGCCCTTGATTCCGGATGAGGTTGTTTCTTATCTCCGCTTATTATTGCAATGAGTTCCTAATTGCATAGTTGCTAGATCAAATAGAGGGGTAACATGCCCAAATATCTTAAAGCTAGTACAGGTATGGGACCTGTTATCCAGAATGCTCGGGAGCTGTGGTTTTTCCAGATAATGGATCTTTCTGTTATTTAGATTTAGAAACAAACCCCTTATTAAAAATCCCCTACCCCACATAGACCCCCCCCTCCTCACCACCAGCCTAACTGTTACCCCAGGCAAATGCCCCTAACTTTTTACTTACCCCTCGGTGCAGATTCAAGGATCGGAGTTCACGGCAGTCATCTTCCGGGTCTTCGGTAATTTGACAAGACCGGCGGGCGGCTCATGCGCAGTTGGAGTAATTTCCCGGTTCACTACAACTGCACATGCCACGAAATTTACGGAAATTGTCGAAGCGCCGGAAGAAGACACGGGGTGGGGGAGGAGGGAGGGGGGTTGTTATGGGGTAGGGCTTTTTTTAATAAAGGGTTTGTTTCTTCTTTAAGTCTACTAGAAAATCACATAAACATTAAGGGGGTTATTTGCTAAACTCCGAATGAAAATATCACAAAAAATGTTTTTCTCTGTTTTAGCCTTTGGGGGGGACCTCCTAGAACCCATTTGGAGTCAATTGGTGGACTTTGAAAAAGTGCGATTCGATCTAATGCACTTCGATTCATACGATTCTAATACGGACCTATCGAAAATGGACCTATTCGGCCAAAAAAAACTTACCAACCTGACCTAATTTCGGTTGGTCTTTTTGAATTTGAATTCGACCCTTGATAAATATGCCCCTGGTGTTCAATAACGTACAATGGGAAATGTTACTTCCATTTGCCCAATTAATTAATGACCACTGTAGAATACAATGCAATACAAAAGCCTAAATGTGGGCACGCAGCTCACTTTTGAAATTGTGGGCAGAGACATTCAAATTACTTCATATACTTCACTTCTGCTAACCCTCCGTGCATAAGTATTAGCACATATACAGCCATAAATTCAGAGCCGAGTAACCCAGCATGGGAGATGGACAAATACTTCTTAGGGCAGAGACACAGGCGCAAATTCACTAAGCGCCGAACGCTAGCGTTAATTCGCTAGCGTTTGGCATTTTCCTTACTGCGCAAATTCACTTACGAACGCTGGCGTAAATTCATAGTGTTACTTTGCATCCTTACGCCAGGCGAATTTTCGCTAGCGACGTAACTACGCAAATTCACTAACTTGCGCAGTGTACTGAACGCTAACTTTGACGCTAGACTTCCTTCGCCACCTCAGACCTGGCGAAGCGCAATAGAGTAGATAGGGATTGTTTCCAAAAAAGCCCCAAAAAACGCTGGCGTGTTTTCTACATGATGGGTGATAGGCTGAAAAAGATTGAAAATATTTTTTGGGGCTCCCCTCCTTCCCCCCTACATTTCCTGACTCATGGCAACTTACCTAGACAGTGGGCACATGTGTAGGGCAAAATAAAATTTATATTTGCTGATTTGAAGGTTTTCTAGGCATTTGTTGTGCTGATACGTGTTCCTCCATTGTAATTTGAATTTCGCGCCGTATGCAAATTAACCATCGCTAGCGAAACTTCGCTTCGCTTGGCGAATTAACGCTAGCGCAACTTCGCAAACTAACGCTACCCCTGTGCGCAACTTCGGATTTTAGTGAATTTGCGGAGCGCTGACGAAAATACGCCTGCCGAAGTGCGGCGAAGTGCGGCGAAGTTGCGCCTGGCGCAACTTGCATCTTAGTGAATTTGCCCCACACTCTCAAATTCGGGGGGAGTTTAGTTGCCCGGAGACAAATCACCTCTTCTTCGAGCGTCTAATCTCCCCAAACTGATTTCCCGCTGGCTAGAATCTAAATCGCCGGCAGGATGGAACTCGATCGATTCATTTTCCGAAGTCAAGGAAACTTCGGGCAAATTCGGAAAATGAAGTGCTCCAAGTGCCATCCCGCTGGCTAAAATGTAAATTGCCGGCGGGATGGCACTTGGAGCGCTTAATTTTCTGAAGTCGTCCAAAGTTTCCTCGAAAACGAAGCGATCCGAGTGCCTACCCCCAGGAAAATGAAGCGATCCAAGGGCCTTTCCCCTGGCTAAAATGTAAATCGCCGGCAGGATGGCACTCAAGCGATTCATTTTCCGAAGATGAGGAAACTTTGGGCGAATTCCGAAAATGAAGTGATCCGAGTAGCATCCCCCCCCGGCTACAATGTAAATCGCCGGTGGGATGGCATTCGGAGCGATTAATTTTCCGAAGTCGAGGAAACTTCAGCCGAATTTGGAAAATTAAGTGCTCCGATTGACATCCCGCTGGCTAAAATTTAAATCGCCGGCAGGATGGCACTAGGTTTTCCGAAGTCGCCCCGAAGTTTCCTTGACTACGGAAAACGAAGTGATACGACTGCCATCCCGCCGTGATTTAGATTCTAGCCAGTGGGAAGGCAGTTCGGGAAATTAGTTGCCCCGAAGACGAGGTGATTTGTTGCCGGGTGACTAATCTCCCCAAATCTGACCATGTGTCTCTGTCCTTAGGGATGTTCAGAAATAAAGACGCCTGCCAGCAGCCTTTCTAATAAGGTTTCAGAATTTTGAGCATCTGCAATGATTTTTTTTTATACCCTGCACTTCCGCACACTTTGAAGTAATTTGCAATTCTTTGAAAATGACATTCGTTTCGTTTCTGTTGCTTTGAAGTAGCCCCTTACTAACACTGCGCCATCCTCATCTGGTGGAAAGTCACATACCAACGTTTAATTGTTAATTACAAGGAGAGCATGTGGAATTCAAGAGTTTCATTCTGATCTTGCCTTTCATGCTCGATACTCCGCAGACAGGAAATCTTATCTTATCCTAGAAAGGTAAGAGAAACTACTCGGGGGGGTTTCATCATCTGTCACAATAAAACGAAAACAGAAACTGTAAAAAAAAAAATTAAAAGCTTGTGAAAGAGGCAGAAGCACATTAAGGGGCCGATTCACGAAGGGTCGAATATCGAGGGTTAATTAACCCTCGATATTCGACTAGGAACTAAAATCGTTCGACTTCGAATATCGAAGTCGAATGATTTTGCGCAAATCCTGCGATCGATCGATCGAATGATTTTTCATTCGATCGAACGATTCGAAGGATTTTAATCCAACGATCGAATGAAAATCCTTCGATCAAAAAATCCCAGGCAAGCCTATGGGGACCTTCCCCATAGGCTAACATTGACTTCGGTAGCTTTTAGCTGCCGAAGTAGGGGGTCGAAGTTTTTCTTAAAGGGACAGTACTTCAACTATCGAATGGTCGAATAGTCGAACGATTTTTAGTTCGAATCGTTCGATTTTCGTAGTCGAAGGTCGAAGTAGCCCATTCGATGGTCGAAGTAGCCCAAAAAAAACTTCGAAATTCGAAGTTTTTTTACTTCGAATCCTTCACTCGAATTTAGTGAATCGGCCCCTTAGGGTCATATTCATGCAAAGGATAAACAGACAGTTGGCAGAGATGCCGAATAACCCCCATTTCCTTAGGGAGAGGATGATCCACTCCTGTTTTTTTTTTGAAAACCTAATTCCTCATCACGAAACATCAACACGAACCGGTTCGCACAGGGATAGCCCGGGATTTCTCCTGTTCCTTTCATGTTGCTCATGAGCTACTGGTTGGGGATCATTGAGCTAAGGAAAGAGTATGAGGTCAAGCTGAGCAAGTATTGATGGTTCCTACAAAAGGCCATGACTTGAATATGTCTCCAAAGGATAAGCCTATTGAGTAAACGCTTGTTCTTCCTTCAGCAATGTTCACTTTTTGTGGGTGATCTTCATTAACAACGTACTTGTCTCTTTGCAGACGCGTTGGGTGGTGGGTTTGTAGGGGAAGCATCAAGTTCTTTCATATCTAAACTGAGAATGGAAAAGCGTTTAATAAATACACCTTCCTACTTTTGCAAGTGGAATTCCTGGAATCCCGTGTTTACACCACCGACCCGAAAAAGATTCCTTGTGTGGGAAATAAGGATCGGTCCATAAAAAGTAATACACGTCTTAATCCATTCCCAGCATTCCAGGAAAGTGCCAATGAGTGCAGGAATCCGGAACTGACTTCTCTGGCGTTCTTCCCTTACCGCCAGACTGAGAACTTACCACGATCATGTTCGGTAGAGAAAGGCATTTCCATTAACAGCTACAAGGCTTTTTTGTTTATTTTTCCCCAAGGTGAGATGTTGTCTGCGTAGGCAAGAGAGAGGCTTATATCTCTAATGGCGTGAGAAACAGTGTGTTCTGCAAGCCTGCCTCATAATCACTAAATACAGGAAAATATTCATATTTTTAACTGTTTATTAGAGAAAATTGTCTGCTAGGTGTACACAAGGCAAGCAGTCTATTGTGCATTAAAATACCCGTGTGCTGGTTACTCCTGTTAGGGGCCGATTCACCAATGGTCGAATATCGAGGGTTAATTAACCCTCGATATTCGACTAGGAATTGAAATCCTTCAAATTCGGATATCGAATTCGAAGGATTTAGCGCAGGAAATTCGATCGATCGATCGAAGGATTATTCATTCGATCGAACGATTAAATCCTTCGAATCGAACGATTCGAAGGATTTTAATCCAACGATCGAAGGAATATCCTTCGATGAAAAAAACTTAGGCAAGCCTATGGGGACCTTCCCCATAGGCTAATATTGAGTTCGGTAGCTTTTAGCTGCCGAACTAGGGGGTCGAATTTTTTTTTTAAAGAGACAGTACTTCGACTATCGAATGGTCGAATAGGCGAACGATTCTTAGTTCGAATCGTTCGATAGTCGTAGTCGAAGGTCGAAGTAGCCGATTCGATGGTAGAAGTAGCCCAAAAAACACTTCGAAATTCGAAGTTTTTTTAATTCGAATCCTTCACTCGAATTCACTCGAATTTAGTGAATTGGCCCCTTAATGTGCACAGCTGAGCACCTACAGGCAATGGGGCAGATTTACTAAAGGGCGAATTGTCGCCAGCAACTGCTTTGCACACTTCACACCAATTCACCAGCCGCAAATTCATTACCACTACGTAAACTCACTATAATGCGTCCTGGGTGCCGAACGCTGGTGAATTGTCGCTAGCGATACTTCTTCAGTGCGAGCATTTCATAGCGAAGATTCGTCAGCTTTCGTTTACGCCTAGCGAAAAGTCGCTAGTAGTGACGTGCGAATTTGTCCCGTTTCACTTCGCTGAAAAGTTTGTGAATTTCGTGAAATGGAAAAAAAAATACGCATTTTGACGCCGGTGTCAATTCGCGGGCATCAAAATTGCCGCCGGCAACAGATTCACACCACTTCGCCCGGCACAAATTTGTTTCTAGGATATTATAGGGATGCCAAGGTAGCCTGCTGGAAGAGGGCAACACTGGAATGTTGATGCGGTCCTCTCCAATGAAGCAATCATGGACCTCCATCATCAGCCCATAGGTGGCCAAGTTGAGCTGACAGACCAACAATCTGATCATAATGGAGGCCTTCCGGTTTACAATCAGGACCGCCATCAGAAATCGCAGGGCCCCGTACGACAACATTTCCTGGGCCCCCTGGGCTGCGCCCACTGCAAGTCCCATCTACAGGTCCCACCACACAGTAAAAAAACAAAAAAGATATTGGTGGCTAGGGTTCCCACATGTTAATAAATAATAAAAAGATATTGGTGGTCAAGCCCGTCATAAAAAAACATTTGTAGCCAGGGCACCCCCATTAAAAAATATTGGTGGCTAGGACCCCGCATGAGAAAAAAAATTGGTGGCCAAAATTTGTGGCCAGGGCCCCCTCCCCACATTATAAGAAAATTGGTGGCCAGGGCCCCTTAAATGTCCATGCCTTCCCGACATCAGCAGCTCTCAAAAAGATGGGGGGCCGGGCTAATCAAGTAAGTGTGGCGTGGCCAGGGCCCCCCTTACCCTCGGGGCCCCCTACAACTCTCCCCCCTGTCCCCCCCGATGGCTGCCCTGTTTACAATGACAGCACTTCCGGCTTCTTGATGGTCAGCGGGTCACAGATCGGGTTGTGGATAAGGTACTTGTGGGTCGGGTAGCGGGTCCAAGCGGGTAAGTATGTGGATTGCAGGTCCGGGTGTGGATTGTGGTTCGGGTTTAACAAATTAGTTCTGCCCAGGACTCTACCCTGCGGAATGAGGGTAAGATTTTCAGGTGCGGTTATACATGCGGGTCTCATCTAATTTTCTTATCATATGTTATATTGTCTATATTTTACTCCTTTTAAAATCATACAAAACTTGTTTCTGTCCCCTCCTACTTTTTATGATGTCACTTCCAGTTTGCAGCAACATCACTCCCTGTTTGATGGTCGGGTTGCAGATAAGGCAGTTGCGGGTCTGGGACGGGTAGCAGATCAAAGTGGGTAAATATGCGGGTTGTGGTTCGGGTCGCAGGCTCAGGGTCATACTGGACCGGCGGCGGTGGGCCCCACCGACCCAGACCCACTACATGCAACTCCTTCTCTTTGCCTCCCTGATGCTGATGATCACTTGAAAGTGGTGCGCATGTGGGAGGAGAGGAGTGCAGAGACTAAGGACTTTGCAACTGGGGGACCTGGGGGATAGTGTGGTGGACCCCAGTATGAGACTTTGCAGGCTGCGGGGTTCGGGTAGGGTCCAGGTCTTTAAAATTGGTTCCAGGACTCTACTCCAGGGGCCCCATACTCCATCTAGGACATCTGCCTCCCACCTGCTTACCCACCACTAGAGACTCCCCTGCACACCATCCATATACTAAACTTTTGATGTGATCGGGGAGGGTCGGCAATGGGGGAGCAGCAGCGGAGGCCACAATCTCGTCTGGATCTAGAGACGGCAGAGGCTGGGATGGAGGGTAACGGGGGAACCAAAGGGAAGGTCAGATCAGGTCTGTCCATGAGGGCCCCCCCACCAAGTTTTTTCCCGGTGTACCAGTGGCCTGGTCCGACCCTGCCTGTGTATGGCCCCCTTTATGTAGGGACCACCTTGGCTGCCCCTAACTGTCAGAAACTGTAAAACTCTACAGGGCAAATACACCATAAATACATACATAGGACCCTCGTGTTTTCATGGAATAGCAAAGGGGTTATTTATCAAAGTCCGGATTTATCTCAATATTTTCTGAAAAAAACTCCAACCAAATCCGCACAGGGTTTTTTCATCTTATTTTTTAATGCACTTTCTCGATAATTTTGTTTGTGGGGAAAACTTCGAATTTCACGAATTTTCCAGAATTTCCACCCGAAAACTCAGATTTTTTTCGCATTTTTGCCCGAAAACGTCAGAATTATTGCACAAATCGCAGCGCAGATCAAAAAAATCTTTTTGACTTCTCCCATTGACTTATATGCAACCTCGGCAGGTCTGAGATGCCGGATTTTCAGATAAGGACTTTTTCCATCCTCAGGGTCCCAAAATCCCGAAAAATTTGTGTTTTTTTTCACAAAAAAATCGGATTTTATACAAAAAAAAAACCACAATTTTTTCGGGTTGTTGCCTTTGGGACTTACTATGAATGAAGAAATCAATCTAAAAGTTTTTTTTAAAAAAACCCATAGTAAAAAAAAAAGACATTCATGAAAAATCATAGATTTTTTCGGTCATGGGAAAGGGATTGGGTTGGGTTGGTGTAGTCCATGAAGCTAATGGGATATGCTGATATCATGCACTCGGTATGTACAGTGCTAATTACACAGCGCTTCTGCTAATGACTTTAGTTCACATGAAAGCGTCATGATAAACCCTGGGTTGCAATTAAAAGGGATTCCCTTTTGTATATAATCACGGCTCCAGTAAAAGGAAATGAAACGTGATTGCAGGAGATTAGGCCCCGTTCTGTAGACCTTATTAAGAAAGAGGCGAATGTTCCGCGCAATTTCCGTCAGATTAGGAACAGCTTGAAAACTGGGATTATGTTACACGTGTTCCTGGCGTAGCTCATAATAACTTGATTTCATTGAGATACGAGGGGACGTGGCGCGCAGGGGTGGCTTCTGAAAAGCTGCGAGCAGCTAAATTATCTTTGATATTTGTATTTTGAAACTTTAGACTGAGCCCCTTTCCTCCTCGCAGAGGGTAGACATTCTTATTGCCAGGCTATCCATATGCTTCCCTTCATGTGATCATTGGCCTTACAGTTTCCATAAACTCTTTGGGGCAGATACACTAACGTGCAAATTGTCGCCAGCGTCAGCTTTGCACACCTCGCACCACACCGCCAGGCGCAAATTCGCTATGACTAAGCCAATTTACTAATTAGCAAAGGTAATGTAATAACTTACCCTGGTGGTCTAGTGGGAGGAGGTCTGCAGGGACGCCTGTAGCCTCCTCGGAGGGGACACCCGCCACGCTGCCGCTCCTCTGAGCCACAAAGTGCTGTTTGTTAAGGTGCGCGCTACTTCCTTGTTTATTGGCGCATGCGCGCTGGCATGATGATGACGCAAAGTTTAAAAGTTTAAAAGTATTTAAAGGCGCAAAAAGTATTTTATCATTGTCCGTTATAGGTTATCTCCCAGTGAGTTCCTGATGCTTCTATGCTATTTAAGCTTCTGATTTTCTGTGATTTGACTACCTGTTGTGACCCCTGCCTGCTTCTGAGGATCCTGACTTCCGAAATCCTGACCCTGCCTGGTAACCGACTCCTCTGTTCCGTATCCCGTCTGATTGATCTCCTGGTTTGACCCGTGCCTGTTTGACACTGCTTGCACTCTGCCTGCCCCGACCCGGCCTGTTCTGACTTTGCTTTCTGTCTACACCTTGTACTGCGACCTTCTGCCCAAAAGACTTGTGCTTTACCGTTGTGCCCCTTTGTTCAGAACCCTTCGCTTTGCACCTCTCTTAATAAGCAGTGATGGGCGAATTTGCGCCGTTTCGCCGAAAAATTCGCGAATTTCGCACGAAATTCGAGAAACTGCAAAAAATTCGCGAACCGGCGCCGGCGTCTCATTTTTGACGCTGGTGCCCGTTTTTTGATGCCGGCGCCTGTTTATGACGCTGGCGCCCTTTTTGACGGCGGCCGCCAAAATTTTTCTGCTAATTTTCGCGGGCGTTTCGCAAATTTATTCGCTGGCAGCGAATCGCGCAAATTCACCGCGAATTCACGCCTGCCGAATAAGTTCGCCCATTACTATTAATAAGACCTGGCGGTATCCGAGTAGCCGAGGTCTCCTCCGGAGGTGAAAGGCGGCTGTTAAAGTCGGAAGCAAGAGCCGAGAACAGGGTGTTTAGCATCAGATCTGAATTTAGGGTGCCAACCGTTTCATCCTGGGTGCCGAAGGCTGGTGACTTTTCGCTAGAGTTACTTCGGCTGCATTTCACAGCGAAGATGCGCTAGCGTTGTGCCTAGCGAAAAGTCGCTAGTTAGATCTTGCGCTTAGGTCAATTTGCATACGACGGGTAATTTAAAGTTGTATAGGCGTCTTTATTATAAATGTTGGTGCAAATGCTTGAAGTTACCAGTTTTTAATACACAAGTACAGGGAACCTTAATAAAGACAAGAGAGTTAATATAATGCCCTACACATGAGCCCACTGTAAAGTTAATGTTCCATATGTTATAAAATTACTGTTTTATCACCTTTATATATAGTACAGAGTTTGCCAATGCCGGACCTCAGTGGCCGCAAATTGGCAAGATTATGGGGAATTTTCTTAGCTGGAAACAAATGAGTTTATCAATAGCTTTCTGAATATATGGGAGATCCTTAAAGGATAAGTAAACCTTTAAAATAAGTGAATATAAAATTGAAGAGAATGCTATTCTAAGATATTTTGCAATGTACATTCATTATTTATTTTGGTTTTACTCCAAGATATTAAGGGATACATGTGCTGTTAATATGAATGAATTTTGTTACAACAGCACCACCTGCTGGTCAGTTTCTCACCAGTCTGACCACCAAGTAGTCAAGGAAGTTGTCAGGAGAAAGAAAGAGGCTGCTCTGATGTTCTTCTGATTAAGATAAAAATTATAAACCTTTCTCACATCTTTCTTAAGCAGAAGAGCATCAGAGCAGCCTCTTTCTTTCTCCTGACAACTTCCTTGACTACTTGATGGTCAGACTGGAGGGAAACTGACCAGCAGGTGGCGCTGCTGTAACACAATTCATTCATATTAACAGCACATGTATCCCTTAATATCTTGGAGTAAAACCAAAATAAATAATGAATGTAAATGACAAAAGTGCTTAGAATAGCCCCCTCATCAATTTTACATTCACTTGTTTTAAAGGTTTACTTATCCTTTAAAACTTAATGTACACAGCCATCCCCAAGGACCAGTGATTTAAAAATGATCTAACCACCTGTTGATTTTCTATTTTACAATGTTCGCTATGCCACTGTAAGTTCTCGCCACTGGAGGGCAGAACATGATTCCAATATCAGTTTTCTTCTGAAACTAGAGTAAGGCCAACGATTCTTTGCAAGTAGCCCTTCTGCATCAAAAATGAACTCTAACTCTGTATTTGTGACTGAGTGTCAAATTAGAAGGAGGGATGTGGGTATTGGATCATGTTGATCATCTAGGGCAGGGCTCCCCAACCTTTTTTACTTGTGACCCACATTTAAATGAAAAAAGACTTGGAGAGCAACACAAGCATGAAAACGTCCATGGGGATGTCATATAAGGGATGTGATTGGCTGTTTGGTAGCCTCTTTGTTTTCTAATAAAACAGCCTTTACCTCCTGCTTCATGGAAGTTTTCCAACTAGATGTTGGAACATTGTTGGAGAGATTTGCTTCCATACAGTATATAGGACCCATAGAGTTAATATGCCCCTATGGCTTTAATTCCCTACACTTCCCGATCTTCCTAGTTGCTGGGCAGGTGCCTAGTTGTAATTTGCATATCCCAGTTATTGGCCAAAATGTGTTGTGACCACTTCCTGTCAAACTTTGGTATAGTGAGTGAGAAGGAGTGGAGCTTCCTCTTTGGCTTCTGGTGTCTGACCCATCTGGATGTTTCCAGGGAGCCTGGGTACACCAAGGCCCAGTAAAGTCAGTTTGCCCTAGACGGGACCTGAACCTTTAGAGAGAGATAATTTGTACCCCATGAATGAGGCTAGTGAGTGTCAGGAATATAATTGTTATAGACTCTATAGGAAAGTAAGACAGTGAGGGAAGATAGAAAGAGCAGCTTTGTGCTCCATCAAGAAGGTGTAGCAGGAAGTACCTTCCCAGGCTGTAAGATTTGCCTACAGTGAAGGGACACAGTGGATAGGGTGTCAGGCTTTAGGTTCTACTCCCTGACCACTCCACTGGGTGAGATCCAGACCATGTGTGAAATATTTCTGCCTGGAGGTGCTGCACTGCCTTGACTACATCCTCAGGGAATGCACCTGCATCTACCTCTTATATACTGTCTGAGCTGTGTGACTATATATTTTGCAAATGCCTCTTTAATGATGTAAGTAACCTGTGGATTATTTGTCTCTGACAAAGAAACTATTTGACTGTAAGAACATCCAGGAAAGCAAAGCCATTTTTGCCCTCAAAATTAATCTTCAAGCTGGACCTTCAGATGTATCTGGGAGAGCATGGAGGCATGCCAGAATTTTGCACTGTAGGTGGAAACATGGTGAATTGCACACATATTTTGCATTATTTTAGAAAATAAGTCATATCATTTGCAACTGAAGTTCTATTTTTTTATTGTAGGGTAACTTATTGTTAAGATAAATTTTTAGTGGAAAAGAAAAATCTCAAATTTTTCGGGATTTATTAAACCCAGAGGCTGCAAAAAGTCAGAATTTTAAAATCCGGCATCTCAAGCCTGCAGAGGATGTATATACAGTAAGTCAATGGGGAAGGTCCCTATCCTATTTTGAAGTTTCTATGGTCTGCGCTGGAATTAGAAAGAAAATCTGACTATTTCAGATTTTTTGGGCAAAAATCAGTAAAATTGTGCCTTTTCAGGAAAAATCATGCGATACGTTTTTTTTTTCAAGTTTTTCCCTGAACCAATTAAAGGGGTTGTTCACCTTCCAAACTCAGTTCTTTTCAGATTGTTAAAGACTTTTTTCCATTATTTATTTTTTACAATTTTTCCAAAATCTAAGTTTAATGTTTAATGTCGCGTCTCTGGTGTTTGAGTCTGGCAGCTCAGTAATTCAGGTGCAGATTCTGAACTGTTACAATTTTGCAACAATTAGTTGATCCATTTCTCTGCAGCATCTCTGGAGTATTAGCAACTGTTGTATCAATTCTAACAGCTGCCTGTAATGAAACCCAGGGATTCCGCTCAGCAGGGACAAAGATAAGAAATGTATCAACTAAATGTATCAATTTAGAACAGTTCACAGGGTCGGCGACCCCCCCTTCCCCGAGCTGCTTTAGAAAGTGAAAAATGACACTTTAAACTTAAATATTAGAAAAACGGTGACACATAGAAAATAGAAAGTAATTGGAAAAAGTCGTTATTGCTGGTGATCTATCTGAAACCAACTGGTTGTTTGAAGGTGAACAACCCCTTTAATTCTTTAATGCTTTTTAAATAATAAGTAAGGTCAAATTGAGGATTCTAATTTGGTCAAACTTTTTTTATTTAAAAAAAAAACAAAAAAATTCCGATTTCGATAAATAACCCCTAACCGTCTATTGCTGATGATAAGGGCAAGAACTCATGGGCACTGGCAACTGTTACTTGAGACATTCATCTGGTGTGACAAGTTCATTGGTCTTCTGCCACTTTGGTTTCTAATTCTTTCTAGAGTCTCTTGCTGGAATCAGTGGAATGAGAAGAAGCTGCCTAGCTCAGACAGATAGATGGAGGGGGTGAGGATGGCAGAGAGGACCAGGAAAGGAGCCAATGTCTGTTTACACAGTCAGTTTTTTGTCCTCAAAAATTGCTGAAGTGATTCAGCCCCTTAAAGGGACTTTATACTGCTCAGTTATGACTTTAGAAAACAATACGTGGTTTGTGCTTGATTTCTTGCTGAGTAAAACGAGGTTACTACAAGCAGAAGTTTGTGCTCATTAACCTTTTGTGTGCCGCTCGTGGTAGAATCTAGGGGGACTGACATAAAAACACCCTGTGCTTCTGGGCGTCTTTTTGACCACCTGTTGCCTATAAACCCATAAAACACCCATAACACACAAACAAGTTCATTTCAAGAATGTGTCATGTATCTTGGTCCCTGGACCAGTGGGGATGCTGCCAGTTGTAGTTCATTAGCAACTTGATGGGTGCAGACCAGACCATTTCCGGTATAATTTTGAGACATTATGGGGTGCTGCAGTCAGAGGTTAAAGTTAAA
The DNA here is from genome assembly GCA_038501925.1 of Xenopus petersii. Taxonomy (NCBI): domain Eukaryota; kingdom Metazoa; phylum Chordata; class Amphibia; order Anura; family Pipidae; genus Xenopus; species Xenopus petersii. The sequence goes on from CM076679.1 coordinate 8,603,251, forward strand.
GTGTGATTTTTAGGTCATGGTCATGAGTTCCCAGGTCATTTTTTTTAATTGGGACCCTTTTCTACTTATTGGTAGGGCCCTCTGCCCAGGGAACCAATAGATTAATTATTAAAGGACCAGAAAAAAAATTGTTAGAATAAAAAAAAAAAAAAAAAAAACACTAAGACAAATTAAACTTTCAAATCGCAAAGTCTTTTGGTAAGATATTTCTTAATAAAGACTTTGCAATGTGAAAGTTTAATTTTTCTTAGTGGATTTTTTTTTCAATGTATTTTTATGATGTTCTTTACCAGAAGACTGGAGAGCAGTGATGTGCGGGTTGTTTTTTCCGACCTCCCTCCATCTGCACCTGCCCGAGCCTGACTTCCGGGTTCCTTTAATAGACCCGCGCCACCAGAAACGTAACTAGAGGGGGGCGGCCCTGGCAAAGGACATGCAGCCGGGCCCCGCCCCCTCCGTACTCCCGAATAAGCGGCGCGCGAACTGCCGGGGGGCCGTGAAGGGTTGCGGGCCATGGCCCACTCGCACCCCCTGCTACCCCGATAGTTCCGCCACTGTCTCATCGATAAAGTCACAAAAGGGGCGGGGCAAGTGGGCGCGTGGCTATGAAACCAGAAGTCAGAAGCCGGCAGTGGCGGGCATGGAGAGCAGAAGAAGAGCTTGACACGGACCCACCACCCTTAAATGGGGGGGTGCGAGGTCGGCCCGAACCCTACCGGCCGGCCCGCAAATCACTACCAGAGAGGGAACTTCAATTGTTCCTAAGATTTGTATCGTTGACCGTCATGTCAGCCAGAGTTTTTTTTCTTGGGAAGTTTTCAAAAAAGCTAACAGAGAGCCAAGAGAAAGTCCTAGACCCTTCCAGTGCTTTATATACACTCTGGGGCCACATGGCTTTTCCAGACCTGAGCTTAACCACCACCTTTGAAGATTTGGCATCAGTGTAGAGTCTACCCAAGAGAAACATCAATCCAGCAGGTTTCTTCTCTGCTTTCACTAGTAAGGGGGATACTTGTTTTGCCTTCACCCCTTCATTTGTACCATGCGACTGAACGATGAGTTATGACCATGAGCTCAAAAATCTAAAAGCAGCATTTGGAATGAGCTTGTGTTTATATCAATGTAATATCCCTACTATAAAACAGGCTCCAGGAGCATAAAAGTGGCCCATAAAGATTAGCTGGTTATTGATCTCTATTCTAAATACTGGCTTTGTTGAGCATTTGTCTTTCATTTCTTCCCATTAGGTTTAATGTGCTGTATCCATCTTCTTGACTGCACACGGCTCACGTCCTCAACTTCCGCAGCGGAGAAGTCTACGAGAGCCGCCTTCTCCCATGGTCAGTCATTTGGCAAACAGCTGCTCGCACGAGAAGTAAAACAGATTTGTTTCCCGTACGGCGATTTCATATTCTCATTATTGGAACACTGGTGCATAGGCTGGATTTCATCCTGTTGCCATGTAAAAAAACAAAAAAAAAAAAAACAAGAAAACATGCCCCTCATTAAGTACAAAAAAAAAACACCCCAGGGTGCCTAGTGTTTTATATTTTCCATCAGGTGGCTGAAGTTTGACACCAAGGCTTAATAACAAGCGGCCTTATGAGATGGTTCTGTTCCGACCACATGATTTGTCGCACGTTATTGTTCTCGGCGGAGGCGCAGGCACAAAACACACGTTCCTGTGACATATAAATCCTTATTATACCTTATTATAAAACTGCACGTGTGCGCTGTAAATGATGGCGCTGAAGAGGCCATAAATTCACAATCCTAAGAGCTTACTATTTTAATGTAAACTTGTCAGCTGCAGGTTTGCAAAGTACCTGGGAGTTTTCTTGCTATTAAACTGGCAAATACGCTCGTGAGTTCCCCCTAAAGGATTGAAGGAAATAGTTGAAACATTCATGCCGATATGATTAATTATAGACAGGTCTGATGCATCTGGCACTTACATCACATCAGATGCATTAACTATCCCCGTCCCAGCTTTATATTCCAATACATGCGAGTTTTATACTTACAAGGGCTTATTTACTTGTACAAGCGCAGTGGGAAACTTGCACTTTCCCCCCGTAGTGAGTTTGGCCTAAACCACTTTTATTAAAGGTACTTGCGTAAAAATGCGTTTAGTGCCGCTCAGTTCTTGCACCCTGCGTCTACAGTATAGGCGCAACACACTTGCAGCTAAAGAATCATGGAAATGACACCAAGAAGACTTGTGCAAATATCTGGGCAGATTTTCAACAAAGCAAAGTTGTGTCCATTTTGGCGAATCAGGCATAATTGCGGTAGACACAGCCCAAGTGAGCTGCACCTAGGGGCAACTTCGCCGCACTTTGCCGCACTTCGCCAGGTGTATTTTCGCCAGCGCTCCGCAAATTCACTAAAATCCGAAGTTATGCACAGGGGTAGCGTAAGTTTTCGAAGTTGCGCTAGCGTTAATTCGACAAGCGAAGTGAAGTTTCGCTAGCAATGGTTCGAAATGGCGCGAAATTCAAATTTCAATGGAGGAACACGTATCACCACTTCAAATGCCTAGAAAACCTTCAAATCAGCAAATAAAAATTGTATTTTGCCCTACACATGTGCCCACTGTCTAGGTAAGTTGCCATGAGTCAGGAAATGTAGGGGGGAAGGAGGGGAGCCCCAAAAATATTTTCGATCTTTTTCAGCCTATCAGCCATCATGTAGAAAACACGCCAGCGTTTTTTGGGACTTAGAAAAAAATTTGACTTTTTTTGAAACAATCCCTATCTACTCTATTGCGCTTCGCCAGGTCTGAGGTGGCGAAGGAAGTCTAGCGTAAAAGGTAGCGTTCAGTACACTGCGCAAGTTAGTGAATTTGCGTAGTTACATCGCTAGCGAAAATTCGCCTGGCGTAAGTGTGCGAAGTAACACTAGCGAATTTACGCCAGCGTTCGTTAGTGAATTTGCGAAGTACCGAAAATGCCAAACGCTAGCGAATTGACGCTAGCGTTCGGCGCTTCGGCGCTTAGTGAATTTGCGCCCTAGTGAGAATAGGTGGGGAAAAAAACATTGCGAATGTGCTTGAAATAGCACTTTGCTCACTGCGTCTAGGTAGATGAATGCAGTGACAAATATAAAGATCCACGACCATGGAACTAGGAGACAACTTTACCATTGTGAAGGATTTCCAGCAAATTTTAGCATAGTTAATAAGCATTTTTTTCTCACAGCCTGGAAAGTATTATTATTAGTCCCAGGGCCGCCATCAGGGGGGCACAATGGGTACTGCTGTACCGGACCGAGGCCTGAAGAGGGGCCCGGCTATGCTGCACTTTTCGAAATAGCCCCTCTCGACAGCGCCAAAGCGGTACCGCCTCTCCTGAAGTCCCGCACAGCCGAAATGCCAAAGTGCTGAACAGCCAAAGTCATGAAAACAGCCAAAATTGAAGTCCTGAATCTGCAAAATACCCAAAGTCACGAAAACTGCGAAATTGAAGTCTTGAAGCATCGAAAAGACCCAAAGATTAAGGGGCCAATTCATTAACTTCGAGTGAAGGAATAGAAGAAAAAATACTTCGAATTCCAAAGTGTTTTTTTGGCTACTTCGACCATCGAATGGGCTACTTCGACCTTCGACTACGACTTAGAATCGAAGGATTCGAACTAAAAATCGCTTGACTATTCGACCATTCGATAGTCAAAGTACTGTCTCTTTAAGAAAAAACTTCGACCCCCTAGTTCGCCACCTAAAAGCTACCGAACCCAATGGAAAGTCCCCATAGGCTTGGCTAAGGTTTTTTGGTCGAAGGATAATCCTTCGATCGTTGGATTAAAATCCTTCGAATTGTTCGATTCGAAGGATTTAATCGTTCGATCGAACAATTATTCCTTTGATCGCTCGATTGAAGTATTTGCGCAAAATCCTTCAACTTCGATATTCGAAGTCGAAGGATTAACCCTCGATATTCGACCCTTGATGAATTTGCCCCTAAATATACCCAATAGGAATGTTTTGCCACTAGTATAATTATATATGATGTACTTGGAATCAAGTACACAGTCATTTTATACAGGTATGGGACCTGTTATCCAGAATGCTTGGGACATGAAATAACCCCAAATAGTTGGGATCAAGGACAAGTTACTGTTTCATTAGGAAACATTTTTAAAAAAAATCTGAATTATTTTGTTAAAATGGAGTCCATGGGGTAGATTCACTAAAGGGCAAATTGTCGCGACTTCGCCATACCTCGCACAACTTCGCGAGGCGCAAATGCACTAAGAATATGGTAATACACTAAAATGCAAAGTCTAGTGATGGGCGAACTTATTCGCCAGGCGCGAATTCGCGGCGAATTTGCGCGATTCGCCGCCAGCGAATAAATAAATAAATTCGCCGGCGGGCGACGGCGTCGAAAAAACGGGCGCCGGCGTCAAAAAAACGGGCGCCAGCGTCAAAAACGGGCGGCGTTTCGTGAATTTTTCGCCGTTTCGCGAATTTCGCAAATTTTTCGGCAAAGCGAAACGGCACAAATTCGCCCATCATTGGCAAAGTCTCGTCCCTGCGCCTGATGTCCCTGCAACGCACATCGCCCTTTAGTGAATGTGCCCCTATGAGAAATGATCTTCTGGTAATTTGGATCTTTCTGGATAATGGGTTTCCAGATAACAAATCCCATTCCTATATTATTAATAATTCATGATCTGGAATATTGTCTTAAAATGGGAGGGATGGCCTTCCCACAACAGCTTTAATTGATTTTCGAAACCGCAGAGCATGGTCATGAATACATCTACAGTAGGAAGGCACCATAGACTAATCTTAGATTAAAGGGATTTGTAGGCACTTTCAGTGGAAGTACAATTACTGAGAGAATATTGGAGCCCTAGCCAAACAAAGGCCATATCCACTAATTAGGATCAATTAGACTGATATTATCTTTCTGAAATTGCACCAGGATGTCCTAATCTCCATCCTCTGACTTTGCATAGAAGGATTTAGTATCCTCAACTGAATTCCGAATCCCTCTCCGTATCCGTTTTGTGGCTCCGTATTAAGAAGTCCATAAAAACTCAAGTCCTGTAATTAGGATTCTTTATTTAGCCAACCAGATCCGATCTTTCCACCTGTTCTCTTCTAGCGCTCATGTTCTGGGACTTCCTGAGCCCCAAGAAGAAGTCAAATGTCAGGAGTTGTACATGAATAATGAGAGTCAAGTAGCCACACATGCTGGGAACAGAGAGTCTCCACATCCGGAAAAGCTTTCTATACTGGAAGGACTGCTGGCCACAGTTTTTGTAATGTAATTTGCATTGGATTTCTGCACTCGCATAACCTCTTCATTCTTCCCCAAGAAGCCGGTGCTGTCCATTGTTTTATATTTATCAGCCTGAGTTTATTTTTAGTGAAATAGGGATACAATTCGGCATAATGGAATGACGAGCTTATTTCATAGTGGATTGTCCTTGGAAGGCCCTTGGGACAAATTCATCAACATTTCAGAATAAAATAGCTCTTAGGGGCCGATTCACTATAGGTCGAATATCGAGGGTTAATTAACCCTCGATATTCGACTATGAACTAAAATCGTTCGACTTCGAATATCGAAGTCGAACGATTTAGCGCAAATCCTGCGATCGATTGATCGAAGGATTTTTCATTCAATCGAACGATTAAATCCTTCGAATCTAACGATTCTAAGGATTTTAATCCAACGATCAAAGGAAAATCCTTCGATCAAAAAATCCCAGGCAAGCCTATGGGGACCTTCCCCATAGGCTAACATTGACTTCGGTAGCTTTTATCTGCCGAAGTAGGGGGTCGAAGTTTTTCTTAAAGAGACAGTACTTCGACTATCGAATGGTCGAATAGTCGAACAATTTTTAGTTCGAATCGTTCGATTTTCGTAGTCGAAGGTCGAAGTAGCCCATTGGATGGTCGAAGTAGCCCAAAAAAACTTCGAAATTCGAAGTTATTTTAATTCGAACCCTTCACTCGAATTTAGTGAATCGGCCCCTTAGTGATGAACTGTACATAACGTCAGTTACATTATAGGCTGAGGGCAATGGCTACAATATTCCATTAAAGGAGAAGGAAAGCTCCAGTTTATTGGCAACAGATTAGCCACAATAGTGCAAGCTAGAATGCTATAATTATTCTGCAGAATGCTTTACCATACCTGAGTAAACAGCTGTAGACACTGTCTCTTTTTGTTTAGGATAGAAGCTGCCATATAAACTTGGTGTGACATCACTTCCTGCCTGAGTCTCTTCCTGCTCACTTACAGCTCTGAGCTCAGATTACAGCAGGGAGGGGAGGAGGGAGGGAGAGAGGAGCAAACTGAGCATGCTCAAGCCCTAGCCCTGGAGGTTTAAGCTGAAAACAGGAAGTCTGATACAGAAGCCCATGAGTACACAATAGAAGGAAAGAAATGTGCTGTTTCTTTTGACAGAGGACTCAGAGCAGCATTACTTTGAGGGTTTACTGGTGTATTTATATAGACCTTTCTGATAAAGCTTACTTAGTTTTAGCCTTTCCTTCTCCTTTAATGCTTATTTCTGATGTTATAAATAAGCCAAACATCCACAGGAAATTTGTATGGATAACGAAAAATGGAGGGGATGTTGATGATTATGCCTGACGCATTTCACTCGGCTGAAAAGTGTCCTTTTTCCCATTCACATGAGTGGTCAGCATTTGGTAGTGCAGGAATGAGTGTTTTTTCGGCCTGAAAATGCCCCTGTGCGACATTACTTTATAGTTGTCTGTACATAAGCAGCTAAATCAGTTGTTCTTGACCTGACTGACAAACTATCAGACACATATTAAATGAAAACAACAACCATTGGACTTTTTTAGTGGGGCTGATTCACCATGTGTTTTTTACCCACAGCAATTTCCCCACAATTCTAGCATAATTGCAGGCATGTGTATAGTTGCTGGCACTGTTCTAGGCCTAAGGGCAGAGATATACGCTGCTATTTCGGGAGATTAGTCGCCCATCGAAAAATCGCTTCTTTTTCGGGCGACTTATCTCCTCGAACTGCCTTTCCGCCGGCTAAAATGTAAATCGCCGACGGGATGGCACTTGGATCGCTTTGAGTTTCCACACTGAAATCCATTTCTCAAAAGAACAAACAGATTTTTTTATATTCAATTTTGAAATCTGACATGGGGCTAGACATATTGTCAATTTCCCAGCTGCCCCATGTCATGTGACTTGTGCTCTGATAAACTTCAGTCACTCTTTACTGCTGTACTGCAAGTTGGAGTGATCTCACCCCCTCCCTTTCCCCCCAGCAGCCAAACAAAAGAACAATGGGAAGGTAACCAGATAGCAGCTCCCTAACACAAGATAACAGCTGCCTGGTAGATCTAAGAACAACACTCAATAGTAAAATCCCATGTCCCACTGAGACATATTCAGTTACATTGAGAAGGAAAAATAGCAGCCTGCCAGAAAGCATTTCTCTCCTAGTGCAGGCACAAGTCACATGACTGGGGGCAGCTGGGAAATTGACAATATGTCTAGCCCCATGTCAGATTTCAAAATTGAATATAAAAAAATCTGTTTGTTCTTTTGAGAAATGGATTTCAGTGCAGAATTCTGCTGGAGTAGCACTATTAACTGATTCATTTTGGAAAAAAATTTTTTCCCCATGACAGGATCACTTTAAGGACATGTGTAATAAAAAGTGGTAACTTCAAGCATTTGCACCAACATTTATAATACAACTTTAAATTACCCGCCGTATGCAAGTTGACTAAGCGCAAGATCACGAGCGCATTTTCCCTATGAAATGCTAAGTAACGCTAGTGAAAAGTTGCCAGCGTTCGACGCCCAGGACAAAACTTCTCATTTTAATGAAATATCGTATTCGTAGTGCATTTGCGCCTGGGGAAGTTGTGCGACAGATGTAGAATCGGTCGCTGGCTACAATTCGCCCTTTAGTGAATCGACCCCCTTTTTGGTTGTGCTAAATGGTTTACTATTTTTTTCATGCCCTGCATGACAGTACGGTTGAATTGAGGGCTGAAGGAGGCTTTATTACAGAATTTCTCAGAGCCTTCCCAGTATTTGTAGACTCCAGACTCTAATTTGCATCTAATTCATTAAAATCTTATGTGAAAATGCTGGGGACCCAGACCTCTACTATTTTGCATTGCCAAGAAAGTCTGGAAGCCTGAGTTGAGGATGGCATGGTGACCTTCTTGTTATGATTGAGCGCACTTTAAATTCAATGGAGGGGTCATCATTTTTTTTTGGTACCCCCACAAACATGAATTACTCATGGAATGATGTCCATTGTAGTTCTGCAACAGCTGGAGAGAGGGAGGTCACGAGATTACAAGAATGGAAAGAAATCCCAACTATTCACCATGACCAAAGCTCAGAGGAAAGTTACTGATGAAAACAAGTGAACTCATGTTGATGAAAATGTGTGTCTGTTCGCAATAGCTTGTCTTCATGTGTTTTACTGGACATTTATAGAAAAATGACATATAATGACTATATAAACTATAGTAGTACTTATCTGTTATCTACTGTGTATCCTGTGCTTGAATGGCTGCCCCCATGGCTACACAGCAGAGTGTTTATATAAACTATAGTAGTACTTATCTGTTATCTACTGTGTATCCTGTGCTTGAATGGCTGCCCCCATGGCTACACAGCAGCTTGTTTATATAAACTATAGTAGTACTTATCTGTTATCTACTGTGTATCCTGTGCTTGAATGGCTGCCCCCATGGCTACACAGCAGCTTGTTTATATAAACTATAGTAGTACTTATCTGTTATCTACTGTGTATCCTGTGCTTGAATGGCTGCCCCCATGGCTACACAGCAGCTTGTTTATATAAACTATAGTAGTACTTATCTGTTATCTACTGTGTATCCTGTGCTTGAATGGCTGCCCCCATGACTACACAGCAGCTTGTTTATATAAACTATAGTAGTACTTATCTGTTATCTACTGTGTATCCTGTACTTGAATCGCTGCCCCCATGGCTACACAGCAGCTTGTTTATATAAACTATAGTAGTACTTATCTGTTATCTACTGTGTATCCTGTGCTTGAATGGCTGCCCCCATGGCTACACAGCAGCTTGTTTATATAAACTATAGTAGTACTTATCTGTTATCTACTGTGTATCCTGTGCTTGAATAGCTGTCCCTATGGCTACACAGCAGCTTGTTTATATAAACTATAGTAGTACTTATCTGTTATCTACTGTGTATCCTGTGCTTGAATAGCTGCCCCATGGCTACACATCAGCTTGTTTATATAAACTATAGTAGTACTTATCTGTTATCTACTGTGTATCCTGTGCTTGAATAGCTGTCCCTATGGCTACACAGCAGCTTGTTTATATAAACTATAGTAGTACTTATCTGTTATCTACTGTGTATCCTGTGCTTGAATAGCTGTCCCTATGGCTACACAGCAGCTTGTTTATATAAACTATAGTAGTACTTATCTGTTATCTACTGTGTATCCTGTGCTTGAATAGCTGCCCCATGGCTACACATCAGCTTGTTTATATAAACTATAGTAGTACTTATCTGTTATCTACTGTGTATCCTGTGCTTGAATAGCTGTCCCTATGGCTACACAGCAGCTTGTTTATATAAACTATAGTAGTACTTATCTGTTATCTACTGTGTATCCTGTGCTTGAATAGCTGTCCCTATGGCTACACAGCAGCTTGTTTATATAAACTATAGTAGTACTTATCTGTTATCTACTGTGTATCCTGTGCTTGAATAGCTGCCCCATGGCTACACAGCAGCCCATGATACTAGATTTTTTTCCCTAAAAGGAGAATTGCCTTCCCTAATGTTGCCTTTCCATGTCCTTTACTTCAATCAAATCAGTAGGATAATTGATATTTGATTTTTTAATACATTTAAAAATGGGTGAACAAATGGGTGAACAAATGGGAGATTTAATAGTTGGTTGGCAATATTATTGAGAAGAGTTTTCTGTGTTAAATAAGAAACAAAAACATTAATTGCAACGTTAATCTTAAAAATCCATTTACTAAGGACAAACAAAAGCTGTTTATTGACTTTTATATCCGCCTGTGGTTCGTCGTGATTGTCTGACAAAAGTCTGGATCAGCTACTAATAATAATAATAATATAAATAAAGTACAGATTATGCAAGTTTTACACCCTCTCTCTCTCTCTCTCTCTCTCTCTCTCTCTCCCTCTCTCTCTCTCTCTCCCTCTCTCTCTCTCTCTCTCTCTCTCTCTCTCTCTCTCTCTCTCTCTCTTTCTCTCTCTCTCTCTTCTGGTTTGCACGGCTTAAAAGGAAAATATTCCGACTGAATCATCCTGGTGTGCGTTTCATTTTCGACGGCTAATGAAAAGCCAGACTTGTTTAGAAATGATGAAATTCCCCCATAAATTCCATGGAACCATTTCTTCATCAACAACAAATGATTGTTTATGAGGAAGACACAAGTTAAAACATTTGTTTTGGAACATTTCGGTTCTTTCCTTTATACAAAGTCAGGTGGTTGCTCATGCACCAATGAACGCGTCTCAATCCTTTCGCTGAGAAATTCGCAAATTTTTCGACAAATCGAAATAGGAGGAATTCATACATCACTAATGACTACAGCATACATTGTGGGCTTCTGAACCAGCCCAAGGCATATCATTTTATGATTTAGTTTTTATTTCTAAATGAAACTGTTTACACTGCAAATAATTCACTGTACAATATAAAATCTCATTCCTGAACCAACAAGTGTATTTTTTAGTTGTAATATTGGTGTGTAGGTGCATCTCAGGTCATTTTGCCTGGTCATGTGATTTCAGAAAGAGCCAGCACTTTAGGATGGAACTGCTTTCTGGCAGGCTGTTGTTTCTCCTACTCAATATAACTGAATGTGTCTCAGTGGGACCTGGATTTTACTATTGAGTGTTGTTCTTAGATCTACCAGGCAGCTGTTATCTTGTGTTAGGGAGCTGCTATCTGGTTACCTTCCCATTGTTCTGTTGTGGCTGCTGGGGGGGGGGGTCTGATATCACTCCAACTTGCAGTACAGCAGTAAAGAGTGATTGAAGTTTATCAGAGCACAAGTCACATGACTGGGGGCAGCTGGGAAACTGACAATATGTCTAGCCCCATGTCAGATTTCAAAATTAAATATAAAAAAATCTCTTTGCTCTTTTGAGAAACGGATTTCAATGCAGAATCCCTTTAAGAAGTAAATATCTGTGCCTCCGGAGATGCCCCCAGTAGCTCCTCAGCTTCTGTTATGTTCATTCACAGGCCATGCTCTGGATTGCTGTTACATAGAGACCAAGTCACAACATACAGTATTAATACTAGGGATGCACAGAATCCAGGATTCGGTTTACCCAGGTTTTGGTTCGGCATTCAGCAAGGATTCTGCCTTTTTCAGCAGGATTCAGATTAGGCCGAATTCTTCCGCCCAGTCGAACCGAATCCAAATTCTTATTTGCATATGCAAATTATGGACGGGGAGGGAAAGTCTGTGACTTTTTGTCACAAAGCAAATTAGGATTCAGATTTGGTTCGGTATTCAGCCGAATCTTTCGCGAAGGATTTGGGGGTTCGGCCAAATCCAAAATAGTGGATTCAGTGTATTCCTAATAAATATGATATAAAATTCAAGCTATATGATTAGTAATTAATTCAGATTTGCATTACATGGCAGCTCAGAATGCATTCAGCATTATTATTCTTATTATTGTTATTAATACAGGTATGGGACCTGTTATCCAGAATGCTCTGGACCTGGGGCTTTCCGGATGAAGTAAAGAGAAATATGCAGAATAGTTTTTATACTTCAATAAATAGTAGTAAAATTGCACTCACAAATTTTCTCCGTGCATTCGCATTTAAGAACAATGTTAATGAAAGTACAAGTCTTTAGCGTCTCTCAGAACATACTGCGCATGCCCAGACTTCATGTTAACGAAGCTGCCCATTTTCTACAGGCGAAAGGCGTCGGAGCAGTGACGTACGCGGATGTTCCGAGAGACGCTAAAGACTTGCGTTTTCACTGCAGGGACTTTTAACATTGTTCTTTAATGCGAACGCACAAAAGTGCAAAAAAATGTTGACGCGAGCAATTTTTCGGATGCACGTCCAAACATTTTTTTGACGCCGGTGAATTCACTATTCAGCAGCTATACAGCTTCCGGTTAAAATTTTAAGTTATTTAGTTTAGTTTAGTTATTATGTATAAAATAAAAGCCTTACGCATTTTGCGTCCCCCAAGGACACTTCATCACAGCCTATGGTTAAGCGTCCTTGGGGGACACGAAATGCGTAAGGCTTTTATTTTTCTACATAATGTACAATAAAGATTTTTGTATTGTTTAAATTTTGGCCTCCTGGATTCTACTAACTTTTTGACTTTGGTGTTCCGGAGCGGTGCCTGCCCACAATCGACATTTTTGTGTATACTGTAAGTAGAGCTTAACCAATAACAGCATAATGTGCTACATGAAGAATATTGTATCCTTTTCACAGTGATGGAGTGGGTTACACTGCGACTTATACAACAGGGTCAGGGCCTTCGCCAAGAGGAAGCTATCCCTTTAAGAGGTAGTAGAACTACACCACACAGGCAATTATACGCAAAAGATAGATAAGTTGGACGCCAGGAGGTTCTTTGATGAAATAACAGATGGATTTATTTACAAGAGCAACAAAATGAGGCAATGCAGGTGTAACAAGTCACCGAGGAGGGTGGATCGAGGAGGATGATACAGCAATCACAGATGTCACTCCAATAAATCAAATAGCCAAGCGCACATCAATTCCCTCATGCAATACACCTTTAAGTGGTCCCATCCAGTGGAGTGGTTAGGGAGAAGAAGTCTATCCTAACACCCTTTCCACTGTGGTCCCTTCACTAAAGGCAAACAAGGAAGCCTTGTGGGAAGCTACTTCCTGCTTGATGGAGCACACAACTGCTCTTTCTATATAACCTGTCTATCTCACTCTCCTAGAGAGTCTATTAAAAGTATAACCTGTGCTTGCTAACCTCGTTCACAGGATTTCCTGGTTCCCGACTTAGTCACTAAAGGCACAAGTCCCTTTAGGGTAGTGACTTTACTGGGCCTTGGTGTACCCAGGCTCAATGAGCACAACCAGTTGGATAGGACACCAGCAGCCAAAGAGGAAGAGGCCACTTCTTTCCAACACTATATGGAAGTGTGGCAGGAAGTGGTCATACACCCTTTGGCCAATGATACAGGGACTTTTGCCTAGTAACTAGGAAATAAGGAAGGGTAGGGATTTAAAGCTATAGGAGCCTAGCAGATCCTATAGGTCCCTACATATATATTCAAATGCAGGGGTATTTTGGGGTTCCTTGCCACCCTGAGGCAGCCTTTCAGATGCCGCATCACTAGTGCAGAAAGTGCAATTTAGCTCTCTGCTAGTTTAAAAATCGGAATTTCAGTTCCGAAAGTTACCAAAAGTGGCTTTTTTGCCGCCCCTTATACATAAATGGGGCCGTTGTGGATTTTCTTTTATTAATCTAATGCCACAAGGGTGATTTTGATTGGACGTTCTTCATGGATTCCACAGACTAAAAGGACTCGTAGAAAACATTTCCCCCTTATGTTCTTTCAACCCCTTCCTTGTTCCATTGTGAAGTCGTTGTGCCTTAACGTTTTTTCTGCTTTCCAAAGTGGATGGGACACAGATTCTTTTAATAGTAGAAGGACTTCAAGGGGGCAGATTCACTAAAGGGTGAATTTTCGCCCGCGTCGGCTTCACCCCCTTCGCACCACTTCACCAGGTACAAACGTGCTACGAATACGCTAATTCATTCGAAAGTTAATATAATGCCCTACACATGAGCCCACTGTAAAATGAATGTTCCATATGTTATGAAATGTCTGGAGAAAACCAGTTACTAGGGATGCACCGAATCCAGGATTCGCTTTGGGATTCGGCCAGGATTAGGCCTTTTTCAGCAGGATTCGGATTCGGCCGAATCCTTCTGCCTGGCCGAACCGAATCCGAACCCTAATTTGCATATGCAAATTAGGGGCGGGAGGGAAATCACGTGACTTTTTGTCAGAAAACGAGGAAGTAAAAAATGTTTTCCCCTTCCCATCCCTAATTTGCATATGCAAATTAGGGTTCGGATTCGGTTCGGTATTCGGCCGAATCTTTCACAAAGGATTCGGGGGTTCGGCCGAATCCAAAATAGTGGATTCGGTGCATCCCTACCAGTTACCCAAAAAAAGTTCAAGTCAGGACTTTTGCAGACAATCCCGCTTAAAAAAAAGGAAAAGTCGCCAGCGTTTTTTGAACTTTAATGCATTTTCGGCTCACAGGATATGATGTAGGTAACAGAAGAATGAGTAACGATCGTTCACCAGAGCGAAAAGCTGCCAGGTGATAGGGTGCGAATGAACGTTTGCGACAGTCCCATTCGCTAGCGAATTGGCTCCTGTGCCTGTTGTTGAATTGCCGATGTCCCTACGGGTGACAACGCTGGTGAAAAGTCGCTAGTGTTAGCCACTTCGCCCTTTAGTAAATCTGCCCCCAAGTCTTAGACTTCACATCAAAGAGAAACAAGGTGAGCTAGGGGTTGAATGACTCTGTGAGCCTAAGGGGTGATTGCAAATGGTTCCTACTAGTCACAGGCAGACTATCATTGTTTCATTTCAGTCCATCTAATTATATATACAGTACATTTCAAAGGGAGCGATCGCTTCATGGCGAGATGCCACGAAACGCGTAAACCATATGATCCACGGTTCAATGTTGCCATGCGCTGGATTCGTTAAAAGATGGACTATTAAAGGTGAAATTTAATCACATTTGTTTTTTTTTAGATTTGAAAGTTGGAAAGAGTCAGAAGAAGAAGAAGGCAAATAATTCAGAAACTGTAAAAAAGTAACAATGACAAGTTGCTTAGAAGTAGCCATTGTATAACATACTAATTCACTAACCTCCGGAAACTCGCCAGCGACGGCTTCGCTCACATCGACACACTTCTCCAGGCGAAAATTCACCAGGACAACGATCATTCACAAAAATGCAAAGTTGCGTCCAGGGTGCCAAACGATGTCGAAGTTTCGCTACAAGCAAAGCGAAGTTGCGCTAGCGTTGCCTAATTTGCATACGGCGGGAAGTTAAAGTACAATGGATGTATATGTTGCAGCAAATACATAACATTACACAAGCCCAGGGAACCTTAATAAAATAAAATAAAGTTGTTATATTGCCCTACACATGAGCCCAGTGTATAGTTTATGTGCCATATGTTAGGAAATGTAGGGGGGAAGCCGGGTACCCTAAAAAAAATTTACGTTCTTTTACAGCCTATCACCACGAAAAACTGAAAAGTGCCAGCGTTTTTTGGGAATTACAATGGAAGTCCATTGCACTTCGCCTTGTCTGAGGTGATGAAGGCAAGTCTGGCGCAAGAGGTAACGTTCAGTAAAATCCATATTGTAGTGAATTTGCGTAGTTACGCCCATTTACCACCCTGTGTTAGAGTGCGAAGTAGCGCCACAGTCTATCTCCTTTGCTAGCCAATTTACGCCAGCGCCGATTAGTAAATAGGCGAAGTCCCGAAATGGCATCACGCTGGTGAATATTCGCCAGCGTTAGTCACTTCGCCCTTTAGTAAATTTGCCCCTAATAGTTAACTGAAAGGTTAACCAACCTTTTTAATATAGAATAAGCCTGTATATGTACATATTGTATATACAGTAGCACCAAGAAAAGGCTATCGTCCAATAGCCAATAACTGGCCACTTCAGGTGCAACTGCCTTACGCGACTCCATAAGTCATTTCATTATTTGGGGGACGATTCACTAACTTCGAGTGAAGGATTCAAAGTAAAAAAACTTCGAATTTCGAAGTGTTTTTTCGGCTACTTCGACCATCGAATGGGCTATTTCGACCATCGAATGGGCTATTTCGACCTTCGACTACGACTTCGAATCGAATGATTCGAACTAAAAATCGTTCGACTATCCGACCATAATAATCGAAGTACTGTCTCTTTAAGAAAAAACTTCGACCCCCCTAGTTCTCCATCTAAAAGCTACCGAACTCAATGTTAGCCTATGGGAGGGGAAGGTCCCCATAGGCTTACCTAAGTTTTTTTGATCGAAGGATATTCCTTCGATCGTTGGATTAAAATCCTTCGAATCGTTCGATTTGAAGGATTTTATCGTTCGATCGAAGGAATAATCCTTCGATCGTTCGATCGAACTATCTGTGCTAAAATCCTTCAACTTCGATATTAGAAGTCGAAGGATTTTAATTCCCAGTTGAATATCGAAACCCTCGATATTCGACCCTTTGTGAATGTTGTATAAACTCTGCACATTGTCTAACTGCTAATTCTGCTTGTGACATGTGTGAAACATATTGAAATACTTTTATGATTTTACAACTCCACGACTGTTTATGATAGTGATCAGTTCCATAAACTGCAGAGGAATCTCATAAATCGCTCCCTCTGGAAATATGAACTAATAAAAAGGATGAAATGAGAACTCATCTTGGGGCTTGGGTTAATATAAAAGGAATCCTCTTTAATGTGGTGGATTTAATAGAAAGAGATGTTGACATAATTCTGTTTACATCGTCTTTTTCACTGCATGTACCGCCATAAACTTTTTTAAAGGAGAACCAAACCCTTAATTATAAAAACCCCTTTCTCCCTACTCTACATAGACCCACCTACCCAGGGGTGATCCTGGCGATTTTGCCGCCTGAGGCGACCTTAGTTTTGCCACCCCTCCCTACAGCACTTACTTCTTCAGTGCCGGAGGGGTCAGGGGTGGTCCACGAAGTGCTGGAGGGGTCGAGGGTGGTCCACGATGTGCTGGAGGGGTCGAGGGTGGTCCACGATGTGCTGGAGGGGTCGAGGGTGGTCCACGTCGCTAGCGCAGAGAGTGCAATTGTGCTCTCTGCACTAGAAGAGCCGAATTTCCAGGTTGAAAATCGGAAATTCGGCTCTTAGTTACCAGGAGCGGCATTTTTTTCACGGGTTCCATCATCTTCTCTTCATCAATCTTCTGGTTTACGACAACTGCGCATGCACCTAAAGTGGCGGAAATTTCCGAAGCGACAGAAGAAGACTTAAAGATTACCGAAGAACTCTGAACTCCGCTGCACAGAATCTGCACCGAGGGGTAAGTAAAGAGGTAGGGGCATTTACCGGGGGTAACACCTAGGTTGGGGGGAGCAGGTAGGGGGTCTATGTAGGGTAGGGGTTTTTATGATTAAGGGTTTGGTTCTCCTTTAAGCAAGATCGCATTTCAGACTAGAAATTCCATTCTAATATAGGGGGTAAGGGTTTCCACAGTGGAAGTCCCTGCACTTTTGTTGGGAACTACCATTAAAGAGACATCATACTGTATTGTGGATATTGAACAAAATATTTGGGTTTTATGGCCTTTCATGCCAAAAAAAAAACAAGGGGAAAAAACAAAGAGAAGTTTTAGTGTAATTTGACTAGGGAATAGTCCAAATTCAATTTGAGTTTAAAAAAAAATTGAAATTCGAAATTTATCATGTACTGTTAATAATTCTAATTCAACTATTTGCCATCTAAAACCTGACAAATTTGGTGGACTTTTGAAAAAAAATTCAAATCGAATTTACAGCTCGTTTTTTAAAAAATATATTTTTTAAATACATTTTATTTGAATTTCCAGTTTATGGGAGTTTGTGGGAGTTTATAAAAACTTCTCTAAACTCAAAAATTCGTCTCTTGATAAATCTGCCCCTAGCTGTGCTTTCTGTAGAGCATTTCTGGGTACCCTTGGGGGCATATTTATCAAGGGGTTGAATTTAGAGTTCATGGGAGTTTATATATAAAAAATTTAATTTTTAAAATTCGGGTGAATAGGAACTCAAATCGATTTTGAATCAAATTTCAAAATTCACGTTTTTTCACCAAAAAAATGTAAAGAAAAAAAAAAAAGGTCCTCCAAACAACTCCAAATTGATTGTAGGAGGTCCTCCATAGGCTAAAACACCAATTTGGTAGGTTTTTAGATGGCAAATGGTCGAATTCGAATTCGTACATGATAAGTTTCAAAATTAGAATTTCGAATTTGTTTTAAACTTAAATTTGAACTATTCCCTAGTCGAATTACACTAAAATAAACTCATTCGAATTTAAAAATCCAAATTTTCAAATCGGCCCTTGATAAATTAGCCCATTGATGTTGGGTTAATGCTCCTCTTGGTCTCCACTGTTGTTTCAGAGTCAAAGTATTCTGGCCTTGTTGGTGGGCACCTCACTTTAATTTATGAAAATGTAGAATACATTGAACTTATATATGTAATGGGGAAAGGGAAAGTCTACACAAGGCCTCCATAATTCAAACGGATATAATTTATTGATAAACTTCCTATGCCATACAAAAGAAGACACAACAATGGTTGAAAGCACTGGCACTTGGGCTTATGATATAATTTTGAATACTTTATTACACGCACAAAGACACAATTCTCGTAGACCTGTCTTGAGGTGAACCCCAGATGGTCACTGTCTTAAAGTGAGGACCTTTGAAAAGAACTAAAATTATTTTTGTGTAATAGACAGCAAATAATTGTATCAGTCTGCTCTTTCTCCCACCACCATGGTTTTATGTGGAGTGCAAGTACTTTGTTACTCCAGTTCCATCTTACCTTTACTACTGCCAGTTATGACTTGTACAATCGACTGCCCACAGTCTTAGCTAGAAGACCATCAACCACATTTTTTTGCCTGATTTTTTCTTCCAGGGACAAATTTCCATTTCAGACAAAATCAAGTTGTGTAGTGCCTCTTAGTGCTGTTGCACTTACCAGTCTTTGTAACTGTGGTGGCCATTTATTTATAATGCCTAAATAAGAGAATGACCATTTGATTCTTTTTCTAGTGTTGATGGACCTCTTAGGGACCACCAGAGAACCTGACTTAGACCGAACAATAGGACGTAGCAAGTCCTACATATTATAAGTCATATATAAGGCTGTGATGGGAATAAGAAATGGCTGACGGATTCATCCTTGGCTGTGACCCACTGGGGAGTCCTCTGCTTCTCTGGCCGGATATTCCAGCCAATACACAGCATATTATGGTGTGCACAAAGAATTTTGTGGGAAACCACAACATTTTGTTTCATAGTAACATACAGGGGCGTAACTACAGAGGAAGCAGACCCTGCGGCTGCAGGGGGGCCCAGGAGGTACAGGGGGACCCATAAGGCTCTCATTGATGAGCAATTTGAACATATATTGGTAAAACAGGACAAACACTGGATATGTTGGGGGCCCTAAAATTAATTTGCTGTGGGGCCCAGCAACATCTAGTTACGCCACTGGTAACATAGTAAGTTAGGTTGAAAAAAGAAACACGTCCATCAAGTTCAAACTATTAACTCTATTTTAACTGCTAGTTGATCCAGAGGAAGGCACATTTTTGCAAAATTTTGCCTTTACATGCCCTTTAATTTTGAATACATTTTCACAGATTTTTTATTTCATGCTGATTTTCAGTTTTTTTTTAAAAATGATTTTAAGGACTTTTCAAGGATTTTAATCAGACTTATTTTTGTGACACCATGTATATAAAGATATAAAATGTATGCAAAATATATATAGAGGTCATTGGCGCATATTCAGTAAGCGCCGAAGCGCCGAACGCTAGCGTTAATTCGCTAGCGTTTGGCATTTTTCGTTACTGCGCAAATTCACTAAGAACGCTGGCGTAGTTTCGCTAGTGTTACTTCGCACCCTTACACCAGGCGAATTTTCGCTATCGATGTACCTACGCAAATTCACTAACTTGTGCAGTGTACTGAACGCTACCTTTTACGCTAGACTTCCTTCGCCACCTCAGACCTGGCGAAGCGCAATAGAGTAGATAGGGATTGTTTCAAAAAAAGTCACATTTTTTTCTAAGTCCCAAAAAACGCTGGCGTGTTTTCTACATGATGGGTGATAGGCTGAAAAAGATTGAAACATTTTTTGGGGCTCCCCTCCTTCCCCCCTACATTTCCTGACTCGTGGCAACTTACCTAGACAGTGGGCACATGTGTAGGGCAAAATAACATTTTTATTTGCTGATTTGAAGGTTTTCTAGGCATTTGTAGTGCTAATACGTGTTCCTTCATTGAAATTTGAATTTCGCGCCGTATGCAAATTAGCCTTCGCTAGCGTAACTTTGCTTTACATAGCGAATCAATGCTAGCGCAACTTCGCAACCTTACGCTACCCCTGTGCGCAACTTCGGATTTTAGTGAATTTGCGGAGCGCTGGCGAAACTACGCCTGGCGAAGTGCGGCGAAGTGCGGCCTGGCGCAACTTCGCATCTTAGTGAATTTGCCCCTATGCTTAGTTCTGGTTATGACCCGATAAAAACTCTCCTGCTGCAACACTAGAGTACACTATATACTAATATAATATGGATCGTTTGTATTGGTGTGACGTTACGTTTTGGTATCCCTTATACAAATATTCACTCATAAAACCCTCTAATAAATATAATAGTGATTTGAGATGTAGGCTTGACAGTTAGAGCTGAGGAGGGAATTTAAACAAACAAAAAAAATGCACTTGTTGTCCTGCAGAATTTGTCATCTTAAATTGTCACCTGGATTTTGATTACACTTGACTGCGTTGCCAACGATACTCAATGGGAGATGAGATTACGCAGCCAGGTGTGGAGGTTGCACTAGAACTAACTTTTAGTGGTGGATGAATAAATTTGCCAGGCGCAAATTTGTGGCGAATTTCGGTGCTAGTGAATAAATTTGCAAAACTTCTCGGGCGAAAAATCCGGCACGTTACAAAAATGTGGGCACCCGTTGACTTTAATGCATTTGGACAAAATACGCACTCGTATAAAAATTATTTTGCGGGCATTGAAATTGACACGCATCAAAATAATTTTGACGGCCATTGAATTCAATGCGTTTCGCGAATTTTTTGCCGTTTTGCGAATCTCACAAGCAATTACCGAATTTGCGGGAAATTCGTGAATTTTTCGGCGAAGTGAAAAAGACAAATCCGCCTGTCACTAGTGAGGAACTTTATAAAGCACATGTAAGAGATTTACAGAAAAAAGGGACAACCACATATTCATATTCTCATAGATTATAAAAAACGGAATGGAATTTGAAAGTAAAATGCTTTCCATTAGTCCCTATTTGTAATGCTCACCAACCATAACCTGCTGCTTCCAACCCGGGCCCAAATCGGATTGAGGTGAAAAGAGACTTGAAGGCCCAACCTGCCACCCCTAGCTGATGTCAGAGATGGCATTGGGTGGGAAGGAGGAGGTAGGTCTTCAAGAACTTCATCCTACCAAAGTAAGGCAAGCCATTGGAAGCCCAATATGCAGTGCACAAATAACAAGTTTTGTGCACTGTGGTAGGCAGTGGGAACCAGCATCCAAATTGTTGGGCCATATTTCAGGCCTAACCCTCCAATTTTCAAAAGAGCAAACAGATTTTTTTTATATTCAATTTTGAAATCTGACATGGGGCTAGACATATTGTCAGTTTCCCAGCTGCCCCCAGTCATGTGACTTGTGCCTGCAGGTAGTAGAACTACTTTCTGGCAGGCTGTTATTTCTCCTACTCAATGTAACTGAATCAGTCTCAGTGGGACTTGGCCGTTACTGTTGTTTTTAGCTCTACCAGGGAGATGTTATTTTGTGTTAGGGAGCTGCTATCTGGTTACCTTCCCGCTTCTCTTTGTTCTAATCAGTTTTGTCAATGACTTAAATAACCATTTACAAGGTGATAATATTTAACCCAAGACCATTATGCAGACGGCTTTGATTTTATGGGGCAGATTCACTAAAAGGCGAAGTGCTGCCCCCATTTCATTATTTCAAATGGGGCAGCATGTTGCGTCTCAACCTGCGTTCGGCGCCTACATGCGCCTGTGTGAGTACAGCCCCATTTGAAATAATGAAATGCGTCTATTCCTGAACGCCGAAAAACGTAACGCAGGGGAGCGCAGGTAAAAACGCTCATGAGTAAGAGCTCTAACACATTCAGGCTTGACCTGTGCAACCAGACCTTTTGGGTGAATGGTATGAAAGTATTGGGCATGCTCGGCTCTGGCGTCACTCCAGGAAGATTTTTTGTAAGAATAATCCATCCGAAATTTGCAAGCCACAGAGCAATGATGCTACTTTATTTTTTTAAAAATGGTACCCATTTGTCACCACCAGTATATGCTATAGATATGTAGATCTTTCTTAGCTTCACACACTTTTTAATGAGAGATGACAGGTCATTAGAGGCATTTTAACAGCCATGGTGAGCACCCTGGTCGCCAAAATTTCACATATTCCATTTCTCTTAATCTCATTATAGAATGTCATACATTCTTAACATATGACTTGAGTAATGATGAATCCCCTTCAATTGTAGAAATATATAATATTTTAACTTATTACAATTCTGCCCCCTACTGGGCGGAGGTTAAAATGGGCATTTTTCTGTACCTTTTTTTACTTAATGCCTTAATTTAACATTCCCACTATTATTTAAATTCTCCGACCCTCCTTATTCTTCAGCAGCGCCATTATCTATCTCATATAGTCATTGTAAGATAAATAACAAATACACTTATATTTGGTAGGCAGAGAAAAATAACATGGGCCAAAACATAGTTTATATATTTTGAAAATATATTTAAAAACATTAAAAATTTCTATTTTTCAACATATATTATATGTTATGTAGTACACTTAAATAGAGGTAATCCTATTTACAATATGTTGCAAATGCTTCCATTTCCAAATGCCAATCTCCATGTTTCAATAACATCATTATATAAATATACTTAACATACAATAAATATTTCTTACACATCGTGAAAATATATACTTTTTTTCCCCCCAAAAAGAACAAGGTCACATACATAAAACTTACATTTTTCAAAGTGTCTCACTTTTTTTTAACAAGGCGGTAGGCAGGTGACATGCAGAATATACGTTTGCCACAAACAGACCACGGCAAAACAAAATTTTCGAAAAGACAAAGGAAAAAAAAAAAAAAAAAACGAAAATAAATAAAAGAAAAAAAA
Organism: Xenopus petersii; assembly: GCA_038501925.1. Lineage (NCBI taxonomy): Eukaryota > Metazoa > Chordata > Amphibia > Anura > Pipidae > Xenopus > Xenopus petersii. The sequence continues at coordinate 8,626,288 of CM076679.1, forward strand.
AGTCTGTGTTGCAGCTCAGTTCAGCTAAAACTGCCAAGCCTAGTATCCAAAGGGTATATTCAGTGGCATGTAGTAGCTTTTTTGTACGTTACGTCACTTTGCGTCCAACAGAACAGACAGTAAGTCCTCAACACTGCTGAAACTAGTCTAACTGCCTCATATCGTTTCCACTTGATAGTTTTGCATATTTTTTTTAAAATCATGTATACACTGATTGTGTAGTTGTATATACTGTACAAACAAACAAAAACATATAGGAGGACATTTTTTTTTTAGACCACAGTTGTATTAGGGGACTTGATAGTGGGGCAGGGGCTCTATATATTTGACAGCTAAGGAAGGCCACTTCTTGACTTCTCCGGCTCTCATGAGTTCTCCTCCTTCTTTATCATATAGACGTATCGATCTTGGTGTAGGAAACAACATCGCCTATGAGCAGCAACCCATAATTAGGGGAGCTTTTAGCTTCAAGAGCTTCTGTTCAGATGGATTCCTTTTCATGGACTGATGGAACTCATTATTTTTTACAGACAAACAAACGGACATACAAGCCTTTATTTCCTAGGCAAAGGTGCAAGGCAAAAGTTAAGGGCATCCAGATGACCCGTTGATCATCCTCGAGTAAATGCATAGACTGAATAGTGTAAGTTGAACAAATAATATTTATATATTTATATTTCTCCTGTGAGTGAGGGGCCTTCTCATACTCCCTTTAAAAGAAATGATGTATTTGTCTCCACGTGTACATGGAGAAATAAGAGCATGGTCACAGATTGATGCGCCTATTAGTGATGGGCGAATAAATCCGCCAGACACGAATTCGTGGAATTGCTGCGACAAATCGCAGACGACTAATCCAAAAAAAAAAAAAAAAAATCAATGCACGTCAAAATTGGCACGCGCATAAAAATTGTTGCAAACAAAAATATTCAGACGCTCATTGACTTTAATGCATTTTGACCAAATACTTGCGCGTATAAAAATTATTTTGATGCCCATTGACGTCAATTTCTTTTCATTGCACCAATTCGCCCATCACTAGCGTCTATATGTCTATATATACACGTGCGCACACCCGTGTATGACAAAACAAACAATGAAACAGATATTAATCAAGGTCATGCCTTCTCAACACTCAAATTTGTTGAGAAGGAACCACCATTTTTAGACTTTGGACATTATGAATTATTTCTGGCTTTGGGCAGTAGGAAAACATAGTAAGGTGGCATTTCTGCATAATGCAGATAATAAACCCATCATTCGATTTAATAAAGCCAGCAAAGATATTATGGTACACCCTAGAATATTCCAGCTCTACTGTAGATACTAATAAAAGAATCCACGCTCATTGCGTAGCTGCTTTTGTTTACACTTGAATGTCCATTCCCTGGACATTGTCAATTACTCATATTAATCTGTAATGGACATTGCCTTCAGTTTCCTCTTAGCACATCTTTGGCTAGATCAGTTGGATGAGACCTGCTATCTATAGATGATGACTTAAGATGCCCAGAACTTTTAAGGCTCATTTTCTACCTCTCAAGCTTTTATTAAACTAAGACTAAGGAGTAGCATTTCAGCAACAGGGTGGCACCTGGCATCTGAATCATGTCCACCATGGGCTAAAAACATGGCTGTTGTATCCACCCCTCCTGCTAAGGCAAGTAATATTGAGGACCCGATTCCCAATCCTGAGTCTCCTTAGTGTCTCTAAGGCTTACAGTGGTGCAATATGGACTACCCTGTCTTATTTCAGTTTCCACTGAGCGTTGATTATTTCTTCCACTCACATTGTTGGATTGTTAGAGGGACCATTAATGAACAATGCTGGGTAGATGACACACTAAACATTATCCTTCTTTTCAGATGTAACTGAATTTTTCCTCTGTCAAGGAGTGATAGCAAGGTCTGCAGCATCATTTATCTGACCTCTAAATAGCTCTGTTTATCAGAATAAAGCTATTCAGATCCAGTGTTGGAGTGACCCACTGGGATACCAGGAAAACTCCCGGTGGGCCCAGGTGTTGGTGGGTCTTCTTGTTTCTAAACATTTGGCCTATTTCATGGTCATTCCCTATTTCTTTATGGGGAAAAATGCTTAATAATGGGAGAATATTGTAAGTATATATATAAATGACTTGGAGAATAAAGAGATTGAGTGAGTAGAGGAGGAATAATAGTTTGGAATGGCCCACTGTCTAAGGTTTTCTGGTGGGCTCATGGTTTTAGGTTTTTTGGTGGGCCCAAGGTCTAAGGCTTTCATGCTCTAACCCCAAAATGGACCCTGTAGCCAATTATGAACAATAGAAAGGCAAGTTAGGATTTAGTAAATTTGGGTACCGCGCAAAATATTTGTTCTACCACATTATGCCTGAGCTGCTTCAGAATCTCATGGGGTTACTAGGCTACTTCAAGGAGTATTAAAGTGTAGCCTTAAAGGGACACTGTTGTCAATTAATGTTATTTTTTAAAATGTCCATTTTCTGATACTCAAACTATTATGGTTTTCTTTCCAGAAATGAACATGAATACCAGTCTTGCTTTGTGGCAAGAATGATAGGTATACTCAAAGGGTCAGAACCACTCTAATGATACAACTCTAATTCAGCTTGTTAAATTATTAAGTTATATCGATAAAAGGGGATGAATTTGAGACAACAGTATCCCTTTAAAGCCATTCACAGCTTTTCCTTCCAAGTGGTATCCTCATGAGGCAACTTTGGGTGACTTTGGAAAATGAAGCCTTCCGAGAGCCATCCCGCCAGCGATTTACGTTCTAGCTGGCAGGAAGGCATTTCGCCCGAAGAAGAGGCGCTGGGGCGAATAATCTCCCACGAATCTCAGCATGTGCCACCACCCTTATTTTCCGCTACAGCACACTTTCATCTCTCTCTATCAACAGAGTGAGAATTAGACCTTGTAATGGTCAGATATCTGGGTTGGATGTGCTATTTAATCAAGTTGCTAGCCCACAGTGCCATTCACTTGTTAATTGTTCCTTTATTTACCGACAACTGGCCTATGTTCTCCTTTGCTTCTTCTTTCCAAACAAATTTCATTGCCAATTTTCCTTGGAAACGCTGTGATTACTGGAGAACCGATTTGCTTTCCAATTAGCATTTTGAGGACACTGCTATGGGGCCAATGGGACGTAGATAAACAATATTCAGGCAGCATTTGCATTGGAAATACTGACTAATACCAGCAGTATTTGGTGCTGACTGACGTCTCTGCAATTTCCTTTATATATGAGCCGTCAGACTTTCTTTAATATAGATCGGTGCAACGGCCTTTCACTAGACCAAGAACACCATTTACCTCCGTTTCCCCCGTAAAAATTACCATACACATTTAAAGCAGCACACAGAAGCCTGTTGAAAGAGCAGATTTATAAAGCAATTACCTCTGTTACGCTTGAAGCTTACACTTTGGTTGCCAGTACGGGTCGCAAAAGTGTACCGTGAGCATCATTTTCTCATTTGCCTTGCTGTTTTATGTTTTTTTTTTTTTATTTAATTTTTTTTTTGATCAGTAGTTTGTTTCGAGTTTGCAAACACCTTTACAACATACAAAAGGAAATATTTTTTTTTTTCGTCTGTTTTTTTTTTTTTAACCAGAACACATGTATTCATGACAAGCTCATTGCAACTTTTTCAGGAATTAAAAAAAAACAAAACAACAAAAAAAAAACAATAAAAATTAAATTAAAACAGCTGTAACAGCACCTTGACATTGTTTAATTCCAACGCGATCAGAAGTTTAAAAGCAGTAAACAGATATAATACCGACGGGAAAGGATACTGTGTGAAATGTAAACGGAATGTTTTGGTTCGAATTTTGTCTGAATAGAAGACATATTGTCAATTCACAACTGAAGCAGCATGCAATTCTTGGTTTTTACCTTTTATGCTTTTCAATTCTTGGCAACAGCAACAAACCACAATGTTATTGAGGAACATAACGCAGGCTTAATTCTTAAAGGGAGAATATACCCTGTTCCATATCTTCCATTTTCTTGTTCCCCAAAGAGTCAGTGAAGAATGATAATATAGCCTACTGCCTTTTGCATATTTGCATTTAAACCCTATACTTGGGAACTGTTCCACTGCTTTCATAGACTGAGATGTTCTCCATAGACCTTCAGAGAATATCACCATCTAGAAGAAGTCCAACTCTTAAACATTTGCCATACATAAAGGAGAACTAAACCCTGAATGAAAAAAACCCTACCCCCTCCCTGCTCCCCCCAGCCTAGCTGCTACCCCTGGTAAATGCCCCTCACTCTTTATTTACCCTTCGGTGCAGATTCAGGGCATCGGGCACCATCTTCTGGGAATTCGGTAATCTTCGAGTCTTCTTCCTTCACTTCAGCAATTTCCGTGAATTTCGGCACATGCACAGTTGTCGTGGAACGGAAGTTTGCTCCGACTGCGCATGCGCTGATACACCGCTCTCATTCTGAAGATTACCGAAGAGAATAAGATGGCGTCTGTGAACTCCGATGCCCTGAATCTGCACCGACGGGTAAGTAAAGAGTTAGGGGCATTTACCCAGGGTAACATCTAGGCTGGGGGGAGCAGAGAGAGGGGTCTATGTAGGCTTGAGGGGGAGGGTTTTTTAAATTAAGGGTTGAATTCTCCATTAAGTAGAACCATCCAAGTAGAGGTGTTCACCTTGCCCTACGGCAGAAACTCCCTTTTTAAATCTATGGAGATGCCTCAGTTAAGATCAAAAATATGGTGGCTGTGTTCATAGGGAAAGAGTCTTCTCTACACCCAATAAGATGCATTATCATAGTTTACTGTTCATGTGAAGGAAAAGAAATGGAAGAGAAACTGGGTGAATATTTTCCCTTTAACCCATAACCGGCTGAGGATCCAGGAAAAAATAGCACGGCAATGGGTTCCTAGATGCTTCAGCATGAAACGGGTTACATTGTGTGCAGATGAATCTGTTAATGTTATGGATATGTTCAATAAATAGATTGTAGAACCACTTTACTGTATAAACTTCTTTTTTTTATACATGCAGTCCATAAAATTAATTTTCTTTTTCTTACGGAATAATTTACCCTGTTATGTATATATACAAATAGATATTTTCTTCTCAATATAATCTATACAAGATAAATTCACTATCTTCCCCTTTTAATGGTCAGTGTACATACACAAGAAGTGTCTATTCTTATAAAGCGCCAACCAACTTTTTTTTTGCTATCCATGGTGAAAGCCCGCACGTAAGACTGAGTAGTTCGGCACTGAGAGTTCCAGTACCTTTTGTCTATGCCTCTGCAGCCTTCTTTCATGTAACCCATAGGGTTGCATTTGGTCTCGTAGAAATATTGCTTCAGTTGGCCTTTGGATACTGGGACTTTTTCTAGGACAGTAACCGTCTGCCCTGACATGTCTACTGCAGTTTTCTTGTTTGCTGCTGTAACCCATTCGCTAATACTGTCACACACGCTCAGCTCTCCACGTCTGGCTGGGTCAGAGTGGCGCCGGACCCTCATGGACATGTTTGCAGCATCCAAGTAGTTTTTGTACTCCTCAAGTAGGAAAAGCAATGGTGGCTCCAAAGGTACTTGACTGCTTAGCATTACTCTAGATGAATACAAGTCAGAGTCTTTGCTTTCCTCGCTTTGCCTTATACTTTGTTCCTCTTCCAGGAGTTCTTCTATGACAAGCTCAAAAGTATCTGTCAGTGAAGGAAGTCCACCTCCTCTTGAGCCACTGGGACCACCTATGCTCTCAAGAGTACCATGGGTCCGAAGACCCGGATAGGCCAGGCCACTTTGTCCTCTGACACTGGCTTCTTTCATGGGGGCAGCTTTCATGCAACTGAAGTATGAAATAACCATAGTAAGGAAAAGGATGGTCATCACTCTTCTCACCTGATGGAACTGTATAAAAAACAGAAAAACAGGACAAATTAGGAACATCTGACCAGCCTTGTTAATTACTTTTAATTACTATGACCTTAATTTCTAGGCTCAGCATACATGGACAAAATAAATTACAGTAACGTGGTGGTGGTGGGACTTTAACCTACAAATGTTGAAGCCCAGGAACATAAAAACACGATTAAATGCTATTAAGGTGCAAAGGTATTATGACATTATATAAAAGAACAAAGTTAAGTCTATAGGACTGATATTAAAATTTTACAACTGATGTGGAACATTTAAATAATTAACACATCTAATTGTTTTGTGTAAAAGAAGCATAAAAAAAATCTTTTGTGTTCAGGCAAATTACCAAAAAATGTGGTAAAATAATTTAACAACCAATCTTTCCTTTGGATTATACTCCGGTGATTAAATTTGTCCTTTGATAAAATGATTTGTTATATCTAGGGTGCCAAATAAGGGCTGTGATTGGCTATTGGTGGCCCCTATGTGGACTGGCAGCTTACAGGAAACTCTGTTTGGCAGTACACCTGTTTTTTATGCAACTAAATTTTGCCTCCAAGCCTGGAATTCAAAAATAAGCATCTGCTTTGAAGCCACCGGGAGCAACATCCAAGGGGTTGGGGAGCAACTTGTTGCTCACGAGCTACTGGTTGGGGATCACTGATCTAGAAACTCCAATGAACTCACTGAACTCCCATCCTGAGAAAATAAAATGTACTCCTAAATCGGTTATTCTGGAACAAACGTATTGTTTATGCCCCAATGAATTTGACTTTCAGTTATTCCAACAACAAACAAATGTGTTACCCACCAATAAGAGAACCATTAGAAAGTTAAGGGCCACTTTTACTTATTTTGTGTAATGGAAGTTCAGTTTACAAAAGCTTCTCTGAAGGCTTTACTTAGAAAGTTATTGTCAAGGCCCAAAGGCGCAGTTGCAGTAAGGATTAAGGAGGAAGCAATGTATAAATAACACAGTTCGTGGTACAAGAGGGTAAGGCAGAAGAATCGTCACTTCAGGCAGCAAGGTTTCATGGTCAGGATACAGGCAATACGTCAAAGATCAAGAGTTCAGTCAATAATCACACCCAGGAACACAATGTAGAAGGACCTATAATGAGTGGATCTTCTGGTGTCCTTAAATAGCCAAATTTTCACGCCAATGTCCCTGATGTCATGTGCCGAAATTGCGTATTGATGCTATACGTTTTGACGCCAGCATCAATACGCTGTGTTAGAATAGTCACGTTGGTGTCCGACGACCACGTGGTCACCCCTGGGCGCCGCCATCTTGGAAGCGACGCTAACCCCTAGAAGGTAAGTGCGGTTTCTCCCTACAGCTATACACAAAGGTAACACAAGTTATGGAAATAGTCCATCAATGAACCAGGCATACTCAGACTCATCTCTTGAGGTGGCCACAAGATTATTTGGTGAACCAAATCAGGCTTATTTAAATGTTTAGGCCCTTGGGTCATTGAATGGACTTGACAATATGACATCATCTTTACTAAGACAAAGATCAAGGTTTAAGAAGTAAAGGTTCTATTCACTCTTCTTCATTTAACAAATACCACATTTGCACAGGCCATCCACATTTCGATATTGCTTTTCAATAGGGAAGGGAAACTGTTTTCATTTGCAGTCCAGTCTATATTTTCCTTTTAAGAATTATACCAGTAGGCGTCCAGCAGTCAGGGTTCACAAATGGCAGCTGGATGACTCTTCCCTTTAGGAGACAACATTATTCTGACATATGAGTCTTGTAAACAGTACTGATTTTAGTCTAGTTAGGCCATCTTTTGAGTGTCAGTGACACTGCACATGCTCAGTGTACTTTGGGCTGCTGTTGAGGAGCTAAGCTTGGGGGTTGTTTGAAACCATCAAGCAGCCAATGGATATCATTCATGATCCAGTTTTTATGAAATTACATTTAGTAATGACTTTTGCTAGGTTTCCATTTCCTCTGATTAGCATAATCATCTCAACAAGTCTACAATTAAGGACTTTATTAAGACCACAGTTGTTTAAAATGGACTCTGCGCCATGACAGAAGCATGATTGGTGGCCATAAAGCATAGCAGAACTGCGGCTCTTTATAAAAGGCACAGAACCATTACTTTATTATAAATAAATAAATAGAATATTATCTGCAATTTTTAATTGGTGAATATTAGTTGACTAGGAAAACTGGTTCTTATTTAAATAAAAGGCAATGTTTATTTCTGTGGTTAAATAGTATGTATAATTATCCTCTTATATTTCCACTTAGTGTCTTTTCATCTCAGAATGTGCCCTGGAATTCCTCATAAACCCAGCCATTAATAAAGATGTGTAGTGAAGAAATAATATGCGTTAGTCTCCAAAGACATGCTATTATAGACCCTTTCAAGGCACATCTTTAATCCATTATTCCATATTTACTTTACTATCACGCTGCACAGACTGAAGCATTTGGTTTATTCAGATAAATCTCCTGTACTAGTAATTAGCACAATGAATGCATTACATTATCACACGGATTGTTCCTGTTCTTTTATTGCTTTCTGGAAGAGAGTGAATCAGATTTTTTTTTTATTGGATTAATAACCAGGAAGAGATAACCTAGGAGCTCCCTAGAGCCAAAGCTACATGTCAGAGTATAGAGATTTAATTTTTAATGAGCGTTTCCTTTATTCTGAGAAAGCATTGTGACATCGTTATGGGACGTGTTACTAAGCAACTCCAGTATAGCTGTTGTAACACATTTGGAATTCTACTTTCATCAGCATTGTAGCGGAATGTGAGAAGGTAAAAGCACTCACGCCGGCGTGGATTTCTTTATATAAGACAAGCATCAGGAGTCTCAAATTTTCTTAAAGATGTAGGCTTACACCATGATGTAGGAAGATTCTGCAATTTCCATAGTACAATTATAAATGGGCAGATGTGATAGTATTCATTAGTGATGGGCGAAATAAATTTGGCAGGTGCGAATAAGCGGCGAATTTCCGGTGTCAAAAATTTTTGGACGTGCGTCAGAAAAGTCACTTGCGTCAAAACTGTTGTGCGTCAACATTATTTGAACGCCCATTGACGTTAATGCCGGCGTCAAAATTCACAGTTCACCGAATTTTTGCTGTTCTGCGAATTTTGCTGGAAATTCCCAATTTTTTGGGCGAAACGGGACAAATTCGCCCATCACTAGTATTTATCAAGAAATATATGTGCTGTATCAGGAGGAAAATGTTCCACCTCTCTGAGTATATTTGTTAGATACTCAAGCAATGTGTTCCAAAGGAATATCACAAATTAGCAATGATTGGATCACAGAATATTGTAGAGCACAAATGGGGTTTGGTACCAGTGTCAGACTGGGACTCCTAGGGCCCACCATTGAGACCTAACTACCAGGGTCTACTTTTACAGTAACTATATAGATGGCGATAGTGCCAAATGGTATAGAGGTTATATAGGTTTATGGGGAAAATAAGGAAGGTCTTATGGACATTTTCCAATATAGGGACCCACCAGGAGATCCTTTATTAGTGTATGGACTGGAAATATTAGGAATGAAGAAGGACCAAGTTCTCCCATTGCCTTGGAAAAGCTCCCTCTCCTATAGTTTGAGGCTTGCTAAACGTAAGCGTTTGTGGGCGTAACAAGAAAAGAGCTTGCTGAAAAGATAGTTAATCCTTTACCTTGCTTGCTTAGTGAATAAAATGAAACCAGGCAACATCCTTCTTCTGACCATTCTGACCACCAAGTAGTCAAGGAAGTTGTCAGGAGAAAGAAAGAGGCTGCTCTGATGTTCTTCTGTTTAGGAAAGATGTGAGAAAGGTTTCTAATTTTATTTCTAAGCCGAAGAACATCAGAGCAGCCTCTTTCTTTCTCCTGACAACTTCCTTGACCACTTGGTGGTCACAATGGTCGGGAAATGACCAGCAGGTGGCGCTGTTGTAACAAAATTCATTCATATTAACAGGACACGTATCCCTTAATATTGTGGAATTAAAAATAAATAAATAATGAATGTAAAAGACAAAAGTGCTTAGAATAGCCCCCTTGTCAATTTTACATTCACTTATTTTAAAGGTTTACTTATCCTTTAAATGTATTTGAGTTCTGACGTCTGTGTAATAAATGATCTTTGATCTTCTCTGGCCTGATGTCAAGGCAGGCACGTTCATTGGAATATGCAGCAAATGCCTTCATTTAGTTCTGTGTAGAATTGACAGCTCAAGAGTGACTGATGAAAGCCAGATGAAGTCATGTGCAGTATTTATGTATTACTAAGAAGGCTTTTTAAATTCACAAATCCGTTTCCAGTGACAATATCCTGTAACCAGAATATGGGACGTGCCCAGCGGCTTTTGGCTCGTTACAATGTGGGTGTAGTGACTACACAACCATGTGTTCATTCTGCACAAACAATGCCTTCATTCTGCCGGGTAGGCAGCAGGGCATTGAACGAAAACAAGGGATTATCACTGCTGTCCAAGACTCATGTAGCGTTGCTTGCGCAAAGGAGGATGAGCAGGAGCAGTGATTCAGATCTTAATAAAAACAGTCACAAAGAAAGTATAGAAAAATCCATAGATCTTTGTTTTCAATGTCTGGAGTTGCACATGGCACCCTTCCCCTCCTCCCTGTATTTCCTCACCGCTTTGAAGACAATGAAGACCACTGAGTCACAGCTGTAATGATGAGCTGGAGGGATATTTTTAACTTTTGGGGGAAAATGAAAAGGAAAGAAAAAAAAAAAATTAAAAACATGCAGGGAACTTCTAATAAAGGAAGAGTATTCTGGAGCACTGCGGTGAAATAAAGTCACTGATAGGTCTGATATTTGGTTTGGCAGCGTTGGAATGTCTTGGTATCGTCAAAAATGTTTTGTTATTAGTAAAGCAGAATATATTTTACTCTGAAACGATTTCTTAAAGGGGAACGCCAGCTTCCAAACCAAAATTTGATAAACAGGCCCAGAAACATCTAATAGACCCATCACAGTTACCTGTTTCTTCAAAAAGTAAGAATAAATGTAATTTTCTATGCTGAAATCCAACTGTTTAACAGTTCTTCTCTTTCTGCATCATTTGAAATCCTGGCAGGGAAGGAGGGACTAAACACTGATGTTCAGGGTCGGACTGGGGGGCCCGGGGCCCACCAGAACTGCTGATTCAGTGCCCCCCGGCCCCCTACTGTGACGTGCCGAGCTTGGCACAACTGTGTGAAGGCGCCGCTCAGTGCGCATGCATGAACGGCACCATGCGCATGCGCCAGCGGTGTCGCTTGGCAGACAGCTACCACTTTTCCCCCCCAAAATTTACATATCGGGAGAGGGGGTCTGGCCCGGCGGGGGCCCATGGGGTTCGGGGCCCACCGGGTTTTTTCCCGGTGTCCCGCCGGGCCAGTCCGACACTGCTGATGTTACAATTTGTAACAACTTCTCCACAGCTTACAGACAACATGCAGGAACTACATAACCCACAATGCATTGCACTGTGATGTTCCTTTCCTTATTGAAATCACATGTGCAGGGAATTGTGGGGTTTGGAGGATGCAGGCTGAGGACAGATGGCTGTTGATACAAAGTAACAGTAGTCAGCCAGCTAAGCAAAGTAGTCAGACAGATCAGCAGGAGAGCAGGGGGCTTGGCTTAGGGAACTGTCAGAAACCATTTAAAATCATGAGAAGTCTGCATATTTTTTAAATGATGTATCTTGCAAAGTTGCTTGAAATTATCTTTACTTTTCCAACAGCTTAAGTTATGTTTTTGTGGAGTTCCCCTTTAATCATAAACAACATGGCATTCCCTTAAAATAGACAATAAAGTATTGGACATTGCTTGTTGGGTATGTTGGCATTTATGTGTACAGTGGCAGCTGCCTTATTAATAGTCAAAAAATAGTCAAAAAAGTCTAAAAATTAGGCTACTGTTCCAGTGGATGACCACCAGTGAACATTAAACATCATGAGAAGTTGCCTAGATTGAGCCCATAGTTTAGTGGAACATTACAGTATGTTTGAGCAAGGTCACAGACTGGACAGGACTAAGTCATAAAATACAACCCTACCAACTCCACACCCATCACAAATCCAGTATTGAAACAGCTAAATGAGCTCAACATCAAAATTCTGCACTCCAGATGCATCAACTTAAGCGTGCAATGACTCCAGGGTGGACTGATGTAATAAGGCAAGACTGATACAGTTGCATCACACTCTGCAATTAATGGCATAAGTCATGGCTAACCATAACACCAACCATTGTACTCATATACCAGTGATAATGTGTTACTATTATTGTTCATGTAGATGATTAAAATCATGAATGCAAACAACAGGGGAACGCCCACTTCTGTACTTAAAGGGATACTGTCATGGGTAAAAAAATTTTTTTCAAAATGAATCAGTTAATAGTACTGCTCCAGCAGAATTCTGCACTGAAATCCATTTCTCAAAAGAGCAAACAGATTTTTTTATATTCAATTTTGAAATCTGACATGGGGCTAGACATATTGTCAGTTTCCCAGCTGCCCCAAGTCATGTGACTTGTGCTCTGATAAACTTCAATCAATCTTTACTGCTGTACTGCAAGTTAGAGTGATATCACCCCCTCCCTTTTTCCCCCAGCAGCCAAACAAAAGAACAATGGGAAGGTAACCAGATAACAGCTCCCTAACACAAGATAACAGCTGCCTGGTAGATCTAAGAACAACACTCAATAGTAAAAACCCATGTCTCACTGAGACACATTCAGTTACATTGAGAAGGAAAAACAGCAGCCTGCCAGAAAGCATTTCTCTCCTAAATTGCAGGCACAAGTCACATGACTGGGGGCAGCTGGGAAACTGACAAAATGTCTAGCCCCATGTCAGATTTCAAAATTGAATATAAAAAAATCTGTTTGCTCTTTTGAGAAATGGATTTCAGTGCAGAATTCTGCTGGAGTAGCACTATAAACTGATGTGTTTTGAAAAAAAAACATGTTTTCCGATGACAGGATCCCTTTAAATATAAATAGGGCACACTCACATCTGCTTGGAGGCAAAACACTTTTTTTAAATAATGCACGTTTTCTGTTTGCGTTCCATCATGAAAGCCATTTTTCATGGTGCAAGGTGCGACTTTGTAATGATTGTTATGCATGCCTGGACTGGGATTCAAAATAGGTCTTGGCATTCAAGAACACAAATGCCCAAACAACCTGCCACCAGCCCAATAAATAGTTATTATAGCACCTTTGGCATTTGCCAGACTCCACAGATGCCAGTCCAGTTCTGTTGTTACGGTATCTAGCAAAGGGTTGCCCAATGGAATAGTGATGTGTTTTACCCATTCAGTTGACATGAGTCAGGGCACAAGTTCCACATTAGAGATTTCTTCGTAATATATAAATATTTAATTCCAGTTGTTTTTTTGATATGTGTCGCCCTACATCTGATTTTAGTAAGAATTTTTTCAAATGGATGGGACCTGGGCGATGACGAATGGAGGTAATAGTGTAAATAGACAATACTGGGCCCTGTCCCTAATCCATGTAGAAATATTCTTTTTTTTCGCTTGTATACTTAAATTATGAATCAATCGGGATTCCAGCTGGTTTCCCTATACTCCGAGGCCCCCTTGTAGATAACCACGGCTGTAATTTGTTTGTTTGTTGAACCTTAATTAATCCAGTGCACATGGTTTCCAGATCCATCTTTGCGGCAGCAGAATATTAAAAAGCTTAACCAGGCAGAAACATCTAATAAAGAAGAGGAAAGTCTATTTATATATAGGATAACAGACCACCGATAAGAGACTAGATGATACCACTAAAACCCTTCTACTCTTGGACAATACTAAACCCTACTTATCTTTAACAGATACAATTAGGGGTAAAATTCACGAAATTCGGGTGAAGGGTTCGAATAAAAAAAAATTCGAATTTCGAAGTATTTTTTGGGTACTTCGACCATCGAATTGGTTAAATTCAATCGAATTCGATCGAATTCGAACGATTCGAACGATTAGAATTAAAAATCGTTCGACTATTCGACCATTCGATAGTCGAAGTACTGTCCCTTTAAGAAAAACTTCGACCCCCTACTTCGGCAGCTAAAAGCTACCGAAGTCAATGTTAGCCTATGGGGAAGGTCCCCATAGGCTTGCCTGTGATTTTTTGATCGAAGGATTTTCCTTCGATCGTTGAATTAAAATCCTTCGAATCGAACGAAAAATCCTTTGATCAATCGATCGCAGGATTTGCGCAAAATCGTTCGACTTCGATATTCGAAGTCGAACGATTTTAGTTCCCAGTCGAATATCGAGGGTTAATTAACCCTCGATATTCGACCCTTCGTGAATCGGCCCCTTAGTGATGGGCGAATTTATTCGGCAGGTGCGAATTTGCGGCGAATTTGCGCGATTCGCTGCCAGCGAATAAATTTGCGAAATGCCCGCGAAAATTCGCGGCAAAAATTCGGCGGCGTCAAAAAAAATTTTCCGAAAAAATGGACGCCGGCGTCAAAAACGGGCGCCGGCATAAAAAACGGGCGCTGGCGTCAAAAACGGGCGCCAGCGCCGTTTCGCGAATTTTTCCGCCGTTTCGCGAATTTCGCAAACGGCGCAAATTCGCCCATCACTAGATACAATGCTGGAACCTACATAAAATATTTTTAATACATTTTAAAGCTTTGGGAAGCTGACACTGTCCCGAGTCTCTCAAGTCCCCCAAACATTTGCTGGGTCTGATATTTAGTTTTACACCCCTGAAAGTTCAGATGAAGACATCAAATAACAACTGAGTGCAGCGAGAATGAAAATGTACTGTCTTCATCCAGAGTGAAAGGAAATGTACAGTAGTTTTTAAATCTATTGATGAATAAAATATGGCAGCAATTATAATTTATCTTAGCCAGAGTGGAATTAAATGTCATTAGCCCCTTGCCCCAGATAGCTCAGTGAAGCAATTATATAATAACCTTTAGAAAAAATTGGCTTTTGTATGTAGAGTTTTAGATTGTTCCGCTGCCCAGGGTGTTTTAAGTATCTTTAGTATGTGACATGACATCCAACACCACCGCATTTCACAGCAGGAGGGTATTTATGTGCGATTCTGTACTGTGTCATTTCACGAAGGAAACGCCAAGACCTCAAACTAAAATATAATATCATCCTACAGTGTAGGGATATTTTTGTAATTCTTTTAATGATGCCAAAGTTCATTTCAGACAACAGGAGCATTGATGCCGTTTAAGCATTAAGGGCAAGGCCAGACGTGGCGTTTTTGCGGCCAGCCAGGCATAAATACGCTACGGAACCCACATGCGACCGCCAACATGTGTTTTTCATGCTTTTTTTCAGCACGTAGGATTCTTTTCCCAGCATGCACTTCTCATTGTTCTCATTGCCATATTTAAAATACGCTGTGTATTTACGCAAAGTGTGGTTTCAAACGTGCAGATCCCATAGTCTATTGATTTGGTGGTTTCTTGACGTATTGGCGTTTCTGCTAAAAAACGCCAATACTGGCGTCCTGTGGCGGAGTTCAGCTTGCAAGAGCCCTATGTGAATTGCTATAGTGTGTTTTCCATTGGTTTCAGTGGTAGTGCAGTTTATGCATATTTACGCCTGGCTGTTCTTTTTTAAAAACGAAATGTAAAAAACGCTGCAGAAACGCCACGTCTGGCCTTGCCCTAAAGATACACAATGACCCCATAGATGAGCTTATTCCTTTTCCCTTGCTGGAGTCTTGTGACTGGCAATTCAACAAAAGTCAACATTCTGCCATTTTGACCACTTATACTGCCTAGACTGGTGGTTTCCAAATGGTATGACTGGCCATCCTGCAGGTCTCTGGAATATTATGTAGCCTGAAGGCCAGTTAGGGTGAGAATTGAGGGCAGAATATCTATTTGTTGTCCTACAGAAAAGAGAATGTCCAGCTTGGAAGTCAATAAGGGTAAGTAGTGATGGGCGAATAAATTCTCTTGGTGCGAATTTGCGGCAAACTTCCGCTTTTCGCCGCCAGCGAATAATTTCAAGAAACTCCCGCGAAAATTCGCAGACGTAAAAAGATTATAGATGAGTCGCTCGGGTCAAAATCGCTGTGCTTCAAAACTATTTGGACGGCCATTGACTTTAACGCTGGCGTCAAAATTGACGCGGGCGTCAATTGTCGAGTTTCACAAATTTTTCGCCATTTCGCAAATTTCGCAGGAGAACGGCTAATTTTTCGGTGAATCGAAATGGGAGAAATTCGCCCATTACTAAGGGTAAGCTTTAGGGAGAAAATATATTTTCTTTTCTAGATATTCTTGTATGGCTGAATAATTTTCCTATGTCTGTAACCATGTAATCAACTATGGGGTACATTAACTAAATGTTGGCCCTCCAAGAGGGGTTTGAAGCAAAAAAATGTGACGGCCCTAGATTTTAGAACACCTTCCATTCTATAGTTTAAGATGAATTTAATGCTGCAGCACTAGTCACTAATATGTAGGGATGCACCGAATCCAGGATTCGGTTCGGGATTCGGCCAGGATTCGGCCTTTTTCCAGCAGGATTCGGATTCGGACGAATCCTTCTGCCCGGCCGAACCGAATCCGAATCCTAATTTGCATATGCAAATTAGGGGCAGGGAGGGAAATTGCGTGACTTTTTGTCAGAAAACAAGGAAGTAAAAAATGTTTTCCCCTTCCCACCCCTAATTTGCATATGCAAATTAGGGTTCGGATTCGGTTTGGTATTCGGCCGAATCCTTCGTGAAGGCTTCGGGGGTTCGGCCGAATCCAAAAAAGTGGATTCGGTGCATCCCTATTAATATGCATACAGCAATACTTTTTCTGGCTATTTGTTTCATGTATAGGGTTCTTTTTATTTTATTTTCAAGTACAGGTATAGGATCCGTTATCCGGAAACCCATTATCCAGAAAGCTCTGAATTACTGAATGGCTGTCTCCCATAGGACCCATTATAATCAAATAATCCAAATTTTTAAAGATGATTTCCTTTTTCTCTGTAATAATAAAACAGTCGCTTGGACTTAATCTCAACTAAGAGATAATAAAAAACCTTACTGGAAGCAAAACCAGTCTATTGGGTTTATTTCATGTTTTCTAGTGGATTTAAGGTATGAAGATTCAAATTATGGAAAGATCGATTATCCGGAAGACCCCAGGTCCAAATCATTCTGGATAACAGGTCCCATACCTTTAATTCTTCATGATGTTCCAATATTTTTGCTTCCGTTACATCAATATGTGAATCTAGATTGGGATATGGTGCACTGTTAACTGATAAGCTGGTTTCCCAGTTGCTAGAAAGAAAAAATGCTCTATATAACCCTATACTAGATTTCCCCTCCTTCGTAGATCTCTCGGAGCCCATCACCGGAGACACTGCGCTTTTATTGAGCTGCGGTTGGACAGCAGTGTTGTAAAGAACCAATAATACCATAACAAATGTGCCTGATTTGGGATTTATGAACAGACAGCCAAATTAAACTTGACTTGTTGCATTGAAAGCTCAGAAAAACTCATTGTAGGAAGGGTTTTTGCTTTGGAGCTTAGTTAAAAAACACACAATAGAGCATATTTTTTCTTCTAGAAAACGGGAAACTGGCTTATTATTTAACAGTGCACCAAATTCCAATCTAACTTTTTGGCTCGTGGGTCCATAAACACATTATTGGTGCTGCTCGATATCCGCACACATCAGAATTTGCGTGGAGTTCGCGTTAACTCTCATTTTTGCATCACTATTTCAATGTTACTCCACTTCCTGGTTCTTCTCAGTTGTCGGCTTTCTTTCTTTAGCAGAAATACCATTTTCCTGAATAAAGTTCTTCTATTCATTGTTTACCTCCTGTAATGGAATCTGGCACGGATAACCAAGATGGCGTCCAAAATGGTGGCTCCCTGGGTCACGGACGCAGACGGATGATGTCAACTTCTTCCCACACCCTGATTGGTCGCCGGCGACGGAATGGACGTCGGCGTCAATAATGGGCGCCGGCGTCCGTCGCACACGTCAGCGCGTCAGTCGCCGACGTCAGCGCGTCCGCGCATACGTCATGACGCCGATGCGTCCGAAATTGGCGCCAAACTTGGGCCTTTATAAGGGAACTCCGGACTGTAACCTGTGCCCAATTATAGGTTTAGTTTTCTACTCCTGGGTGTGATTCATTGCGAACTTCTTGTCTATTGTGTACCGACCCTTGCCTGGAATTCTCGACTTCGAACCTCTTCTGCCTGGACTGATCTTGTTGCCTGTTTTTGACCATTCTTCTGTCTCATCCTCTACTGTACTGCGAACTTGGACATTGTTATTTTCCTCCCTTGGTCCTCACTACTCCTGAGGCCTTTGGCCTTACACCTCCTTCATGGGGTAACATCTTAAAAAATGAATCAAGAAGTGGTTTCCATCCTGGGGACAACAGTTAAATTCCTTGAGGCAAACAGTAGTCATATCTTTTTCCTGTGCCAACAAGAAATCATTAGAGGAAAGGTTGTTACAAGAGCCACGGCACATTTGTGCAACCAAAGCGCCCATAGTTATCTCAAACCCTAGGTCTGTAGATCTTGAATTAAACATAGTAGTTTGACTATATGTATTCCTAATGCATTAGTGAAAGCCTTTATATACAGCTCTAAAATATGAAGACATTTCTAACCAGAACAAAGTGCCCCTGCTACATAATTTAGCACTTTGATTGCAGGGGGAATCCTGGAGAAACTAAGGTTGCGATACCTTTAAGCTGAGCAACATAATTCATCAAAGATGAAGGACGCTACATGGCTTTCAAAATCCGCCGATGGGAGTTCGAAAGCTCAGGTTTCTGTAGAGGGATAGAATTTTTTTCTTTCACTAAAAGGTATCAGTGTCACCAGCTAAAACCAACTTGTTGCATAATTTAAAGGCTTGAACCACTTGTGCTTTGCTTACAATAAAATCATGTAGCGTATACACATGCATAAACCTTTAATTTGGGCCAGACCAGTCATATATCGCGTGGAGATATTTTAGAAGACCATTTTTCTCTTTATAAATAGATGAAGTAAAGTAAGTAAAAATTAAGTTTCAGATCCAAGACAGTTGCCAAGACTCAGCAATAATACACGCCAATATTAGAGCTGGAGTCAAGGCTGGCATCAGAAAGCAAGTTGGTCCTATCATATATAAATTGTCTGTGTGGGGCTCCTTTAACCAAATATACACAATGGATATTCAGTGGATACCGTTAGATATGGCTTCCTTGGTTCCTAAAACACTTATGGACAACATGGGGTCAGTATCCAGTTCTCTTATATGGGTCATATTCAGCTCAGTGTTGGTAATGGGCGAATTAATTCGGCAGGGGCAAATTCGCGACGGATTTCAGTGAAACCATTGTGAAAAGTCACCTGCATCCAACGCCCATTGACTTTAACACCGGTGTTAAAATTGACACAGGCGACAGGCGTCAAAATTTCTGTTTCGTCTATTTTTCACCGTTTCACGAATTTTGCAGGAAATTCTTGAATTTTTCGGTGAATCGAAAAGGGACAAATTTGCCCACCACTACTCCGTGTATTTGTTAAAACAGACCTACATCTAAAAGGCTTCCTGTGTTCTAAGGTATAGCGATAAAGAAACCACCTTCGGTCAAAAATGAAGATTTTTGAAGAATGAAGAAGTTATACCAGAACACACTTAGGGGCAGATGTATCAAGGGTCGAATATCGAGGGTTAATTAACCCTCGATATTCGACTAGGAATTGAAATCCTTCGACTTCGAATATCGAAGTCGAAGGATTTAGCGCAGAAAATTCGATCGAACGATCGAAGGATTATTCCTTCGATCGAACAATTAAATCCTTCGAATTGAACGATTCGAAGGATTTTAATCCAACGATCGAAGGAATATCCTTCGATCAAAAAAACGTAGGCAAGCCTATGGGGACCTTCCCCATAGGCTAACATTGACTTCGGTAGCTTTTATCTGCCGAACTAGGGGGTCGAAGTTTTTTTTTAAAGAGACAGTACTTCGACTATCGAATGGTCGAATAGTCGAACGATTTTTAGTTCGAATCCTTCGATTCGAAGTCGTAGTCGTAGTCGAAGGTCGAAGTAGCCCATTCGATGGTCGAAGTAGCCCAAAAAACACTTCGAAATTCGAAGTTTTTTTACTTCGAATCCTTCACTCGAATTTAGTGAATCGGCCCCTTAGATGTGATCTTGAAATGCTTTTTGCATGTTGCACACATGACCTAATATCAATGTTAATATCATGAGGGAAGTAACTTGGAACAGCCACATATTGGCTTGACTGCCATCCTACAACCCTACCTCCTTCATTATAAAATAAAGTACTCAAGCTACAGGTTATGACTTACAAGAACCAGCACCATCACTAGATCCCCACTAGATTTAAAGATGCCCCTATTGATCTTAACGTAACAACTGAAGGGATACAGTACTTGAACACCATGTATGAGGAGCAAATGGCCTTGCTACTGGCAAGGACATCAAGATAGTGACAAATAACAATTCTCAGTATTAAGATTTTAAAAGAGTTTGTGCTCTTTGAACTGCTTCTTACCAGAATGAAATCCACAAACGGGCAGTTTAGGAATTCACAAAAATATTGCCTTATTGCAACCATTGTCTAGAACTGTAGATTGCAATATGTCAGGCAGAGGAATGTCTGCCGTCTCAGGGATGTATCAGTGGAAGTTGTAATTCTTTCCTGAATATTGTTAGATGTCTATAAAAGGAATATAACTATAACCTTTCCATTCCAAGAGGACCAGCAACCCCTATTATGTGTTATGTCAACGGTTCCTTCAGCCACCTCCCAGGATCGACCACATGTCCCAGAAGCGGCACCCATTGGCGCCTTATACTGAGGTCCAAGATGTAGAGTGGGCCCGGAACCCAGATACAAGTATTGTATCTTTTAATGCACTTGTAGCTTGATTGTCAGTGAATGACAATCACTGTAAGGATGTGTCAACTCTGAGGAAGTGTAGAGGCATGAAACGTGTAAGTTTTTTGAACACCCACTGCCATATTGTTATGACATTGTGGGGCACATTTACTTAGCTCGAGTGAAGGAATAGAATAAAAAATACTTGAATTTCGAAGTATTTTTTTGGCTACTTCGACCATCGAATTGGCCGCTTCGACCTTTGACTACGACTTCGACTTCGAATCGAACGATTCTAACTAAAAATCGCTCGACTATTCGACCATTCGATAGTCAAAGTACTGTCTCTTTAAAAAAAACTTCGACCACCTACTTCGCCATCTAAAACCTACCGAGCACCAAGGCTTTGCCCATAGGCTTTCCTACCAATTTGGGATCGAAGGAAAATCGTTCGATCGACGGATCGACTAAAAATCGCTCGACTATTCGACCATTCGATAGTCGAAGTACTGTCTCTTTAAAAAAAACTTCGACCACCTACTTCGCCATCTAAAACCAACCGAGCGCCAAGGCTTTCCCCATAGGCTTTCCTACCAATTTGGGATCGAAGGAAAATCGTTCGATCGACGGATTAAAATCCTTCGATCGTACTAAATGCGGTAAAAAAAAATTCATGAATTGACCCCAAAAAACTAGGGAAACGCATTTTTGCCAATGAGCTTCAAAATAATTTTTTGACGCGCGTCAATTTTGGCGCCCGCAACAATTTTTATACACGTGCCTATTTTGTCCAAATGCATTAACGTCAACGGGCGTTAGAATAATTTTGATGTGTAACAAATTTTATGTGCCCCACTATGTGCACGCCCGATTTTTTCCGACGCGGTGGATTTTTTTTTTTGGCAGCAAATTCACGCCTGTCAAATTTAATCGCCCATCACTACCAGCGACTCCAGTCGATATGTGGGTCAGCACTCGATGCTGGTAACAGTATTGTGAAGCATGTCAGTGAATGACCCCTATAGCCTATGTTCTGTAGAACAGCAACATTTAGAGGTCAAGTCAACAAGTGTTCCTGCTGAAGAATATCATATTCACTTTACTCATCCACCTGTACTGTTATCAGCTGATGCTCCAGAACAAGTGGGGTCACAATGGTCTTCTGATAGACAACCCTGATGTATTGTGGCACATCCTTTATCACTTTGCTTCCACCATAAATGTCTGTGGTCATGGTGTGCCCAACCAAGCAGAATGATCTATTTTCACATTAAATGTAAGGGCTTCATCCCACCACATTGTTCACGGCTGTATAATGCTTAAAATGCTGCCTGTACGTCCTACAGATCCGGCTTCTGCGAATTTAATGTATCAACAAAATTAAGAGTCCTTTTTTATTTTAACAAGACAAATAGGAACAAGGAAGAAGGAGCTGAAACGACTTACAGGCAATATAAAAAAACAATCATTCGCGTGAAGGACATTCTGTAAACCTACAGGTCATATACCTGGGAATGACACAATGCTCTATACACATTACAAAGTGTCATATCCCGTATAGAGCCTAAGTGATAGATAGCAGTTTTTGTAGGACTTATGAGTCAGCTTCTTCACGGGCAATTTGTTCTGGGGCAATAAACTCCCTGCCTAGCCTTCTATCGCTATCTTGATACATTCTCCTGCCTTGCTGACGTTGAAGGAATATCCGCTGGAAAAAGAAGCGCATCAAAGTGATAATTTGTCTACAGATGGGAAACAGCAAGCTCTAACTGAAGTGCAAAGGTTGAAAAAACAGTGGATCCATAAAAATCTGAATGCCATGAAAGTGTTGGTGGACTGAGGGGCAAATTTATTAAGATTCGTAGTTGCGCCAGCGTCCGCTTCGCCGCACTTAGACAGGCGTATTTTCACCAGCGCTACACAAATTCACTAAAATCCGAAGTTGTGCAAGATTGCGCAGTTGCGCTAGCATTTATTCGCCAAGCAAAGCGAAGTTACACTAGCGATGCTTAATTTGCATACGGCGGCAAATTGAAGTAACAATGGAGGTATATGTAGCATCACTACACAAGCCTGGGAAACCTTCAAAACATCAAATAAAATGTTTATTTTGCCCTACACATGTGCCCACTGTATAGGTAAGTTGCCATGAGTTAGGAAATGTAGGGGGGAAGGAGGGTAGCCCCAAAAAATTTTTCGATCTTTTTCAGCCTATCACCCATAAAAAAAGAAAAAACACCAGCTTTTTTTGAGACTTAGAGAATTTTTTTACTTTTTTAGAAGCAATCCCTATCTACTCTATTGCACTTCGCCTGGTCTGAGGTGGCAAAGGAAGTCTGGCGTAAAAGTTAGCGTTCAGAAAAATGCGCACTTTAGTGAATTTGCGTAGTTACGTCCGTTGCGCAAATTCGCCAGGCGTAAGGGTGTGAAGTAACACTAGCGAATTTACGCCAGCGTCTGTTAGTGAAGCGGCGAATTAACAAAAATGCGCTACACTAGCGAATTAACGCTAGCGTTAGGCGCTTCGTCCTTTAGTGAATTTCCCCCTATATCTCAGTACATTATTGTTATTCATTTGGTGAAGTGATTGGTACTCGATTGGAGGCAACTCTTACTAAAATTGAATTTGATGGTGGACTAAAAAACATTTGCCTATGCCTATTCACCAACATACCGGTAGCTCTACCACCACCATCACGCCCTGTAATCCTGTAAGCATTGGTGGCTTAATGGGGCCTTAATTTTGGCTCCATACTTGGGTCTATGAGTTGAACTTTGTCAACAACTTGAGAATTTAGAGCTGGTAACCTGTGGAGCTCTTCAACGCTCTTCATTGCTGCGGGTTTACATTTTTCTCTGGCACTTTGGCATCTGCACGAACAGCATGAAACAGACATTGGTTTGTTACATAATTTTAACAGGACATTTTTGTGTTATTTACCAGCACAAAATACTCATTATTCACAGTTGAAGAACGTTTCAGCTCTGATACCAGCTATTCAGGCACAGAAATGATGACTAGTTGCAAGATCCAGCCCCAGTGTGAAAAACAAAACCCTATATAGCTCTAAGCAAAGAGTTGAGACTATTTTCAGAAGCCTTTCAAGTTCTGGCATATATGAAGACTCCAACAGATTCCGCCACATTACAATCCACAAAGGAAAAAAAAAAACGGTCTGCCTCATTATACAGTCGGAAACCAATAAACATTTTGATACCAGCTACAAAAAAAGAAGACTTTTTTTATACATCTAAATCTTTATCCGTTTCACCAACTGCTTTAGATTTTCTTAAGGGGCATCAACACTCAGATAAAAAGCTTGGCAGCACAGTGGCACAGACTGGCATCCAAAAAGTCTCTATTCTTAAATCAAACAACCCATAAAATATGTTAGCATTCCTTTACTCAGATGGAAAGAAGCAGAACACATACTTTGTGCCAATGTCATTTTAATGAGGTGTAACTAGCAATGTCCAGAGACATCTAAACCCAACGTGGGTGCCTGTGGCTTGATGTTGATTTGCTGCAGTCAATTCTTATTCATAAGTGGGGTCTTCAAAGGTTGTCGTACCATTTTATGGGCTTTCTTTTTATTAGACATTAAAAAGACCACTGTACACATATTCTCCTGCAGAATTGAAGATGGAAAAGCCTACGCTGATATTGCTTTATTGTGCCTCAATGAGAAGGCTTAGCGAAAACGTAGGTCTCTATACCTGAAGAAAGACATCTTCACTCTGCATGTCCACATTGTCGCATTCACCCACAGAACCTAGGTCATATCTGTAAGGGGGTTTATACACAGTAGGAGGGTTATGGGAGATTATAACAGTTTACTCAACTCAACTGCTGTAAGATGAACCAGTAAAAGATGCAAAAAAATATACTCAAGTTTTACAGTTCTCTTGATTTACAACGGATGCATTTACTTAAAAACACAGACGTCATTCATTTCATTAATACTAGCTTCCCATCCAGTTCTTGGAATGCTTTCAAGTGTACACAGTGGAAACCATTATGGTAAAAAAAACCCAAAAATAATAATAAAAAATAAATAAATAAAATAATATATATATATATATATATATATATATATACTGTATATATATATATATATATATATATATATATATATATATATATGGAACCTCAATCTATGTAGGTTGGAACAGGGACATTTCTTTGCTAAAAGCCCACGATTCCTTAAAGGGGAATTAAAGTGTAAAATAGAATAAGGCTAGAAATGCTGTATTTTGTATACTTAACATAAACATGAACTTACTGCACCACAAGCCTAATCAAACAAATGATTTATGCTTTCAAAGTTGGCCACAGGGGGTCACCATCTTGTAACTTTGTTAAACATCTTTACAAGACCAAGATTGTGCACATGCTCAGTGTGGTCTGGGCTGCTTAGGGATCATCATAAATTATCAAAGTCAAATAATATCTGCCAGAAGCCGATACAGCAAGACTGATTAATGATCACAATATACAGACTGCACTGGGTCCTGTGTTGTCATGTGATCTAATGTGGATTTTATTGTTTTTGTATTGTTTAATACAAACTTTCTCCAACTCAGAACCAGTGGCTGCAGCAAAATAATCCTCCAAATAGAATCCTAGTTTATCTGTTTAAATCTGGCTCCATGATCTTTGTCGCTGCAGCTGGAGTTGGAAACAGTAAAGGGGATGTAAAGGCAAAAACAAAATTCAATACAAATCTCTACACAGTCGCCAACTGCTCTACAGGGAAACAAACAAAGCTGCTTGAGTTCTGCATGGCTGGGAAGTAAGGCGGGGGCTCCCCCTGCTGTTCATAAGTATGATTGTTTCCCTGCAGAGCAGTTAGGGACTGTGTGATTATTCCTATCCACAGCAGTAAATGAAGGGAGAATTTCATTGCATACAGTCAGGTTTCTCATAAAAACCGCACACATTTTTGAATTAACGTATATTGGAGATAAGTTTATTTTTCATTAAAGAAAGTAAAAATGGGATTATATTTTTTTGCCTTTACATGCCCTTCAAAGGCATATGCCCTTTTTGCCCCAACCTGATACTGGTTTATTATGCACTTCTTCACAAGTAGTAGAGCAGCATCTTAATTATCCTGTAAATCTCCAAGCTTTGCATTCCAGTACCTTGTCATCTTCATTGAAGGGCATATTTTGTAGGGGAAACGGTTACAAGAACAAGTAACAAGGAACAACAGAGGTTCCACATTGACCAAGATAAGCTTAGCAATGCAAGCTGGACAGCCTGAAAATAGTTTAAAACAAGAAATTTTATGAAAATCTGATATATTTTGCTACAGACAACAGCTATTCACTAATCAGAACCATATAAAAATGACTTGTTTCCAAAACAACATTATGGTATTATGTGATTTTCTAAATGAATAATCATGTTCATAGTTCAAGGAATGAAGTTCTGATTAAACACCACCTGTATTCATTGCAGGTATTTTAAACATTATTTTCTGCAATTATATATATATATATATATATATATATATATATATATATATATATATATATCAGTCCAGCGAAAGCACTCACGGCATTGACTCCTCAAATATACATCAAAGGGCTTTTATTAGTGCATGGTGCATCAACGCATTTCGACTCACATGGAGCCGTCATCAGGAGCCGTCGTAATATATATATTATACAGGAAGTCAAATATCCATTGCAACACTGCTACCTTCATAATTGTTATCAATAATTAAAAATGACACACTGTCAGTAAGTACATCTTGCAGATAAGAAGACAATGACTTGAGTAAAAGATGAATAATAAATTAAGAAACTTAATAGATAGAACCTTTCCATTTCTAAAGCTCGTAGAAAGCGCAAAAGGTCAGAGTGCTGCCATTGTTAGAAGTGAAATGATGTTCATCATTCATATAATAACCATTTACAGCTATAACAGTCATCAGAAGAGATGGCTGATGTTCTCTTTTTGTGGATGCCTTTAAAGGTCTTCTAACTCAACTCAACAATTTTGATCCACTGTTTGCTTGCTGGATTTGAGCTCTGACATGATTAGCTAGCGTTAAAAAACCTTAAATTTTATGGTAGCTTACAGTAATCAGATCTGCTTATGGCTAAACAGCATATAAGATGATGTTTAAAAAAGTAACACAAAAGAAAAACATACAATAGTACAGTACGTATCCCAACAAAACCAAGAAAGTCCTCATCTGAAACTGGGTGCCTTCCAGAATATCTCTACTTTAGTACATGGCTGGAAAGCTCTTAAGCATCCCTAGCTATCAGATTCCCAAAAGGCACAGGATCGGCTTTAATAAAGTGTCTCACATTACTCGACTTCCCAATTTCTTGGTCGAATGGCCCTTATTACTGTAGACACCAAAGCACATTGAAGTTGGCTATTCCCAGACAAAACATACACACATTCTAGCATAGACCATGGGAAACATGTAAAAAGTTGAGGAGGAACTTGAGTTGAATGAATCTTTTTTTTACTGTTCCTTTGCCCATGAAGACACTTACAGTAGACCAATCTTTTTTAACCATAAAGCAGATTCAAAGCTGGGCAACACAAGTATGAAAAAAGTCTCCAGGGATGCAAAATAAGGGCTGTGATTGGCTATTTTGCAACCCATATGTGGACTGGCAGCCTAAAGGATCTTCTGATTGGCAGTACACCTGTTTTTTGCACCCAAAATTTGCCTCCAAGTCTAGAAATCAAAAATAAGCACCTGCTTTGAGAACACTAAGAGCAACATCCAAGGGGTTGGTGATCAATATGTTGCTCCAGAGCCATTGGTTGGGGATCACTGTAGTAGACCCACTGCACAAGTACTTTTGTATAAACAGTAAACCTTCTAAAGTAAAACAAGCACTGGGCCAGGGTAAACACTTAAATCGTTCTCTGGCATCTGTAATGATGTCTGAACCAAGACGATTAGATGCACAATTTTTGGTAAATAATTGGAATGTATTTTGGGCCAGCGGTCTAACGCTCAATTATTTTCAGTTGATTTTTCCAGTAAATGTATTTCGATGAAATGTAAAGTAAATGCTATTTATAAATATGGTTTGCATCACATTGATTTTTCCTTAAATGGATAGCACATACTGTAGACACTTTGAGGCCGATTCACTATGGGTCGAATATCGAGGGTTAATTAACCCTCGATATTCGACTGTGAACTAAAATCGTACGACTTGCGAATATCGAAGTCGAACGATTTAGCGCAAATCCTGCGATCGAACGATCGAAGGATTTTTCGTTCGATCGAACGATTAAATCCTTCGAATTGAACGATTCGAAGGATTTTAATCCAACGATCGAAGGAAAATCCTTCGATCAAAAAAATCACAGGCAAGCCTATGGGGACCTTCCCCATAGGCTAACATTGACTTCGGTAGGTTTTATCTGCCGAAGTAGGGGGTCGAAGTTTTTTTTAAAGGGACAGTACTTCGACTATCGAATGGTCGAATAGTCGAACGATTTTTAGTTCGAATCGTTCGATTCGAAGTCGAAGGTCGTAGTCGAAGGTCGAAGTAGCCCATTCGATGGTCGAAGTAGCCCAAAAAAACTTCGAAATTCGAAGTTTTTTTTATTCTAACCCTTCACCCGAATTTAGTGAATCGGCCCCTTTGTGTGTGTGCAGAAAACATTCCTATCATGAACACTGCCATTAATTCATAGACTTTATTACTGCATGGCATGTATAATTTGCTATGAGAACAATAAAGAACCATTATTTATGAGTTCATAAACTGTTGGTTCTGTTGTCTATGAAAATGTTCACACTTCTGGTTATGGAGGTATCTAATATGACAATACCTACTGTTATGTTGCACTGTATGCGTAGGGTTTAAAGTAAGTAATATCCTTTTATTTATTTAATTCCTTTTTAGTGGATGTTGAGCTTTATTTGTAGTGCTTTAGTTTAGAACATGCAAGAAAGGTCAAATATTTTGGTTGAGGAACCAACTGGTGGATTTGATTGACTCCTAATCCCATGTGTTACTTTCGAGAGATGCAAATCCGCACCATCAACTGGAAACAAAAATGGAAATCGAGCGATACAGATAGGTTCAAGTTTTGTTCGCCCAAACCACCATGTGAATTATTTACAGCTTGTTATTTGCTACTCAGGGAGAAATAGTGCTTGTGTTACACGATACGGATTCCGTAGGTTTGTTGAACTGAGCTTTATTGTAATTGACATCCTAGTGGTTTTGCAGAAAGTGCTTCACGTTGTCTATAAGTCACTCATTGATATTGCTTTGGGGGCGTATTGAGTAACTAAGGTCAACCCCAAACTGTTCCTGTGGATTTAGGAAGTGTGATGGGAGCACATAAACATATTGAAGTCCCCTATTCATTCATTTTGTTGGAGATGTTTTGAGATAACTAGATGCTAGTAATAGTTATTATTTCCAAGTAGAAATGAACAAATACGGTACATGGAAATACAGGCTAGTGTGTCTGAACCAAAGTAACTATTGCTAGGTGCTAGGGCTAGAGATCCTGGTAACTGTGTCGGACTGGGACTTGTAGACCCCACTGGAGAACCAAGGCACCACGACCCACTATCACAATAATTATAAGTAGTTGCTGCTGAATGTTACAGGAGTTAATGTACATTGTGGAAATAAGATTTTCTGGTACTAAAGGTGGCCATACACTGAGAGATCTGCTCGTTTGGTGATCTTTCTCCAATATGCCCACCCTAGGGCCCAACGATCGGATCCTAACGAATGGGAACGGGCGGTCGGATCGCGGGACTGTATTAACAAACAGATGCGGCCGCGATCCGACGGGATTTTTAGTCCCATCCGATCGAGATCTGGCTGACTTTTGGCCAGATCTCGATCGGGGAAGCCCATCGGGGGGCCCCATACATGGGCCAATAAGCTGCCGACTCGGTCTGTCGACAGCTTTTATTGGCCCGTGTATGGCCACCTTAAGGCATTTTTCAATCTTTTTAAGTTCTCCATTGAACCATGGAAACAGGAGGAATTAACAGCAGAAAATAATTTGTATGGGATCCTTATACAGAAACCCGTTATCCAGACAGCCATCTCCCATGGACTCCAATTTCATGAAACATTTTTTAATTTTTTTTCCTTTTTTTTCTATAATAATGAAACAGTATTTTGTACTTGAGCCTAACTAAGATATAATTAATCCTTATTGGAGGCAAAACATGCTTATTGGGTTTATTTAATTATTTCAACTTTTTTAGTAGACTTAAGGTATTAAATTACTTACATCTAACCCATAACACCCCAGGTCTCAAGCATTCTGGATAACAGATACCTTTATATTATAAAACAGTGTAGTAGATGTCCATCTCCTGGTACTCGTGTAATTGAGTTTCTTTACTGGCAAACAACAGCCTTGCTTCATAGCTGGGATTCTGTATATCAGAGACAAAGTCGGATCAATTGCCCTTTTTCTGAAAGATTCCTTAACATCTACTTCAATGTTGCTTTAAGAGGCCTTTAAGAGATAACAAGGTTTAGCTAAGGCAGAGCAAACTGATGCAGTGGATCTTGGATAGCGATGGGCGAATAAATTCGCTAGGCGCAAATTTGCACAGAATTTTTAGCATTTCTCCGGCAGCTAATAAATTTGTGAAACTGCTGCAAAAATTCGCTGCCAAAAAAAAACGTTGCGTCCAAAAAAATTGGGCCAGAATAGTCGCGCATGTAAAAATTGTTGCGCGTCAAAATTATTCGGACACCCTTTCTATGGGCAAAAATGCTTTTTGCCCATCGCTAATCTTGGAAAATGTATAGAACTGTCCATTGCCTTCATGATGACTGGTATTTCTACCCATCCTAAGAAAATAAGAATCCCCAAACCACATCTCATGATGGCAGCTGCCGCCAAAGCATGAAATGTATTAGAGTGGCCTTCACTCAATGTTCTGGCTGCCCGACAAGGCCCATCTGACAACAGCTGTATCAATTAGCCATGCCTAGATTACATTTTCATTTGATGCACGCTTGATATCACGGTTGCCATGGGGTGGCAAAACATTCATCGTATAACCCTTTGGTTTTTAAAAGCTGCCTGAAAATCCACAAAAACCATGAACCCATGTGTGTGTATCATAATTCCGTTGCAAGCAGACCACACAATGACATGCGGTCAGGGAGAAACGGGAATTCTCCTAAAGAAAAACCTTGCAAGGTTAATTTCCTCTGCCTAGATAATTGTAATTAATGTTGTCACATATGCGAACCAAGCGTAACAGGATACGTTCATTTAAAGGCAGGCGCGATCAACCATACGGACGGTGTCCCAGTGTGACTGCTGTCTCTGTAGCAGAATGTAGTCTACAACATCTAACGATTAGGGAGTAGACCAGGGATTTGGCTGTTAATTGTCTGTTGCCAAGTGCTGCGGCTGTGAGATTAAGATTATCATTAACACTTGTATATGGAGATTTGTTTAGTACGGGTAAGATTTTTTTGGGGGGGGGGTGCAGGCACAAAGAGTGATAGTGTCCTGTTGGAGTTGGAGTGCCCCAGAACATTTGCAAGGTGGAAAACTAATGGCACAAATTTGCACTAGTGTTTGCCAAATGGAAGACAGGGTACAGTGACAAAAAACAGTCGCAGTCAATATTTTGTTCTGGGCTGTAACCATAAGGCCCCCCCCACTGCAACATCAATGGCTCCCTCTCCCAACAAACCCCTATCACCTCCCCCTCCACTGCCACATCAGTAGCTTTACCATGTTCCCCAACTCATTTACAGCTTGAATCGGACAAGAGAGAGCGGCAGCGCTTGCGGTGCCATGTGGAAAGGACCTGGGTCAACAGGGTCCATTACGTTTTTTGTACCAAGGGGGTACAATGCCTGTAGGTGTTTTATAGCACTGTATTTATGAGGGACTGATGGGTAAAGCATGTAGATATCCCCCCTCTCTCCCCATAGTTGTTCCCAAATTAGACATGTAAGTTAGGCAGTGTTTGTGGATGCAGGCCTCAGAGGGGCCCTGTACCAAAGGACAGATGGACTGGCCTAAGCTTGCCCTCAGAAGTGCACAGATTTGTGCACAAGTATTAAGAAACATGCTCCTGTGCCTCAAAGTCCTCTTACAATTCTGCCCCAGGTCAGGTAAATGACCCCTGGTTGGTCCAAACTGCTAGATCAGGTCTGTTCATAAGTAAAGTTTCCAGCGTGGCAGAAATGGAGTATCCAAATAGAGTCTAGTCCAGTGATTCCCCAACCAGTAGCTTGTGAGAAACTGCTCTCCAACCCCTTGGATGTTGCACCCAGTAGCCTCAGACTAGGAGCTTATTTTTAAATGCCTTGCTTGGAGGCAAGTTTTGGTTTCATAAAAACCAGGTGTACTGCCAAACAGAGACTAAATGTAGGTTGACAATCCTCATAGGGGCTACCAAATGGCCAATAACAGCACTTATGTGGCACCCCAAGAACCTTTCATGTTTGTGTTGCTCTCCAACTCCTTTTACTTCTGAATGTTGCTCACGGGTTAAAAAGGTTGGGGATCCCTGGTCTAATCAGAAGCAATTGGATGAACATCCCATGGTGTCGGACAGACTGACAGAACCAACTTGTAAAAAGTAGGGGAACAAAATATTTATCCAACCTGTTTCTTTCAAGAACATGCAAAATCAAACAAGAGCAAATAAAATATTAACCATTAGGTAATTGTATCCTAGGAAACCTCTATGACCATTGCATTTTCACTCTTAATACAGAAAAGAATATAATACGATGAAAAGAACCGGTGGCTCCATCTAGTCTGCCCATGACTTTTGCTTTAGTTTAGTTTCCTATATCTTTACCATGCACGTTTCATACATGAAATAGGGAGTTATACTCATCTCATGGATGCATAATTAGATGTAGTTCTGGAATAGGAAGGGATGATAATTAAAGGAATCCATTATGACACTAACATCTTTATAATGATAATATCAAAGTTCTTCAACTGGTGGCCACTCATATGCTTTTTGAAAGTGTTGATGTCACCAGCCTCATAAGATCCCAACCCCATGGAATGTCCAACCAGTTCAACCAGGAAGTGTCTCCCTCATCTTTGAAAGGAGGTTTATGAATGGATGACGTTTACATTTTAATGCAAAAGTTAATCTTTAAAGGGATCCTGTCATGGGAAAACATGTTTTTTTCAAAACACATCAGTTAATAGTGCTACTCCAGCAGAATTCTGCACTGAAATCCATTTCTCAAACGAGCAAACAGATTTTTTTATATTCAATTTTGAAATCTGACTTGGGGCTAGACATTTCGTCAATTTCCCAGCTGCCCCTGGTCATGTGACTTGTGCCAGCACTTTAGGAGAGAAATGCTTTCTGGCAGGCTGCTGTTTTTCCTTCTCAATGTAACTGAATGTGTCTCACTGGGACCTGGATTTTACTATTGAGTGCTGTTCTTAGATCTACCAGGCAGCTGTTATCTTGTGTTAGGGAGCTGCTATCTGGTTACCTTCCCATTGTTCTGTTGTTAGGCTGCTGGGGGGGGGGGGAAGGGAGGGGTGATATCCCTCCAACTTCAACTCCAAAAGAGTGATTGAAGTTTATCAGAGCACAAGTCACATGACTTGGGGCAGCTGGGAAATTGACAATATGTCTAGCCCCATGTCAGATTTCAAAATTGAATATAAAAAAATCTGTTTGCTCTTTTGAGAAATGGATTTCAGTGCAGAATTCTGCTGGAGCAGCACTATTAACTGATGTGTTTTTAAAAAAGCATGTTTTCCTATGACAGTATCCCTTTAAGTAAGATGTTATAAGTATTACAAAGAAAGACCATAACATAGACCTGTATAAATCATTTTTAATTTTATATCTTGACCATTATTCCAGCTCTGTAACTATGTGTCAAGAGATCCACCTTGCCCTCAAGCTCAAGAACAATGCCCCAGCCCAGCATTCTTTTTTCATATATTTTGGATTAAAAAATGGGGTTTTCATACATAAAAGGAAAAAAAAAATATGCGGGAAGGTTCAGTTGCAAAGGAGTTAACAAGGAAGCACTCTGAATTTCTTTTCAGCCCCCCCCCTTTTCAGGAGGCAATTCACAGTTTGACAGAAACTAAAGTGCTTATTTAGGAATTACTGAACGAGATGATTCAGCCTTCCAATTGAACAGCAATTTTGCAACAAAAGGAGAAAACCGAGTGCTCCCAGCAATCATCTGAAAACAAGTCAAGTTAGTAATTACCCCATTTAGAGGAGATACCCACTTACCAGCCGCCGTCGGAGGCTGACTGAGAGAGGTTCCATTCAGAAATAAGTGATGTTTACATTTT